>CM018078.1:122883026-123483026 GCA_008658365.1 Alca torda | reverse complement strand
CATCATCAGCAGGCATGGGCAGGGTTTGCTGCCTGGTCCACCTGGAGGTCTGTGTACACCAAGTGACATCGGTGGTGGCTGTAGTCGGAGGTAGCTCCCACAGACCAGGAGGCTTAATGAGATGCTGTTTGTTTTCCATCCCTGATGACTCTTTGAATCAATTTTGACCACCTTTGGTAGAGCGGTGGGGTCTCAGAGGGGAGGGAACCCATCGGGCTTCTTGCAAGATGCGCTGGCAAAAACGCTGTGATGGAGGGGGGAGGTGAGCTCATATGTTATTAGTCACCAGCCAAGCTGCACCGGGAAGAGCCTTTCGGCATGCCTTGGCCTGGGAGAGTGTTCAGTCAAGGCTTGTGCTTGATGAGACACGACTTCCCTGGAAAGGAGGCTTAGCCCTGGCACTGGGCGCTGAAGCCGTCAACCCCAGGCCTGTTCTTGTTTGTTGCAAATCCTCCGGCTCCTTCAGGTCTTGGTTTTGGTGGGCCCATTGCTGCAGGCCAGGCGGGAGGGCAGGAGTTGGGATGGCCCTGGCTTCCTTGCCAGATGCTTTGAAAATGGGGTTCATACGGAGCTGCTCTCCTCCTGGCTCATCTCAAAGGTCTCCAGAGCCAGCGTGGACATTGTGTATGTATGTCAAGCAAGACAGATTGGGAGGGTGTGCAAGGGGGAAAGCTCTTGCTCCTGCACGGTGTCTCTGCCGGAGACAGGACAGCAGAGGAGAGGACCTTCACTCTGACCCAACCTGTGGTCCTGTTTGCACCCTCGATGAATAAAATACCAAGAGGGACAGGAGTCATAGCCAGTCCTCTCCAGTATCGTCTTTGTCCAACGTGAGACAACCCAACCTGGGTCATGCCATGGGGATGAAGACCCAGACATGCAGCTGTAGATTTTTTTTCTTGATAAATCACCCACTTTTAAGAGCAGAAAGTGTCACAGCCCCTCTGCGACCGCAGCGGGAAGAGGCTGAGGAGCTACATCCGTTGCAGCTGTGGGTGGTGAAGGCACAGCAGGAGGAGAACGTGAGCGGCAATTCCGTGCGTGGGTCTGCCATGTGGGGCTGTGAATGTTCGCCAAGGGTTGCCAGAGCACGAGACGAGGCAAAAACTGCCCGCCCACTGGAAAACACTGCTCCCACGTGTGATTAGCATCCTTTTAAGTGGTTAATTTATCTTCTTTGTCACCTCCTTGGTCTCAGCTCTGTGCTTTTAGAGTTGGAGGAGAATCTGTTTCATTACCTGCTGGGCTGCTGCTCTTCTTGTGTATTCCCCGAAAGGAAGAAAATTAGACATGCCAGAGCTTAAACTTAAAAAAAAAAAAAAAATCCAGACTTTGGAAACAACCACTTAGAGGTGGAATCAGCCTCAACAAGAAAACGTTTGTCTTCCACCTTTTTCTGAGGCTGGGTGGGAGTAAAGTGCAGGAAGAAGACAGGGCAAAGTTTACTTTCTTTTAATTTCAAATATATTCCAAAAGTGGAGAGGTCGGGTTTTCTTTTTTTTTTTTTTTTTTTTAAGTTGCTTTGCCAAGTCTGGGGGGAGAAAACCAGCTGAAAACCATGCCTTGGTGAGTGTGGGATGGAGGCAGGAATGCTTTTTTTTTTTTATTTGCCTGTTTTTACCGGTGAGGTCCTGAGGCAAAACAGCAAAGCCGTGGCGGCGTTGGCTGCTGCGTGCAGGCAAGAAGAGCACTCTCCCCCCCAAATCCTTTTTCCTGGCACCAACAAGATCAGCACCGAAGATACGTGATTGAGTCAGCAATGCAGATGCCATCAAATGTCTGCTTTATTCCAGTGTATGAATCAGAGCAGAGAAGTGTCAGAGCCTCATATCCTGCATCTCCTGATAAGAGCGCAGTTACCTCCGAGGAAACAAAACACAGTGAAATCCCATTATCCCGTCGTGAGCACCTATAACTCACCGGCACCAGCACTGCTTATTTTATTACAACTCTTGTAATAGCACGTGTTATTATTATTTTTTTTTAAGTCCTACATCCTGGAGCCAAAAGATGGGTTTGGTGTTTTTTTTTTTTATATTTGCAGAAAAAGTGATCCAGCGTGTCTATATGCACACACACATATATGAATATATAAATATGACTGTTTTCTGGAGCACCAGCCGTTTGGGTTAACCCCCGTTAGACCAGTAAGAGCAGGGTGCGCCACTAGTCTGGGTACTGGTTGCTTACTCTACAGGTTTTTCCAATGTATCGTATTCTTGGGGAGGAAGGGGGATTAGCTTCATTTGACTTTCCAGCCATGCATTCACCTCCAAAATCAGCTTAATTTCCAGACTTAAGATTGTTCCCTTTTGGTTCACTGGGAAAATCATATGCAGAAGTGAAACCCTTTCTCCCCAGAAGTTTTTGCTTGTCCCTTGTAAGACTCTTCCATCCCCAGCTACTGGTTTTGAAGGCACAGGCCACAGCCAGATCAGCGATGGCGTTTCCTTCTATTGTTTGGTGGGGGCAGCTTCTGGCTCCCTCCGCAAGAGTTACGTATGGCCATTGGCTTTTGCATCAGCTGCCGCTTTTCTCCTGATCCCAGGGGACCATCTGTGTCCTGTTGCTGCTGCAGTTACACTTCTGGACCCAATCTATGAGGGAAGGAGACTTGCAATGGTGCGGTTTATATCCCCTAAAAATAGATACAAGAGTGAAATTCTGCAAAGATCTGTCTGTATTGTCCCCAAGGGACAGTGTGGAGTTGTTTAAAAGACAGTTATGCCACCGTGGTAGTGGTGGAGGCAGAGAAGGACAATTTTCACCCAGATTCCCCTTTTGAGAGGCTTCCTTGTTCTTTGGTGTTTTTCTGCACCGGAGACTACAGAAGTTGAGGGGATAAAAAACATTTCTGTGGTTCCCCTTCTGTAGTTTCGAGGGAAAACTAGTTCAAATCCACCACCCTAAGCTACATCATAAATCTTGCTGCAGAAATATGGAGACTAGACATTAATAATTAGGAGCTTGCACAATAAAGCACTGGAATATTTCACCCATGACACAACATCTTTCGATCCAGCTGATGCTGGGCAGAGATCTGTGTGAAAGTTCTGTACAGCCAAGTTGGAGAAGGTTTTGCTCCCATTTGAGCCTTTTGAAGGAGAAGAAAATGGGAAGGAAAAATTAGATGACATCCCAAAAGTATTTGCTAAGGCTCAAGCGTGGGGGGTTTAAGGTGCCCCCCTATTATAAAGTGTTTGTATATGCTGAAAGAAAATGATGCAAATTAATAGTTATCCTTTCCCTGCTTCCCACGTCCTCAAATCACTCCCATTCAGCCAAACTCTCCTATCAAACTTCTAACACAAAAAAAGAAACTATCTTCTGGACTGTGACCGAACATGACAACTGTTAATCCCCAGGGGTCTGTGTCCCTGAGGTTTGAGGGCTGGACAATAAGGGCTTTGGGCCGTGAGATGACAAATGTAACTTCCCAGTTGCTCGTTCATGCTCCAGCAAAAGTGTGTTTTGGGTGTAGGTACTTCCCAGCAGAAAGCTGAGATCTTACCAGCTCTTACATGAATATTCTTCACCTTTTTTTTTTTTGATGCAGTTAAAAGTAATTGGAGGGCTGGTGGTGTTTTGAACAACCGTATCCACCTAGGAAATTATGACCTTGGATTTATTCAATCAAATAATATCAAGATTAAGAGTGAAAATAGCTGAGCTTGTCAGTCACAAGGAATTGTGTTGCAGCCTGGGCTCAAATCCATCACCTGAAATCAGGAAACTCTGGCAGGGTATTCTTCATTCATCAGCAAGAGGCATCACAGCAAGATCATTTAACTGTAATTCATCAATTTACCAGGCTACTCAATTAAGTGGGGGTTGGAGAGAGGATGAAGAGAACGATTCCGCCTGTTGTAATGAATCTTTGGCCACCTGAGGACTTTCTTTGCTCGTTGTTCTGTTGTGTTTCATGTCCCCTTGAAGGCCTATCAGGAGGAGAGCCTGGACTGTTAGGAATCCCGGTTTTTCATGTTGTATCTGCATGCTTTGTGCAAGGGAAGACTTGCAGCATGCATTGAGCCGTGCCGATTGCGGGAGAGGAGGAGGGTGGGGACGCTGCCCAGTAGCTGTGAACAGGCAACCATCACATAAGCAAATACAAGTTCTCGCCCTGTGACTGTTAATGAGTAAATATGCATAATATTAATCATAATTTTTGAGTACAAAGTAGGTTGTTACCTGAGCATAGACTGTGTTTGCTGTTGAATTTACATAAATCTCTCAACTCCTTGCATCTTGGCACTAGCTTGAAGTAGGAGTGCTGGTTTCTGTGCTCTTTCCTTGCTGTCCAGGTCAACCTTGTGACTCTTCCAACTGCATGGCAATCTCATGACTGCAGGGCTTCCTGCACCTTGATGCCAAAGCGAGCCTTCTGGTGGTACATCTCTCATCCCTCTTCCGAGCCTTGTTAAAAGCAAAACACAATGGTGGTGAAAAGAGAGGGCTTAAAGAATTAAAGGGATTCATGAGTTAGAGCTTTTCCTGTACATGGTTTGTCACTGACCTGAGCCTGACTTAACCATAGTCTGAAGAGATCCTGGAGAACCTAGGGTGGACATCTGCAAAAAAATGACTTAAATAGAACTTCTTGCAGCCTGCAGTAAAGGGATAGGCTTTTTCAGGTCTCTCTCAGCTCTGTTCTTCTTGTGTTTCTGTGGCCTGACCCCAGAGTCATTGGTGAAGCAGTTTGGAAGGCTGGTGCAACCTCTAATTCTGCTGCTTCTGCCTGGCACCAGCTGCCCTGAGACCTTGGCAGTATCGTTCTAGTGTTGGCTCATGCAGCCTTTCATCAGTCTTGAAGACAGAAGCTGGGCTAGAGGTTTCTTTGTGAATGTAGTATTTTAGATAATCGCATATTCTTGCATGCATCCAAATACTGATTTTTCCAGGTGGCTACACCTAAATCTTTAGGTTGCCCCACTGTGGATAGCTCCCTGCTTGAGATCTCTACTCGGATCCATGACAACGCTCCCTTGTTTTGCCCTTATGATCAACATCCACGTTATTTTCTTACAAAATGAGACTCAGTCTCATCCAGGTTTCTTATCACCCCATGCGTATGTATGTTTGTGCCACCCCAATAACTTCTGAACCTGTCGGTCCATTTCAGTCAAGCCTGACAAAGAGATACAGGTCTGCAAGGGTAATTAAGGTTGCGTAAGTTCATGAAAAACAGGCAGTGAGGCACAAGGGATAGCCCAGGTACTTACTGAGCCTCGGGGAGAGGTGCAGCTCCAGCTTGCGTGAGTGGATACCAGACAGTCCCCATGATGGAGAGATCTTCCAACTGTTTCGGTCATGAGATCTATCAACTGGAGACAGAGTGTGGCCCCTCTGTTGCCCTGGTAGACCCCAGGCCCATGGACGGCATACTTTATTTGTAGTAAAATGTCTTCTCAGTTTAAATGTGGCGGTGGTTCAGGCAAAACTAGCCCTAGTAGAAACTGGCTGGTGCTGGGGAAGCCTTCGGCTCAGTGGGAAGCGTAGCTGCTTGCCTGCTTTCTGTAGAAACAGAGCAAAAGAATTCAGATCCAAGGACTCCACATTGTGAACAATTCCTCCTAGCTGGGTTTCTCACAAGTCCTATTGTTTTCTTTCAACAAATGCAAGAGAAAAGGAGAATTCATTTGATTTCAATAATAAAATACCTCCAAGGAGGTGAAGCAAAAGGAACTGTTAGCAAGGGGAAGGTGGAGATTAAAACTGCATTCTTTCTGTCATTGTCCCTTGCACACACACATACACACACACGTTATACACATATGTAGACAGACCTCTTCTCCTTGTGTAACATGGGAAAACTAAATCAAATAGGAAACAATACAAATCAGGATGAAAGGGGGGAAAAAAAGGATGAGTCAGCTCTACTCCTGCCTGTCTGAACCAAGGGGAAGCCTGCCTGGCGCTCATGGCAGATTTTTTGCAAAAAAAGATAATGCATCAGATTGATGACAGCCTATAAGATATACTGCGAGCGGTATGAAAATTGCTGGTAGGTACTTGAATGTCACTGACTGCACAGAATGAATTGTAGGTTGAGTTGCAACAATTTCCCTAAAGCCGTGTATATTAACATACAAATACCAAGGAAGTCCAATCTTTGAATTTTTATCTGCTTCAGCTTGAGAGCCAAATAGGTGCTTTACCAAAGTGTCATCCATTTGAGTCAATTGTCGCTGCTGCATTTGTGGGAAGGATGCATCTGGGTTTATTGATAACATTATTGAGGTGCTTAGAAACACAAGTGTGTTGCATCTATTCTCCCTTTACTAACTTATTCTTGTTTCTGGCATTTTGTTAAAATATGTTTTCAGTTCTAGTCTCCTCTGGAGATCTCTGCTGTGCAGGGCATTAGTAACGGAGATGCTCTGTACACCCATATCATCTTTCCTCCATGAGTTTGTTATAAACCTGACTTTTTCATGGCTTTTTTTTGTAAGTTTTAAGGTAATTTTATTTGCTGGAGGAAAAACAAAGATGGAGAAGAGAATCCAGAAATCATGATTTACTGACCTTGTAGTGAGTAGGCTCAGCTGCTTTTTTTTTTCTTGGTTACACCACATCAGCTGAAGTGCAAGCTAGTGGCCAAAACTTTCTGTTGATCTCCATCATACCATCACTTCATCCATCTTCCTTCCTCCGCTGCTCTGCCCATCCCTGCCTGTGCAGAGAAGATACAGAATCAGTCTCACGCCCACTTGAGAAGTAACTTTATATATGAAGTTTTAGGTTTGGGGGCAAATATTTTTGGTTGTAGGTGTCTTCCCACTGTCAAAGAAACACATGGGAAATTCTGCCTAGTGAAGGGGCTTTGTGACTGGGAGCCCCAAATTTCCGCCTTGTGCTCGGCTGCTTTTAAAAATTGCCTTTTAGGAGCTGTGGCCAACAACTTCACCATTTTGCCTTTGTTCCCATCTTTAAACAGTTCCTGCACCTAAGGAGGTGGTTGTGAGGATTAGTCATTGGTTTTGAAGCTCTTTGAAGATGGCAAGTGGTGTATAACAGCTCAATGTTTATTAATGGCATGGCTTAATATGATGAGAATTTTTTACAGCTGAGTTTAGATATGCCAGGACGGAGCCTCAGCAAGTCGTAATTGGCATTGCTTCATTGATCTCATCCCAGCTGCGCCAGTTGATGACACCTGATTATCTGCCCCATCATACCTGATCCGTAGGCTGCAGCAGGGAGCCCTCCCTCTCATTACTCCTCTAACAAGTTCTCCTTCCACTGGCCTCCTGCCACAGCATACGCCAGGTTTAAATCTGGTTCTGTGTTTTTGGCTTCGTTCCTTCTAAATGATTTCAATTTTGTTGGCTTTAACTGATCCCAGTGGCATCTTTTTATGATGCACTTTATTCAGCTTCTTCTACTGCTTCAAGTGCAGTAGGAGTGCAATAACATTCCTAAAGTTCAACCTATTTTTTAATAAAAAAAAAAAAGACAAGGTATAGTATTGTTCTGTCACTGGTGGGAGAAAGGGAGGATTTTTCTTAATCTTTAAATTTGACTGAATTTAAAACTCAATATACATTGTGGTTTTAGTGGGACATTGCTGTAATTGGAAGGGCAAATTATTGTTTGTTCTTGCTCTCCTGGGAGCCAGTACTAGTATTGAGTAAACACGAGTATTGCCATCTGTTGGATGATCTCAAAGCACTTCAGGACTGGTGCATGGAGAAATTTGGAGAATGTCATTACCTCCTCTGCTGATAAGGAAGCTGAAGCAACTTCCCAGGGCTCAGGTTGAGGGAATGACTACTAGGGACAACAACTCCTGATCCATAGCAGCCGATTTATTGCACTAGATCAAATCTTTCCCTACACCAGCTGGAGTGATTTCCATCTTTATTCTCCGGTTTGCCCCCCTCATTGACTTCTGCTTTTCTGCACTGACACCGTAAAAAGCTTCATTGCCTGGTTCTGTAGCTGATGAGATTTCAGACTGATGTGGTGGTGTCAGCCTGTGTGTTTCTGCAGAGTTCCTGCGAGCAGACGTGAATTTATAGAGAGGGAGAGAAGGGATGGGAGGAGGACAGTGTGTGTGCTTGGGGTTGTGTGGGTGCGCAGTCCTCTCTTCCACTAGGTCCATGCAGCTTGCATCCATCCCTGCTGAGAACCACCGACTTGGTTGTTGTCAATCTCCTGCTAAGGAGATTTATGAGTAATAACCAAATTAAAGAAGCCAGCATTTGCACGCCCAACACTGCGCGCTTAATGCATGGGTTTGCATTTAGGAAAAAACAGAAAAGAAATCACTCTCCTTGGCAGACTTAGTTTCTGATTAGCTCTGCAATCTTGCCATCACCCGTGCCAACACCAGACAGTGCAAACGCAGATGCCCACTGAAGTTCACAGGACTGCAGTGAGTACAGTCTACATCAGCTCAGTCTGACCCAGAACTACCCCTGTGAATATACTTCCACAAACATTTTAGGCAGGACTACAGTTAGCAGAAGCAGCCCTGCTCCCCCCATCCACCTTTGCTCACTGGTGTTGCTCTTCCTTCATCACAGAATCATAGAATCACAGAGTGGTTTGGGTTGGAAAGGACCTTA
Source organism: Alca torda (assembly GCA_008658365.1). Lineage (NCBI taxonomy): Eukaryota > Metazoa > Chordata > Aves > Charadriiformes > Alcidae > Alca > Alca torda. Next base: position 123,474,456 of record CM018078.1, on the reverse strand, counting down.
AAGATCATCTAGTTCCAGCCCCCCTGCCCTGTGCAGAGACACATTCCACTGGACCAGGTTGCTCCAAGCCCCGTCCAACCTGGCCTTGAACCCCTCCAGGGATGGGGCAGCCACAGCTTCTCTGGGCAACCTGGGCCAGGGGCTCACCCCCCTCACACCAAAGAGTTTCTTCACAATATCTCATCTAAGTCTCCCCTCTTCCAGTGTAAACCCCTTCCCCCTCGTCCCACAGCTCCCCTCCCTGATCCAGAGTCCCTCCCCAGCTTTCCTGGAGCCCCTTTAGGGACTGGCAGGGGCTGGAAGGTCTCCCCGGAGCCTTCTCTTCTCCAGGCTGAACCCCCCCAGCTCTCTCAGCCCGTCCTCCCAGCAGAGGGGCTCCAGCCCTCCCAGCATCTCCGGGGCCTCCTCTGGCCCCGCTCCAACAGCTCCGTGTCTCTCCTGTGCTGAGGCCCCAGAGCTGGAGGCAGCACTGCAGGGGGGTCTCCCCCGAGCGGAGCAGAGGGGCAGAATCCCCCCCTGGCCCTGCTGCCCACGCTGCTGGGGATGCAGCCCAGGCTGCGGGGGGTTTCTGGGCTGCCAGCGCACGGTGCCGGCTCCTGTGGAGCTTCTCATCCACCAACACCCCCAAGTCCTTCTCCTCAGGGCTGCTCTCCAGCCATTCTCCACCCAGGCTGTGTTTGTGCTGGGGATTGCCCCAGCCCACATGCAGGACTTTGGCCATGTTGAACTTCATGAGGCTCGCATGGGCCCACCTCTGAAGCCTGTCCAGGTCCCTCTGGATGGCATCCCTTCCCTCCAGCGTGTCAACCACACCACACAGCTTGGTGTCATTGGCAAACTTGGTGAGGATGCACTCAATCCCTCTGCCCATGTCCTACTAACAAAAGTGTTGCTAACAACATGGGAACGGCCGCAGGGACAAGTGAATTCCAGAAGAGATCTGGGTTAACAGAAAATGTTTAATGAAGTAGGTTTTGCCACATTCATTTTACTTGAGCATCAGCTCTTCCTTTGCATGAGAATAGAAATTAATTTTGTTTCAAGTTATGAAAACCTGAAGACATGCTGAATAGATAGAAATTGTTTCTATTTATAGGCTGCAGAATTCCTTTGTACAATAAACCAGTTTGTTTTAATTTAAACTATGTATTCAGCACATTTAGCTTAATTTTATTTAACTACAAGATTTACATGCCTTTTTCCTGCGTTCTAATTGTTCTTTAAATTTGTGACATAAATCCTAAGTACAATTAAAAAGTCAGACGAGTCATTAAGAAACTTCATTTACCATTTTTAACATAAAATGCGTTGACTTGCATAGTTTATTAATTTTTACAAATGCCCAACTGTGAAAATAGGACAGCTTTTCAGTTTAGCCAAAGGCCCGATTTACGGAGAAATATGCCTTTGTTGTTCTGCATTAGCAAAAGTCAGCTTTTCATTAAGAATAAAGAGACAAAAAATATGAAGCAAGACAGTTTCCATCAATCACTTAGAACTGAAGTATTTTGCTCTCTGCTTGGCATCAATAAATCGGTAGTCACAGGAGAAAAGGTAGGATGGTTGAAGGATTGGCGCACAAGTTAGCAATAGTGTTCCTCAGGGACTGGTCTCAAAACCAGCATTAATCAACATATTAACTAATGATAGAGCAGAAATTAATGGGATTTGGAGATGTCATCAAAAGAGGAAAAATAGGACATCCCATCAGAAGAATGAACAGCTTTAGGACTATTTGCCTGTAAGCAAATGCAAGCTCTTGTAATGCAAGCTCTGATAGAAAGTTGTGGTTTCTGTAATGGAACTGGAACATATTAATCAATCATAGGATAATTCTGATGTCCCAGTGACAAAGATACATACTGGGATCACATTTGTCAACCAAGTTATTTCCACTAGCAACAATGAAATGTGAATGCTGCTGCAATAGGTTTTAGGGAGGCTTTGTTTAAAATGTAGTATGCGTTTCTTGTCCATGTAGGGGAAAGATGGATTTCAACTGTAAAAGGTGCAGGGGAGGGTGTCTGCTAGAAATGATCTGGAGAACAGAGAAGCCGGTTCACAAAATGATTAAAGGAGCTTGGACAGTAAGCCAGTGACAAAAAAAGGCAGAGAAAAATTATATTCCTTCTCTATAAATACGCTGGCATAAATACCAGAGAGGGAGAAGAGTTATTTAAGTTAAATGCCAATTCTGGCACAAGAACAAATGGCTCTGAATAAGTTTAGGCTGGAAATGAGCAGGATGGCTTCAAACCGAGTGAGGTTCTTGAATAGCCTTCTAATGGGAATTGTGTAACAGGGGCTAAAAACCTGATTACTGTGAAGATGGAGCCTGATAAATGTATTAATGGGATTATGCAATGTGGTTGACTTCAGTATTAAGGGATCAGACTCAGGATTTCCGGTCCTGTGCTTTTGCAAATACACTTAAGAATCCTGCAGGTATGAGAAAAAACATAGCAAGGTTTTATTTTAAGAAATATTTTCGTAATGATTCAGCTTGGAGTTGGTTTCTCTGTTTCTAATGCACTAATAACTGAATTGAGTGAACTTCGGAAAGAAGGAAGTATCCGTTCTGCACTGGGAAAAAGCAGCAGCTGGCAACTGTTGCCCTATTTTAGTGGTTGATTTTGGCAGCAGGCCTGTACTGCTTAGATATATATATATTTTTTTTAATTGAAATCCTTTTGGTACGTTATAGTAAAGTTGGACCTTGATTGTGCTCAAAACGATGACAATTATTTATTATTATTAAACTTTGTAATGATGCTTTTTAAAAAACCTGCAGCACTTAATGCACGTTAGCATTTACTATCGATCTCACTGTTCTCTTTATCAATTCCCATTTACTCCCTTTACTAATAGTCCCCCAGTTTTCTTGTCGCTTTGCTAAAATCCCAGTAAGTAAGACCGACTGCCTTTTTTTGTCAAAAGAAACCAGTTATTTTATCAAAGACAGGTGCCAAGTTATTTTAGCACAATGTAACTTTGATCTCACGGTGCACTTCACACTCTGTATTTATGTGCCTTTTATGTTTTGATTCGGACTCTGTTCTCAAGTCTTGTCTGCAGTTGATAGCTGTGGCTTCCCCGAGCGCCGCCGTCTCTAGCCCTCCTTCCTTAAGCAGGGATATTCTGTGTAGAGGTCTCTGGGATTTGGGAGAGCTGCTGGTTGTAGTAGGCTTGTATTGATGGGATGCCATGTTGTTACATGAGAACATCGCACATTGGCACTTTCAAACATGGGCTGTGGGACCAGGAGGTTCATGCCAGCACTTCTGAGCTTTTCTTACAAAGACTTCTGAATTTTAGCTGGGGGATTGTGTAGACCTGTTTGAAATCCTTGCTAGCAGACGTGGCATTTTGGCGGCCTGGAACAGAGCGAGCGCACTGAACTGACTTTTCCTTGGCTGGGGAAATTGCAGGCAGACTTTCTCGTAGCCCACCCTGCCTTCGCCCCTCCATTCTGTGCTCTCCTTGTTACTCAACAGCGAGGCAGCATCTGTATTCAGTCTGGGGGCTTGACCGTGGCTATCTCCCATCTCCAGCATGTTCTCACTGCTTCCCTCCCTGTGCTTTTTGTTCATCTCCTCTATTCAGGATGCAAATGGCAGATGGTTTTTCTTCTTTGGTTTCAAGGTCTTCTCATTGGAGCCTTTCAGCCATTCAACCCAGTCAGCTTCACAAACTAGTTCCCTTAATTACCTCAACTTTTCTTTTTGAAATTGAAAACCTTGCAGACCTGCTTTTATTTTGCTTAAACTGAACCAATTTGTGGAAAATAGGCTCGAATTGAGTGATCACAAGCAGCTTTTATTACAACATCCTCACTATTTGCCGAAAGTCTACCACAGAATCACCTCTCGTTTGCTCAGCGCCTATTTTGTAAAGAAGTCTGTTGGCTATTACATCCTGGACTTACAGGGCCCTGCTGTTAGTATTTGCTCTTCCTTCTATATCTGGAATTTAAGACTCCGTTATCAGCCAATTCCTAGGAGTATTTCTTTCTCTCTATAGTCATTTTTAAAAGCTCTCTGCACACATCCAAATACGACGGTGGGGTCTCCAGTGGACCTCTAACACAATCCCAGCAGACAGCCTTTTACAGTCTTCTCCCAAAGTGACTTTAATCCAGAACGATCGTTTTATGCATGCTATCGCTGTGGATTTCTAGCAAACACAGATGATTCACTCAGTTCACAGAAAGAACCGCGGAACAGTGTCCCAAAAGATTATTTAAATAGAGGTTTGGAAGTGGATTTGGGGTTACCATGGGCAGTGTGCGTGCTCAGGTCTGACTTTGGTTTGGAGCTTTGAGGGTGGGGTTTTTTTCTTAACCACCGGTGTATGTGTTTACCGTCTGCCTTTACTGTATGATGACTATAATTTATAGCAGATTGTTTTTCTGACGGTCATGTAGGAAGAATTATCCCTAGTTTACATTGTGGTAACTGAACCGAGGGACAAATGAAACAGCTGGCTTAAGCACATAGGTCTCTGTGAGCAAAGTCTGCGTTCCCCGAGTCTTCTGTCTTTTCAAGTGCTCTCGGCAATCTGGCAGGTTGTCAAGGCCCCTCAAATTGCAGGGACTCAAGGGTGAGCTGAAGTGCTGGAAACTCGCAGCCCTGAGTCTGGTAGTCTGGTGCAACAAAGAACAGGCTGAAAATGATGCTTTTGTACTGAACTGCTTGTTTTGCAGTCACTTTTAATTTAAGTTCAGACAGTGCTGAATGCTTAATTAAAGAAAGTGCTTTTGGTAGACAAGAGCGTAATGCCCAAGCTACGCTGCAGTTACAATATGTAGGTGTTTGGGGATTCTGTTATATACAAATGAAACTATTGTTTCTTTTTAACTCCTGTTTAAATATAGTTCAAATTATGGAATATTTACTAGAACAGAATAAGCTGTTGCTTGCCAGCTTTTTCATACCAGTGGTTACCAGATGCTTCTGTATTTATAACCTCGCCATCTGTTCCAGGGTGGAGTTTGGGGGTAGTCTAGGTATTTGGATATGTCTTCTTTCTTCGGTATCTCCGGAAAACTTCAAAGCATCTGTTTTGAGATGAAGGGGAAGCATGGTTAGCTGTAATACTCAAGTAATTCAAAGGAATTTTACAGAAACGCAGCTGATTCCTTAGCGTAGCAGGGCACGAGAGGGGAAGGAACCTTAAGCAAAGAAGCAGCTCTGGTATTTTGTGCCATTACGCAGTCATTGCCAAGACCCGCTCGGAGTTCTGCTTGGCTGTCACCAGGCTGGGTTGCTGCTTCCTGCTTTGGAGCGCATCTTTCTTAATAGTCGCTGAAATTTCCAGGAGTATAGCAATATGGAAACCTCTTAATGGGAGAGGGGGTTTATTATTTTTATTTAGATATGTTTTAGATCATTTTTTTGATGCTGGGTGGCTCATCTTTCTTTTTAGAATGACAGAGCTAAGTCTAGTAAGAGAAACAAAAATAGCACGTACAGACACATTCACTCTCTCTACTGTACAGCCTGCAAGGGCCCAGGTGAGGATGGGAGACAACGACACTCTGTAGGATTGAGAAAGTAGCTTGGTTGGTATTTTAGCTCCTTTGCCATGAAGCCACCCATGTAGTGGCTTGTGTGCAACATCTCTGTCTTGGGGTACCCCCATCATGAAGGTTGCTGGTGGCATACAAGTATCTAAAGAGTGGGTTGAAGGAGGATGGAGCCAGACTCTTTTCAATGGTTCCCAATGACAGGACGAGGGGCAATGGGCACAAGCTGGAACATAGGAAGTTCCATCCAAATACACGGAAAAACTTCTTTACGGTGAGGGTGACAGAGCCCTGGAACAGGCTGCCCAGGGAGGTTGTGGAATCCCCTTCTGTGGAAACTTTCAAGCCCCGCCTGGATGCAGTCCTGAGTGATGTGCTCTGGGCAATCCTGCTTCAGCAGGGGAGTTGGACTGGATGATCTCTAGAGGTCCCTTCCAACTCTGAAGATTCTGTGATTCTGTAATGGCTTTCTGTTAATGTACCTAGTTAGGCTTGATTCACACACACAAAATGACTCTGTGTGACTCAAAGCATTTCATTTTTCAGGCAACTATAAAAAATGCAAAGGAAGTGAGGGCCGGACTCACAGAATTGCTGTAGAATTGCTGTGAGCGGTTATAGATGCAAGGGGAAGAAAACCCACTCTGCCTTCACCTGCTCACACTATCTCTAGCTCCATCAAAGCCAGGAGTGACTTGTCATACTGAAACTGGTTTGCTGGTAGTTTTGAGGATGGGGAAAACCACATTTTGGTCAACAAACTACTTGTGAAAAATACTCAGTGCTAGTAACAGCCTTCAGTTGCTAATGATCTGGGAGATATTGGGGGAGAAGGAAAAGCTACATGTTTCTCTACCCATCCTCTGAGCCATCTGGTCTCTCATGGTTTATTTGTAACCACTGTCCTAATCTCTCTTAATTTACTCCATTGTTGCTGAAATATGAAAACTACCCTTTTAGGCATTGTGGTTCTTGTGAAGAAAATAACATAGTGTGGTTATGTATGGTTTTATAAACAAAGCATAATACAGTCATTTAATTAATTTATCTAGAATGTTTATATTTAATAAAATGTGTGGCAGTGCAACTCGATATACTCCAAGTGTGATCTTTAATATTCCACCTTAAGCAAAGCCTTCTACCCCATTTCTTGCCTCATGATTTTTCTTTCCAATAGCTAGGTAAAGCAAGAAACACTAACTGTGCCTCCACTGGCATGGGAATGGGCATTTCTTTTCCTCACCCCATTTTACTACCAGGCAGCGTCCTCCAGCATCCCAGCATCTTGCCAAAAGCTCTCACTGCTTTTATAAACTTATTTTCTTCTGCCATCAGGATCTGGTTCCGCTGTGCAGGATGCTGATAGTTCATTGTACTTGCTCTTTGGATCCCAGCTGGGGCTGCACTGGGTCCAAACTGGAATTAGCATTTGGGAGGGAAAAGTCTTTATGTCCATGTGTCCATTCTTGTGCTAACTTTTCCTTTCCCAACATAGATATTGCCACTGACTGTTTCATTTCATGCTCTAGCTCTTGCTATGCTTTACGGCCAGCAGTAGGGTGTATTGTTACAATACTTCTTGTGCCTATGGAGTCTTCAAAGTGCTTTATTTAAACGTACTGAGATGCCTTCACCTGCCACTGAAATGCAGCTACTTGTGCTGCAAAGCCTGGCAGCTGCTCTAGCAGCAGGAGCAGGACCAGGCCACTGCTTTTATGACATAAAATAAGGAGAAAAAAAAATGCATATCCATTAAAAACTGCAGGGAGAATGTAAATTGTCAGAATGTAATTATCCCTAACTGGAATTTGGCCAGCATTCCAGATTAACATTTCCTCTCTTGTGAAGCATGCTGTGGGATACCTGATGGCCGAAAGCAGTCAGAGTCTCAGCAGGATTAAAAATTGAGCTTTGCTGCAGAGTCGTTCCATAGTGGCTGAGAGATGTAGATTATCTATTTAGCACCTAGGGCACCCTGGGGCTAAAAAGTGACTGAATCCTATGAAATCTGATAGGAGTGTCTGAGGTTAAGAGTGCGGTCTAAAAACATTCCACTAAACTTGTAAAATCCACAGATGGTCCAGCCTTGGTACCATCTCCTGTGGAAGGGAGGAGAAAGAGGTTTTAAAAGATTTACCAAAAGGGAAAAGATGAAAGTTCAGGGTCCTCTCCTTAGACTGTTTTCCCTTGAGGAGCAATGGCTGTTTTACTGAGGTTTATTTCAGGCCATGGAAGCATGCCATGGAAATGTGCACTAGCTGGCTCTGAAACTCCTTAATAACCTGCTTGAAATGCCTCGATGTAATTTATAGCAGAGAGGAGACACCAGTATGTTGGATGCAAGAAATGCTTACGAGGAAGTAGGATGAAGAAGTGGGAATTTGGTGCGGGTAAGGAAAAGAGGTAAAGCAGGGACCATTTCAAGCAGAGAAACGGAGGACAGAAAGCAGTGATGGCATTCACTGTATTCAATTGCAGCTGCCAACTGTAGAGCTACTTAAAAGGTACTATAAGGGAGCTTCCCAGTGTGAAATCATACAGAGGTGTCTAAATAAATTGTTCTGTGAGCAGTGGGACCCAGGCAGCCAGTTTTTCTTAGATTTTGTCTTTTCCCTATAGGCTCTGACTGCCATTTCTTCTGCTTAGGGTGTGTGCCATCATCCCATTTCCCTTTCTCACCACCCCTAAACCTCCCTCTTTCTTGTCCTTACTGTAAACCCCTAGATCCTTCTTTATCGCTACCTCCCTGGTAGCCCCAGGCACCCCCCAAATCCCAAACCTCCTATTGCTAATGAGGCTGCTGGCTGGAAATACCAGGTCATTTTTAACTTGGCTCGCTGGCTGGGAGCCATGCATAAGATGCCTGCTTGGTTGGTGAGCAGGTCGAACAGAAGGGGCAAGATCTGAACTGCTCCTGCGTTTCGGGTGTCTTGGCATCGTACCTGCACGCTTTCATACAGCAGGATCTAGTATTTTTAGACCTCTGCCCCTCTGTCAGCTTCAAGCAAAGTCGCAAAGGACTTTCAAAGTCTTTAACAGCAGGACTGGCACTGTGCACTCGGTTGGCGCCATGCATTAAGGCTTGTTCCTTTGGGAAACCAGGCTGAGAAGCTGGTAGGAGTAAAAGGCTTCTCCTCACTAGCAAAGGAGTCAGGCGACTTTCTATGCAACTTATTTTCGTGTTCAAATTATTATTCATCGTAGGTTATAGGCTCTGTCCATTAGGATCCACTTCTGACATGTAAATTTTACACGTGTTCTTGGATACTATATATGAGAAAACAAAAGCCCAAATAGCAGAAAGGGTGGAAAATGACAGTATTTGAACTTGGGGTAGTTTTTCTGTTGGGATATACAGAAGGCAGTTGAGCAGTGGATTTTTGACTCGGTGGAAGGAAAACAGAAAACTCCCCTTTAATGCTGATCCGCTGTTACATTAGAATAAGAAGGGTAAGCACACAGAGAAGGGGATTAAATCTGAAGCTGTCTTTGTTAATATAATGTGTAATAGCCTTGATAGCGCTTTCTGAAAGAAAGACTTGCCAGACCAGCTGCTGGTCCTGAAAACTTGTTTTCTTTTGGGAGTTGGGAGAGGAATCATTCTCTTGAGTCATGTCCTGAAGTGCATGTTTGCCATTTGTATTTCTTCCTCAGCGAGGTCCTGAAGGGAATTTATTGTCTCCCCATTTCTTTGTGCAGAGCTCCAGGTAGAGCAGGGTGGAACAGCAAAACCTCAAGCCGTGGCAGAGTGGGAGCAGATGTGTGTGCTAGGACAGCGTGGGTGTGTTCAATGATTTGGATGTTAATTTTGTCTTTATACTGTGCAAGGCAGTCATACTCTGTCTTTTTTTCCCTCTGAAAATACAAAGTATTGTTTCTTAGAGCCTTTGAACCTGCAGTACCTATTCCTGCCCTTCAGTACAGCACCTTCCCTGCTTGTGAAATTGGATTTCGTATTGTTTATCAAAGGGTAGACCTGCGCCCCCTGCCTTACCCCCCACCGTTTTTTCATCTCAGTATAAAAGTTAGTTTCTCCTTGCATTCTTTACACATGTGTAAATGACTGTTAAACAGTGCAGAGCGGTGGAAAAGTGGTTTCTCGCAGTTTTGAAGTGCTCATGTTTTATTAAAGCTCAGATTCCTGGAGCTTTGTGGCCGGAGACACACTAAAGTTGCCACCCTCTCCACTGCTACAGAGATAAAACCCCGTTTCTTCCTGTGAAAATTCTCTAGTCCCCCAAAATTGTCAGTTTATGTGCTTTGGGGTGGAATTTTATTCCTGGAGATATGAATGCCTTTAATGGGGCCCCTAAAATATAAATTTAGTTGAAGTGCACAAAGCAAGGAAGCAGAGTACTGAACTTGTTTGACTTGGCTTTGTTGTGAGAAGATGCTGGCACCGTTACTTGCTGCTCTTTTTTTTTTGCCTTTATTTCCCCATTGCTTTTTTTTTTTTCCATTTTCTTCAATCACCACCTGTTGCATGGTATGTTTGGTACTTGTTGACCTAAATTTTACATAGCTACTGTGACTTAGCAACATTTAACCACCAACGACACTTAACACCGCTTGGTTATTTAAACGTACTTTGTCCAGAATGAGCAGTAATTTTGTGCTGTTAATGCTTGCAAGGTCCAGCTTGGACCTTGGTGTAATTTCGTAATGAATTCAAATCTGTAGTGCTATTTTAGCTCTGCAGTCAGTGTCTTTATGTCTTTATATCAGGTTACCACAACACAGTTGTTTTCATAATCCCTTTTGCCAGGATTCACCCGGACGTCTCTCTGGGGGTACTGGTGACAACGGTCACAGTCACCGCGGTGACTGACACGGCTGAGGCACGACTGAGCTTCATGGGTGCACCCCCAGCCTCGCAGGGGTGCTGGGGGACAGCGGGACAACGACAGCGCCCGTCCAAGGCGGCGGTTGTCACTAAGGGGGCGGCGGCTCCTCATGGCGGCTCCTCCCTGAGGAGAAGAGGGAGGGGGAGGGAGGAGCGCGTGCCTGCCTTTAGGCGGGAAAACCGCCTCGGCGCAGTGCGCATGCGCAATATCGGGGGGGGCGGGTCTCGGCCGGGGGCGGGGTCTCGGCGGAGCAGCTCCTCCGCCTCCTCCGCCATTTAAAGGGACAGCATTCCCTTTCGATTCGCGCCTCCTCGGGGCGGGAGGTAGCGGTGCGAGCCCTTGGTAGCTTCGTGCCGTTTCTCGCCGCGCTGTAGGTGGAGCGGAGCTGGGGAAGCTTCGGCAGGTTCCGGAGCCAGGAGTCTCCTGCTCTCCGCCCCTTCGGTTCACTCCGCCGCCGGTTCGGCCGCGTCCGCCCGCCCTTCGGATCAGGCCGTTAAGTTCCGCCGTCACTTCGGCAAGTTCCGCCCCGACTTCGGCAACTTCCGCCGGTTCAGTCGGAAATGGCCGAAGACGTGCGAGATCCAGCGGTTTAACTTGGGGCGGGGGGGGGGGAGGAGAAGACCGGCCGGCTTCTCGGAACGAACCAACTGTGTCCTGGCCCGCGGGAGGGTGGATGGGGGGGCAGGGCTGGACGGCGGGGGAGGAGAAGGCAGCGGCGATGGCTCCCCCCCCAGCCGCCGGTGGAGCGCGGCGCAGCGGGCGCCGGGACGGCGGCTCGGCCCGCAGGGTGAAGTGAGGGCGCCCAGAGGTAGGGTGGGCCGTACCACGTACCGGAGGAGGGGAAGGGGGAGGATGGGTGGGGGGGCAGCGACTCGCGACGGTAGCACACCCCCCACCACCAGCGTCCCCGGGGCAGCCCGGCAGTGGTACAGTCCGGAGGAAGCCCCCTGAGGCGGCTGGGGGGGGAGGCCCGGCTGGGGCGTCCCCGAGGAGCAGGGTCTCTCAGGGCCGGGGACGCGGTGTGTGGGGGTGTCCCCTCAGGGCAGGGGGGACCGTGAGGGGAGTCCCTCAGGGCAGGGGGGACCGTGAGGGGGGGTGAGTCCCTCAGGGCTGGGGGCACGGTGTGTGGTGGTGTCCCTTCAGGGCAGGGGGGACTGTGAGAGGGGGTCCCTCAGAGCAGGGGGGACTGTGAGGGGTGCCCCTCAGGGCTGAGGACACGGTGTGTGTGTATGTGGCCCCTCACGCCAGGGGAGACTGTGTGTGCCTGTGGGGGGGCGGTCCCTCAGACCTGGGGACGCAGTGTGTGTGTGGGGTCCCTAAGGGGAGGCGGAACTGTGAGGGGGGGGCGTATCTCACGGCAGGGGGGACATGGTGTGGGGTTGTCCCTTAGGGCAGGGGAGACTGTGAGGGGGGTCTCCTCACAGCGTGAGAGTCATTGCGGGGGTCTTGCCAGGCAAGGGACACAGGGGGTGTCCCCACACGGCTGGGGACCCTCATGGCGGGAATGTTGCGATGGCAGCTGGTGCCCAGACACTGCTGACGGGCTCCAGCCTTCCCCCTGAGCCCCCTGCCCTCCCTCCTGCCTCTTTCAGCTGACTCTGTGAGGGGCTGGGGTGCAGGTTTCCCCAAGACCCCCTCATTCCATCTCCCTTGGCTGCTGCTGGCATCTCTTGCGCTTCGAAGGGGCGTCGCTTCCCCCATGGCCAGTGCAGTCCTGTTCCTCCTGCTCTGAGGAAGGTTTTGGTGTGGGGGCTTGAGGCCTAGCGCCCGGTCCAGCTTCGATGGTCGCTGAAAGCGCTGACCCAGACACGTTTGTTGCTGTCTCGCAGGGTTGTCCCATGGCCTGGGAACTTGACAAAGCCCTCCCGCTTGCCGCTGCCCGTGGCAGCCAGTTCCCCCGGTTCGGTGCATGCTCCCTGTTGGCTCTTGCTGGGGTTTTGTCGTGTGAGATGGTGAGGACAGAAACGACAAGGATGTGGTCTTTGGGTTTCTCAGTGTTTCTGCTATGCTTATGTTACGCTCCTGTGAATTGTTTACTGAAGTTGAGATTCATGTTATCTTTTTTCCCCAGCTGTTTTCCCCACATGAGGTCTCTTCTTGTTCAAAAACATAGGGCTGTTTCCTCAATCAAAAATTTTACCAGAGCGGGGCTAACACATTGCTGCTGACTGCCTAACACCTTGTTATGCTGGTATTAAATCAAACAATTTGGGGCCTGGAGGAGCTGGAGATGGTTAAAATGATATTAAGGATCCACAAGGATGGATCCTTAGATCTAGATATGCTGTTCGGTTACTGTATGTGTTAAAATCCAAACATTGAGAGTCTCAGTGGATAATTTCTGATCTCTTGTTGCTTGTGCATGTGCCTGATAAATTGTGTGTGTTGATATCCTGATATGATAGCTTGGCTTTAAAATTTCTGGGTTTCTGTGCCGCAAGTCTAACATCTGTATGAAGAAGATTAAGTAACTTTGTTTACTGAAAGGGGTGTCACATGCAGGTGACTATCTTATAGATATTTCTGTTTTCATGGAGAAATCTATATATATGAGATGTCAAAGTCTAAAACAGATGTTACAAATGTATTTTGATCGGTGTTTCTATTATATTTAAGATAGTAAGGTTCTTGGAGTGTGTTTTGTACATTGTCGGGTTTTATTAAGTAATGAGTAATCTTAAGCTAGTTCCTATGCAGAGGTAGCATCAGAAATGAACCACAGTGTGATTATGTGGTGATGGGGAGAGAGACGTATTCTCCCCTTGACAAATCCCTTAACTTCATGTACGATCTGAGAGTCCAGTTGTTGCATGCAGCTTTATCTGTATTCACTCATGGCTTTGAGATGCGTCCTCTTTTCAGTTTTTCATTCCAGAAACAGGAGTTTGCATTGGTTCAGCTCAGTGTTAAGAGATTCTGGAGCAAGGGTAATTGACTGTCTTCATTTGAGCACAGTACAGCCAAATTCTTCTGGCAGCTCAATGGTAGTACAGACAGTTCTTGAACTTCTTGATGTCTTGTTGCAGAAGGGCAGTCCAAATAGTTTTCTGAAATTCTCTTAATTTTTCAAGTGGAGACTGTTAGCTCTGATGTTTGTTTACATATGAGGATGGATTTTGGCAGTTGTCAAGTCCGAGCAAAAGCAGCAAATACACAAAACCAGAAAAACATGATTGTTGAATTGCCTTAACTTAGGCTGTTTCTCAAAAGTATATGGCAAAATTGGAGGGTTGTTTATGTGCTGTTAAGATGGGATGGGAAAGATCATCATCATCATGATCTTCCCTTGAATATTTGTAGTGTGTATTTCTGGGACTGTTCAGCCGAGGAGTTGAATGTTGTTGATGCATTCCCAGGGCTTGCTTGCTTTTGTGGAGCCAGAGCCCATCCTGACTCTGCTCTCCATTATGGCTATGTCTTGAAATGCCATGGTACCATCATCTTAAGATTTTAGAGTTTGTCTCTTTCCCTCTTGCTGTGTGTATTTGTTCTCTTTTTTTTCTCCTTTCTGTCTCTGCTGCCTGATTTTTCTCTATGCTGTTTGACTCCTGCCACCTCTCCCAGTTGCCTTGCGTGTTTTCCCAGGGCATTCCTCCCCCTGCCCACAATAGTGATTTCACCGGGGTGGGAAATGCAGCTAACCACATATGCTAGCTGTTTGAAGCCAAGATCACAGCAGTCAAATGTGAATTGGTTCCTAGTCCAGAGGTAATTTTTCTGCTTTGGAAACCCCATAAAAACACAGAACTGGAAGGGACCTCCTGATCATTGGATCCTGTCTCCTCGTCAGCAGATAGGTTTTCCCCGTGCTTGTTGTCTCACTTTGCTACCTGTGAGCTCTGCTAAACACCCCTTTTTGGGGGGGCAGGAACAAACTGTGAACATTTTGAAGCCATTCCTAACTCTGGGGTTTTAACCCAGCATGGAATTCTTGCTGTCTCTGTAATGAATGAATCCTAACCCAGACTGGGATTCCTATGTCTTAACCACCCAGCAGGCAGAATATGTGGGGATTTTGTTTGCTTCCTTGTGAAAAAGGCAAGTGATACTCATAGGCATATTTAGATATGCGCCACTTCAGTACAGCCAGGCATATCTCTGCTAGTATGTGGTTAGGCAGTAGGGGAAGCGTTCATGTGGGATTTGGGGGACACAGCTGTGGCTTCCAGTTGTCTCGTAACCTGTGATGACACAGGCGGTGCTTGCTGGGCTAAAGCTAGCGTGAGTATGCTTGTAGTTCTGTGGTTGCAATTTAGACATATCCTCAAAAGCAAAGAGCCCATAGTTTTTTTCTCAGAGAATACTTGAAAGTACTGTTTACTGGGGATGGTCGTGGTTGAGTTTGGCTCCTGCAGCTTAGACTGCTGTTTGTCAGATGCAAATGATGTTGGTGGATATTGCCTGAGAAGAGGTGCAAAACCAATTTGAGGTTTTGGGGTTTGTTAGGAAGGATAAAGACAGAAGCATGTACAGCTCCATGGCTTACAGCTAATCGATCCCTGGATTGCCTGGGCGTAGGAAGTCTTGAGCGCTGTCCGACCAGGTAAATTGATGTTATTACGCAGCAGTTGCAGGGCGAGTTTTGAAGTGCAAATTGAAATCCCATTTTTGTGAAATCATTGCTATTAGTTAATTGATGTCTCTTACTGGCAAGAGCAGTTTAGAGGACTGACTAATCTATCGCAAATGGATTTGAAAGGACATTTTGGAGCTTCTGCCTGGACTTGCTGGACATTCCCTACAAGACCATAGCAATTTTTAAGCAAGTTCCAGTATTTTTTTTTTTTTAAATTTAGCATTTTCAGAGAAAGTTTACAGTACACAGTCTTTCCTACAAGAAGTGTATAGGTATGCTGTGCTCCCTCTGCTGGCATCTGCCCCTGCTAACTCATGGTGCGTGGACATCGGTTTCTCAGGGCTATGTTAATATAACCAGTAACACTACAAAGTGACCTGTCCCTCGCTGATGAAAGCAAATGCAATTCAGAAAATCAAGACTTATAAATCAAGCAAATTAATCTTTTGTTTGTTGGGGTGATGGTGGAGGGACACAACACTAAAACTCCAAACCAACAGATTATCTGTAGCCGCTAATGGATGTGAAAGAGTTTTTTTTAAGACGTGTTTTATTGAGTCTCAGAATTTCTGCCCTTGCAGTCAGTTTCTTAAATGGTCGCAATCTTGCTGCCTGGAGTTGGGGCTGTGTGTTTTCTCAGCCTATCCCCTGCCCTCCCCCTTGCCCATGAATTTTGGTGCATCAAGAAAGTGTGTCACTTTTCTAATGCAAATGGCTGCCTGAGAATAGTATCAGAAGATGGGATTAACGCATGAATGTTAAGAAACCCTCTCAAGTTTCTTCTAATACAAAATGCTAATAACATTTCCCACTGCACAAGTAACATTTTATTTCCTTTTTATGTGCAGTTTCCAGCTGGGTAGCCTTTTATCTGTCTTGTTTCATAAAATGCTTTCTTTTATGATTCAAAGTACTTGCAGGTATCTTCTTACCTGACTTTCTTCTTAGGGATAGTGGCGGTGCAGGTAGCCTGAGGTTTGTTTCCATTCCTGTTGCGTTTTAGTATGAGTGCTGCTGTGCTAAAGTGTGTGTTCTGACATCTGACTCTGTAGGATGAGCTTTCTTGCTGTTTTGTGCCAGCACTTCTGTGTCACATGAAAGGACTGTGGAGCTATGTAGCTATCTCAAATCTATACCAGTATATTGGTCATCTATGAATTCATTTGAAAGTGAACAGCAAAACGTCATAGAGCAGAAAATAAATTGTTCTATATGTGTGTTGTCTTTCTTAGGGGACACTTAGTGACAGGTTTAGTACTTTCTAACTCCAGTCAAACAGGTGATGTCAAGTTTGGCAACTTAATGTGGAAACTGGGTCCTCTGCTTATATAAAGGCAGCACAATTAAAAACCGTCAGCACCCTCTGTTACATTGTCCCATCAACACATTTCAATTTTCAATGTGAAGATAACCTTTTCTTTTCCTCATCCCATATGTACCCCACCTTGTGAGTCCAGATCTGAATGTGATGGAATTAAGCACGTCACTGAATGTGGGAAAGACTTTTTTCTTTTCTTCCCTTGATCAAATGCCTCCGCATCATATGTAATGCAGGAATGCATCGGGATGAAATTTGTACATGTCTTTTAGCGTTTCTATTACAGGCACGAGGAAGTAATTATACTGCAGGTCTGCTCTGTGTAGGCACTTAGTGGGAAGCAGTGTGTTCTGGATTGTGTTGGTGTTGAGTGGAGTATGTGCTTTGGAGTACTGCTGACATGCAGATGATGCCTGGAAAAGGTTGGCATGAAAGCGTCAGAGCTTGTGACAAGAAGAGCTGCCAAACAAGTGGGGAGCCTCAGAGTCGAGAGCAGAGCCTAAATATATAGAGCAATGGCGTGAGCCTCTTTCTAAGGGGTCTGTAAAGTCTAAGCAAAGCAGTCCTGAATTTGCTATTGGGAGCCTTTCTGTCTGCAGGGAAACTTGTAAGGGTCTGGAAATAAAATAGGTTGGAAACCTTTGGTGTAAGTGGAGTAGTAACATCAAAGCCGTGATGTGTAACCAGCAGGTGGGCAGAAGACAGGAAAGTATGATCCTGGCTTCCTCATTTAGAGGTAATTCGCTGGCTAGAGATAACATGCAATACAGGAGCCCATTGACTCCCAGAAATGCATTGTACATCTAATAATATATGTCAGTGAATAGGTTAACATCATTCTCAGATTATTAATAAAGATAGCAGTCCCATAGCTAATGGGAAGGAAAAAAAAAAAAACCAATAACCCATGCATTGTTTAGGTAAGATATTTCTTTCCTTAGGCATCTCTCCTGGGAAGACCTTGGTACTTGTAAATGAATCTGCCGCCTACCTTGTGTACCTTCATTTTAATGTGGGGATTGAGGAGGAGCCAGCTATCTGAAAACCAGCCAGAGATGGATGCATTGGAAAGTTGCCACTAATTACTGTGGCGTCTGACAATTAGCTGTTGTTAAGCCTTTTCTTGCAAGTTCTCAACCGTGCATCAGGAAACAAAAACAAGGACCTGGAGAAAGGCAAGAGCTGTCCTTGTACTGATCTTGTGGGGGGAAAAAAAAGTTCTGGGTGGTTGGTATTTCGTTGATCTTTCTAAAAGCAGAACATAGAGTTGATTCTGACATGGTTCCTTTCTAGCGAAGCAGGCAGGATTTGATGCACCCAAAAGCTCTTTGGTTTTTTTGCTGTTGGGCTCTTTCGTAGTCTGCAATTCTCTTACGCCTCTTACCTATAAAACAGGTTTGAGGCTACTTACTTGACGGGAAAGCAGTGAATCAGTAACAGCTGCAATGTGTTATTGTTGATGTTAATCTTAGAATTCTTGACAAAAAATAAGATTTAATGAAAACAACAAGAAAAAGATTCAAAGAAATCTTGCAGTTGTTTTCTCGCATTTGCCTCCAGGGTCTTCTGACTTTGTTTTCACTTTGTGGCAGTGATGAATAGCACCAAGCCTTTTGCAAGTGTCTCAAGGGTGTAGTTAGTTAGGAGTAACGATTGAGCTGGAGCTGGCAGGTATCTCAAGGCTTTTGTACAGAAGCTAATTTGCCCCCAGCCCCTCAGGAAATCAGACCTATTCTTTCTCTGGAAATGACTATTACGTTGCCAGGACAATGATGATTTTGCTTAGAAAGGCCAAGCAACACAATTATTTCTTCCTTGTCAAAGGAGTGTCAGGGAACGAAATGTTTTTGCATCAGTTGAATGTCTCTTACTGAGCTCGTGTTTCAGACGATGTTACTCAAGCAGCAAGGCCCAGAGCATCTTCCAGAGTAGTTTATACAAGTACGACCCAGGCTTTGCACCGACTTGTGTCTCTGTATAATTCCATTGACGTGGAAGGAGTGACATGTAATCTCTAGATAGATCTCGAGTCTGTTTTAATATGCATCTCTGATCTATAATACATGCGCAGACACAGCGATCCTTTTGGTTACCACTGAAAGCAGCTATATCTGGGACAGAAAGTGGCAGCTGTTTGACAAATGTAGTAGAGTAGGTATTATAAAAAGAACCAAAATTTATTTCTTAAAACTGATTAGAGCAAAAGCAGCATTGCCAGTGTTTCTTGCGAGCTTAGTGCTGCTTTGCAGGGGTGTCTTGCTTGGGCGCTTTGCTGTCCCTGTACCTATTCTTAGCCTGTTTACCAAAAGCTGTTGTGTGTGTATTGAGGGAGCGCTGTGTTAACTCCTACAGTGTACAGTCTATTTGTGTGTTTATGTGGAGCCTTTTGGGGAGGGAGAAGATTATACCTGAGCTCTTCTGTCACCTTCCCCTGCTTCTGTGCTTTATAAATCTTTAGGAAATAGAAGTTAATGTTTGCATAGTATCTGAGTGTATTGCAATGCTTCTGTGGTGTAGGGGAGTACTGCCTGGTACTTGTTGACACTGACCTTTGGATTTGGAATTCGTGACATGGTTGAACTGATTCCATAGCCTTTTGCTGGAAGGGATGGCCTTGGTCTCTTTCCCTCTCTCGGCTCTGCAGTCCCTGTCACTTATATGGTGCCTCGGTGAGGTGATTCGGTTTGATAATCCAACAGCAAATTGCTTGTGGGTGTTTTGGTGGGAGGTGAGGGGTTCCCTTCGCAGTAGGATTTGAGGGGGTGGTGGTTGCTAGGCACACCTTCCCCCCCTTTTCTTACTGTTAATTTACTGTCTTAATGATCCTGCATTAGGTTATTCCTGTGTTGAGTCCCACCTGGTTCTCCCAAGATGTCAATTATGTGCATTGGCAGTGCCCGTGGAGGAGATGCGCTCACTTGGCAGGGAGAATCTCTGTATTTTGATATTTTTATCCAGCTCTGGTAGTATGAATTTTGCTGCCCCAAGGCTGTGAGGGATAGATGTCCGGCAGAAGCTGGCCTGTTTCTGTTGCTCAAAAGGCAAAGTGAGAGGCAGAGAAGCGAAAGCTGGGCTTGCTGCTTCTTTGCTGCTGGAGGGGATGGGTACCTGCTGCTTACAGAGGGCAATATGCTTGGCCCCTGTGACACAGCTGCTGCGCCATATCAGAGGTCTGCCCCAGCGCTCTTTTCTCTTTATTGCAAATCTACAGTCTGCTCAGGACCAACGAGGGTAATTTAATGAAGCTGGGAGACTTGTTACGAATGAAGGCGCTGAATGGACAAGAATGGTTCACTGTTGTATATGACTATGAAGGTCACCAGAATGGGATGCTCATTTTTCAGTTCCTGCATGCTGCTGGGTGAGACTGAGGTTTGTGCTGACACACACAGTTCCTGTTAATGGGGACTGGAGTTGCACTGAAAGAAGAAAATGCCCCGTTTTGAAGGCTGCTTGGCAGTGAGACAACTGGAAAGACATGTGGTATTGATACAAATCTTTCCAGACTTTGGCGCTTCTTTTTATTCTGAGGCCTTCTTACTATGACTTCTGCTCTTCTTTTACGAGAAGTGAAATTAATAATCTCCCTTATTTCCCATACATGGGAAGGAATGTCTTCATTCTGGCCCAGGTTTAACTGCAGATGAGATCTGTTTTGGGAACTGTGTTATGCAAACGCAGAGGGAAAGGAAGAGGAAACAAACAGTTGTGTAGCCTACTCGCTTTGAAATGTGGTTTTAATGGTTCCTTGGTATTCATATAATTATTTAACTGGCTATGTGATCCTTGGGATTATTACCCTTTCCAAGTAATAACCAGAGCAGTAAAGATATCTTGTTAAATTGAAAAAAAAGAATAGGCATATGTTGTTTTCAGTATTGCACTTTAGTAATTGTTTGCAGTGACCTTTTGGAATCTCAGAGAGAAAATTTGTTTGCTTGACTTTCTCCCAGATCAGCTCCTGGCTATCTTGATATGGAGCAGAATTGAGTTGTTTTGTTTTTTTTAATTATGTTCTGACAGCAAAGCCTATTCTTCTGTGTGCTCTACAGTTCTGTCTTTTTTAAAGGTTAAGCTGTCTTTAACAGGACTTCTACAGATGTGTTTTTCTGGAACTTTAGGGTTTTTTTGTGTTTGGGTTTTTCTTGATCAAGAACTGCTTCTCCTTGGTCTTATTTCAAAATAATGCTTTATTTATTTTATTTTTTTTTTAAATCTAGGGATAAAATTCTCACTGTTTTTGAATGTCTAGAGGCGCGATGATGAAAGGGCTGTGGTTTGTTGTTGGATTTGGTTTGGATTTTTTGTTTGGTTTTTGGTTGGTTGGGGTTCTTTCTTTTGTTTCCTTTAGCTTAACAGGTTTTAATGTGATTAGGTCATAGAACCTTAGCAGGTTTAGGAAAAAAAAATCCTTTCTTTCTTTTTTTAACAAAGTTTAAGCAAAAGTCTTGTGAAATCCTGTTCCTCGATGTCACTGGATTGTGGTCACAGCCCACTGTGGGTTTGGTGTGTAGGAAAATGTTGAACATGTGAGAGGGCCTCACTCCACACAAGCTGTGTGTCTGTGTGAAATATGCTCTTCTCGGGGATGGGAAGAGTTCCTCCTTTTGCCCTTTTTCCTCGGGTTCCTCCTTTTGCCCTTTTGAAATGTCTTTTCTGGCATTCTTCCTCTTTCTTCTCTAAAATCTGACAACTCTTGAGATCGAAGGGTCGGAAAAACAGATTGTGTGAAATCTCTCAGATCAACTCGGTGTTCAAGTATGAGTTTTCACATGAGAGCCCATTGCACCATGTGTTTTCCGAAGCTGTACTTGGAGAGGCTGTGAGAGCCTGGTCCTTCAAACACACCGAAGAAAGCTCTGTGAAACAAGCATGAAAGAGCAGGTGCTGCAAAATTAGGGTTCTGCCAAGTTTCTCAAAACAAAATTGCACTGATGGAGATCTGTGTCTCTCAAGGGAAAATAAGTCTCCAAAATGAGTGTCCAAGCTGGAAAGAGAACAGGCACCAAAAAATATCTCCAGTAGTTCAGTTTGCAGCTGGTCCTTCCCTGCCTCTCAGACTGGTCCATTAAGGCAGCATGGTATCTAGGAGGACTGAAGTGCTGGAGTTACTTGCATTGATGAGAGAAATGAGTGGAAGAATCAAATGGGACCCAACGACATGTCTCCTTAGATCAACATTGAATTGGAGCTGGGTGAGCAGAAGCATGTGTGATTTCAGCTCCCTAATCAGTCTGGGGTTTGCACATCATAACTTGAAAAAGTGGGCTTTTCATCCTTGAATCTGAATAGGCAAACCTGAGGGGCACTCTGTATTTCCTGCTAAATTCCAGATAAGATCTTCTACTGTTTGAACTTGCAAAGGAGTTTAGGTGTGTGCTTCCCTGCTTGCAGGGCTCCTGCAAAGAGTTTGATCCACCCCTTCGTTTTGTCTGTTAGGAATGAATGATGTACCTCAAGCTGTGAACACAAAAATGGTTTAGCTTTAAAAAAAAAAAAATTAAAAAAATCCCCTGCAAACAGATGATGTAATGTGCAAGCTCCATGTTTAAACAGTAGCTAATTTGCCAGGGGATAAACCGGAGTTAAATCTGTCAGGCTTTCTAATTCCCGGATTCAGCAGAGCTTTGTTCTTTGTGCTTTCAAATGCAGGATACGTATGTGTGTCCACTGCTGTCGGTGTGATTTCCTTCAGCTTCTGTAGCTAAAGAGTTTGTCCAGGGGCAAGAGAAAATGTTGCTATAAACCTTTTGTTGCTAGAAACCTTGATGTATATCTCTTTGGTTTTAAGTTCTACTTGGTGACCAAATTAAAAAAAAAAAAAAACAAAAAACAAAACAAAAAAAAAAACAAAAACAACAAAAAAAAAACCAAAAAACAAACATCTCGTTGGTGAGCTGCAGCTCTGCAAAATGGAGCTTCTTCTGAATTTTGGTCTTGTGTTTTTGTAGGCACTTGCCTTTTGCTAAGCATGGTGAGCTCCCTGCAAGGTCCCAGCGACACTGCTGGGTGCGAAGCTCCATGCTCTGCAGCTGATTTGGGCTGCATATGGGCGGTTTATGTGGTGTTTGGACTCTCTTCTCCCAGACAGTTATGTACAAAACAAGGAATACTTAGTTTTCATGCATGTAGCTTTGTTTTTTAGGAGCAGCTTTCTCTGATGGTGACAGCTCTGACCCGTGTAATACTTCCTAAATGCTGAGGGGACTTGCTGTGGTTGGTTTTGTAAGAGGGAGGTTTGGATCACCACTTTTTTTTTCCCCCTCCCCCACGATGCTGTGTTTATTAGGATTTTTCACTGACCTATTCCTTTAATCTTCAATTTTGGCACCATTTCCTAGGGCTTGTGTGAGCAAAGAGCTTTGCCAACTTGCAGAATGAACCAGCACATGCAATGGGGTTAGAGAGATTCAGAAGCTTTAGCGCCTGCCTGTGATGATGGAGGAGGGAAGAAGATGCTATCATGAGAAACTGAAGTGGCAATTAAAGGAATTGCTTCTATCTTCTCTAGCTTTTTATACTGAAAAGGGAAAAATGTCAGTCTCCTAACTTGGAGCAACTTCCTATGAAAGTTGACACAATCTGGGGCAAACCTGTTTCTTTGTGATGTCATTAACCAACTTGGCATGCTGGGTGGTTTCAGCAGTTTTCCTTCTTTTAAACAGCGCTGGCAAAAAATCTGAGAGTGAGTTGCGCTGACACTGTGCTTGGTCTGGAGATGTTGCTCTGGAAAACAGTCACTTTGGGAGATATGACATCTGTGAAGAGACATTGCTGACTCACAGTGTTGATATCTGCTGGGATGTGCTTGTTTTAAACAACTGGATTTCAGAAGCTTATAAAAATTGCAGAAGGGGGTGGGAAGCTGAGAGACTGTCCTGCAATTGGTGGTTTCTTATTTTTTTTCCACGGTTGCTGTTGAAAACCAAGAGTAAGAGTAGTGGGCCAGTTGCAATTTATGGTGGTGTGCTTGATCTGTTTATTATGATTTTATTCTTAACACACTGCTTGCTGACTTGACTTCCTCCTCTTTGGCGTTATTTCCACATAAATCCTTTTCCTCAGAATTTCCTTGTTCTCTGCCAGCTGTGGTGCAGCTGTGAAGATACCAGAAAACATTAACTGCTCTTAAGAACTGCTCAGAGGTTCATGATTTTGCAACGGAGACTGGATTTAGCTGGAGCCCCTTGTATGGGCTGAATTGCCCTATAGCTAGCAGTGATGGGGATGTGTTGAGAAATTGTGGACTGGTTCAGACAACAGGCCTTTTGTTTGATTGCCTTAGCAACCCTGCCTCTCTGAAAGACGAGATGTTCTCACTCGCGCATAGTGTTGCTCGCAGGAAAGCTGGTTGTTTTGATGAGGCAGGCCTGGCTTGGAGGACTGATCTCAGGATGCACTGGTCCTTCTATTCCCTCAATCCCTTTTTTTTGGTAACAGGAGGTCTCCAGCCAAAAGTTGTCTGTGGTTATCTAGTGTCTGTCCCCCAAAATCCTAAGCAGCATGTCCTGCTGTCTGTCGTCCTTTGTTATATCTGCTCCTGTGGGCACAATGCGCTGAATTTAAATATATTGTAGTCCTTGCTAAATATCTGTCAAATATTGACTTAGTCTGTGGTGTGAGCTGACTAAGCTGAAATTAATGGTGTAATTCTAGCTTGTTTGGCACGTGTGTATAGGCGATTTCATTGCAGATGGTAGAGGAAATTAAGATCTTACCTTGATTCCATCTCAAGGGGACGAAAGAGAAGCCTTGGGCTTATCATGGCAGTAAGGAAAGACTTGGCAGAGACGTGGGGGGGAGTGTTTGTAAAGATGTTATTTGAGGGTGATAAAAACTCTTCCTAATGAGTGAGGTCATAAGACAAAATTGAGGAGTTGTTGTTAATTGTGTGCTATTACAGATGTCTTGAAATGATCTCCTGCGTTCTGGTCCATTGCCATACGCCGGGATAATTTTTCTTAATTGGTTGAAAATGAAATCCAAAAAAAATGAGACAATCTGGCTGAGGTTTCGGCATAGATCAGCAGACACAGTGCTGGTATCTGCTGACTTCATGTGTTCTGTGGAATCTTTACCCTCTCTGGAGATAAGGGTATCTAGAAAGAGACTGTGGCATCTCCTTTCCTTGGGTTGAGCAGTTATGGACAACTCCGTGTGATTTTGAGATGCTACTGTAAAATGACAAAGCACTGATACCTCCAAGCAGGCAAAGAAATAGAGATGCAAAGAGGTGTCTGAAGTCATACACGTCATCCAAATGAGCTGATGGCACAACTGGAGCTACAACATGCAACTTCCCTTGTGTTTCAGAGCTACCGTGCAGCCCGTCCTTCAAACTCCTGGGAAGCTTGTGGGTTTTTGAGGTTATCTTACCAGGGGTTTGTTGCCGGCATAAATTAATCTTGGGATTCAAAACAATAAAGATGCAGCTTCAGGACCAGTTCTGCTTGAGTGACTGCAGGGATCTCACTGCTGGTAAGGTGAATCTGGTGGACCCTTACGTAAATGGTGAGTTTGTGAGTTGTTTTTTTTAAGACACCTTTCTTTCTCTTCACCCCTTTAGCTTTTTGCTGCAGTTTTGGTGCAGGCAGTAAGATCTCCATTGTAGCTTTCAGCTTCATGGGAGCTTTATGCCTACAATTGATCGGTTCCTAGCTGATCTTCAGTAGCTCAGAGAGCAAATGTAATGCAGTAAATTCATTGTATGCTAAAATATTTATTGTATTACTGTAAAGGTCATTGTTGGTAATGAAGGCTTGGTACAATACAGTCCTGAATCTTCCCAAAGATGGTGTCTGTCATGACTCTCTTTTGAGAGCAGTGTCCCTTAAAGTACGTGGAATAACGTACCCTTGGCATGTGCTTGGATCCTCCATAGGTCAATAAATAGCTGTTATACTACAGCTGAAAGTTAACAGCTGTGTTTGGTTTTGTTATGTGTAATCTCACAGGCAGGCATGAAGGCTAGGGCAGGAAAGGAGTCCTGTACTTTTTTTGGCTTGGTTGAAGTAATTTGCAGAGTTTTATAATAAAATCTCTGTGATCTTATTTCTATTAAGATTATAGTAATCTAGAATTGTTGTTAATGCTGAAGGACATTTTTAGCTCCTACATGTGTAGGAGTGAACTACTTGTTGCATAACGTGATTTGGAAAGATAGCAATGAAAAGGCTTCTCAGCAATGAGGTGGGCTGTGTTTTGCCTTCCCCTGAACCACAAAATGAAGTATCATTTGGCAAATGGATTCGGGAACCTCTCAAACCATTTTCACAGGTGCATGAGTAGTGGTGCGTGACTGTTCCCTGTTGGGGGGAATGGTGTAGGATATGTGACTGACCTATTTGCTGGTACTTTTAGCATCTGGCTAGGATTAGTTGTTCAGCCAGCTGATACCCAGTTCCTTCTTATAATGATACGTCTTTAAGCAACAGTTAGATGATTGGATGCTGAGGAGCACTTTGGAGTCTGGCCTTGCAAATACAGCTTGTTAATTGAAGGTACGCTCGCTGTCAAGGCTGCCTTTTTAAGTTCTGCTGTCTGTCCTCCTAATGATATTCCAGTCTCTCTGGCTTCTCATTGACTGCAGATGAGGCGCTGACTGCAGTCTGCCTCTGATCGTCACTTTGTTAGATGGGGACTGCGATTTGTCTGCCAAGCAGCGGCTGCTAGCATGCACATTTGTCACCTGTGGCCACTCCTCTTGCTGTGATGGGCTCTTTCCTTGTCGCACCGGAGAGTTTTGCTAATTGGAACTGAGCATTGAAGGGGCTGCGTTTATTGTTTGGTGTCACGAGTAAGCTCTTTGCCTGAGCGTGCGTTTCAGGCAGCTGTGTGAGGTTCAACAGCTTTGTCTGTCATGATCAGACAGATCTCTAGATAATCTAGCAAATCTCTTGATTGTGAGGGTGGAAAATAATATGCTTTGATTTACAGATGTTGCTGCACAAGAAGTGCTGCTGTGAATTCTCTGGCAATATCTGGGTGTGTTTGGCATCCTCAATTTCTGAGTACATCCATTTTCTGAACATATCCTGAATTTCTGCATACTTTTCTGGACAGAGTATGCAGTTGCTTGCACATATAACATGGGCAGTCATTTTACAGACAAGCAGGTTATTAATAATTTTCCAGTAGCATTTTAAGCCAAGCTGAGGGATTACATTGGGTCGAGAGTCCTTGATGTTTACAGTAAAAAAGACAAAGGATGATAGAGGCTATTGCCCTATGTGTAATTGTACAGGCAGGGTTGAAAAAGGGAAGGAGGTGAAGCATATTCTTGAATTAAATGCTCTAAACACTTTCTCCTTCTCTCCCTCAGGAAGTTGTACACAAACTTGAAACCAGTTTTCAGTGTCTATGAGCGGTGGAAGGGAGGAAGGAGATGTGTCAGGCACATAGATCTCAAATCTGCAGCTCGTGGTGGCTGTTCTGGTGAGGGGGCACCAGCAGCAGGAGTGATGCAGGTAATTATGAAGGGTGTTGAAGTATTTTCTCCCTTTGGACACATAAGCTTTCCTGGTTATAGACTGACTGACAGATATGCAGAAGATCAGGAAGTGCTTTCACAACTCCTTGAAGTTGTGGTAAGCTGGAAAAAAAGAAGCCCTGTGGTCTCTCTCCTGGCTGTGTGGTATACCAGATTGGGAAGTGATCAGATTGAACCGAAGTTTTCTTCTTGTTTGCGAGGTTAGTTGTAACCTCGGTTTGCTGTGCAGCCACACCGTGCTTTTGCTGGGATAAGGAAGAAGAGGGATGATGGGAGGGTAGAAATACTCTGGTTTTGGTTTGAAGAACTAATGAATTTATGGTGATAGCTGCTTTGCTATCTAAGGTGAGGGCAGCATTCAAATGGGAGACGTTTTGGTTGGGACTCTTGTACAGATGTAGTTGTCTAAAAAGTTCTGGGTTTTTTGTTTTGTTTTCTTTCTCTGAGGTCCACTTTATAGTCAGCGGAGAAAAACAATCATTTCTGTAGCACAGTTCATCTTGTCCTAAGTAGGCATCTTGAACCAATCAAGTTTTATGTGCCCCAGAAGTGCCTGCTGCTTTAGCTAGCTGTAGAGAGCACCAGACCAGCTAGTTTATGTGTGATGGTAATCTGTTGTGACCAACCGCGCCACCTTGTTGAATGAGAAGTGGCTTATGCAAGGCCATCCCTTGGGTGATGGGCAGTTTTGGAGACTGTACAAACTCCTCGTAGTTGCAGCTTCCTCCTTCTCAGAAGAAGGAAGAGCTGACGTGGTCGCTGGATCTGATTATATCATGGTCACTGGATCTGATTATACCACGTGGTAGCAGATCTGAGGTTTGAAGCATGTTTCTGGCCATTTTAGTGAGAGTCATTGTGTAATGGTTCAAATATGAGTGAAGAAAGTCAGAGTGCTTTGTTACAGTCTCCTGACCCTGAAAAGATTGGCCAGTTTGTCAGCTGTGATCCATCCACAAGGGAACGGCCCAGCTAGATGGGGTGATGTCCTGGTAGCAAGCTGGGAGGGATCTTACTTCATTAGCAAAGGAGGGAATGAGATAGTGCAAAGGATCTTTAACCAGTGATTTTTGTATCTCTGATCAGATGTGTGTTGGTGGAGGAAATCACACTGAAAATGACCACAGGGCTTTTTGTTTTAACTCTCTAACTTGAGCCTAGATCATACAAAGCAAACCGTCCAAGCCTGTGAACGGGGTTTTGTGGAGGAATAAGGCTTATTGTCAGCTGCGGTGTTCAGACCCTTGGGAAATTGTGACCATTGTCTGGGCTATTATTGCTTAATAAAAGCTTTGCATTTCCTCATTCAGGGTCTTGAAAATCTGGTTCTGTGCTTTTAAAAATAACTCAGCATGAGCCACGATTGGGAGCATTCACACAAGAAATTCTTCAGCCGTTTAAAACAAAGTGAAGGGAGGGGAAAAAAAGCCCTCCTTAAAGTGCTCTTCCTTGTCCATGTAGACTGAATGTGTCCGAGCTGTGCTTCCACTATCTGGAGGAAGCACACTGGGGTGAGAGCCTGGTTCTGCTGCTGAAGGTTTGTTTGCCTGCAGCCTTCAAGGATTTGGGGTCCAGCACTATCCCAGCTGGGGAACCTGGGCTGGTACTGAGCTGGACGCACTGAATGCATCCTCTTGCGATGGTGGGAATGGTGCACCTCTTGTGGATGAGTATCTCTGGACAGGTGAGTGGACTGGCACTCACTGGTGGGGTTGATGTGTTTTGTGCTTGATGCATGAGGCGGGAAGATGTTTTTCTTCCTGCTTTTCAGCAGACTGAAACTCAGTCATGTGCTGAAAGATGTGCAGTATTGGGGGGCACCTGCTACTGCAGGCTGTGCGCTGGCTTTGGGGTGCTGCCTCTGTGCAGATGAGTGACTACTGGGAGGGGGAGAAATGGAGCCAGCATGTATCGCAGATAGCCTCGCTGCTGTTGGGATGCTGGGCAAGGGGTTTGGGTTTTTTTTTTTTTTTTTTTGAACCAGCCAGTGCTGGGGTGGGAAAGGGGCAGAGGAGGGGGTGCTATGGGCTCTGAAGCTGGTTTGTCTGTAGTTTGTGCACTTCTCGACTTCTGCTGTGAGGTTGTAGCACCACACAGAAGCCCCTGAACTATTCTGCAAATCCAGTTTTGGAGGCTTGTTTCTTTCCATAATGTGTGTTTTTGGGTTTATTTTCCTTCTCATGTGGAAATAATTATATTGCTTGTTTCTTATATTCTGGCTTTGACTATGAAGAGGAATGTTTTCAGGTTTTTTGTGTTGTGGTGGTTTGTTTTGGTTTTTTCTCCTTCTATAGCAAGGGCAGTTTCTGCTGTTAAAATATTCTGGACAGCAGTTGCTGCCCACGTACAGCACAGAAATGTGTGTTTAGTGGTTGTGAGGCATGCTTGCGCTGGGTGTGCCACCTTGTTTTCTTCAGTGCAAGTGTCCACGTATATCATTGGCCATAATTTATCATTGCTATTAAGCTGGGGAGAGATCATTTACATTAGTAAATTGTGGTTTGTGCAGGCTGGAATTGTATACATTGACTCTTGATTTTTGAAATAAGATTTCTCTTGCGGCTGAGTGTTTCTTACAGGATAGAGGCCACAGCATGAGGAGGGAGCTCACTGGGTTGACACTTGGCTACAGCGGTGCTGTAGAAAACACTTAGTAGTGAAGAGGTTGATGGCTGGGATATCAGCTCAGTTTTACCACTGAGATAGTAAATGAATTTAGGCAGAAGATGCCTCTTCCGTGCCTCAGTTTCTTCACTGGAAAATGAATACAGCATGACTTGCCTTTTGACTGCATTGGACAGCTTGCGAACTCTTCAAACTCTGTAATGAAGTCAGAAAACAGACAAATAGGAGCATCGGAGAAATACCTTAACTGCAAGGTGTGATGAGATCCTGGCGCAAGAAAAGCCTGATGTTGGTGTATTTCCAAGCTGGGCTCCAGCAAGCGCCGAGATGCCTTAGATACATACGGTATACTGTGAAGTTCAGTGTTAGTTGGTCCTTTTGCCTACAGGCAGTGCTGGGAGCGGTTTCTTTTCCTTAGAACAAAGGATTGGAAGGGTTTGTGAGTATGTCTGCGTGTTCATTAGGAGCAAGCAGGAGTTACTTTTTCTCCCTCTTACTGTCCTCTGTCGTGTCTGTGAGATGCGCAGGTGTATGCGATGCAAGAGAATGGGGACAAGACAGAGGCTAAATCCTGTCACACCTTTGTGTGGATTGGTATTACTTGAAATTTTCTAGGTCATGTGCACCATTAAAATGATTACCATGCCTGTGTTTGCAGAATCTGCTGTGCCTATTTTCGTTTATATCCATGTGACTGATCCAGGGCCATATGTTAAGAATATAACTGCCTTTTTTTTTTTCTTTTTAAACGATTGGTGTCTAAATATATCTAATAAAAATGCAGACTGGAGCTCTTTAATGAGGTGATAAGTCATTCCTGCCTCTCTTCTTTTTAAGACAAAACCACCTCACACACTGAGTTCTTTTTGTATGGACTTCTGCTTTGCATTTCTACACATTCATCATAGCATGAAGCTTCTCACAAAAGGCAGTAAGAAAAGGCTGCTGAACAGCCCGTTTTGGCGTGCATAAACCTGGACTCTTGCAAAGGGAAACCCTGAGCTTTAGCTGGGGAAGCCACAGGCTGTGTGTGATGATAGAAAGTGTTTTGGGGAAAAATAAAAAAATACAGTGCTGAGTAACTTTAGCATGGTCTTGAATTGTACAGCTAAGAACAGGAGCCATTAGGAAGCAATTTGCAAGAGGAAGTATTTCCAATTTTGTTCCTTCCCTTGGCGAAATAGCAAAATTGAAGTGATTATTGGAAGTTTCTGCCACCTGAAGAAAAATCTTTTTTATTGCTGGCACCGAACTTCTTGGTTAAGCTGGTGTTGGAGGTCGTGTACAGCAGCGTGCGAGTGGTGGCTGGGGTACATGTGGCACTGCTGGGCACTGATGTATGGATACACTGCTTGTGATTTGGAACCTTTGGTTCTGGGAGGAAATAGCTTTGCTACAGGAGCAGCTTGGGTTTGCGAGCAACGTTGCTGCACACGCTGCTGCAGCAAATGTACCGTGGTTGTGGTTTGACAGCTGAAGTAAGGCTAGGACTGCTAAATCAGATTACGCTTGCACATGGTGGCTGGGTGTGAAATCCTGGGTGGCTGAGTGGCAGTGTTACCAATGCACCACTGTGCAGTTGCACAACATGTTTTCTGGAGCAGCAGAGTTGTCTCCCCAAGTTGCTGTGCCTGAACGCTTGTTTGCGTCCCAGTGCTGACGCTTCTGCCAGGACATCTGTTCACGGGCTTGTACTCTAAACTGCATTGCTGAAATGTCTGATTTGGGGGAAAAAGAAAAGATGTGCTTGTTTTGGAAGGGCAGCTGCTTCTTTTTCACCACTTATAGGTTGATCCTGCACATGGTCAGTGTGGTGACAAGCTCCAAGTTGGGACCCCCGTCTCCTTTTGCTAGAGAAGGCCCACCATGTGGCTATACACCAAAGCTTGCTTCACGAGACTTATAGAGGAAGAGGAGGAGAGGGAGCTTTAGCAATTCCAAGTTGTGATCGTGGATTGAATATACTATATTATATATAAAACAATATATCTGTGAGTAATTGTTTAACCATGAAGTATGTCAGAACAGCTGATGAAAGTCGATGAGTTCTCCAAAGTGCCAGCCCATGCAGAAGTTTCTTAGAGAAAGTAGTCTGGGTTGTGTTTTTTAATTTAATGACCTCTTCAGATGGGCAGTCAAACCCTACTGATCAGATTTAGCAGGGCCTTCCATAATAAGAGGTGCTTTATTTATAGGCTGCACATTCACTCATAGACATTGAGGCACAATGATAAATTATTTAACGATAGATATCCCAAGAAGTGAGCCAGGTGCCTGCTGGGCTGCCTTGTCTCTCTGCTTCCCAGCTTTGCAAGTCCTTTCGCTGGCTAATTCACAAAATCCAGCTGTTTGCAGAAGTGGTCTCTCGGTTATTAATGTTAATTAGCGAGGTTCTGCTCTATGACTATTCCTGTAGTATGCGCTTTCAAAACATACAAAGTGCTAAGCTCTTCACCCGTGTAATGAGCGTGTATATAGCTGTGTTGTTAATTAGCTGCTTCCCTCCAAGGACCTGTGCCCTCTTGGGAATGGTAGTTTTGGTGTTTATAGCCGCTTGTGGTAGTTAGAGCAAGTCCCCTCTGAGACTTACTTGCAGACTTGTGCTGCAGTCAAGTTGTGAGATTTTTGAGCTTTGTTTTAATCACTAGTTTCTCCTCCGTGCATTCTACGTACTGAATGTTCTACATGTAGTTTCTAATATTAGTTATTTTCAGATTTGCCATTAGTACCTTGTTTTAATCAGTGCTGACAAAGCACCTGCCTTGATACACGCTCCGGGTAGGGGCCAGGATTTAAGTGTTCTTCAAAAAAACTCTTATGCTACAAGAATGGTGCTCCTTGTGCTGACAGCAGTTTTCTATCTCTGCCTTCTAATAACCATCCTGTGATACCACCATCTTCCTCCGACTTGCACAAACAACTCTGTTCTAAGGAGAAATTTTCCCCTGAAAAATGTAGAAGTGCCATTTGTTCTGCAAAGACCAACTGGGGCTTTAGTATTGCTCTGATTTAATATCCTTGCTGATGGGGTGCTCCCGTTGTGGGTATAATCTCTGAGAGGTATCTTCTCTCTACAACTTGGTAGAAAAATTTCTTCTGCCTTGTTTTAATACCAAGGGCAATAGAATGGAAGAAGATGATTTGCTGTATAGGTAACTAATATGGTAAATAATAGGTAAATAAAATGAGAACAAAGTTATACTTTAATTTTTATATATGTTCAGGATGAAAAAGCAACATGAGATCAGCAGGTCTTTCCAGAAGAGGAGGGTTGTTCTCAAATATGTATGCTTTGTCCCTAGTTTTATGTTTTCAGTATCATCCAGAAAACTCTTGGTTTTGCCGTTTGATTATAATTTGCATTTAGATTGGCTGCCTGAAGGGGAGTCGCTTGCAAGGGGAGATGGGGCTATATAGCTCGAGTCTCTCGCAGATCTGGCTGAAAGTAATGGCATTTACATAAAAACCATTAGCTCTGTTATTGATAAACATGAAAAGCATCCATTTCATTTAATTTTCTGATGAGGAATCTTTAATATAAGCATACAATAGCATTGCAGTAGTAACATTCCTGCCCCCCATCCCTCCTTACTGACCTCTTGTTGTTTTAAGGGCAAGTTTTGATTGGGATTTTGTTGGTGGGGAGCTGTGGAATTATTTCTGTTACAATTCACTGCAGTAGCTGGTTGTCTTGCTACATCGTAGGGAATTATTTAATGCTCATCTTAAGAAGTGTCTCTATTAATTGAACGGGGATTTAATGTCTCCCTGAAGCATAATTGGTCTGTGTGTGATGTATACTAACATGTATGTCTAGCAATGGGTTTTCCTTTTGTCTGCATCCCAGCGCCATTCTGTGGGTAATCTTTTGCTTAATCAAAATGGGTTTAAGCAGAAGTTCAGTGGCTCCTTATTAAGTGGATAAAGTGTGTTGAAACAAGTCTATTAAAGGAGCTTCTTTGGTGCATGCTAGATCACATCCCGTCTAACCCTTCAGGACTCCGTCTTGATAAAGTAGTTTTTGTGGCCAGTGAGGAAAAACTTGTTCTCCTGTGTGATGCTGTTGACCACGTGTAACGGTGCATTGGTGATCAGCACATGTGAAAAAGAGCTGTGATTCACTGTCTCTATAGTAACTGCTTTTGTGTAGCTATTGCTGCTACTCTTTCATATAATTGTTGTGCTTTACTCTTGGGTTGGATCAGGTCTGATCCTCTGCCTCCAGAGGCAGCCGGTGCCGTAGTTGTTTTCAAACATTGCAGCATTTGCTTGAGAGAGTTTGCCATGAGCTTTGCAAGCTCTTTCTGTTCCTGACCTCAGTGGTGTGGGGGTGTGTCTGTATCTCTTTTGCATTGCTTAGCTGGCCTACTTCTTGATTTAAAAAAAAAAAAAAAAATAAATTTTTTTGTTGTCACTTTGTCTGTATTTACAACTTGTTTCCTCTCTAATAGGCTCCAGACAAATGAGTAGAGAGTTTGGTACAGAAGAGGGAGATTCCAGTTTTCCAGTTGATCACCTTATACAGTGAGTACCTTAACATTTCAAGAATAAGTTTTTCTCTAGTGCCTAATGTTGACTTAAAATTGACTTCACGGTGGAGCAGCATTAAGTCTGCATGCTTGAACAATGTTGTCCTGGAAATACAAGCTCCCTTGGCTTAACTTGTGTTTTGGGAGAAGCGGATGTTGACGGCTCCAGCTCCTTTTATCTGAAGTGATAAATTTTATTCATATCCCACTTCCAGTAGCGTGCGCGTTTCAGCAGAGCAGAGAATTGGTGCAGTTACGTCTTGTACCCGCTCAAGGCTGTGGGGAATCAAGACTAAAGGTGTTGCCACATAATTTAGCAATGTGTCATGTGCAGCTTCCTGCGCTGCAGAGCAGAGGAGGCTCTAGGGTCAGGAGAGCAAAGGTTCACCTCTGCTTTTCCAGCCTTGTTGGAGGTGTTGAACTTGGCAAGGAGGTGGGTAAGGGACCTGCCATGGCACATGTAGGGGTTACTCATAAAGGCATGCTGTGAAATCAGACAAACGAGGCTTGGCTTGACTTGCGGGCTGGAAAGGATAAGAAAAAAGAACTGGAAAATGTTGCCCAGTTCATGGTAAGGATGGCAGGTTTTTTTTTTCTGAAAGTAGAGAAGCAAATCGTTATTTCATGGGGAATTTTTACACATTAAAATACCTTGCATGCATGCTAATGGGCTGTAGTAATGAGCCCATGCTTTATGAGGTGTCTGCAAATATGTTTAAACTGGCTACTGTGAGGCACTTCAGCTAGTAAGTACTGGTTCCTTGGAATGTCTTGGCCCATCTGGTGCAGTAGCATAGCCAGACTGAAATAGTTAACTGCAGGGACTGGGAAGCTGGGAGGACACTCTGCTGCTGGGTGTGAAATGCAGGCGCAGACATAGCAGCTGAGTGTGGGAGCTGTGCTGATTGACTGAGACCACTGCACAATTAAGTTTATTGTAGCAGTCCTAGCAGGCGACTCCCCTAAGGATAACGTGGGATGATGAATTTTAAAACTGAAGGTGTTCGTTAACAAAAGACAAGGATGAAATAATATGCTTTGAGACTGGATTGTGTCATCAGGTTGGTTTAAATACATACTGGGAGCAGGGCAGAAAATTCCTGTACTTCTGTGCAAGAAGGAGAAAAAGAGGCTTAGTTATTTGTAGCTTCTTAACTTCTCCTATATCTGACCAGTACAGCGTGACATGCAGGATATCCTTGGTTCAGATGTTGTATTCCTACTTACTAGATCATTGATTTAGCTTGTTATACTTCTGGATTCAGAGCAGTCTTTTTACCCTACTTTTGTTGTGTGGCAAACACAGGGGAGACTCTCTTCTCTGCTGGTACAGAGCTGTAACTAATGGGATGGTGAAGAATAAAACTGGAAGTAGCGCAGAGGTTATGTGAAGAACAAAAGATGCCGTTATTGACCAATGGTGCCATCATGACATGGTCTTAATCGACAGATCTAATCCCAATGTGTGTTTAGAGTCAGATCTGCTGACTTCAGTAGCTAAAATAAGTCGATACCATTGAATTCTTTCTCCTTGCATATCTTAAGTAGAACGTAGTAAGTTGCAGTCTGACAGCTGTGCAATCCGCAGAAGGCCACAGGGCTGCATAGGCTTCCCCGAGGGCATCATTTGGCCTGCAGAACATCTATTACGGCGGGTGTCATGTGCAGCAGGCTCAGCATTGACCTTCAGAAGCTGTTATGCATTTGTGGGCCTGATGGCTGGAAGAACAAACGTAGGAGATGAGGATTTCGGGTTTGGAGTCCTTTTGTAGGGCAGAAGACTGATTAAAGCAAGATGACTGTATGTATGAATTGAGGTCGATAGGAGATAGCTGAGCAATAGGCTGTTCTTGGCAGAGAGCTGGAATAGAAGAGATGCTAGAAACACAGTCTACGATTGCCAAATTGGAACAGAATGGGAAAATAACCTGTTTCAAGGGAGTCCTTAACAAGTCATTCTTATGCAAGATTGTCTCTGTGGCACTAAATATCTAAATAACTGGGCTGCAGCTGGAATATAAAAATGTTTTCAGGAGACTCATCTTCAAGCATCACCTGAGGCTTCCTGGCTTGGCAGCAAAGCTAAGTATTGTGGGGAGGTTATATTGGAGGTCTCTTCCTATGAGGATGTGGCCTCATCTGTATGAATGTGAGCGTAGGTCTGTTGCTTCCTGTGCAAGCACCGGGCTTAGCTGTGTATATGCTTGTGTGGTCTGCTCACAACTGCAATTAAGAAGGCTAAGCAAGAGCAGTTAGTTTGGTATTGCAAAGAGGATTTGACCTGCCTACAGTCCTCCCGACGAGCAGTGGGCAGTGAGGGACATGAATTCCTGCTTCTTGCTGCTACTGTTTTCAGAAGATGCAGTACACTCTCGCCTGCTTCATTAAAAACTCAGAACATGGCAAACACCTGAGCTGTAGGAGGCCAGAGGACTGTCCTGTCTTCGTCAGTGGCCAGCAGAAACAGCCTTCATCTCACATCAATTTATTGAGCTCTTATTTGAACCCACGTGAGCTTTTGGCCTCTGTGCTGTTACCAGGCATTTCGAAGTTTAACTATAACTTTGCATGATGAATCACCTCCTTTTGGTAACTGACCTGCTGCCAACTAGTTTACTGTAATAAGCTCCTGTTTAGGGAATTGTTGTTCGCGTGTTTTCCAGTTCCACACTGGTTTGGGTTCTGTAGATCCCTACTGTGTCCCCTGTCAGAGGTCTCTTTTCCAGATGAAAACATCCTAATTAATTCAGCTGTCCTTACAGAAGATGCTCCATGTCTCTGATGATCTTCACTACTCTTCTGTCCTCTTTCCTTTTGACATTAACTTTTGGTTATGGTGCACGTCTATTTTTTTTTTTTCTCCTCTTGAATGTTCTTAATCCTACTTATTAGAAGCTTGAAAGAACCATTAGGTTTCTGAGGGCCTGTCCTTTTGCTTCAGTTCTCTGTATTTATAACCCTGGAAAAGAAACCAGGAATTTAGTACTCTCCATGTAATAATAAGCCATAGACTTACTTTTTTTCCTAAAAAGTAGAAGTTTGTGTGTCTAATCTAAAGACTCTATCAGAAAAGCTATGAATAAACCTGATACATTCTAGTGCACTGAGTCACTAGAACAATATAGTATTAAACAAGGAGCCCTGGCAGAGATTGTGTGGCTTTGTGCTAAAGCTGTCAGCCAGGATGTGAGACGTATCTTTGTATCCTGCCGCAGCTTCGTGAAACTGAATGGCTGATGGTGTGTACTGCATCTTATAAATGGGGACAAGAAACACTCTGGATGTTAAACCTTCTTTTCCTCTCCATTGGTTAAGAGGGGAAATGATATCAATAGAGAGAATTAGTCTTATTTACGTAAATAGAAATCAGTGTCATCAAACAGGTACTGGTTCTGCAAGGCATGCCTCTGCATCCCTGTGCTCTGCGTAAGTGCTATTAATTTTATTAGTGCTATGGCTTCCAAAAAGTAGAACTGGAATACAACGTTATTGAAGTTATAACACCCAGCATTGTAGTCCCAGGTCTGCAGTGATGGTCTCAGACTGTCACGCCTGGGGCTGTGACAAGTCTGTGGTTTTGTATATCTGCCCTGACTCATATCCGTGGCTTTTGTGCTGCCCGAAGGTGAATCACGGCTCCCACAAGGGTGGTGAAGTCCTGCCCTGTGGGCAGCCTGGGAAACCTGGGCCTCACTTCAGCTAAGGAACACTTGGGTGTTTTCCTCTTCCTCAGCAGAGTCAGAGTTCCGTGGTGGAGCCTCAGCCAGCCTCTTGTTTCAAGGGCCCATGTTGATCGCTGTTATGGTATGGGTATGGTGACCGTTTCTGCCATACCAACACTGTGCCAAAAGCCCTGCAACTCTTCTGCCCTGGTCTATGGTATCATGGTTCTGTAAATTAGACCTACAGGTGTGTGCTGACCAAGTCCTCATAGCAGTTTTCTCCTGAAGTAGCTGGTGTTGCTGCTGTATCCTGGAAAGTATGTCAAGAATAAGTATGTACAATCATTCCGTTGCGCAGATGTGTCTAGACACTGGTAATAAAACACCATTTCCCTAAAGCCTCACCTGGTCTGCCAAGGCATGTCACCCTGGGCACACTGAGCTGCCTTTCTTAGCCACACAGCCCTGAATCCAAGGGGGACACAGGAGACATATGGCATGAGGAGAAGGAGGAGAGAGGGAGACATACATCCAGAGACCACAGGTTGATCTGGGGTCTGTCACTACACAGCGTGTCCCAGCCCCTGCTTTTTCAAAGGGAAAGACTGTTGGCAGGAGGTTTTTTCATTCTCTCCTTGCCTTCTTCATATGTAATATATATATTTATGCTTCCTTCTCATTCTTCTTGTTACACATGCTTATGTGAAGTTGCATGCAGCTAGCTTGCCAGCCCACAGGCAGCCTACTGTAATATTTCGGATGTAGCTTAGTAAGATGGTAAATTGAGGGTAATTTTTAATCTGGTTGGGATAAGAACAGCCAAATTGGCTGTTTCTCTTGTTGGTTTCAGTGTTATTTTTGGCCGGGCAGTTCTTAGAGGATGTAAATGCGCCAGACATCGATCTCTCTGAAAGAGGGATCAGCTCTTCGTGGACAGCACTGGAACACTGTGTCTATTTATTTATATTTTATTTCTTTTTAGTACACTGACTGAATAACATAGCCAGCATGGAAAGGGCTCGTAAACTGCTGAGTTATGTGTTGGACTTTTGTCCTGCCCAGGAAAATCTCTTGTGATGGAGAGACTCCATGTAGGGGAAACCTCATGTATTACCTTAGAACAAGGGAAGGTTTGGAGACCTCGCCGGGATCCCTGCTGTGATCCAGCAGCACTTGGAAAGCAGCGTGCTATAAATGGCGAGCTCCGAGAAGCCAACTAGCGCCATCACCCAGGGGACTTTTTCATTTAATACAGCCATTGAAATTGAGACTTGAGGCTGCGTGGGACAATGCTGTAATGGTAGAGCTGTAACAGGCTGCCTTTGTGGCAGAATTACAAAGCCGGCAGTATGTGCTGAAGCGCTCGTGCTGGCTAAGCCTGTAATATCAGTTTGGGTTCTGTTCTCCTCCCTTCCCTTCCAGGAACTGGTTCATATTTAGGTAGAATAAGTCACTGTGTGTTTATTTCTTTTCTGCTTAGAGTTCTTCTTGAATCACGTGGCAGGTTAGAGAAAGAGCGCGCTCAAGTGAGGCTAAAACCATCAGGTTGCTAGCAAGATCCTCCATAACGTGATAATGCAGGTCTGCGACTCTCCACCCCTCTAATTCTGTTGGTGTTGCTGGTTTTTTTCAGCATTAAATAACAAAGCTCGGCTATCCCCTGTTGGGCTTTGGCTCCAGCTCCCCTGCTGCTCTTCTCTAGGCTGTTTCTTGAGTTCATTCCTGAACTGCTCCTGGGAGGGTGTCTGGGCAGATTCCCTACCTATATTTTTCATGTTGTCGCTGCTGCAGGGCTAAGGCTGTAGGCTGGTTTCTTTCTGCTCCTTTGTCTTGTGCCCTCATCCAAAAAGAAGAGGGGACAATCTGATCATTCCTGTTCAGAAAAATACCATGCAGGGCTTCCTTTTGAAGCAGCGATAAACATTTACTGACGCTTTTGAAGCAGTAGAGAGAAATAGGCAGAGAGTTACTGAACTTGTAGCTGCAATTTTTATGTTGAGGT
This sequence comes from Alca torda, assembly GCA_008658365.1. Taxonomy (NCBI): domain Eukaryota; kingdom Metazoa; phylum Chordata; class Aves; order Charadriiformes; family Alcidae; genus Alca; species Alca torda. The sequence continues at coordinate 123,434,887 of CM018078.1, read as the reverse complement.
AGAAGATCATCAGGCTTTTCACGTTTGCTGTGAGGACCATTTTCTGCCAGCCTTTTCTTCATACTTATCCACAAGCATGGTTTGTGGAGACCTCTCACTGAACGTGTCCTCACCACTCTTTGATAACAGCGGCTGATCAGAAACCGTGTCCGCTGGAGGCCAGGTAGCCTGCTGGGGCCGTTTCCTAGAGCTATTTACAGTATGAGTTGGAAGTAGAGCTGGATTATGCCAGCCTGGAGATCTGGGGGATGACAAAGGATCTTCTTGGCAAAATAAAGGATATCTTGGCTGTAACCTGTGTCCTGGCCAGGCAGATAAGTCCGAATTCAAATTACATCCAGATTTCCAAAAGGATGTTGCATGTGGATGATGGATCACCTTGGAAACTGGATGGAGGCCAAGGAGTTGAGCCTGCAGGAGATGCCTCCTTGTAGCCAAACCCAAACCTCATTGGATCCAGCTTGATGGTTCCTTTGCTTTGCTCTGTTCCGTTTTTTCCCATCAAGCACCCAGGTACTGTAGCAGTGATGTGTGGCGGTTCAGGAGGTGCTCTGGCTCCTGAAGAGTGTGTCTCTGCCAGCCAGGGGTGAGAGGGCTCTGTTCCTGGAGAGCATCAGCTTCTGGATAATTCTGCCTCAAAGCAAAGGCCTTGATCCTTGGAGCTCATGGAAAGATTCTGTTGTAAGAATGGGGTTAGTAACCCTGGGGACTGGCCAGATTTCTGTTTGATTTAAGAACTTCTGGCTTCCCTGATTTCTTGTGAGTGAGATATCATTCATTTATCCAAAAGCAGGTACTGAGAGCTTGCTGTGCTGGAAGTAATGTAAGTGTATCTGGACTTTGGCACGAAGGGAGGCAGTAGTGTTGGAGATGAGAATACTCCAAGGTACAAAGCCTGAGAACATATTAAAACTTGCTTGTGATATGGAAATATTGCTATAATTATTTACTATAATAAAGCTATTTCAGTGTGGTAAAAAAAAGTATTAAAGGGTCTCTCCAGGAGGTTTGCATTACTGTAGTAAGGATTAGGAAGTAGGGAATGTTTGCCAGTAGCAGTAATTTGCTTCTGTGAGGCAAATCTGTAGACAGCTGGACCTAAACACTTTCTAGATAGCCTCAGACTTGATAAAAGATTGACTAGTGAAACTTCAGTTTGGATAAAAATGCATTAGCTCAAGTTGTCAGATGAAGCTTTTTCCACACCAAAGGTTCACGTGGTAGTTTCGAGCGGGGCCCCTGGGAACAATTGTGGGAAGCACAAGTGAAATTCTCCTTGCTTTTGTGTGAGCAAGGAAGTTTCCCGTGCAACTTGATCACAGAAGGCCTTGATATGAAAAGGATTTACTTTGTGGAATTCTTCTGTCATCACTCAGCAGGATAATTGACTTCTGATTAGGAAGAAAATATATCTGAACGTTCATGTTTGAGGTTATAAAGTCCTCTTCAAAAGGCAGAGCTCTTACTTAAACAGTGACTGCTCTGACAAGAACAGGATGCTTGCGACTCCATTATGCCAGTATTGATGTAACAGCTGTTGTTGTTTAAACAACTTGTTTCTCCCTCCTGCACACTCCTTCCTCCTCCTGTTGCAAATGAAAGGAAGAGTGGGAATCAGTGTTGTTATTTTTCCAAAAATAATAACAAGGTTATTAAATTTTTCACTTCTCAAAATGTTTTTGTCATGTGCTTCCTGTAGATGGTATGTCTCAGACCTGCTGCTGTCTGGGTGTTTAGCTGCTGGTGACCGGAGGATACTTATTTCTTACAGACCTTTCTTCTGTTACCACCTCCAAAGTGACACACGAGCTAAAAGCAAGCCAAAATTTGTACCTCCTGCAGGCAGCAGAAAGGCTGATGTGGAAGTCATGGGCGTCTTGCTGTGAAGGTGATGCTTAAAATTTTAGAAGAGGAAATCTTGGTCCAGAGTGGTGAGCAAGGGGTGAGCAGTGGCTTACCTCCTTGGGAAGACTCCTGCGCAGAATGGGTTTCACCTCTGCCTCTGTGAGCAGGCTTCAGCCTCGACCTGCATTAGACAGCGCTGCAGAAAACCTCACCCGAAGACTTGAATCTGTGTTAGTGATCGTATGAAGAGTCAGATTATTGTTTTGCATATTAGTATTTACACTGTCGAAAAGAGAGGGGGAAGATTTTGAAAGCTGCTGCTGAGTTGATCTGGATCTGGAATGAGTTCAGAGGCATTGCACAGTGCTTCAGCCCTCCATACATGTATCCAGTGGTGGCTGGTGCTCTGGACAGTATAGATCTTATAGACTATAGCTTATGTCTTATAAGACATTTTCAGAAGAGAGACTTCAGTTGGGAGGGGTGGAAGGTGAATGCATTGCTGCACTGAAACTCCCCCTAAGGAAAGGAGGATGCGCATCTTCCCTTTCCCTTCCCGTCTTCCATGTGTGGCTGCCTGGATCCTCTGCTTCATCCTGCTGATCAGCTGCTGCCTTTCCCTGTGGACAGATTTAGTGTCCTTTTAATTCTGTCTAGAGTGCTCACCATGAGGCATCGCAGAGCTGATGCCTTTGAGGAGGAAAGGAAACCTTCGTTAGGTCTCTGGGGAGCTAATTTATACTGGTACTCCTGGGTTTGCCAGTCAAGTGTGTCTTTGTTTCTATAAACTTCTGCCTCTGAGATCTTATTGTAAGAGTGAGATGAAGTGTCAGTCTGCGGGACTGTAACCACACGATTCATAATTTTGGATCTTTAGCAGGAAGGAGAGGGAGAATTGACAAAATATTTGAGCTGAAATTGGATGTTTTAGCCTTTCTGGTTGAAGTTGGGTTTTGTTGTTCTCTCTCAGCAAGTTGTAGATTCTTTCAACCTTGAACCTTAAGGCTAAAGCACTTCTAAATAATTATTATTAGTTTTTTTTATCAGTGATACAAGCAGAAGATTAGAAAGTGTGTGGGAAAAGAGTGATCTCGCCCTTGCCAGCCCGATAGAAGATATCACTGGTATATTACTGTCTGATGTTGGATTTTATTTTGATACAGGGGAAAAAAAACATCTTGGATATTTAAAGAAGTGTGTGTTTATAGCTGCATTTTTTTAAGCCATGATTAAGGGGGGGAAAAAAAGGGACAGAAATTGGCTACTTGCTGTTGAACACTGAGCTTTGTCTAATAGCCAAAATTAAAAGTTTTATATGTTTGCCTTGAACACAGTTCACTCTCTCCAGAAAATTCTTAAAATGGAGTGTAGCCTGAATGGGAAAGCTTTTAAAAAGTCTGTTGGAAATCCCAAATCATCAGGGGGTAGATAGAAATTTCAACAGGAGAAAAAAAACCATGTCTTCTGCCTGCACAGCCTGGAGTTTGTTTTCAGAGAGGTTTTCCTTTTTCTGGAGAAGGTGGAAATGCAGAGAGTGACTTAGAGAAGTGGGTGGTGAAACCTGATGCCGTTGTTGGGTCACCGAATGATTTTTCTTGCTCAAATGGAGGCCCCCAGGTTTTTTTTTTCCCTCATGTCCATTCTATTCAGAGTAAGTGTTCCCATTAGATTGGGTGTGTGAAAGGGCCGTGGATGCTGCCTGAGATGGATAACAAGGGAGTAAGCCAAGAGTAGCATAACTTATAACGTGTGAAGTGGTTCTCTTCATAGCATTAATGAGCAGTGACCCAAGCACAGGTAAATTGTAGGTTGTTATTATTTTCTTTTTCCCTCCTTTCCTCCTAAACCTAGGATCATTTCTCTCCCTGGGCAACCTGTCCTTCACCACCATTAGCTTTGTCTCAGTTTTTGTCTACATTCAAAAGTTGAACCGCTTTATCCACAATTGACGTGCGCTCCTGTAGCGTGGAGAGCGCTACCGTCGTATAAAAGCACTTATAATAGAATGGCTCATTCTTGTGTTGGGAGAGGAATAATGGACGTGAGATACCGCTTTATAGTTCTAAAGCTATCTAAATTTAGAGCGTGGTTGTGCATTGTAGCTGAACTGATATAATGTCAAGCTGGTGCTGCGAGGAAAGGTTTTGCTCCCAGCGTTGTGCTCCCACTGATCTTTTTGTGCTGATACGTATCCGATTCCTTCCTTCTCGGTACAGATAGTTTCCTTCTAGCTTAACTCCCTGAATCAGCTCACTGTGGATCCAGGCTTGGAAGCTGGGGAAGAGATCTCTTTTCGGCAGCAACAGGCCATTAGATCAGCTGAGCAACAGTGCGAAACCACATCTTAAACGAAGTCTGTCATGCCAGTAGCCCGTGTCAGTATTTGGAAGGTACTTGCAGTTGGTGCTGTCTCCCCCGTGATAAGTGATGTGTGGGGCAGCAATCGTGAAAGCGGTGCTTTCATATTACTTTGTTATCCTGAGTTAAGTTACTTCTCCTGGAAATAGCTGTGTTTGCTTACAGACACCAAAACAAGCCCAGAGAATTGTGGGCAGATCATTTATATGGCATATGCTCTGTGATGTTCTGTGTGTTGCGGCCAACTTCAAAAAATTAAAAAAAAAAAAAGAAAAGGTGTTCTGCTGTTTCTTGCTGGATGTTGTTGGATGGGGCTCCTTGTCAGTAAAGCAATCCCTCCCCAGGGATCTTTCCAGAGTCATTAGACTCAGTGAAGGATGATCTGGAAGAGTCTGCCACATAAGAAACGGCTGCTTCTCTGAAGTGTGGAACATTTTCTGGACACAGGAGCTGCAAAAGGGGCCCTGTGAGCCACCCCTGTGCAGCCATAGGGAGGTAAGAGGTGTGCTTAGGATGCTGCTGAGAGGTGGGCAAAAGGGTTACTGTCTCTCTCTGTAAATATGTATATAGATGATATCATTCAGGGGGAAAAAATCCTTTAACTTATAGGACAATGGTCTCCAAAAGGCCATATCATGAAGCAATAAATAAGCAGTGACTGAGAGTTAGAAGGTGGCTTTTAGTCATGAGATGTGCAGCTTTAAAATAGTACTTCAGGTGGAAGAAGAGCACGAGTTCAACAGCCACTTGGGCTCTTCCTGAAACATGTTGATGCTTTTCAGAAAGGGCTTTGAGTTGGTGACTAGCAGGTTGTACTTGATGTTGGAGGTCTCCAGCTGTCCCATGCTTGTTTATACTCGCTATCATGATTCAAGGCCACTGAGTAATGCTTGCTCTGTGTGATGGATGTGTGTGCACGGTGTTTGCCTCCCGTGAGGGTGAGCACAGGTCGGGGGGTTATTGATCTGCGGAAAGTCATGAGTCCGGCCTGCAAGATGAACTCTACAACATGCTTCACCTGCAAAGGGACCTGCTGGGTTGGGACTTTCTTCTGAAAAGCACGCACTTTAAAGAAGGATTTCAATGCAATTTCTAGGTATTAATGGGATGGTATTTTTAATGCTGTATTCTGAGGGAGAAACCTTTACTGAATGTAACCTTGGGCAAAGTTTTAAATAAACAAAAAAAAGTGAAATGGGAAGCGATAAAGAGTTGGCAGTCATACAACTATGGATTCATGTGGGAAGGCCAAAAATGTGCTAGTAAAGAGCGAAATAACAAGGCCTGGCCGCTGCCTACACAGGCAGAGGGGTACCCCCCGCTAGCTCCGGTCCTCCTGCAGCCTTGAGTGCTGAGCCTCAAACCTTTTCTTGAAGTTCAGAAGATAAGGGGCTGCTCAGATGGCAAAGCACCCTGCGCATTGACAGGCTGGTGTGTGACTGTGAATTTGGGGGGGCCTCTGCGTTCTCCTGGAGGCTGTCGGCCTCTGCCATCCCTGGGCGCTGAGCTGCCCCAGGCCTCGGTGGTCCCAGGCCTCCCATCCTCTCCCTGTGATGGGTACAGGCAGCAGGTCAGCAGTTATGCCACCTCTCAGCTGTTGCTGCACCATGCTGATGTGCACCGTGTTGCTCTGTGCTGTGCCCTCAAAGGGCAGTAGAAATCCAAAAACCTGCAGACATTTGTCAGAAGGACCCCAGAACGGCAGGCAGCAAAGATCAGTGCAGCTGCCTTGATGGCAGTGTGTGTTAAGAGAGCCACGTTTCTCATCTGGAATTGCCTTGATTAAAAGTTGTCATCAAGATGAAGTGTACCGCAAATACATACATTTCTGCAGGAATTGCTCTGAATGCAATGGACACTTTTAACAATGTCTCAATATCCACCTTACTGTGTGCGGTCTTAATTTAACGAGAAGCCAAGGGCATAGATGAAATTTCAAGCCAAAAATCTTTGACTTGATCCATCACTAAAAACTAATGCATGCAGCTGAGGTGCATTATTTTAACCCCTCTGTTACCACCACCCTGAGTGAGCCGGTTGGAGAAGCAGCTTGGAGATGGATGGCAAAGGAAGCAAGCGGCTGCATGGGAAGAGCCCAGACTAGATCTGGCACGTGGGGCTGGGTGGAGTGAGCAGTTGGGGTTCCCTGTGGGTCCTGCCTCCCCGCAAAGGTTCGGAGCGGGGGTAACTAAATGCATTAGCAAATATCTGCTGGCTCTACCCCAAGTGTTTCTGATGTCTCTTGGCAGTGCCAGATTGCAACAGCATGTGTAATACTGGAATTGCACAACCAGCTACCTGGTTCCCTGGCTATGTTTCGGGGTTTTGGGGTCTTAGGAACTACCTCTGTCTTGGATTAGCAAAGAGAAGGTGGTGTGGGGCAGTGATGAAGCTGACTTCTCAGTGGTAGCCCCAGTATGCTGTGGCGTACAGCAGTCTGGTTTTCAAACTGTACCTTGCAGCTCCTACGGAAAGTTGCTGTGACCATGCAAGCTCCCAGGAAGGACAATTGAGGCACTGGATCAGTCTAGGGAAAGCTTTCCATCCTCTGCGTTTGGTCTGAACACTGTTTGCAGCCCCGGGCAGTCTCCTGACTTGCTGAGCACAGTGGCCAGATGGTGGTGAAACCTGCGCTGTGCCCTGTGTTACACTATAAACATAAACAGAATGTAAATTATATATATATTTAAAAAAACATAGTGTAACTGTGTTTGTGTAAGTAATGTGTGCCCTTGGGTGTCTGAGCTCTCCAGGAGGAGCACTGTCCAGTACTGTCCACTGAGGAGCACATCCAGCATTTCTGGTGGATGGCAGTATCTGAATAGGATGACCACACTACAAGATGGGTTTTTAAGCCAGGCAGGCTGGCCCAGGTGACCAGTGAAGTGGGGCCAGAGAGCAGCTGGAGAGGTGATGGGCAATTTGAAAATGTCCTCACCTCTGCTTTTGTAGGAAAACGTAACCTGAATGACATTGAATTTGAATAAAATAGAGTGTACAGCGTGAGACTCAATGATTTGGAACTCTTATTTCCTTGATAGTTCCTTTGGGATGGAGAATGCTTTAACTCCGTGCACTCACCCCACAGAAAACTGTTGGACCTGTAATTGCTGCCGAACTGGCATGTCTGAGGGATCTGCAAGACACTCGGCTGCACGTGGACATCTGGTTTTGCTGTCACAAGTGGGGGACCTGTGTTTGTCCAGCTTCAGGGCCATAGACATCACTCAACACCTCACAGTGTTGAGTAAGGTGAGACAACACTCTTCATCGCTGCAGAGATCCTCCTCCTCGTGTTCAGCAGTGTAAGGCGGAAGGGGTCTTTGTCAAGTATGCATTAGAGAAGAAATTAGAATGGGAAACAAGGTTTTAAACTACGTGTTTTACACTATTATGTTCCTATCCAAGCTTCTCCTGGGCTATACATACGTTGGGATGAGATTTTTGCAAACTAGTGGATTTTATGCCTTTTAGTGTCTTAAGTCTTTGAATGTGCTCCACTTATTTTTAGGTTTCCTTTGCAACTGCATCATTAAATATATTTCCAACTGAAATATGTACTTAATCAGCTGCCTCATGTTTTGTTGTTTTTAGTTTCTTTTTTTAACGGGGAAGAACTCCAAATGCGCTTATTCTCATGGTAAGATCACAGGCATTGGCCACACTGTGTATTTGGCTTTTAGTTCACGTGTTTGTTTGTGCCTACGCTTCCTGTCTTTGCAGATGTTCTCAGCTACTCTTTGTAAATCCAACAAACTGACCCATCTCCTCTTAAATACAAAGTTTTCCATGTCTATTTAGCAAATAATTGACTGGTTTTCTGTTGAGGATAAGCTCTTTTTTACAGAAGACAGCAATACTACTGCCCTGCCAGTGCAGGTGTCTCAAGTACTTTATGTCTCTCTTGCCTTTTTTTTTGGTAAATATTTCACTGCTCTTTATCTCCACTGGTTTTCCCTGCTTTAACTCAGCGTATTGGATTAAATGCTTGTACTATTTATTATATTGAAGAGTGGTGTATGTATACTGCTATATAAGAATAGGAAGCTTGTTTGGAATGGTAACTGTTGATGGCTGGGCATAAAGCTACTTTGAAATACTTATGTGTACTCATATAGTGTCTAATTAGAGAGAAGACGGATGAAACCTGATTGTTACTGGAGCTGCTGGCACTTGCCGCAGGCTCAGCGAGGTGGAACTCAGCCAAAGCTGAGGACTCAAGTCCCTAATTGGAGCATCGCATCAGGGAGATGGTAGAGGTATTTATCCTCTTCGAGCAGGAGAGGTGGTGTTACGGCAGGCGGATTGCTGGGGGTAATGAGGACATGCTCTTCCTACCTGCACTGGGGCTCTTGAACTGGCAACGTGTGGTCTGAGTGTGGCCCAAGAGCCTGGGACACTTCCTTGGGCAGTGGCTTGATGAAGGTGGGTGTCTGTAAAGCGGTGCTGGGAAGCAGCAATCCTGCAGCGAACGGCTCTCAAGTGGGGGAGACGTTTCACAGCGTGAAGCCCAGTCAGTTTGGAAAGGCTGACTCACCTTTGTTGAAGAGGAAAACCAATGAAAGAGCAGCTGAATTGTTTTTTTACAACCCGTAAAGTGATGGTGTTACTCTGAAGCTTGTTTGTAGTGCTCATATTCACCTGCACAGCCAGAGCTGGCTTGCTTTTTCTGCAGAGTCAAGATTTCTACTGGGGCAGTAGGCAGAGGGAAATAAGAGGTATCAACTCTGTCCTGGCTGTGTGCTGGAGAAGGCTGCTGGACTGGAAGGGTCAATTTGTGGGTTTAATGGTGTATATATATGCAAGCTGTATGGCACGGTTGACATGCTGGAGGGAAGGGATGCCATCCAGAGGGACCTGGACAGGCTGGAGAGGTGAGCCCATGTGAACCTCATGAAGTTCAACTAGGCCAAGTGCAACGTCCTACACCTGGGTCACGGCAATCCCAGGCACAAATACAGGTTGAGCGGGGAATGGCTTGAGAGCAGCCCTGAGGAGAAGGACTTGGGGGTGCTGGTTGACGAGAAACTCAACATGAGCAGGCAATGTGCACTTGGAGCCCAGAACCCTCCCGCAGCCTGGGCTACATCAAAAGAACTGTGGCCAGCAGGGCGAGGGAGGTGATTCTGCCCCTCTGCTCCACTCTGGTGAGACCCCACCTGGAGTACTGCGTCCAGCTCTGGAGTCCTCAGCACAAGAAGGACATGGACCTGTTGGAATGGGTCCAGCAGAGGGCCATGAAGATGATCCCAAGGGCTGGAGCCCCTCTGCTGTGAGGACAGGCTGAGAGAGGACGGGGAGACCTTCCAGCCCCTGCCAGTCCCTAAAGGGGCTCCAGGAAAGAGAGCTGGGGAGGGCTCTGGATCAGGGAGGGGAGCCATAGGACAAAGGGGAATGGTTTTAAACGGAAAGAGGAGAGACTTAGATGAGATCTCAGGAAGAAATTCTTTGGTGTGAGGGTGGTGAGCCCCTGGCCCAGGTTGCCCAGAGAAGCTGTGGCTGCCCCATCCCTGGAGGGGTTCAAGGCCAGGCTGGATGGGGCTTGGAGCAACCTGGTCTGGCGGGAGGTGTCCCTGCCCAGGGCAGGGGGTGGAACTGGATGATCTTTAAGGTTCTTTCCCACCCAAGACATTCTATGATATCTAGGGGGCATTTCCTAAGTATGTACCTTATGTTAAAAGTGCCTGAGATATTCGTTCCCCTCTCTGCAAAATAAGAATAAATACTTCTTGATCTGCCAAAAGGGGCTGTGTGGGTTTAATTAACGTTTGCAAAGTGCTTGTGGATAGCATCTTTCATCTAGAATCTAAAGGCAAAATATATTCTAGGCATTCTCACTCAGCTTTGCAATTATTCCTCCAGCTGTCGTGAGCTGTGCCAACAAAAACTACTCTTCTGTCATCAAGGGATTGTTGATGCCTTGTGACTTGTTTTGATTTTGATATTCTCTTTCCCCTGCTGCTTCTCCCCCCACACAGTTGCTACGCAAAATATAGCCTGCTGTCCAAATCTGGAGGAGAGAATAAAACCGATTCTTTTCCATCACTAACTATTTGTGTCTTACGTTATGCCCTTTGAGGGGGACAGGGTGTCTTTTTTTTTCTCTTTTTTTTTTTTTTTTTGTTATTATCATAATTTATTAAATTCCAGTCACTCCAGAGGCATGCTGACCCATGCAGTCCTTTTTTATTTTAAGGTGTGTGTGAAATACTAGATGAACTCCTCCATTCCCTGGACTCAGGTTCCCTTGAGTTCATACTCTCAGTATTTGGGGAATTAAGACCTACAGCTTCGTTCTGCCAAATGCTGATTTTATTGCTAACAGTACTTTGTGAAACCCTCTTTGTAAAAATCGATATTACTCGAATTTAGTTTTAAAGGAAGGTTTGTATTGGTATAGTCTCCAAGAGAATAATATTAAGCCTAACAATTTTTTGATTAAAGTTTCAACCCAGGTTGAGGGACAGCCTTCTTAAAAGACCACAGCTGTGTAAAAAGGGAAAAGTACCTCTGCTTTCCAAATACACTCGCTGTTGGTGATACTGGTCCTCGCACGGTGGGTGCTGCTGTCTTCATCCATCCCGACGTGCCCTTGCAGCACCGTCGGGCGGTTGGCGTTGGGCAGCAGTGGTTGCCCAACAGGGCTGGGTGGGTTTGTAGGGGGCTGAGCACAGGCAGCCTGCGAGGGAAGAACAGATGTGGGAAAAGGGGTTTTGGGGAACACTGGGTACCCCAGAGCACACCCCCCCCAAGTCTATCACTTAGGTAACTGGGGCTATTACTGTTATTCTTGTGAGGATTCATTAACATTGACTTAAAAAGCATAAGATTTAATTATTTATTTGAAAAAAAAAAACTTGAAGAAAGTGCAAAATATCATTTGAAGTCTGGGAATGTTTAAGCTCATAATTATCTGTGGGAATGAAGGCTACAAAGAAATTACTTAAAGAGTAGCTCTGTACAGCCGCTTTCATCAACCTGTGTGTTAAAGCTAGATCTGTTTGCTTTAGCGCTTAAACCCTTGCTCCTGTTTGCCCTTCAGATGAAGTAATGCTGTGGGAGAACGAGCTGGAGTCTGTCCCACCGCGAGCGTCTCGATTGGAAAGTGAGCTGGTGCTTAGTGACAAAATCTTTTATTATTGGCAAGGGTTTAAGAGCCAGAAAAATAAAACGCAGTGCGATAACTTGTTTTCCCCTCTTCAAATCCCAAGTCGTACATCGCAGAGTACACAGCAAGATGTGGTTGTTCTCTGCCTGGTGCTTCTGGCTTGAGGGATTTGATGCTCCGAGTTGAAATGAATATCCCTGGTTCCCACTTAAGCGTGGGGGGAGTTGTGTGACTTCATGAAGATTTGTGCCCGTGTTTGTCAGTGTGAACTTCATTATGGGAGTAGAGATCTCTGACTCCTACGTAAAATGTAGCAAGTTTCTTCTCCCCAGAAGAGAATTCTGAATTCTGCCAAGCGTGTTGTTGATGGTTTTCAAGATAGTAAATCTTAGCATGCTGCATGCACTTCACTCCTTACCAGAGTCTGCGGTGTTTGTTAGGTGAGGGCGGCAGTAGCCGAGACAATCCACCGCCACCTCCCTGTGCTTTGGTGCCTTAAGAGGGAGTGGAAAATCTTTGAGTGAGTGATGATTTAACCAACAAGTTTGATTAAAACAAGAGATGACCTCATCTGAGCATCCTAATAATTATTTGCTCTTTTATGCAACTGCTGAGGTCTGAGCTTCTGGCAGCACGTTTCTCCTGGGCTGCCTGTCCTCCCTGCAAGGGGGCCTATTCCCAATGCTACTCCCAGCCAGGAGAGGCTTTCTACTTCCCTTTTTTGTTAAAGAGCTCTGATGTTTTCTTGAGAAATGTCAGGAAATGTTGCCTGGTACTTGGAAACAATTTTGCTTCACTGTCTCTTTCGGAAGGGTTGCGTTTTCCCTGCTACTGACCCCCTTTCCCACCTGCTGGCTGCGTGCCCTGTTTGTGGCAATGTGTGTGGCTCTTGCAGCAACCTCTGTGAGACCTGGAGGTATCATAGGTATTTAAAAGACGTGTACCTGTCTTTTAAATACTTCCAGGTATTTTAAGAGATCGTTAGGCATAGTGCTTAGCAGTATGGTTTAGTGGTGGTTTTTGTCAGTGTTAGGTTGATGGTTGGTCTTGATGATCTGAAAGGTCCCTTCCAACCCAGGCAATTCCATGCTCTTGGTCATTCATGACCCAGCAACCCTGGGTGGGGTAATAAAGGGCGAGTGGCTTCACGGAGATTCTTGGAGGAGGAAATTAAGGAAAATACAAAAACTCCACGTGCAAAGTTTGTTTCTGTAACCCTGAGCTCTGATGACAGGCAGTTTTGCAGTGTAACTATTTTCACAGCTACAGACAAGTTGAACGAGATGAGCAACCAGGGAGCTGTCGAGCCATACCCCTGGACCAGGAACCAAACTGCTTCTCCACTGTGCATCGTCTTGTGGCTTTATTGCTGAAAAATGGGGCTCCTACTCCTGCTCTTAGGGGACTATTTGATGTTCCAGTAGAGCTTCATTATCTGAAGAAAGCTCAAAATTACATCTTTGAAATTGTTGTTCTGTCATTCCAAGCACAGCCTTGTGTGTCATTGCCAGATAATTCCTCTTTCTTCAAATACAGGGAGCCATGGACACGTATCCTCTGTCAGCTGCTTTTTAGCTGTTCTTAGCTCTGGGGCTCTTCTGTTCCTGCAGCAGAAGAGATCAACAAGCAAGTTTGTCATCATTTTGTTTTCTTACGTATGCCTAAATTACAGCACTTGGGAGGAGTGATTTTTCCCATCTCTCTATCTTGTTTAGTTTATCTCCTTGTAGCCCTTTTCTTTTGGGATGGATTTAATGGGTGAGTCGTGTCTCAGGAACTTCAGCTGGTGTTTAGTCATCCCTCGCTTTAAAAGTTGGACGGAAATCCATTCCTTCTGTTAGACTTCGGTGCTGTCTGCCTGCCCCAGTGGCCTTTTTCCTTTTCCTAGCAAATTTCGGTTTCCGAAGCTGGGTGAATTATCCCCCCCTCAGCACTGCTGTGTCGTGTTTTCCCTAAACTGGTATGATTGATTCAATTCATACCCTCTAAGCAGTCTTTTTCACTTAGCAGAGTCAACGCAGTAAAACAAATTTGGAAAACAAATTTGTTATTCCTTAATATTTTCAAACTCCCTGGTCTCCCATATTTATTTTTTTTTTTAGCAGAAGCCTCCTATTGAGCTTTTTGCTAAGAGCTTTGTATCTCGACTTTTCTCTTAATAGCTGGCTTTTGGGCTACAGCACTGAACACACAAGTATAATAGCCGTAAGCATCATCTAATGTGTTCCATTCCCAGGATCTCGAAGCTGTAGACAGCTCTACATTCACAGCTCTCTGGAAATAGAGCCATCTGGGAGGTGGAAGGATGACTATGGACAGGGAGAGCAGTATCACACATCAGTCTGGGAGCAGAAAGCCGGGCTGAGACTGCTACGGGGCGCTTGGAAGAATCGCTGGGAGGTTCGTGGCTCATCTGCGTATGGATATGCAAACTAATCTGAATTCAGCTTCTCCGGTTCTTCGATTGTTTGAAGTATATGAAATCTTAACGCAGAATGAAATTTGCCTGAAGGTTTGTCTTAATTTACTTCCAGAGTCAAATTAAGCTAATTCGAAAGAAGGTCACTTCTGCAAATAGAGGTTTAGTATGGTTCAACTAATTGGCTTGGATTAATACTCTTTTAGTTAAAATAGAGTAATTTTCTTTGAGTAGCCCTGTAGTGAAGTCAGCGCTGGGTTAGGACCCAGAAATTCTTGCTGTTGTCAACGGGGTTTGACTTGCTTTTATTCATGCCCCGTTTCTGTGCCTTTGATGTGGGCACACTGGCTTTGTATCACTTGCCACGTGTTCACGTGTGTTGAGTTTTCTCCGTGCACAGCAAATCCGCCACGTCATCAAGGGAAATCTGTCTTTCTATGCAATAAGATGCCTTGAGTCTAGCAGAGCAGTACTCATTTTAAATTTCTTTTAAAGCAATTAATAGTCTTCTTCTAGGGCAGTAAAGCAATAAATTGGAAGAGCTTCCTCGATACTTTTGGGAAATTACAATTTTTGTTTATACTTTTTTTGTGAAATGTACAATGAAATCATTAATGCTTCTGTGAAATGTAAAGGTTTTAAAGATGCTCCAAAAATGAAAAATGGTCTAAAATGAAAGCTTGGGCAGCTCATGGATCTGTTTTCCCATGGAAAACTCTTTTCCCTTGTGGACACAGTAAAAGCTGAATAATCTTGCTTAGAACTTGATTCTCAGATTTCAGGGCAAGTCTGCTCTAAACCTCTTGAATCTACACACATAATTCTATCCTTCCTGGCAAATGCTCTGGTGCTGGTTTTCCTTGTAAAATCAATAAACGGTAATAAAGAAGAAAAACAAGCGTTAAGATCTTTGAGTGAAAGGGAGAGATGGTGCTTTTGCAGGTACTTGGAAGAAATGAAATTTAAGCAGTTTTCCTCATCTCAAGCTGCAGTTCTTTTTGTACGTATTGACTTTTAAAATCTTGTTCATTCTCCAGCTCTTGCGAAGAGGGGAACCCTTGCGCTCACCTGAGCTCTCGCAGTGTGTGAGCAGGAGAGAGGGACCTACGATTCCTCTCAAGCACCACAGATTAAATGCAATTTCACTCTATAACAGCACCTAGACGTGCTCTTAGTGTTAGACCTTGTATATTTTATCTTGAGTAATCATCCTTTCTACCTGAATTATGTTACTGCTTTTTAATTGTAACAAATTATCTAGCTTGATTGTGATGACTCTTTCATAAGCTGGGACCTTATATGTCTCTAATTTGTAAGGACAGCTTTGACTGGCATCAGGAATTATTGTCTCGGCATTGATTTCGATCTGTGAGTAAAAACATGAAGCTTGTCTGAGTTGGGTGGCTGTTGTGTGCGGTGACTGACACTGTGATAATGCTCTTCTGTCACGAGGATTAAAATTATACTGCTCCCTTCCCAAATTAATGAAACAATTATTTAGTTATTAGATAAGGGAAAAATGGGCTTAGTAGATGGGGTTTAATTAGCCTGATAATTTAGTTTGATATTAACCTCCTTTTTAAATATTCATATTCATTCAATTCATTTTGTTTAGTTAGTAAATACAGCTGGAAGCGTTCACGTACCGGTTCCCTTTTTGCCAGGAATGGACACAAAGCGAGAGCCCCCCCCAGCCCGCGTCCCGGTGAGCTCTGTGAGCCTCCGGAGGAAGCACCTCTCTGGGTGCCAGTCGGTCTGTGTGACCCAGACCGCAGGAGCTGCAGAAACTTTGGGATTCTTCCCTCCTCTTGACTTGTGCTCATCTGTAAGCACTTAAAAATAAGTACAGTGACTTGATCTCCTGGATCTGCTGTTTTTCAGTGCTTCCAAAGTCTGCTCCAGGGCAGGATAGCGTGGTGTTGGCAGGACTTCCTGAAGGCTGTTATCCTGTCTGCGTAGGTGGCTGCCCGGAGACCCAATGCTGCACCATGAATGTTTTGAAAGAGGAAAGCTGAGAACGGTGAATAAAGGGATGGACACTGTGCTGGTTCCTAGCGCTGCTTCAGTGTTATGTCTTGGTTTCAGAGCCGTTCGGGGAAGAAGAGAAGAATTAGCATCATTTATTTTATTTTTTTCTTTAAGCCAGGGATGGTTTTGGCCCCACAGGTTTTCCCCAGGCTAGAAGATAAGAATTATCAGCTGGAAGCCCAAATCTCTCGGGACCAAAAGCACTTGTTCCTTGGAGCTGAGGTGTCTAATGGTAATACTGGAACATACAGTGTAGAGAAACCTTGAAGTGTCTCCAGAACTGCTCAAAAAAGAGATTGCCTCAAATCTTTTATTGTATAAAGTGTGTTTTAGTCATCGATGGTGGCCTGTTGGCAGGGACCTTTGCAGTGAATGCTCTTTCTTGCCTTTGTGGTAGGATCAAACAGTGCGCAGGCTGCTGTGTGACAGGCGGTAAGTGCAGCCCTGCCTAATCCTGTAGAGAGCAGTTGCTGCCTGCGAGAGAGGATGGGAAGCAACTTCGTATTCTCTCTTAAGGCAGTTCATCTATTTTGTTTCAGTATTAAGTGATTAGGTGCTCAAATGCTAATTTGGAAGACTTACCCCCATGGAAATCTTTATCTGCGCGTTATCTCCTCCACGTCCATCCCCAAGCAATTCCCCCAAGTCAGGGGGCAGCTCTGGGGACAGGGCCATCGCTGGCTTGGACTGTCGGTCAGGCTGGGGCATTCCTGTGCTGTTCCCTGGCCTGAGCCCGCCTGGTACAGCCTGGACGTGATCATGCTGTTAAACTTCCAGCCTCCAAATTGGGACACTGTGGTCCCAGCTCTGGTCGAAAATGGTCCCCAGCCTGTGCTGTTTCCTGACCCTTACCTAGAGGCTGTTTGGGTCAGCTCTGGCGTGGTTTAACTTACTAGTGTAGGCATAGCCCCTGGGTTTAGTCCTTGTCTCTGTCATTTAACCACTTGTTTTTTATTCTTTCATCTCCTTGTGTAGGGTCCAAAATCTTCCAAGTGAGGGACATCTCTTCCAGGGTGGTGCTTGGGGACCGTGTTCTTGGGGCCATCTCTGTTCACGTTGAAGTAGTGCACAATAGCAATGCCATTAATCTTGCTGGTGATAATTGGTCTTCCCATGGCAGGATTGTCCCTGTTCTAGTTTATCCTGTCCGACTTTAGTGTAAAAGTGTTGCGTTGTCTGTCTGTGTTAGAAGGGTGTTCGGTAATCCTTATACTCTACTTTTGTGGTGTTACGGCCTGTCACAACACAGGATCTTTCTCTGATTGGTTTTTACCTGCAAAATATTCCTGTCCGCATGTCAAATTCCCTCCCTTGCCAATGTGTCCGCACCTTAATGTGAAATGAAAACATGGGAGATCCAAACTGTTTGACCAGAAGGTTTTAACTACAAGTTTTGGTCACGAGGTGGCCCAAGGCTGGGTGTGCCATTCAGGGTGGCTGGAGAAGCAGTGCTGATAGAAACCCATGGTCTGCACTGCCCAAGGGACTGGGCTCCCTCAGCACAATTGCTGGGACAACGCTAAAATCAGCACCAAAAGAGGGAGGCAAGGGGCTGTGTATTTCTCAAATTACATGTGTTTTTTTCTTAATTCATAAATAATTAAAAAATGAAACCCACATGGTCTTAAGGTTTTGGAGGCTTCTTTCTTTTGGTGAGCAAAGAAGTCAAAAAGCAATAGGTTGTCTTAGATGGTACCTTACTAACTATATTTCTTCAGACCAGGGCTAGAACTTTAGACTTTACAAAAACTGTTTAATTTGTTTTGGGGTTTTTTTAGGAGAAATCAATGACAAGTACTGAAACCTATTTGATATTCATGTCTGAGGCATGTCAAACACCTTGGGTTAGGAGAACCAGGCACAGTTGAGGCTAATGAATGTAGTAAAAGTGGATATTTTACTCATGTCTACTGTCACTATGCAATTCCCATTTCAGTCTGGATATTCACTTTCCTTTTCCGAACAAAATTTTACCTCCTCTTGAATCCAGATCCGTAAGACATGCTGTGCTTTCAGCCTTCATCTGCACCTTTCTCGGATGGGATTCCTCATTTAAAGGATATGGGACTGTCTGGACTGATACAGTGAGGACAAGTCACTTTGTTTTTATTCTCTTTAGTGCTTTTTCACAGTTTCTGCAGTCTGGAAGCACCGCCTTCTAGAAGCTAAATAAAATCAAAAAGAGATCTGAGACTTTTTAGTCTTGTGGTTGTTCTTTGCAACAGCTGGGTGCTTATCAGAGATTTGCACACTGGAAGGGATGTCTCAGATGGTAAAGTTAAAGCCACCAGCTTTTATCTCTGTCATCAGCGTGTGTTGATTGCTTGAGGTATTGCAAATTCCAAAGTGAAGTGGAATTACCGTTATTTAGGTCAGCTAAATGTCTGTGAGTTGCCTTTTGTGTGTATCTAGTTCTTGTTACACCCGTACTTCGGAAAAAATTATGGCTGAAGGAGCAAACTGCTGTATATGTACGTGATGTGGGCAGCACGTCTTTTAGACCAGCACCCTTTGGATTTGCCGTACCAATATGTGTGGGAAGGGGACTGGGCTGACTGGCTTTGCATGGGGTGAAGTACTTGTGCATGATTCTCAGCGAGAATTACCTACAGGTGTTGAGCCTTCTCTTTTTAGTTGGTTCTGTTGATCATCTGTGGAGAGGCTGAGATTTTGGCAGAGGAAATGGTCGTGTGGAGGACAAAGCACAAGGGTTAAACTTACTCATTGGGAATCACAGTTTCGTTGAACGGCTGAAGGCTGGACCCCAGTTTGAGCAAAGGTGAAGTCTGTGTTTGAGCCTATGCTGATCCAATTCCTGGCATGTTTAACACGATTGCCTCTGCAGAAATGTCTCCCTCATGGAGTACTGTGTCCAGTTCTTGGAGTACTGTGTCCAGTTCTGGGCTCCCCGGTTCAAGAAGGACAGGGAACTGCTGGAGATGGGACAGCAAAGGGCTACCAAGATGATGAGGGGACTGGAACACCTCTCTGATGAGGAAAGGCTGAGGGATTTGGGTCTCCTCAGACTGGAAAAAAGACAGCTGAGGGGGGACCTTATCAACTCTTCTAAATACTGAAAGGGTGGGTGTCAGGAGGATGGGGCCAGGCTCTTCTCAGTGGTGCCCAGCGACAGGACAAGAGGTAATGGGCACAAACTTGACCATGGGAAGTTCCATCCCCACATGAGGAGGAACTTCTTTCCTGTGAGGGTGTCAGAGCCCTGGCACAGGCTGCCCAGAGAGGTGGTGGAGTCTCCGTCTCTGGAGACATTCCAACCCCACCTGGACGCGTTCCTGTGCCACCTGCTCTTGGGTGCCCCTGCTGTGGCAGGGGGTTGGACGGGATGATCTCCAGAGGTCCCTTCCAACCCTATGATTCTATGTAAGTTCACATTTCTCTTCAATGCAAGGGAAATTCTGCGGAGGCTTTGGGAAAGTCTGCGTTGTATAAAGCGCACAGTGCAAAATTAAAGAAGACGCAGAGCTCCCTGTATCATACGAAATGGAGGCATTTTAATTGAAGACAGCGATGCTTTGTGTTAATGGCGTGCAGCTGCTTGTCATTGCGCGTCTTCATGGCACATTGAAGCAGTTAGATGCCAAATGTCATAAAAGTCTCAGGACTTCAAGAGATTGGGGGGAAATGGAGGCTCTGTCAACACTTGAATGTTTATTCGTATGTGTGTGTTGTCTCTAGTGCTCTTGTTCCCTAATGGTGGCTCTGCCATTGGTTCTGGGATGAATCAGAACAGCTCACTGGGGGGATGGTATTTAGAAGAATCCAGGACTGACTGAAGCTCTCGGAGCTCTGGTTGTGCCTCTCCGGCTCAGAGCGGTCCCCACGAGCTGCTGAGGATGTGTCTTGCTGCCGCTCTGAATGGCAGATCTGCCGAGGAATGGGCTGCTGTGCATGAAGCCTGAACAAATGGTTCATTTGCATGGTTAGTTCATATGTTTGCAAAGTCTGTTTCATGCTATAAAGCGCTAAGCTTCATTTCTGATGAGCAGGTGTTTGGCAAGTAAAGAGACATCACACCATCAGCTGGGATAGAGGAGGAATCTGCTGCCGGAGTGTTGATTCAGAAGTTGTGGCTGGTGTTCAGGAAACTTTTATTTGAAGAGTTTTCTGAAGTTCTTTGCTTGCAAATGAAACACGAGATCCCTGCTGGGCTGCCAGTCTTGTGCTTATACGTGGTGCCGCGCAGCAGGATCTGTTTCTAGGAGTCCTAGGGAGAGGTTGGTGATGTGGTTAGCTGGGCAGGCCCGAGGAGGAGTCGAGTCCTGGGTCCTCTCAGTTTTGTGTGTAACTGCGGTCCTGCAAGGCCCTGCGAATTAATCGGTGTCTCCTTGGCTCTTCATTATTATGGAATTATAATTTAGCCTTGCAAAGTCTAATTTGATACTGAATTTCTGAACATGACTCAAAGCCACAAGGAAAAATTTCACTCAAAGTACAGCCGTAACTTCAGACCTCACAAGGTGCCATGAAGGGGGTGTCAGGCTTTATCATAGAATAGTTTGGGTTGGAAGGGACCTTTAAAGGGCATCTAGTCCAACCCCCTGCCGTGACCAGGGACATCTTCAATTGGATCAGGTTGCTCAGAGCCCCGTCCAACCTGGCCTGGAATGTTTCCAGGGATGGGGCAGCCACCACCTCTCTGGGCAACCTGGGCCAGGGTCTCACCACCCTCATTATGAAAAATTTCTTCCTGATATCTGGTCTGAATCTCCCCTCTTTCAGTTTACAGCCATCACCCCTTGTCCTGTCACAACAGGCCCTGTGAAAAAATCTATCCCCATCTTTCCTTTTGCCCCTTTAGGGACTGGCAGGGACTCTAAGGTCTCCCTGGAGCCTTCTCTTCTCCAGGCTGAAGCCCCCCAACTCGCTCAGCCTTTGCAGTGATTTAGGTTCATGCTGGTACCCTGCTTGTATATGGTGTGCTTCTGAGTTGTCAAATGGACGGGCTTAGGCTTTTTTGCTCTCCACCAACAACTGTGCTATTTCCCCTGGATTTATTTTGCCTCCACGTATGTATCCCTCGAGTGACGACTCTGGCTGGAGCAGCAGCGGGCTGCCCGGTCTGCTGCAGCTGGGGCTGTAGATCTGCGTAATGCCACTTGCTGCGCGGGCTGTTTTTCTTTAGCATTCCTGTGTACTTGCGTGTGTGTTTTTGTTTGGATTGGCGAGCGTGAATGATCATTTTTGAAACGCTCCTGCAGATTTGAAAGCTTTCGTCCTGAAAAAAAATGAAGTCTGTCTGCCCTTTCATCTTGCAAAGATTACAGAGGACTTGTAACATTTGGGAGCTATCGGCCAAAAGATGCTGTTGGAAGGCAAAGGTGAGATTTCCTAAACACAGCCTTGCTCTGACTCTACCCTTGCAGAACACGGTCGCAAAAATCGCAATTATTTTTGTGAAAGCTGGAGCCGTCTTGGAAGGTCCCACCCATACTCTATTCTTTATAGTGTATTTTCCAGAGAGATTTCGGAGCTGTAGGAGCCGAGTACAGCAGCAGCAGCGCAGGAGACGGGGTTGTTGGCTGTTTGTGTGGCCCTTTTTGAGGGATAAGTAGGTCAGTGTTAGCAAGTGGTACTCGTGACACTTCACCCTGGAAGCAAAGTGTAGCTGTTGGTCTGTTTTCTGGCCACTTGCTTCATTCAGCGGTACGTGTTTCGCCTTCAAACTGGCGTACGATGATTTAAATCCATACAAAGCATTGCTGTGACATTCCCTTTCTTCCAAGGGTCTGAGCCGCGAATCCTGTAACACAAACATGCTGATTAACTAATTGGATCGTTGTGCTGCAGGTAGGTATGGATGTGCAAAAAGAGATGGAAGATGCTGATGGGGCATTCCCACTTCTGATGCATCTTTTCTTTACAAATTACCCCAGATTGCTTTTCTGGTGTTGAAGCTACTCTGAGGAGTTAATGCTGCACTGCCTCAATGATTTGCAGTCAATGTGGTGCAATAGTTTTGAACTGAAAGGTGCACTACTAATTGGTTTTGGCCATCTTTTTGAGGACCTCAGAGCATTTTACAAAGAACTAGCTCTGGCCCCTGCAAAGGGAAAACCAGCAAAAGATCCCGGGTACTAGAATACGTTCGGTTCCAAACAAACCTCAAACTTCAGAGCTATGTGAGTGAAGTGTCAGAAATAAGCGCCCCTTTCCTCTTTCCTTTTATTCTTTTATTGTGTTTAACGTCTGGGGATTCCCCTCCCCTTCTTTTTTTTTTTTTTTTTTAAGCTTAAAGGTTGTGTCTGATTGAATTTGAGGGGCCAGGAGGGCTCCACTAAGAGTTCTCCTGTGTTCCTAGCGTGTCTTGCTCCCACACTCAGGTTTTATTTCAAGACTCAGAGCTATGAAATAATTTAAGCCAGACCAGCAAAAGGTGCTTACTTTTTCCTGTCTCCCAGGATCACCTCTTGAGACCATCAAGACGTATGTCCTCAAACAACATCCCTGGTAGTGTGGGGCTATGGGCATGGCTCTGCCTGGGTGTCCCCTTTCGGCCCTATAAAAGTGGGATGGTTAGAGGGCGCAGATCGATCAGTTTTGTGTAGTTACATCTTTTGGTATTATTACAAGCAAATTGGTAAGATGCTTTGTGTCCTGCTGAACAGGAAGTTGCTCTTGATTCTATTTCTAGTCTCAGCTGCTATTTGTAACCCATGAGATCCCTTGTGAATTACTGAGGAATGCTGCAAGCCAGGGAACCGGAGCGGATGAAGTGAATTCCCTGAGGCTGTGCGGAAGGTCTGAGACACAGCTGGGAATAAAACCCCAGTCACCCGACACCCCGTCCCTTGCTTTAACTACTGTACAAGAATTTCCTCCTACTGTGTCTCTAATAGAAACTGCAGGGCCAAATTAAGCAGGCAGATTGTAATCACTGCTGCTGAGCTGTCCCAGCTGTAGAATTACTGCAGCCCTCTGCTCTTTGCTACTAATTTGGAAAGTTTGCTGCCTCTTCCCCTCCAGTGCTCCACCTTGCCACATTCCAGGCTCTGCATTGTGGGAAAAGAGCTTGAATGATCATGAAGAGCCCAGATGTTGTGTCCGGGGGCAGGAAGCACGAGTCAGCTACCCCTGATTTGTGAAGCTAAAAATAATGAGGGCATTAATACGGATCTCTCCCTTCAGCTCACTGGGCAAACTGGCCTCTCCAGATGCATCTTCCTTACAGGAAGCAAACAGTGCAGGGTGCAGGCAGGCAGCTTGTTAGGTTCGTTTCTTGGCAGTTTGATTTGTTCTTTTATTTGTATTACAGGAGTGCCTGCAGGCCTGAGTGGAGCTCGGACTCCCTGTTAGGACACCATGGCATGACATGGGTGCATTGCAAGAGACTATCCAAGTCTAAAGATGTTCTAGATGAATTTAAGAGTAAGCAAGCGTAGCAACGGAAACAGAAGGCAGCAGCCATGTGACATACAGCAGTAAACCTGGAGTGAGTTGTTTATTATCTGTTACCAGCACAATCAGTGTCCTCAGCTCATCCTTGGCTGAATCCTCACTGTCACTTGCTCGCCTCACTGGGAGCATGATGGAACGGCTGGTGCTTGGTGTGCAATAGCGAGAGCCAGGGCTCGGGAACACGGTCTGTCGAGTGGTTGCTTGGGCAGAATCCAGTGGCAGATTCACTGGGAAATCTTTGAAAGTCCCTTTGAGTCCCCTTTTCAGTGATTTTGTCAGGGGTAGCGAGTGGGAGAGCCCATGAGGGCATGTGCAGGATGTGAGAGTGTCTGGACGGTGTCTAGTGTTATCGGCTGGGGTGGAGAGGGTAGGGAACAAGATGATCAAAGTAGCTTTTGTTCCCTGCAGCATAGATTATAGTAATGTTGCTATGGCCACAAATCTCCCTCAAATTGCTGCAGCCAATTCATGAATTTCCTTTTTTATTACATCCTAACATTGAAAATCAGCTAGGCTGCCAGAAACCTCTCCCAAGGAAATCTCTACCGCTGGAGACATCAGGAGCTGCAGCAGAGGTTGGAATACAGGTAGTAAGTATTGCTGTACTAGGGGGATGCTGTAAAGAGAATCTCATGTTGCTGTAATTTTGCGATGCTTTTGAGGCTGAAGTAATTAAATTAATCCTAAATACCTAGCTGCTCACTTTAATCCCACGACTCCATATTAATTAGTTACTCCTGTCTCCAGGGTAATTCGAGTGTCAGGATACCTGAGTCGTAGGCAGTCTAGTCCTTTAAGCTTTATCCCGCTCTGCTCCGCTCCCTGTGGAGCTTTCTCAAGGAAGCCGTGGGGCCGGGTGAGCTTCATCGTCCCCTGCACAGCAGCGGGGTTCCCGAAGCCGGGCTGTGAGATCCGTGGCAATGTCTCCTGCTGCTGCAGCGCCTCAGAGGCTCTTATTTTTTCCTTCTGTTTGTAGCTTTGCTTGCTCATAGAAGAGCATGTACCATACGGCGGGTCTTGGACAGCCCAGCCAAGCAAGTGTCCCTTTGGCAATTTGAGCCCCAAGCACCAGGGGGTGAGGGACTTTTGTTTGTTTTTCTTTCTGTTTTCAATCGAGTTCTACATCTTGCCTCAAATCACTCAGCCAGCACAATTCTTGTCTTTGCGGGCGGAGAGGAAGGGAATGGGGAGACAGTTGGTTTTGGCTGCGGTGTGGCTTTCTCACCCTGTGGCGAGTTTTAAGATGCCAACGCTTTGTCCCAGCAGCTCGCAGCTGAATCGGTCTTGTGGGGGTTCTGTCCGGGCTTCAGGAACAGGGCTGTAAACAAGGCTCCTAAACACCACTCATTTCTCCATCACTGACTGCCTTCTGTGGCCCCGGGCAAACCGTTTAGCTCTTCCTTGCCTTAATTTGCCTAATGTTTGCCTTCCGATATCTGAAAGTTCTGGTAATTGGTGCTGCTGGTTGTACATTGAGGCAATGACAAGGAAGGTCCCGGCTTGCAGAGGGGACAGTTTTGGTGTGGTTCCCTGTTGGTCTGTAACCAAATAAACATCAAAACTCCTGTTTGCTACGTTTAATACAGCAACTTGCAGGTGATGACAGTTTATAACACAAGGCTTAGCTGTCGGTGCGGGGTTGCTTGCCCATTCCAGCCTGGATGCTAACAGGTGGTACTGGTGTGACCTTCTTGTCTGGAACTCCAACTATATGTTATTTTGATCAGTTCGTTAATCTGGTGCTTATTGAAACGCGTGTTTGGTACTCGTCCTCTTCTGAATGGTGGGGTAGATTTTGCCAGCGTTTGAAGTGACAGAGCAAAAGCTTTAGTGCGTGAAACAACCTTGTTCATTTCATGAGCTTAGACTAGAAATCTTTTGTGTGTTTACAGTGTGTATTATTTCAGGAACTATGAGATTTATGGCTATTAAAAGTGATCAAGCCTTTCTGCCTGGGAGGAGAAATGGTTGTGCCCTCCAAGTGTCTGGGTTAAGCACAGCTTGCGTTTTGCATCTTTTATGTCCGTTGACTCGTTCTTGTTGGGCTGCCTCTTTTTTTGTGGGTGTTGTGGATCTCTTTTTGTGGAGCGCCGTGAGTTTGCATGCACATATCAAAGGCTCAGCGTCGGTGCCAGCGTCAGGAATAGCGAACTTTCAGCACAGCGGTTGGGTTCAGCTGCCGGGTGGTATATGGGGCATCTGGGGTGAGAGAAACCTCCGAGGCATTCAGTTTGGGGCTGGGAACATGAGGGACATGGGTGGAGAGCTGGGGCAGCAAGGATGGCCATTTTTGGGTGACTCTACATAACGAAGTAGAGGAGGAAGTCCTAGTGTAGCTACCGGAGCCTCCTGGAGCACTTCTCTGATGGGAAGGAGAAGACCAAATCTGGAGGAACTGGATGAGAAATGGAGTAAGGATTGTGGTGGAGCTGGAAGCACAGGAGGGATTCCTGGATGAGGAATGGTGGACAAGGAGACAGGTTCAGATGGTAAGCAGAGGCTGTGTGCCCCGATTTCATTCTTTTTTTTTTTTTCCTATTTGTTCTTACGTCTTTCTCGTGCCATTTACACTAACCATACTGAGACTTTCAGTTAATTTCTAAGAAAAGAAAAAAAAGATATTAAACCGTTTCTGCAGCTTCAAAAGCAGGAAATCCTTGTTAGCTGCGGTGCGGCCTTATCGGCCTGTTCTCACGCTGGCGGTCTGAGCTTCACCACTGTGAAGTCCCTTCCCATGGCACAGCAGGCTTGGACTGGGATGTTGTGGCTCTTGTGAGCTGTGTGTCTGGCTAAAAAAAATTAAGGCTGTGCTGAACAGACAGACTCGGGCCACTCTGGCACTCACCGGCCTGATCAGTCCCACGTCGCGGTGAGTTCTCATGTTCACCCCACAAAGCATTAATCTTGTAACTGATTTGGCAGAGAAATCCATGTCCAGAGGAAGTCATAAATAACCTCTTTCCCCACCACTTAGTGTCCTAATTGTTAGTGTGACTTTTGTTTTCCCCCCAGAATGGTGATTTGAAGTGTCACAAATGTGTTAGGGGTGGATCCTTCATAGTCTCTTTGGCTGCCTTCTGCAGAGGGCGCAGCATGGAGCAAACGGCACTCCTGGCTTCGGGTATTTCCCACGAGAAAGACAGTTCTGTTCCTAGTACGGATGATTCTCTATCATGCAACTGAATACAGAAGGAACGTGCTGCTTCTCACCCAGGGCTTGCTGCCTATTCCTTTCCTCACTTGCTGCAAGACCACCTTATTGCCCTTCTGCCTCCAAATCATCTGGTGCAGGGCTTGGTTTGGCTCAGTAGCTTTGTTTTATAAAAAGCTTCCAGTGCTGTTCGTTCTGTGTGCTACCAAAATAGGAATCAAAAATACCATGGATCCTCCTTTTGTGCATGTGTGGAGGCGGAGTGGGGCTGGGGGATGTTTTTTGGAGGAAGGACTGTATAGAAATCTTTCCCAGTTCCGTTCATGTAATCAGTGTTTAGCATTCCTATTATGTGCTTCAGCCCGATCACCTTTAACTTGATTGTTCTGAGATTACTTATCTGAGAGAGACGGAGGTTCATTATGTTAATTGGCTCTGAAATTACTGCATTAAATATCTGTAATTGGTATTATTATTCTGGTCTTGCTGTGTCCTAGGGTTTTCAGCGAGCAGAAATTAATATGGAAACCTGCACTTTCTGTTGTGGTTGTTGGCGAAGCTTCACGTGAGGTTGGTGTTTAAAGAGCCCGGTCGATGCTTCTTCTAGCCAAGAGTGGGTTCGGTGACATGGAGAGGGGTGAGGTCCCTGCTTGAAGATGTCCGTGGTTAATCCCAGCTCCAGGGAGAGCTCCCTGCTCTGGCCGAGATGGGGGCTCTCCAGCAGGACTGCTCCTGCTTAGATCCCAAAGTGCTTTTGGAGAAGGGAAAGCACCACGTACCCCCTGTTGTACCGAACCGGGGCAAGAGTGGCCAGAACACAGTGCAAGGGGGGAAGCACCTGCAGGGATCTGCTGCAGATCTTGTGGCCATTGAGGGGTTCTGACTGCCCACTTGGGTAGTGGCCCTGGGGTTAATACTGCAGATTTTCTCTGCTTGAAAGAAGCTTTTTATAATCATTTTAGAGTAAGAACTGTGAGTACAGGGAAGATACAGCCACTAGGAAGATGAACTATGGATGTACAGCTGGAAGATTAATTTTAGGAGGGAACAAGTGTGGCGTAAGCTGGTGTTTCCACTCCTGACTGTGCTGCCTAAAATTGTTTGGAGAAGGGATAACTTCTGCCAGTGTGGTGTGTCTTGCTCCTTTGACAGCACAATTTCTATCCAGTTATGAGATCCTCTTACAACCAAAGCTATTCTCTTCCCTCTCACCTCTCCAATTTGGCAAAAATGGTTTTCTCCTTCAACAGGCAGAGTAAAAGCTTTCCTAACGGTTATTGACAGCGTCGTGAACTTGGATGAGCTGTGGCATAACTTTGTCCTCTCTAAACTGCAAAGCACAGGCTTTCGTTAATCTGCTGTAACAGGATCTCCGTGCCCAGCAGAAATTGTAATGTAGGTTAGAACTTGGTTTTGGTGGGAGGACGTCAAAAGAAGGGAGGGCTGCTGGATGATGGGTGAGGAAAGTAAGAGGGTTGGGGTGGGAGCCATAAATTGGAGTAAGGACAGCATTAACAGGTAGGAGGTGAGGTGCTTGGGGAGGAAATGAGGGTCTGCTTTCAGTTCCTCCCAAGCATTTCTTTGGAAGCACATGTCCTCCAGCACAGGAAGGACATGGAGCTGTTGGAGCAGGTCCAGAGGAGGCCCCGGAGATGCTGGGAGGGCTGGAGCCCCTCTGCTGGGAGGACAGGCTGAGAGAGCTGGGGGGGTTCAGCCTGGAGAAGAGAAGGCTCCGGGGAGACCTTCCAGCCCCTGCCAGTCCCTAAAGGGGCTCTGGGAAAGCTGGGGAGGGACTCTGGATCAGGGAGGGGAGCCATAGGACGAGGGGTGAGAGTTTTAAACTGAAAGAGGGGAGACTTAGATGAGGTTATTAGGAAAAAATTCTTTGGTGTGAGGGTGGTGAGCCCCTGGCCCAGGTTGCCCAGAGAAGCTGTGGCTGCCCCATCCCTGGAGGGGTTCAAGGCCAGGTTGGACAGGGCTTGGAGCAACCTGGGCTGGTGGGAGGTGTCCCTGCCCAGGGCAGGGGGTTGGAACTGGATGGTCTTTTAGGTCCCTTCCAACCCAAACCATTCTGTGATTTGTTTCTGCTCCGTTTCCTGGTGATCCTTAGGGAACTTGTGCTGGCAGAGGGCTGGAGGGCCACATGCTCAGGGGTGCTGGGCTGCTGTTGAGTTCGATGGATGGGCACAGCTTCTTGCCCAGGACTCGGGCAAGAAACACAGGAGGTGTTTGGGAGAGGTGTGTGGCCACCCTGGCTGGACTGGAGTAAGACCAAATCTTGCACCGTGTGTAGGGCACGAGAGTTATTCCCTCCACACACTGTATCTGCCATGGTAATGATTTTGCTCCTTGAAGCCTGATTTATTCGATGAGTACGCAGCAGCCTGTTCAGAGCTTTATTGAAAGAAAAGACCTGTGCTACTTGGTTGGGCCAAATGTCCCAACGAAGACATTAGAGCAGCATCCTACACACAGCAGTGAATGCTTAGGGAGAGTGGAAGAGCAGGCGTTTATAGTGATTACTCTCCTATTCCCTGCTACCCTGTAGCAGCCAGGGACCTCCAAAGCTGGAAATTGCCAAGTGACCCGCTCTTTCTGTCCCTGTGGTCCTGTAGATCGAACCACTCCTACATTTGTCCTTCCAAATTATAAATATGTGCAGTCTCTGCAATACCTGGGAGATGCAAATAAAGCCAGGTGCTGATTGCGGTTCTACCCTCACGTGCCAGCAGAAGTACTTCAAGGATCCTACTTTCATCTCCTCTATCTTCTTTTGTCCTCTGCTTTTGCAAGTAGTAGTTTGCTTGGCAAAAATGCCCAGCTCTGCCTCGCCTTTCCAGCACCAGAACAAGAGATGAGCTGGGCTGTCATCCACGTTGGACATTGCTGATGCAAATTAAAAGCTAAATTCAAGCTTTAGAGGTTGCTTCTTGTTAAGGTGCTGTGAGAGGGAAAGAGTATTAGAGCCATGTTATAACCATACGGGACACTTTAAAAAATAAAAAAAAAAAGAAGAAAAATACGGATTTGCAGAAGGAAAGCTACTTAGAGACAGTGGATAAGCACACTGTAGGCAAGGGAGTCCTTTTCCCACTTCAGCTGCCTGTGTGGATGCCTGGAGCATTGTAAAGAAATTTTCCACAGTCTGATGCACACATTGTAGAATTAAGGACAAACTTTGCTGCCACAGTTTTGAAACTATTTCCTTATTACTTGAATCTTTGATCAACAAAATCAAGGCTTTTTTCACCATGCCTCTGAGTCCTCTCTGAGCAGCACAAGATGCTCTCAGCCTTTCTGTGGAGTCAAATTGCTGAAGTTTTGCCTGTTGATTTTTTTTTTTTAATTTTTATTTTTTATTATTTTTAAAAGTATTCTTTAGGTTGAATTTGGAATGGTACAGCTTCCATCTGGGAACTATTTTAGTTTTAATTTGAAAAAACAGACTATAAAACACACACCCATAAAAAACAGTTTGTCCTTTCCAATGTACTAGAAAATTATTCTCACCAGCCTCTTAAGGCACTCTACTTTCATGTATTTAAGCTCCGTGACATGTTCAGAGAGATAGTTACTGTGGGTTTTAGTACAGGGTCATACATAAATTTCCAGTATGGATCATTTGGGGAAGATTAATACGGAGAATGTGTTAATAGTAAAGAATTTGAAGTCATTGCAGGTTTTGCAGCACAAGTAGCTTAGTGACCATAAAGTTGCTGTCCGTTTTCGCTTGCAAAATGAGAAGTACCAAAAGGATGTACTTAGAACTTTGTAAAATCGCCTGTGCTTGTACACGTGCAGGCGTAGTCCTGCCTTGCTGTGGGAGGGTAGTTGACATGTATCGGGTGTTGGCTGTGGGCTGACGGTGCTTCAACCTCAGCATCTCTCTGCTCCTTCCACTTTGTTGTCATCTCGTCGGGACCTGCAGGATTTAACAGCAGAGCACAGCAGGAGTTCGCCCACTCGGCGGTGTTGGTCGGTTTTCTGTGGAATTCTGGAAACCAGCTCCCTGATTTTTGACTTTTTAGCGTTCATTGCATCTCCAGCTCTGCTCAGCGCAATTGAGTTTGTGGTACAGGGGCAGGAATAAGGCACCACTTAACAACGAAAGAATTTACCAGCTGATACCCTCAAGTTTCCATAGGGCGACACTGATTTCCCAGGCTTTGATTTGATGCTCTTATTCAGCAGCCTGACAGGGCCTGTGCGTCTCCCTCACCCCCAGGGACGTCCCTTGATTAAGTCATTCCTGCTTTGTGGGACCTCATGGGGAGCCTGTGCTGCCAAAAGTAATGAGCTGAAAAGACCGGCGGTGACAGATCATATCAGCATCCTGCAAAGATCTCATTCATTTCTGATTCCTCATTATTCTTGGTGGGCTTGGTTACCATGTCATCTGATTTTTTTGCGATACAGAATTTTTTGCAGCTTGGATATGGAGAAGCAGAGTTGGGCAAGGGAATCGTGCAAAGCAGAAAGATGTCTGGCAATGTTTGACCTGCAAGGGTTGTAAATGCCCACCTTCTCCTTCATCCCGAGCACTACTTGCTTCAGCGATTGTTGGAGACTTTAAAAAAACAAAAAACAACCAACCACCAAACCACCACCAAATTGCTTTTGAGTAACGTGAAATCCTGATTATGGAAATGTTAATCGTGTATCACATCACGCATTCATCATCTGCCTGCTCAGGAGTCCCGCTGGTGGCCCATGCGTGAACAGAAGGACACTTAAAGAGAATTTTGCTTAAAATGCACTTGTTAGGATGCCTAAGTAAAACCGGTACCTTCATGGCTAAAATCAATGTTTTTGTTTGCGAAGTAGCATTGGTGTGCTGAGGAACTTTTATGGATGAATGAAGTGTTAGTCTTTTTCCAAAGGAGAATGCAGCCTGAATCAGATAATGCAGCAGAGCAAAACGGCAGAGAAAAGTGGGTAAAGAGCCCCGAGAGGGGATCGATGCAGGTTTTCATCCGTGAGAGGTGGATGGTGGCATTCCTAAGCTTCTCCCTGCTGGCATTTCCCTGTGACCGATCTTACAAAAATACTTGGAGTACATGTAACTTAAGGGTGTGATTATTATATTTGTTTAATTTTAAATATTTATTATATTAAATTTGAGGCCGCACATGGAGTACTGTGTCCAGTTCTGGGCTCCCTGGTTCCAGAAGGACAGGGAACTGCTGGAGAGGGGACAGCAAAGGGCTACCAAGATGATGAGGGGACTGGAACACCTCTCTGATGAGGAAAGGCTGAGGGATTTGGGTCTCTTCAGTCTGGAAAAAAGACAACTGAGGGGGGATCTTATCAACACTTATAAATACTTCAAGGGTGGGTGTCAGGAGGATGGGGCCAGGCTCTTCTCAGTGGTGCCCAGGGACAGGACAAGGGGTAACGGGCACAAACTTGACCATGGGAAGCTCCACCTAAACATGAGGAGGAACTTCTTTGCTGTGAGGGTGTCAGAGCCCTGGCACAGGCTGCCCAGAGAGGTGGGGGAGTCTCCGTCTCTGGAGACATTCCAACCCCGCCTGGACGCGTTCCTGTGCCACCTGCTGTGGGTGACCCTGCTGTGGCAGGGGGTTGGACGGGATGATCTCCAGAGGTCCCTGCCAACCCTACGATTCTGTGAACAGGGCTGAGTTATACTGATAGAGGAGTTGTGCTTTTATTATGCCTTATTTTGCCACAAGTGATTTTTTTGAAGCTGGAGGTTGATTTTAGGCTCTGAAGGGAGGTGAGGACTCCCGACGTGCAGCCCCCGCGCTCGTTGCTGATCTGGGTGAGTGGCTGAGAGGAGGCATTTCTGAGCAAACACCTGGTAAAGGTGTCCTGAACTGCCCTTGGGAGGAACTTATCTGCTTCTCTCTTTCTTTTTCTCCTACTTTGGGGAGATCCTTGAGACACCAGTTATCTAACTCGGGAGCCTGATGTTTGGTGGTGTAAAACCCTTATCTGCAGTTTGATCAGACTTTTACTTTCCAGCGCAGCTGGGGCTGATGCTGACACACATTATTAAAAGTTTTCCAGGCTGTCTGTGTTTGAAAATCCTGTTTTCGGTTTGTTATTTTTTTGTCAAACTTTATTTCAGCTAGGACTTTCCAGCTGATTGTCTGCTGGGAGATGTGCTTTTTGTGAATACTCAGCTGTTTCGGAGAACGAGACTGAGAAAATACACACTTTCTTACAATTAAAAAAAATAATAAAGGCACGGTGGCCATTTCAAGTCACTGTGCCCCTGCACTTGGGAGCAATGACCTGATATTTGGCAGATGTCTCTTCTGCAATTCCCATAAAAATCCACCAAAGTTGGGGCAATTTGGAAACGTGTGGGAGAATAGGGGCTGGGAACTGGAGGAGGAGGGAGAAAAGCTGTGTTGCTTAAGCGTCACTGAATACTGCCCTCGAGTTGGATCCTCTCCTTGCTGTCGCCACAGTGTGTGTGATTTTGGGGAAGCTGCTGGAAACAGTCTCTTCAGACACACCATTCTCAGAACAATCTGCGTTTTTGGAGACCCTGGATCTGGTTTTGCAGGGTTAATGGGGTCCAGTGGGACCTGTCCTCTCTGTGTGTGCCTATATGTGAAAATACATATGTATGCATAGCTGTATGTTGGTGAAGACGATAAAATATATCTATATATGGATATATTGAGGTCTGAGGCATCCTCACATTAGCAGAAGCTGCTGGTCCTTGTCCATCCCTGCCCCTGAGGCTCATGTCCTTATGGAAGGACAACCTTAATGTCTTAAGAGCTTAATCCTGGGCCAGATGAGCTGAAACTGCTTCAGAAGAAAACACAGTTGTACAAATGTTGCCCCATCCCTGGAGGGGTTCAAGGCCAGGTTGGACGGGGCTTGGAGCAACCTGGTCTAGTGGGAGGTGTCCCTGCCCAGGGCAGGGGGTTGGAACTAGACGATCTTTAAGGTCCCTTCTGACCTGAACCATTCTATGATTCTATGAAATCTTATAAGAAACTAGTCTGGAAGTGGGCTAAGGGCAGTGTTTCACACCCTCTAGTGTTGGGCAGAGCATCAGGGAGGTGCAGGTTGTGGGATATAGATGTTCCTGGTGCCCACCTCTACCCTGCTGGCAGTCAGTGCCTGCAGGAAGCAGACAAGCAAATCGCTGTGACCCTGTAGAAATGGAGACCCAAGGGAGCAGAAAACTCCCCAAGGGACATCTTGGATCAGGCTTTACAAGTTCCTTTTGATACATTGTGCCTTTTTCTTCAACATGCTCTGGAGTCTGCAGAAAAGGGACCTGAAGCCCTGGGGCTTCTCTGTACTTGTGCAGCTTGAGGTGGTGCATTGGCCTGTTGGCTTGGAGCATCGTGGAGGACAGTGAGGATAATGACCCTTTTTCTTTTTGGTGGAGGTGGTGGTGACCCGCAGGGAAAAGTGGTGAGGCATTACAGAGTATTTTATGCCTGTCTTCCTCATAAAGGAAAGTTTTAATTGCGCGATGGTTGAGATGAACAGACATCTCCTCTCTGCTCAATTTGCCCAGCAGGAATTAGTAAGTGTATGAGAGATTCTTCTGTAACAAAACAAACCAGCAAATGACCTGCTTGACTTAAAGATGGAGCCTACGTCAAAATGCAACACTCGGGGTAGGTGGAATCAAAGTTGCCTGAAGGGCCTCTGGACTTTAATGATGTTCTAATAAAGCTTTTGCGCATGTTAAAGTTACGGAATCAAACATCATTGCTGGTAGCACTGAGCATCGTTCCTGTGGTGACAAAGGCCTGCAGGAGTACCGGATGGGAGGAAAAAAGTGAGAGCCGCTGAAGGATGCATTTCTCTTAACTCTTGGGCAAATACTTAGATTTGTGGGTTTTTCAAGTTATTTTGATTTGATAGATAGTAGATAAGCAGATTTCCTTTTTAAGCATGACTTCTCCGGCTTAATCAATTTTTCTCTTGTTCACTGTGAAAAGAAACTGAGCCTCGTATCTTGTGCTTATAGGTAGGAGCGAGTTCTCCGTGAGCTCGTGGTAAAACACTGCTCTGAACAAATTCAGTTTTGTGTGACTAAACAGTGTCAAAGCTGTCATGAAGATAGCGTAAGCCCATGTCTCTCCTCTTTTTTTCATCAGTGTAGGAAATAAAAGCCATTTAAAGGCTGTGATAAAGCTGTAGCGCTGTAAATGTGATCCTGGGAGTTCTTAGGAATAGCTGCATCCTTGGTGTTCTTGTGGTTTTCATCAAGTACAGAGTCGCTGCCGAGAAAATCTGCGGACTTCACAAAACTGATGGGAGTAATAAATCGTTACGAGAATATGATAAATGACTTGGAGCAATCCAGTTGACTTGTAAACTGCAGTCCTACAAATCATGTGTGAAATGACCCACGACGAAATCGCATGTGGAGGAGCGAGCGGCGTGGGCCGTGCCTGGGGAAGAGGGCTCTGCTCTGGAGAAACGGGGCACTTGTGGCTGTGCCGAGCAGCCAAATCTACTTGAATTCCCAGGGTCGTAGTGCAGTAAGAAGTGTTTAATGCCATCTATGGACATGTGAACTGGGAAATAGGATCAAAGGATGTTTTTACTTCCAAAAACTGCATTTATGAAAATACTGGTGGAATAGCTTATTTAGCTCTGATATCCGTGTTTTAAAATAGACATGGGAAAAGCAAGAAAACATGCAGAAGGAGCAGCAGGGCAGTATTTGGAGCAGGGAGAAAATATCTAGGCTTCAACTTTTTAAATCTCCCACTGTTTGTCGGGTCAAGAGAGAGACTGAAACACGACTGCCTTTTGGGAAGAGGGTGCTGGATGCTGCTGCGTCTGCCGGAGAGGGCTGTGAGAAGTACCGGCTGTTTGGAAGGTGACGTTAGAAGGTAGGCACGGCTGTGGTTAGTCACTGGAGCTTACTTCCAGGAAGGGATGGATTCTTTCTCTCTTCAGATCAAACCTTGATGCATCTTTGGAAGTCGTACTTTAACTAAAAGCAGGTAAAGGGTTGACTGGGAGACACATAACTAGTTTACCTATGGAAAGAGTGAGGTACAAAGATGATGAGGCTCTTCACATGGTCACAAACTAAGCTATGGTATTTATCGGTCTGTCGCAAAATAGAGACCATTTCAGGAGGTGGTTTCTGAACACCTCGTGCCAGCACAGTTCCATGCAGCGACACCAGTTTGGTGGCACTGAGTGAAGGGAGTTTCCATTCCCTTTCTTGAAGGCAACATCTCATAGCGTCATCTTTGCTCTGAATGCTATCGTGAAACAGAGGGTGGTTTCACGCCGTAAAAACATTACGAGTTCTTGCTTGGACCGCTTCCTGTCAAATGAAGTTCTGCAGTGGACTGGAAGCTTAGGACAGTTTTCTGAGAGGGAGTTGTTGCTACTTCTACATGTTTTATCTGCCTATGGAAGAGGGAAGGACTTCTGTGCTGAGACAGACTCTAACACGCCTCTTGCTCTTCTGTGAAGCAGCTAATTTGCCCCTGCTGAGCATCCCTCCCCTTGCATGCTAATTCTTTGTGCCCTGCAAATGGTTTAATGTGAAAAGGATTTGTAATAACCCCTGTGGACTGTGGCTTCAGGTAAAGAGGGACAAGCCAGCCACAGAGGACCTTAATTTGAAGGTCCAGTTTTTATCCCTGAACATCTTGAGCCTGAGAAGCATGTGCAAAGTGGCTTCTTTATGGAAGCTTTTCCTGAAGGAAAAAATCCTTCTATTTATTTCCCTCCCCCGCCAAGTAAGTCCTAATACTGTCTCTTGTCTTGTTACTCCTTGTTGGTAAATGGTGGGAGTAAGTGCCAGAGTAAATGTCCTGTTTTCCTTATCCACCCTCATCTCTGCATTGAACATCCTTGTGCATTCCTCCTTTTCTTACACCAAGCCCCGCTCTCTCTATGCAAAGCCCTCTCTGTGCATCATCATATCAGCTCAATTTGGCTTGCTGAGGGAATTTAGGGATTTTTAAAGGGGACCTTTGTCCATTTGGGATTTCAGCAGTCACTTGGTCGTCTAAAGGTGCACGGTCAAGAGTTGTGTCTCCTGCAAGAGGACATGAAAGGGAAATCGTGGCTTCTGGAGTGGGTGGTTGAGGACACGCAGACCTTTCAGCTGAGCGTCTCCAGCAGGAGCTGCACCCTGCCTGCGTGGTGGCAAGCTCCTAGTCAGCTGTAAGGTAAATTATTAACTTAAATCCCTTTCCCTTTCCGGTGACTCAGCAGGCAGGCAGTAGCTTTTGGGGCATCTCTAACCTGTTTGACTTTCGATTGCGAGTCTGAACCCAGACTGGCGTAGTCTTTGAAGGTAAAGGGTAAGGAGAAGGCGGTAGAAACTAATCCTTTGCTACTGGGGTGGGACTTGACTCTTGTGGGGGGGGTAATACTTTCCCAGTTTGTTTCTGGGAAATCAATTGGTTTTGTTCAAGTTTGCCAAAGAAACTAACAGTTTATCCCTATTTTTCACAAGCCTTTTAAAATTCCTTTCTTGCAGTGGGATAATAAAATCTTTGACTTTCTCTCTGCTCTACAACAAGTTTTAATTTCACTGTTTGTATGATTATGATTGCTAAAGTGGAAGCGATATAGGAGCTCTCTGGGGTTTTCTTCTGTGCTTTTCTCCCCCCCCACAGACCCCTCCTGCCTTATCCCACTGCAGTCTGCACTGGAACTCCGGCATAACAGCAGGAGCCCCAAACAGTCCTTCATTTCTAGCTCTGTTTTACATGTTCTTTTCCAGAGTATTAATATGCTGGGTAGCCTCTGTGCTCAAACGAGGCATAAACAATTCAGACAGCAAATGCTATAGAGCAAGTGCAGTTAATGGACCCAGCTGGTTATGTTGCCAGTTTTACAGGACACGTTGCCTGCATTAGCTTGGGAAACTTTTCTGCTCTTAAACATCAGAACTCTGTTTAAAGGTTTTGCGTTGTCCAAATGTCTGCTGGACTTCGGCGTCTCCTTAATGGCACTTGGTACCACAGGTATGGGGGTGCCAGAAATGCCTCTGCTTGACCTCGCGTAATGTCTCCATCCCAGCTGTGCTCAGCTCAGCAGCTTCGGTGGAGACAGACCCTGGGAGAGATGCCGGCACGTGTGCGCAGAGTGGAGCGGATTGCAGCCTCCCGTGCCTTCCTCGGGGAGGGATGGCCCACAGGGGCTGCAGATCTGGGCTCGCACTGCCCCACATCTTGATCGCTTTGGCCTTCTGCTCGGGTTGGGTTAGAGCGTTGCGTGCCTGGAATGATTTCCACGGGTGTATTTTCATATTAGGTTGCAATATTTGTCTACCTTAGTGCAGAAGAATGAGCTTAAATAACTGTAGAGAAAATAAACTTTACATCTGCCATAGTATGCCTGACTGTGAAAAATAATGGTGGTACAGGCAGATGACGGAAATAAAAAAACCTAGCCTGGATGAGAGCCTTGAAAGAAGAGAAAATAGGGAAGCAAGTGGACATAACTGTCAGGAAAGGGTGAGATGAAAGCAGGTGGTGATGTTTTTATGATGGAGAAGTAAAGGAAAAAGCTTTTCAGTGGACACTGTGAGGATGAGCAAAAGAAAATGGACACATTTATCTGGACAGTGAAGAGAAGAGGTCAGAAAAGAAAACTGAGTTAGTTAAATATCCCAAGGTGCCGTTTAGTGCTGTGCATTTCACTCTTGGCCTTCCTCAACCCCACTAACGTGGATTGCTCCAGGCTGCCTGGGGCTGCAAATTCTCCATCCCTGTTTCCTGCTGGGGAGAAGGAGAGCTCCTCTGTGTACATATCTGAGATGCTGTTTTTAATTTCCAACAGGATGTAGATCTTATTTGTTTATGTTGGAGCAGCGAGCTGGAGAGGCCAGGAGGAGACCATGTGTTTACGAGCAGGGCTAGATTCCCCGGAAAGCACAGGAGTCCTCCTGGGCATCTCTCCATCACTGCTCTCCTGCCCTACTCTGCCTTCCTCCAACCCTGCATCCCAAAGATGTTGTACGTGGTACCTTATTAACATTTCTCTTGTTGTAATCACACAGGTCTTTCCATCTCCAGCACTTGGTGCTGAGCTCGATGGTTTGGTGTGGTTGCTTAGGGCAAAGTTTCCTTTTTTAGTTTTCAAAGCGATTCTTCCGTGCAGTCGCGCTCGTTGAGGCTCTCTGCAGCAGACATCTGTCGTTTGCTTTTCTCCTGTGGACAGTAGCAGCAAGGTGCACAGTTAAAGGTTGACGGTGGGGTGAGTGGCAGATGTCGGTAAGCGTTGCCTCTGCAGCTTGTGCGCCATTCTGCTCCGTCTGTGCCAAATAACTGAGGGTGAAAGACAAGAGTGACATGAAAATATGCAATTTAAATGTTCTTTAAAAAAGACAGCAACAACAAATTTCTGTTTCAAAGGATGGGGGGGGGGGGCTTATCCACTAAACACATCATACTCCGCAGATTCCTGTGATCTGGAGAGACCTTTGGGATCTTCAGCTCACCAAATGGTAACACATCAAAGAAGTGTCCATGGGGCTTGGAGTACAAACATGTAATATGCAGATGGCATAGGGAGTTCACAAGACTCAGAGTCCGTGCCCAGGGAACAGATACTCCCCTACTGAGCGACCATCTGACAGCCGCCTCCTTTTAGATGACTCTTTGCATCAAAGGTGACCTGAAAAACTTATTTTTCAATACATTAAAAAAAAAAAAATCTCAAAAATCTCAAAATCCAGCTACAAGAGCCATCCCTCTGCTTAAAAGATCATACTTTGCAAAGTGAGTTTTGCTTGTCTTCACAGACTTGAAGGCATGGTTGCCTGGCACAGGGGTGTCTTTAGCTCTTGCTCTGGCAACTGTGGAGCTCTCGTAGTATGGTGTTCACAAGTGCTGAGGGGGACATGGAGGGACCCACAGCAAGTGGGCAGTTGAGAATGACCTGTTGTCCAGTACTTACCATGTAGCATCATCTGTCATCTGATAAACTAGAGGAAGGGGATGCCATCTAGAGGGACCTGGACAGGCTTGATGAGTGGGCCCATGTCAACCTCATAAAGTTCAACAAGGCCAAGTGTAAGGTCCTGCACCTGGGTTGGGGCAATCCTAAATAACAACGCAGGCTGGGGAATGAATAGCTCAAGAGCAGCCCTGCAGAGAAGGACTTGAGGCGGTGGCCACCAGAGAAGGTGGCTGAAAAATTGGACATGAGCCGGCACCGTGCACTGGCAGCCCAGAAACCCCCCGCAGCCTGGGCTGCATCCCCAGCAGCGTGGGCAGCAGGGCCAGGGGGGGATTCTGCCTCTCTGCTCCGCTCGGGGGAGACCCCCCTGCAGCGCTGCCTCCAGCTCTGGGGCCTCAGCACAGGAGAGACACGGAGCTGTTGGAGCGGGGCCAGAGGAGGCCCCGGAGATGCTGGGAGGGCTGGAGCCCCTCTGCTGGGAGGACAGGCTGAGAGAGCTGGGGGGGTTCAGCCTGGAGAAGAGAAGGCTCCGGGGAGACCTCACTGTGGCCTTTTGGTGCTTAAAAGGGGGTTTATAAGAAAGAGAAGGACTCTTTAACAAGGCCTGTAGTGACAGGACAAGGGACAATGGTTTTAAACTGAAAGCAGGTAGGTTTAGATTGGACATAAGACATTTTTTATGATGAGGGTGATGAAACCCTGGCCCAGGTTGCCCGGAGAGGTGGTGGATGCCCCATCCCTGGAAACATTCCAGGTCAGGTTGGACTGGGCTCTGAGGAACCTGATCCAATTGAAGATGTCCCTGCTCATGGCAGTGGGTTGGACTAGATGGCCTTTAAAGGTCCCTTCCCACCCAAACCATTCTGTGATTCTGTCATCTCCGCTGGGGATTATGGTGCTTAGCGGTTTCATCTGAGGTGACAGCAGTGGAGCTGCTGAGCTGTTGGTGCAGGAATTACTTGCAGTTGTTAATACTGTTTTAAGGCTTCTGTCTGTGCAGGTCAAAGAAATTAGAGCGTTGGTTCCTGCAGAAACCTCACCTTTGTAACAGAAGCACTTTGGAGGCACCAAGTAACGCTGCCTTATGCCTTGGGCAATGTAGGTTGGGCTCTTGCCGCAACTCAGTGGTGTAACCGAGATCTGCGGGCAGCAAGGCTGCCTCTGCCCCGAGCGCAGAGTGACCTGGGTTCAGCTGGGTTTTACCTTCTGCTGAATCAGGAGCCACGATGCAGGTGAGAGCACAAACCCTTCCAGCAGAGGTTTGTCAGCCTGGGAGCAGCCCCTCGCTGTGAGCACCCCGAGAGGGGGGTTAAGGTGGTCCGCATGCATTTCGTGGCTTGCCGGGGTGTGGGTACCGCTTAGGGACCTCGGGGAAGCTCAGCATCCCATGGAGCAGCAGGGAAGCAGGACTTGCATTCAGTCTGGTGGCCAAAGTAACGCACTGCTTTGACCAAGAATGCCTCCGTTCGTTCTACCCCCCCCAAGTAACATCCCCCTCCCTTTTTCCGGGTTATTTTTTTCTGGGTTAGTTTTCGTAACTGGATCTGGGAGTCCTCTGCCAGGCAAGCTGCCAGCGGATGTCTTGGCAGCGGGGTGTTCTCTGCCCTCCAGCCCCACGGTGTTCGGGGCAGCTGGACGAGGATGGAGACCGGCATCTCTAACCTGCTCGCTCTAGCAGGGAGAAGCGGTTGGGTTGGCCTGCTGGTTCAGGGGATAGCTGATGCAAATTAAATCGCTTTTTGATCGTCCGTAGAGAAGAGTCCAGCAGAACCCTGGGGTGGTGCTTGGACAGAAAGCAGATGCCTGCTGTCTCGGGAATCTTCAAAACATTTCTCCTTTTGCTAGCGCTGTTTGAGGTTTTCCTGGGTTGGGTCTGCGCCAGCCATGTTGCGCTCCAGTCCTCTGCTTATCCCCTTCCCCTGCAGGGAAGCAGCGTTACCTGTCCTTGATTGATGGGGCAGCGCCGGGCATGACGAAACAAATACCCCAGGGATATCTGGTGTCTCCATCTCCTGGGGCCTGGTCTGGAGGACCCCAGCCTGCTTCTGCCCAGTTCCTCGTGTGTGCCAGCAGCACCTCGGTGAGCCACGTTTCAATCACAGCACACGTTATGGAAGAGCTAATTTTTGTGCATAGGGATGAGGGGAAAGGAGAGATTTGTTTAGAAGAAAATTAGCACAAGGTCGTCTTTAACGCCTAATTACGATGTGTGCTGTCAGTCTGTCCGGACTGTGCTCCATCCCACAGAGCACCCATCGCACGCACACTTGATTGTAGCCCCAGGGACGTGAAGCAGCATGTTGCCCGTGTTGCCATATCGCAGCAGATGTGTGCCAGAGCACTGCTGGCCCCCCCCGGTGGCGGGGAGAGTCACGACACGCGTGTGTGTGTGTTTTGGCAGAGCTGTAAAAATCAGCATTTACCACGTATGACGGAGCCACCTCCCCTTCTGTCGAGTGAGAATAACATCGCAGAAAG
The DNA here is from genome assembly GCA_008658365.1 of Alca torda. Taxonomy (NCBI): domain Eukaryota; kingdom Metazoa; phylum Chordata; class Aves; order Charadriiformes; family Alcidae; genus Alca; species Alca torda. The sequence goes on along the minus strand of CM018078.1, from coordinate 123,393,196 downwards.
TGCACGTCCCCCTGAGGGAACAACTTGGTAGCGATCAGCAGTTGTTGAGTCTTCAACAGCTTCTGCTGGTCCAGCCAGTTCTTCAGAGGCTGGGTTTTTGGGTTGTTTTTTTGTTTTGTTTTTAAATGGCAGCTTGCTAAGGGCCAGATACTGTTGTGACAGTACCTCTAAAATCCTTAAGCTGCCTGAATCACTCCAAGGAGCCAAGCAGTAAAAGAGCTGGAATAAAATGTATCCCACAATGTCCTTCACTTCTGCTGACAACTGCAGTTTAAATTACTGGTGCAACCTTTTAGCATAGCTAGCTTGTAAAAACTAATAAAAAATAAAATGAAGTCATAACGGCTACTTGCCACCACTTCTCTGATGGGGAGTAGAGAGAAACTGCCTTTCTTTTGAGGTGAGCCTGTGCTGCTGTACCATTATTGCTGTTAATGCTGTATTCTGATCACTGTCATTAATATATGCTGTAATTTTTACATTATATAAGTTATACAGCGTTTATTAGAGAAGGGGCTTTGCTTTTCTCGTAAGGTAATGTTTATCCCATGAGCACCCTAATGTTTTTCAGAGCTTATATTAGAATTGCACTTCTAAAAAAAACCCCCGAAGCTCTCAGGAGAGTGGTTTGTTTAGCTGATGCAAATTTGGGCATCCCAGGCTGGATGGGGCTTTGAGGAGCCTGGTCTGGTGGGAGGTGTCCCTGCCCAGGGCAGGGGGTTGGAACTAGATGATCTTTAAGGTCCCTTCCAACCCAAACCACTCTTTGATTTCCAGGTGCTCTGATTTCTTGGATCCTTTGCTTCAAGTGTCTAGAGATTTGGGGACCCAGAATAATTTATGACTTTGGAAAAAAAAAAAGTGCAAAATTTAACCAATGTGGATTTTTATTTTTTAAACTATATGCATTCAAATCTTGCAAGAAAATATTTCCAGACCTCAAAGAGCCAGCGAGGGTTGTGTACAGATGCTGGGTTCGCATAGCGTGGGTGAGCGTCGAAGCGTGTATAGTGGGGCACGTCGAAATGAAATCCTCAGCTGTGGCTCTTGAGTAACGTCTTCCCTCGTGATTACTGGAGAACTCGGGAAAGAGCTTTGCAATCCAGGGAGGAGCGAGGGGCAGAGGGGTCGGGGCTGTTAGTTCTCGTCTCTGCAAACATCTTGTAGCCTTGTGCAGATGGAAGTGTGCCACGTCCTGCAGCCTGCCAAGAGAGAGAAGAGCTTCGTTCATGATATGTTTCCTTCTTCATAGCCCAGAGGTGTAGGCACTTAGGAGGCATTTTGCTAGCCCAAGTGAAAAGGATGGAGGCAGCCTTTATAAGCAGCTGCCAGTCTCGTCACCAGAGCCCAGCGCCAGCCCCCGAGGACCAGCTCCATCTCCCTGCTGGGATTGGCAGCAGAGCTGGGACTGTGTGAAAGGCTGCAAGTATGGAACGCATTAGTTAAGAGCAGGGGTGGGAAGAGGGAGGCTTGGGACGCTCTGCTTGTACTGGCCGCCAAAACCGTGGCTGTCCAAAAGGCTGTGTAGGAGGGTGAAGGCATGTGGATGGCCCTGATGCGCAGTGCTTTTTGTTCCGAAACAAAAGGAAATGCCACCTACAGCAAAGGCATCGCCCGCTGAACAACGGTCCTGCAGCCTTTGACTTCGGTTAGCAAAAGGTATTTTATTTTGTTTCGGTTTTGTATATGTTTAGCTGCTGAGATCAGACAGTTGTGTGCAGCAGAAGCGTGTCCGAGAGAGGATTTGAGCTGGGGAAAAAGCTGGATGAAAAATCATAGTGAGTTACTGGGCTCGAGGCTGGAAGTGGTGGGTGGAACTCATGGTGTGTCATGCGGCAGGTCAGACTGGGTGGTTTGTGGTGGTCCCCTTTGACCTTGGCACTTACACAACAAAGTAGTTGATTTTTTTTTTTTTTTTTTTCTTCTGTGGGAGATGGTCAAATGCGTGTGACTTCAGGGCTGTCGGTTGCTAGGTGTTGTAGTGGAAATGTTTTCTGTGAAGGGAGCCCAGAACGCCTGCAAAGCTGGCTTTGAGCTGATGGAGCACAGAGCTGGCGGCCCAAATCTCATCCCATTTAGCTGCGAAGGATTTGAAATATCCCTTCTCCAGGTCGTCTCGTTTAGAGAGAGGTAGCAGCAGCAGCGCTTGTAAAGCATGCCGATCATTTACCACTGCGGTTCTGCTGCTCTGGGTTGTACTGTCTCTTACGAAGCCAAGTACCCTCATCCCCAGCTTCAGGTAATGAATGGGCCAGGGTTTGGTGGAGTGAAAATAACTCAGCAACTCAGTGGCAGGGGCAGCCAAGAGCGTCTCTCGCATCCTTCTTTAGGATCTGGCTGTCCCTGTAAGTGTTGAATTCTGCCCTTATAAGCCAAAGCATCAAATTTGGGTAGGGAAGGCTTAGAGTTCATTTTCCTGGTATTCCCGCAATGGAAGTGGCTCAGGACCGGGAGTCCGGGTCATCAAAACTTTGCTTGGGGAATTCTGGCCAGTTTGCTCTTTGTTACGGATGCCCCGCACTCCCTTTGTGAGTCTCTGCCGTGCTGAGGAACATGCAGGAGCTGAGGATGTGCCTCGTTGCTCTGGGCATCATAGCACCCAAGGAGGTGTCCTTTGCCTTGGGCCAAATCCTGTGCCTGTCTCCTCAGCTGGTGTCCTGCAGTCTCTGATACTCTTCAGCAGCCCAGATTGTCGAGCCCATGGGAGCTTTCAACCTTAAAACCGACTACATCATGAATCTCTCATGTGTTTGGAGAAGGTCTGGAAGGAGTGTTTTTAGCCAGTGTGCTAGTAGGCAGCCTCTCTTGCCCGATGCCTCTAGGCGATGGGTAATATTTTGCTTAAGTACATATGGTTTTGTTTGTGTTTCTATATTAAACAGGGGAAGAACCCTTGAGATCGACGCTGGGAGAAAGAAGAAAAGCAGTGAAGGAGTTGCAGGTCTGAGCTGAGGTGCAGAAGGTAAAGCACAAACGAGCCCTGCAGTGTCAGTCTGCTCCATGCCTGGCATTAGGTTGCTTCTTCCCTCGCTGCATTTTAGCACGGTCTACCAAAACACCTCTGCACTCTGCTAGCAACGCTCCCTTCTCCCTGTAGTCAAGTTAAAGTAAAGGTGAGATGGGGAAAGCTTGTAAAAGTTGGGCAGCACTGGCACGGGGTCACCCATGGGGTCTTAATCAAACCCCTTACGTACTTTTTGGCCATCAACTCTTTTTTGTTAATCATCTATTATCTGCTGAAAGTTTTAGCCGAATTCAGTTGGCAGAACTGCAGGCGAAGAAGCGGCATTTCACAATATTCTGACTTCAGCAGTTTAAATTCTAATTTCGAAAGCGGTGTTGAATATCACTGGTGGTCTCAGCTTGCCGGCTCAGTGTCCGGGTGCCTCGGGATCCAAATCCCCGCACACAGCCCGGTGGGGGGAGTTGGGCTCTGAAACTGTGTGCATGGTCTGAAAATTTTTCTTCTTTAGCATCATTCATTGGGCAGATTCTTGTCCCAAAATGCTTTGTAATCGAGGTAGGTTTGCTGTCTAAGGATTAGTGCATGGGCTGCTGATGCACAGCTATTGCGGGGGTGTGCGGCTGACCGGGAAGTGCAGGGGCGATCTCGCTGCAGAGACTGGAGATTGCTGCCAGCAGCACCTTTCTCCTTCTCTGGTTTTCCTCTCCCTCCTGGAACGAAGCCAGAGGATGGGATTTTGCGCCCTGCGCTGAGCTCCTGCAGGCAAACTCCAGAGTATTGTCAAAACTGCTGATGAATTTGGGCTTGAGCAAAGGTGTCAAGCGTGAAGCAAAGTGGCTGCAGCTCAGAGTCGCTTCTGCCTCTGCTCTGGAGCCCAAGTTTTTGAGTGGAAGTAGCACGTGGATTGTTACTGGGAGCTGCCACAGTTATTCGAGTCAGGATTTGCCTGCCAGATCTAACTCCTGCTTAGGAAAACTTGGATGAAGTGTAGTGGCCCGTGATGCAGCAAGAAGCAGACTGGGTGCTCTCAAAGGTCCCTTTTGGCCTTGAACTCTACTAATCTGTGAAAAAAATCACAGCTGCATCTCTAATGACACATGACCAGTTCAAGCCCCTGTTTTGACTTGCTGTCAAAAGATTTCTCCAGGAGCGCTGTGTCCTTGTGTGTCACGTTTGGAGCATCTGCTCCCGATATACTTGGGTTGAACCGCTTCCAGCAGACTTAGCGACTGTGTTCGTGATTTCCTCTAGGAAATCCAAGCATGCAGGATAGTCTTTAGCTTATGGGATCGTGGCAATCAAGCCTAATGGCACTCTTAAGTTGCTTTTTTCTGGTTTTTTTTTTACCCTGTTAGCTGTTTCCCCACCCCCAACTACATATCTCTACATGTAGGGGTTGTTTTTTTCTGCCTTATTCAAGTGAAAGAGTAAATCCTTTTTGATTTATTCCAGAGCAGCCCTCGAGCTCAGCTCCTGTGAGAGCCTGCTGACTTTGAGTTCAAAAGATCTCATGTCTTTGAGGCCAGGCTGTGGTCTTCCATCTTGCCTCAAAGTTAAACTGAAAGAGAAAGTTCTCTTTTTTTTTTCTTCTTAAAAAGAGAGAAAAAGAGAAAATAAGCATGCTGTGTAAGGGAATCAGTCGTACCTGCAGCAGAAGAGAATGCCAACGTGCAGAATTCCAGGTTAAAATCTGGTTGTTTAGCGAAGGCTTTATTTTCAAGCACCTAGCATCTTGTTTAGTAAGTGTTTCGTAGTGATAAATTCTTCCTTTTAAAGCAGTGCTGTTGGCTGGCTGGCATCCAGCCTGTGATTTTACATTAAAGCATTTTTTGGTGTTTAAACCGCTACGTTACCGTGCTGGCTAGAAATGGTAGTTCTTGATCCCTAATTTCCCGCAGATCTGCTGATAACAAGGTCTGGCTCAGGCAGAGTTTTGCATCGCTGACTCCTGAGTTCGGTCTTCATGTCTGCGCTGAATTTCACTGCAGACAGAGGAGTTTTGGTCACTGGCATAATTGCCTGGTTGCCTAGCTGGTGTTTTCAGGAACGAATGCTAAAAGATTGGCCAAGGACGTCTCATTTCAACATTTAGGCTTCAACATTTATGCCTCAGTCTCTGTGTTTTGTTTCCCTTGCTGCCTTACTTGAGGTGTTTGGAGGTGGAAGCGAAGCTGCTCGAACATGGGCACGTCGAGCAAGAGGCATGCCTTTAAATATGGATTTCTAATGCTTAACTTCTAACGTCATCCTGTGGAGCAATATTAAATGCGTCCAACAGTTGTTGTGCATCTCAAATGACCGTCTTGACATGCCAGAGGGCTTAGGTGTGGTTGATACCTTAAAACGCCTGTTATGCTGGAGACTATAGTGATGCATATGAAGTATTAAGCCCTATACCAAAGATGAGCTGTGCGCCCTGAGAGGAGGTGCAGACAGTTACCTGGCATATGCAGATATGTGTGTATGTATTTATATGCATGTAGAGCGCAAAATAAGTATGTAAAAGCTTTTACAAGCTAGCTCTGTTCCATAGGGCCCTGCTTAGTCCAAATGCATGCGGTTGTTGCTAGAGCTGTGTATTTGGAAGGGCAGAGGTAACAGATGGAAGACCTTTAATATATGGGGACCCACCTTTAAAAAAAAAACAGCTCTTCTGAGCAAGGTGACCTTGGCTCTGCTTCTACCTCGGGAAAGCAGCAGTGCAGCGGGCAGGAGATGCTGAGCAGTGCAGTGGAGGCTCGGTCGGATGCCAGCAGAAGGTAAAACACAGGTTGGGTTGGTGGGGTTTTATCTACAAGTGGGGTTGTCAGGGTGTAAAACTGTGGGTGCTCTCCCAAACTTGTAGGTGTTGAATATATGCCTGGGAGGTGTGGGTTTTTTTGTTGTTTGTTTTTTAAAAAAGCTCCGATGTTGGTACAGCCTACTGGGGAGGAAAAAACCCTGCTTTCTTACCTGCCTCCAAGGAACAAAATGATTTGCTGGCAGAGTAAATGACAGGTCAGCATGGGGAAAGTCTCGTGTGATGTTTTGCAAGCCATTCTTATCAAACTGCTTTTTCAAAAGCCCTTCCATTCAGAGTTCCATGGAACGTGTGCTTGAGAACACCTTACTGTTTATACCCCCCTTTTGGAAAAAAAACACATCAAGAAAGCCAGCTGAAACTGTAGTCATTTTCTGGCATGTCTGTGTACAGTAAATCCATGCAGCTCAGGTTACGAGAGAAGGACGGGCAATGGACTGACTCTTCTTTTGTTCTGTCACCACTTCTGCTCTTTCTTCAGCAGAGAAAAACCACACATCGACCTTCTTCCGCAAACCCGTGTTCTGAGCCAGCAATAAAGTAGGAAAATGTTTTTTCCCAAATCTAATTTGAAACATGATGACTGGACCATTCTTAAACAGCTTTCAACTTAACAATAAAGAAACTTCACAGAGTGCTTGGCAGGAGCCTCTGTACATAATTTAGATCATAATCAGATGCATTAACACATTTTATATGGATCTCATGGGGGCCAAGAAGATGAGGTGTGCTGGGTAATTTCTTTCGAGATTTCTTTACCTGATTGTTTATTACTCTTGGGGACTTCATTTGTGGTCCAAATGTCACCAGCAGAATCCTGCTGCTTCATGTGCCTGCATTTAGAGTAGCCAGGAGCAAGGCTTCAAATAGCCTAATTGGCGTGTTATCGTCGGTCTTTCCATCTGTGTGTGTCAAAGGGAGGATGGAGAGTATGTGGGGAGGGAGGGAGGCGAGAGGAACAAAAGCAAGGACCCAATTCTGCAAATTGCTGAGCTTCCCCTGTGCCAGCGGCTCGGTGGGAGGGAAGGTGCCGAGAGTGCTCGACGAGTAGCGTGTTTCCCGCTGAGTACAATCATGAGCTCTGCTTCTAGAGAGCTGCACGGGGGAAGTGCTCCTTCCCCACCTTTTCATTTTAGCCATCAAACATAAGCAGCTCTAATTTTATAAAGCTTCTGAAAGCTTTTCGGCACTCTGTGCGCCGAATGATCATATATCATTCGCATTGCTTCATTGTTTTGCCATGAATCCACCCATGCCAAAACCATCCTTGTTGTGAAATCTCTCCTTTGACAGAAAATTCTGTTGCTGCTTTGATAAACGATGTTTTGGATTTCTTTCCGCTCTGCTGGTTTGTATTATCCCCTCAAAAGGTGGGAAGTGAAGTTCCCTGTCACTTCAATGTCTCCTTTATACATGTTGAAGTAATAAGCCTTCCCATGTGTTTCATGGGTCTTTATTTGTTATTAAATGCTGTGAACTAGGCTAACAGCAGCATTCCCCGTCCCTCCCCAGCCATGGGCTGCGAGGCCAGGCTCTGCTCCGAGACACACAGCTCAGGGCTGAGAGCCCGGTCACCAGGGCACAAGGAGGGATGCTCCTGGGCACTGGGGGTTGCTCGCCCAGAGTGTAACCCACCAGGGGTGGCATTGGCCGTCTAGCATTGACCCACACGATCCCCAGCCGTGGTCCAGAAATCGGCACAACGGGGATGAGAAATCGGCACAGCTTGGTGGATGAGAAGCTCAACACGAGCCGGCAATGTGCGCTGGCAGCCCGAGAAGCAAACAGCACGCTGGGCTGCATCAAAAGAAGCGTGGCCAGCAGGTCAAGGGAGGTGATTCGACCCCTCTGCTCCACTCTGGTGAGACCCCACCTGGAGTACTGCCTGCAGCTCTCGAGTCCTCAGGAGAGGAAGGACAATGGACCTGTTGGAGTGCGTCCAGAGGAGGCCCCGGAGATGCTGGGAGGGCTGGAGCCCCTCTGCTGTGAGGACAGGCTGAGAGAGCTGGGGGGGTTCAGCCTGGAGAAGAGAAGGCTCTGGGGAGACCTTCCAGCCCCTGCCAGTCCCTAAAGGGGCTCCAGGAAAGCTGGGGAGGGACTCTGGATCAGGGAGGGGAGCCATGGGACAAGGGGGAATGGTTTTAAACGGAAAGAGGGGAGATTTAGATGAGATATTGTGAAGAAATTCTTTGGTGTGAGGGTGGTGAGCCCCTGGCCCAGGTTGCCCAGAGAAGCTGTGGCTGCCCCATCCCTGGAGGGGTTCAAGGCCAGGTTGGACGGGGCCTGGAGCAACCTGGTCTGGTGGGAGGTGTCCCTGCCCAGGGCAGGGGGTGGCACTGTATGATCTTTAAGGTCCCTTCCAACCCAAACCATTCTATGATTCTAAGAACTGAACCCACAAGGCAGGTCAGATGTGGGCACTGTGTTCAGGAAGGTGAGAAAGTATAAGAACACAAGAGGGACTGGACTACACCAGCTGGACTCGGGGCCAGAGAACAGGGAGATGTACTGGCACAGCCATGGGGCCGTGGCAGTCCCTACCAAAAACAGAGAGCCCCTCTTTCCCTTTTTTCCAGTGCTAGTGAAAACCACCCCTGGCTGGAAAGCCACAGTGTTTTACTGGCACGCAGTGAACGAATGCTATGGCACAATGTGGCCAAAACAGGTTTGAGTGCAGAAGATCCTTTGGAGGCCAAAGGCGAAGCACTGATTTCTGTTTGCCTCTTTCCTTGGTTCCCGCCCCCCCCCCCCCCCCCCCCCCCCCTCCCTTAATAATTGTTTTTCAACAACACTTCCTTAGGCGATGATACAACAGCATCCCAGATTAGCCGAGATCGTAAAGTGACTTTTACAACAGAACATAATGATGATGAAGAAATGAGTATCCTTAAAAATCAGGAGTGATTGGGTTGTTGACTTTCCATTTCATATGCTGAGCAAGTCCCTGTGTCTCACCCCCGTGGCACCGGGGAGCTGTGCTGTTGCAATGTTGACGGGGAGAACGGAGAGGGTGAAAAGCTGAGTCACCCAGTGGTTTTTCCACAAACACCTGCCTTTCCCTGTGTTTTCCAGAGAAGAACTGAGGAATGGCATTACTTGCAGGATATCCTGCCCCAAGGGATAAAAATTATGGTGGTTGGGCTCTCCTGAACCAAACCCTTTCTCCTTCATCTCCTGCTTATTTTGACTCATGAGAGCGTCAGAGCAGGCTGATGGGGGCTCCGAAGGCTTTGTGCAAGCAGGGCAGGCAGGGAGAAAATATCCCCAGTCCCTTTGCTATTTATAGCGAGTTCACAAGCAGCTTCCTTGCTTCCAGTGCCCAAACTACCAGCAGTGACTGATGTATTCTCCTTAGGTCAGCGGCACGTACCGTGACTGACTTGTCTTGACAAGCTCGGGGGGGTTATCGGTTCAGCTGACAACTCTGCTCGTGCTGTGGTTTGGCCAGGGCAGGGACGCGCTTGTTTGGGCTGTGGACAGGGGTCTGAGGTTGCGGGGGGCGGGTGAAGGAAAAGGAGTGGTTTGGTTTCTATTTGCTTAAGATCTACTTGGCTTGGATTTCAGAATTATTGATGTTCAAACCTGTCTTTGTACCAAATCACTGCCACTGTTCAAACAACTGCTCAGCTGAAACTATTGGATTACCTCTCGCTAAAGCATTATTTGATTTATCTCGCTGTTCTGTCAAGCCTCTGAAGATAATCGCTTGCTTTAGCCTTTCGTCTCTGGATAGCATGAAAGAAGCGTCCGTCCAGAGGGGGGATGTGCTGCTGCATTCTAATTTCTGTGAGTTAGAAGCACCATGGCTTACCTGCATGGTGTAGGATCCGTACGGCCTTCACCTGCCTTCTCCTTTATGTCCTGCAGGTATTGCTTGGCTGGGTAAGAGTTTTACTTGCTGAAGATCTGCCGGGTGCTGGTCTGTTCCTGCTAGATCACAGCTGCTGTCTTCTCCTACTGCATAGTTTGGGTAGCCCCTTACAACTCAGGTGGTGAAAGTCTTCCAGCGATCTTGTCCATGTGGTTATATGCTAAAATGCAAGGAGGAAAGTGTTACTTCTCCGCTGTGAGCTTTGCCTGTGTGGCTTGGCTGGTCCTTCTCATGTTTGGGGAGAAGAGCAGAACTGCAGCTGAGCGGGGAAACTGAAGAATTTAAGTTCTCTTTTGCCTAATTTCAGGTGAATATAATCTGCTATTTGGTGGATTCTGCTTAAGTGTCATAAGGAGGGGCATAGACATAAATAAGGCAGAATGTGAAAGATGGAACACTTAAACTCTTCTGATGGTTGGAAATGGGAAGAAAGTACCTTTTGGGTTTTTTTTTTTTTTAATCAGGCAGTAGGGTGCTGGCCTTTGTGCGTGTGTGTGGTTGCCCTCCACTGGTTGATATTAGAATGACCTCCCTGTATCAGAGACATTTTTTTGGCCAAGATCAGTGTTTCAGTGTTGACTTTGAAGAGAGTCGGAAGCCTTTTAGATGCAGAGATGGGTTGTTGAGAACTGGTGAGTGGGACTGCTCACTCTTCATCTGCATAGCCACCCTGGGCAAGAGGCAACATCTGAGCTGGTGGAGCAGGAGGGAAATTGTCCAGTGCAGAAGGATGCACAGAATCCAACTCCATCACTAAACATGGCCAAGGTCTGCAGAGGGGTAGCCAGGGCTTGGAGAGGCTGCAAAACACATTCTGCTGCAAGACGTGCCCTGAGCAATCTGTCATTGGGGCCCGGTGACCCCATGGGGCATGTCACACCTCAAAATAGGCAGCACACCCCTTGGCTCCTGGGCTGTTCGGTGGAGTAGGCTTGAGTTATGTATGAGGCTGAGAATTATGTGACAGTCTTAATTAAAAAATTTTTTGCTGACCTTCAGTTTTATGAAAATAATCTGAAAGTGAGTTTATGAGCACTTAAATGGCTGTTACAGCAGAGGAGCTTAGAGGATTTAAGGGAACTGCATCCAGCACTTGTGATTTCCACGCCGGTGTGTTGTGCCCTGTCCTTGAAGGTTGCTGATATTCAGTAAGTGGAGTAATCCTGGTCAGCAAAACCAGTGACTTGTGGGTTTGATTCTTTGTTTTTTTTTTTCTTCTGGATCAGAACCAGCAAAGTCAGGAAGGCGGCTGTATGCCTTACAAGACCATAGCAAGGTCTTACTTCTTGCTCTGCACTTGAAACCCTTTCGAAATGTTTATACTAGGAACTAAAGATTTTTTTTGTCTTCCATGGATTTTGGCAAGACAGCTGTTGGAGTAAGGTGAAAGGAAAACGATCCCGAGAGGAGCTTTCGATTTTGGTGAAATCAATAGTTACACTTTCCAGTAACAACAGAAGGCATTTAAAAAAAAAACCCAAAAACCAAAAAACAAACAAAACCCAAAACCTGGTGACACCTGGATTTCAAAGACAGCATCTGATCCATTCTTTTTTCCTTCCACTGAAGACAGGACCAGTCTGGGATGTGCACGTCTTGTTTATCTCTCTGCCTGTTGGATACGTGAAAGGATTTGGGGAACCGATGATGTAGTGGTTGAGCAGAGAGATGGGAGCAGAGGAATCTTTAAAAGGACATCTCTTAAAATGTTTTTTAACATCAGCCCAACCCATTTAATCTCACAGTGTTGCTCTCATGAATGTTTATCACCTCCTACAGGTGACACCAAAAAAGCACCTTGAATTTTAATGCGAAAATGGTAGATGTGTCTTAATTGCACAGATAGAGTCCTCCGTCAAGATGTAAACATTAGAGAGAAGGAAGCACAGTGTGCTGGGAGACTTTCCGCCTGTCACGAGGTTATCAGTTCAATGAAGCGCTAATGAAGAGTTATTTTTATTATACATTAGAGCTTTACCTATTTCAGGTATCTCCAGGAAAGACTTCTACCTTCTCTTTGGCATTTCTTTAAATCGGAGAAGGAATCAGGTTAGAAGGGACCTCTGGAGGTCTCTAATCCAACGTCCTGCTTGGAGTAAAGCTGCCCGCAAAGGTAGACGAAGTTGCTCAGGGATTTGTCCTGTTGAGGTTTGACCATCGATGGGATGGAAGGTCTACCACCTCCCAGTCATTTGTTTTCCCTCTGTATATCCAGTCATAAGAGACTACATCAAAAAACCTTGCTGATGTCAAGGTAATCAATGTCAGCTGCTGTCCGCTCATGTACCAAGCCAGTCACTTGCTTACGGAAGACAGTCAGATCTGTGAGGTACAGTTTGGGAAATCTGTGCTGTCCCAAATCACCTTTTTGCCCTTCATGGCCCTGGGAATGGCTTCCAGGAGGGTTTGTTCTGTCCATCCCTGCCTACAGACTTCTGCCAGCAGCAAAGTTCTGTGCGGGCATCTGGGCAGGGGAAGTGCTGCCTTTCCAGTTGCATCCGTGTCCTCTTTATTCCTCCCACTGAGTTACAAACACTCTCAAGAGCGAGTTGTTGTCAAAGTTAATGCTTGGAAACTTACTGCAGATAACCTTGGCTTCGTCTTGACTTGGCTGCTCGCGGGCTTTCATTGCCTTAGCTAATAAAGCCTTTACAATTGCTTGGAGACACTTAAAGTTGTTAGTGTTTAAATAAAGGGATTCATTTCAGGCATCCTGCTGCTAAACTTGTGTGTTTGAATTTTGAAAAAGTGCATTTTCCTTGTGAGGTGCAAACAGGCTCTGAAAACGGGTTAACTTTTATCAGCTAAATGGACTGTAACTCCTTGTGCGGAGCTGCTGAACTCCTCGGCATCGATTTACGCTTGCCAGGCAATGGAAACAATTATGTTGGCTCCATGAAGAATAAATAGAGAGAGGTCTCACGGCATGAATATGGGAAGGTGCGTCAGGAACACCTGCCCTTTAAACCTACTCCTGCTGTTGATTTTATTGATGATTGAGTCAGTATTTTAACATTTCCATGCCTCGGTTTCCCTGCCTATAAATTACTTGCGTCTTCCTTTTGAGTTATTGAGGACAGGTTGGCTACCATGTATAAAATGCTGTCAAGGTAGAGCGCCAAGTGAATACAAACTATTTTATAATTAGTGCTTTTTGAAATATTGGACTTTTTGTTCTCCCTTTTATCTGTCTCTTTCTTTTTAATCACACAAAATGGAAATAAACTCAATCACAGCTGTTGCTGGAGAAGAATCATTAGGCACATCCAGCTGGCTCTCTTGGGGCCAGCGCAGGATTGTTCCCTACGCTGCATTTCAAAAGTATTTTATCTCCTTTAGTCTTGCGGGTGTGCAGAGTGATGAGCGTCTTTCACTTCTATCAGCTCTCTTCATTGATCTAAATGGGAAGAGCTATTTTTAGGTGGCTGTAAGTAAACGGACACCGGGCACCACAGAAAGGGAACTGGGTTATTTTGGGAAACCCATCAGCAGCCGTTCTGGCAGGTCCTGCTGCAAGTTCTGTCTTCGGTTGGGCTGTCTCAGGTTGTGGTATCAGTTCCCAGGGTTGTGAACCTGGTTTCTTGGGTGGGATTTGCCATCCGAATCTGGAATCAGCAGCTGCTGGAGACTGTCTTGATGGCATCAGTTTATGAGAATTAATTCCCCCTAAACCAGCCTGGCTTGGAGGGATACAGGGTGATGATTGAGCTGGAGGTTTTTTGGGCAGAAGAGTCATCTTAGGGCCAACGTGAAGTACACCTCGAGTGGAGACAAGCCCATGGAGACAATGTCACGGTTCGAGCTCTGGATGAATATGCCGAAGAGTTGGCATCTGTTAGTGGCTGCGCAGCAGGTTTTGGTGCGCTCTTGGGCAATTCATTTGCGTTTATTCTGCTTCAGTGGATTGCAGAAGGATGACATTTTCTGGGTTTCGCTTAGTCTTTTTCATAAGCGTTTTGGGACAGCTTCTGCCTCTCGCTGGATTTGTGCACGGAGCTTGTCGAGGCTGCGCGGAGCCATTAGCCACTCCGGTTACTCGGCTGTGAATGTGCGAGTTATAGTCCGTCAGGGAAATGACTAAACCTCCACCATCACTGGTTGGAGAGCTTGGAAAGCCCAGGCAGGAAACATTGTGTATGTGATTTAGTTGCACATTATCTTCTCTCTCTCTCAGCAAAGACCCAAGTCTGATTTCAAAGGTCAGAACACGCTCTCACCTGGGTGTTCCAGGCCTTTTATAGAGCCGTGGAAGGCCATTACCTAAAATTAGCTTGCTGCTTGGGGAAGGCTCATATTAGCTCCATATTAGGACTCTTTTCAAAGCTCTTGATGATCATTTACTTGATGGGCTCCTATTGAAGCTCATGGGTACAAAGCAGAAAATGGGAGAGAAATGGCACCTGATGCCGCTTCCTGACTGAGAAGAAAAATGGGGTGGGCTTTTTGGCACAGTTCCTCTTCTTCCCTGGTGGTTTTTGGTGGTGTTTTTGGTTTTTTTTAAGGATCTCTAGTAAAGCTTTCCTAGGCAGGCCAGTGGACTGCCTTTAGAGTCAGACTTATTTTTATTTTCCTCCCACTTCCTGATGACCCAGACTTGCTGGGGAGCACTGGGAAGGGGAGCACGTGATTCCGAAGCGGGCTTAAATTGTAAAGCACAGTCAGATCTGCTAAGCAACAGCATTGACACATTTAAATAAATCTGCTGTTGAGTAATATAGAGTGACATATTGAGAGCAATTAAAAGAAAAAAAAGAAACTCAGCACAAATTTAGGAAATGACTGGAACGAAAACAGAACGTAGATGTAAGAGAGGACGTTGGATAAAAGAGAGGGAGGGCTACTCCACAAAAGGAGTGTACTGGAGGACCAGGATGTCCATCAGGAAGGATGAGACAACAGCAGAAATGCAAATTTATGCTGAAATTATCCCTTGGCAAGTAGGATCCTTGTATTTCTACTTCTCTGCCAACCCCGATGGTCGCAAGGATAGAAAAGATGAACGCTGCCTAGATCAGAGAGGAGCATGTCGTGGGGTGTCGGACAGCTTAGAGAAGGTAAGGTGGCAGTTCTTCTTCCCGTGGCTTTCTTAGTCTTGGTCCTCTGGGTCCACAGCAAGTTGGGTGAGAGTCCTGTTGTACCCATCACTGTAGAGGTGCGTAACGCTGTAGAACAGGGCACAGACTGAATTAGGAGAGTTTATAGTTGAAGTTGAAGTTTATATTGATGAAAGGAAATCACCCGCAGAGCTCAGCTGTGGAACTCACTGCTGCAAGAAGCTATGAAACCAAGCGCTTGCTGTGGTTTTCCTTTCCTTTTCTTTCTTTTTTTTTTAAACAGTTCAGACTTTGTACAGATGAGAATGTACGTGATTGATTGCTTCAAAAAAGTGTTTTGGGGGCAGCTTCTGTTCTTCGAGGGCTTACGGAACTCCTGTTTGCTAGTGGTTAGGGGAAAATTGTTCCGAATAAGCTTTTCTGTGACTGTGATTTATGAGTGTTTTGCACCAAAGCAGCTGGAAATGAGCACTCAGGAGTTATGGGGTTGAAGTGGATGGATCGTTGGCTTTATCTAATATAGCCATCCTCCTGTTTTTTTATTATTTTTATTGGATTCTATACAGTGGTCAAATTGAGTTGTGAATTTTGTGGCTATCTTAATGACTTGGTTCCAAGCCGATGCCTTCATGTCTGTGTGTATGGCACATTCACAGTGGAGTTGGTGGCTGTGTCACTGAGCCCTTCAAAGCCTTTGTTCACCGGCAGCTTTCCCAGCCACTGGGAATGCCTCCCCTTTCCTTGGCTGGGCATCAGGTATTTAGTTTGGACACGAGCAGCTGTTGTCCAGTGGATGGCAATAGTTAACGCGCACACTAGCCAAACTATTGTGCTATTAAGCCTAAAAGGGAGATAGCTGTGGTGTCCCTTGCAATATTTTTTGTGCCATCTGAACCATTTGTGACTCAAGGCACTGGGATGAGAGCAAGATGGCACAGCGTGAGAGATGCTGGCCCTTACTCTTCCGTCCACAATAACTGATGCCAATGGCCTGAAGAGGCGTTTGTGGCTTCCTTGCCCATTAGGTCCTCTCGGCATCTATTCTGCAAATGGTCCCTGAAGCTGGCATGAGTTGGAAATGGTCTGATCTTTGGAATGATGGCTGGGAGACAGCAGCTTGTGTTGGAAGCAGTTGCTTCATCTGCACGAGCGTTGTGCTGGCAGAGTGTCCCACTGCCCGTTTCTGAGCTGCTCTGAGGACATTTGGCCCCACTTACCCAGCAAAAATAGCTGTTGTGCGTTGGAGATTTCTGCCTGGAGTATTTTTAAGCCTGGCATGTCCTCGCCAAAGTAGCTTCGGCCTTCCCAAGTGTACCCCCTCTGCTAACATTTGGATTCTCTTCACCTTCTGTTCTGAGCGGGCAGGTGGGACTGCGCATGGTGAGGATTACTTGGGCGATCTCCGAAGAGCAGAGCGTATCCACGATATCCATGGCACACAGTTTCTCTGGGAATTTTCCCTCTGGACCACAAAAGTGCATTAGCGATGTTAACTGTTGGAAGCCCCGTCAGCTATGGATAAGATCAGTCCTGCCCATCCTGCTGCCAGTCCAGGGAAGCTGTTATGCCATTAACTTTGCAAAAGCTTGGCTGGTTTAAGCTGCTGGCACCAGTCTCACCACTCCTTGGTTGAATCATAGAATCATAGTGTTGGCAGGGCCCTCTGGAGATCATCCCGTCCAACCCCCTGCCAGAGCAGGGTCACCCACAGCAGGTGGCACAGGAATGCGTCCAGGCGGGGTTGGAATGTCTCCAGAGACGGAGACTCCCCCACCTCTCTGGGCAGCCTGTGCCAGGGCTCTGCCACCCTCACAGGAAAGAAGTTCCTCCTCGTGTTTAGGTGGAACTTCCCATGCTCAAGTTTGTGCCCGTTACCCCTTGTCCTGTCCCCGGGCACCACTGAGAAGAGCCTGGCCCCATCCTCCTGACACCCACCCTTGAAGTATTTATAAGTGTTGATAAGATCCCACCTCAGCCGTCTTTTTTCCAGACTGAAGAGACCCAAATCCCTCAGCCTTTCCTCATCAGAGAGGTGTTCCGGTCCCCTCATCATCTTGGTAGCTAAAGCATTTGGACATTCTGTGATTACATCAGACAGATTGTCTCCAAGCCACAAGGTATTGAGCTGGCCTGTGTGTTCGATACCAGTTAATAAGGATTTATTTAAAAAGACACTATTGCTTAGCATTACACGGTCTTTAATGTTGTTAGAGTGTTCTAATAAAATGGGACTTTGGCATCTGGTCTTATCTGTTAGACTTCCAATAACTTTTGAACCTATCAGCTGTTTTCACTCATATTAGAGGGACAGAGCTGACCAAAGCATTAACTCCCTATAAATGTCCTGAAAATGGGAAACTGAGGCTCTTTATGGAGTACTGGAGAACCCCATGGAAGACTGAAGGCATCAAGCAGTAAGAATTCAGGTTTCATTTGTGCTGGTGTTCCCCGAAGAACTTGTTGGGGCTACATTGAGACAAAAGACTATATTTTTCTCCGAGTACAGCGCTGAGCGTCGCAGGGGCTGTTACAAGTGCCTGACTAAATTAATAATCATTCCAGCTGTTTCTCCAGCTAGCTAACAGGACACCATTAGGTTTGGGAGAGCACTTGGGAAGTGCCTTCGGACCAGGCTGTATGCTTCACAGATTTTTGGTTTCAAAGGCAGAGGATTTAAAAAATAATAGTAATGAACCAACTCACACAAGGAGTCATGCTTTGGTGCCTTGGCCTGGCGGGCAGCGTGGAAGCTAAAAGCTCTATTAGTGGGTTTCAATTGACTCAGGCTGAATCCTTCCCTGAGGATTGCTCATGTTCTGTGGAATTACAGGGTTTGGCGTGATAATATTTTTCCCCTTTATTTCTCCCTCTTGCACTTTCTTGGTGCAGGCAAAACAGCAGCAGAGCTCTGCAGAGGCTGGAGCGGCGTGAGAGTGCTCAAGGGCTTGCACGGGAGCGCGGCTCTGTTAGATCGGGAGATGTGCGGGCACAGCAAGCTGCGGTTGGAGGAGACAAGCGATGCTTGCAGGCTTCGGAAATCATGAATGTCAATAGAGGAAACCAGAGACACCCAGTGCTGGGTCTCTGCCCTCTAACTGCTGGTCCTTAGCTGACTTGCTGCGAAGAAGGAGGCCGGAGGTGGGTCACAGGGAAGCGTGAAGAAAGACATGGATGAACTAAACCGATGGGCTGGCATCGCTCATCCGTGGAGGCTGCAGAAGACACAGCGAGGCGGTGGGACTGTGGGAGAGGGAGGACACTAGAGACCCACATGGGGGAAAGTGGGATCGGGGCAGCAGAGGAAAGGTGGTGAGAGAGTGGCAAAGAAAATGATCTCGGCAGCTGCATTTTGCGCGGCTACTCCTGTATCCTGCAGCTGTTCATTAGAAATTCTGTTTATGCCACAGGGAGTTTTGGAGTCTCTGAAGCTGACACAGTTTTAATAGACAAAGACATTTTGAGTGCAGCACATCTGCTCCGGGATGCTGAGGAACAGGCTCCATGCGGCAGTGCCATTGGTTGAAGCATTTCATCCTGCTTTTTTTTTATTTTAAGACCTCCTCTATTTTATCCTAAAAAGTAATTTTTGAGGTCAAAAGAAGTGCTGTGTTTGCTCATTAAGTTTGCAGCCATTAAACAGTCCTGCCATGCTCTTCCTAATATCCCCGAGTTCCCAGCCCTTAATGCTGGCAGAATTGCCTTTTACTTCGAAGGATCCCAAAGCATTTCACAAAAGTGGCCATCGCGGAGGTCCGAAGCGGCGGTTCGGTAAGGAATATGCTGTGTAACATGTGGGAGTGCAAAAAAAAAATAATGCAGTGTGAGTATGGGATAACACTCACACTTCCCAGAGTGTAGTGGGTTGCTGACACCTCCTGAGCCCCAGGTGTGAGCTGGCAACTGGAAGAGTCCAAATCAAATGAAATCATCTATAAATGATGTATATGACAGGAATTTCATATAACTCGGAAGCTTTGTTATGAGTGGTTTTGGTGGGGTTTTTCTGCTGTCAAGTTTCAGATATTAAGAAATGCTAAAAGGGAGCCAGTGGGTTTGGGCTGCGTCTTGAGCAGCCCCGTTGGGACGCCTGGGCACAGGCGTGGGGCTGGGGGGATGCTGCTGCAGGGCAGAGGCCTCCTTTTCACCTAATCGCTAATGTAACATCGCATTATTAAAAATTTGGCAAGTGGGTGTATTTAATCGATCGATTTATTTCTAGGCAGACTCAATCTAATCCTTAGCTTAACTTTTATAACCTGTGGCTTTCCAAAACCCATCTCATCTCGCTCAGTGATTGAGTCCACCTTGTGCAGGTGAAAAGTTAATTCCTTCCTTCGCCTCCAGCTTTGGCCACGTTCCTTTGATCCCTCTTTCCCTGACCTCTCTCTTGGGCCTTCATTAAACAGAACAGTGTAACTTTGCCCTTCCTAACTGATCTGTTATTACTACATCCGTCCCCAGTGGTTTCCAGATGTCTTTCCACCTACCCATTGCGATGGGAGCGGTCTCTGTACTGGACGCACGCGCTGAGTGGAGTTTGCTGTCTCCCATCCCGCCTCTTCCAGGGACTGGGTGGTGTTAGTCTTCTCCAGCCACACAGCTTGAGACTAGGTTTGTCATTTATGTTTCTTCGTGATTTCTTGCAAGCGAAGCGCTGGGCACCACTGACAGAACAGCACACAGCGTGTGTCAAATTATCCGGCATTTCAAATCCAAGCGGCGACTTCGCTTTGTAGAAATTTAATTATGATGCATTCTGCTAGTGCTTATCTTCTATCATACACTCTTCTGCTGGTTAATAACTTCATTAAGCACACCCACAAGCTTCAGGCACAGTGTTTCGTTCGCTCTGTGTATTTTGAAGCGCCGTATGTGGCTGCTGCCACATCTGCACATCCCAACCCATATAGTGCAAGAGTCCTGCGCAGCCCTTCATTAGCCGCACTGCAAACATCTGGTGTGTTAGGCCAGCTTGAGTCACCCGGTCAGGTTCCTCTCTGCTTTGCACGACTACAGTAATCACGTTTTCTTTCTTTATTTCAGACGTCATAACATTGCTTTAGCTGGCAGAGATCTTACCTGAAAGGTCTGTCCCAGTGGCGCCTCTTGGTTTGAGGAGAGTTTACCTGGCACAGCGCTTAGGCCAGCAGCATTTTTACAGCAAGGATGCTACACGCCCTATTGCTTTTTGCTGGCAC
This sequence comes from Alca torda, assembly GCA_008658365.1. Taxonomy (NCBI): domain Eukaryota; kingdom Metazoa; phylum Chordata; class Aves; order Charadriiformes; family Alcidae; genus Alca; species Alca torda. The sequence continues at coordinate 123,373,308 of CM018078.1, read as the reverse complement.
GTGGGTACCTTGCAGAGGAGCGAGATGTGTAGGTACGCTTCATGGTGCTCCCTGAGTGTTTTAAGGGTAGGCCATGCCCTGGGGAGCTCGCAGGTTAAACGCGTCGGGAGGGGAATGGCCAGACACGTGTGTTCACCATGGCTTGGTTCACCACTGAGCCGGGCCTTTAGGAAAGGCTTGCTAAGGTGCAGTGCTGGGCTGATGGGCGAAAGGAGCTCCTGGGGCATCAAAAAAGAAACAGGAGGAAAATGCTGTGGGATAACAATCCAGAAGGACCAGTAACGCTGTGTGTGTGTAATGAGTGAGGGGGGAGCAGTACAGTTGTGAACTTTTCTCAGGCTAGAAAAGGCAGAATATCCTTGGATGTAGTTTTGCCCCATGGCTCGTTTTTTGTTGGGGGTGTGATTTTTCCAGAAGCAGTCGTTGTGATCCAATCTCTCTGTGCAGAGCTCATTTCCACTCTCCTATCTGGCCAAATCTACGTGAATACGCACAGTCCAAAGTCTGCCCGTGCCCACGTGCTACCAGTATAACAGCGGTAGTGGGGCTAGGATGCTGTTACCAGTTAAAGAGGGACAGCTTTTACACAAGCCCAGCGGTGCTGGTGACATGATGGGGTGTGGCATGGTGACATCTTTCTCCTGAAGCTTCTGCAGATGGTGAAGATGCAGATTAGTTGGGCCACTGGGTTCCTGCTGTGTCGCACACCTGTGAGCGCAGCAGAAAAGCATTTAAAGTCCCTTGCCTAATTGGGACTGTGTGACTCGAGTGTCTGGTAATGAGAGAGGGGTTTTTACCCATAGGACCCTCTGAAGCTCGTCCAAATTAGTAGAGTCCTGGCAATAGTTGTGTTTGTGCATCTGAATTTCTAGCTTGTTTTGTAATGAACTGTGTCGGATAAGAATCCGCCTGCTGTATAAATATGGGTGATTACAGCGCGTCAGGTAATTTAGTTATCTGGCATGATCGATCGGGTTGTCTGAAACGGAGCGGCCTCCACTTACGTGGTGATGAAGCGTTCTCCAAAAAGTGCAGAAGGCCGTCAGGTTGTTAATGAGACCGTGTGCGACTGCCCGCCCCGCGCATTTCTGAGAGGAGGGGAAACGCGGCACAGATACAGACGGGAGGACGGGGAGCGGGGGAAAGAGCTAACCAGGCAGGGAAGGTACATTTGGAGTTGGTTAGCCTGGTTCATTTTGCCACTGACAAATTTAATGTTGCTGCACCTTGGTTTGCCCAGTTTCTATAGACTTTCCCTGGATGTAAACTTCCCGGCGTGCCTGGGTCACGAGGACTGCCTGCTGACCTGCCCCCTTGCCCGCTGAAGTCCACGGGAAGCCACCCCTACGATTTCATGCTTGTTAGAGGCCCCTCGCTGGAGGTGCTCAGTCTCCAGAACTGGCTTATTCGCTGTGTGCGGGAAACGGGCAAACTTTCCGGAAAACCCATGGAGACAGGTTATTTTCCATAGTGACCCACCCTGCTAAGTGAGGTGCTGTTAAATGTGTGTGTTTCTGTGCTGTTCGGGCAATATTTCATTTTTCTTATAACTTAGCCAGGACAAAGAAAATTATAAATTTGTGCGTAATTGTGACCTGAAGCATCTATCAGAGCAGGAGCCTGAATTCTGCCACGTGGTTATTTGCTGCCGAGGAAGTGGTGACGATAGCGTTTTAGGGAGGTGAGAGAGGTTTGTATTTTTGCCTTGGGGAAGATAATGTGCCTGAGCTCTCTAGGGCTGAAAACCACAACGAATACCAAGGACCTGAGCTGTCTCGCAAAGTCAGCGTTGGGAAAACCAGCCCCCTCCTCCTGGCTGGAGTTACCTCTGCAGGCTTCTCTCATACGACGCAAAGCACTTGACTCTTCACTGTGGTTTTACCTCAAGACAGTTCTTGCTCGTTAATTGCTTCAAGGAAAAAGCGAAAAGAGCCTTCCACTCCTCCCACACCTAACTTACCCCTTTTAGCGGCGAACAAAAGATCAGCCGCACACCTACTCCTCGAGTAGCTTGTGCCGCTGCACACGATGGAGCAAAGTACCTGCTTCCTCGGTTTGCTTCCTGCATCCCAAAAAATCTTTATCACTTAGTAAATGGGAATGCGGTGAGCCGTTGTAGGGATTTACCAGGTTTCTTGTAAAGCTCTGCTCTGCGGTCCCTTGCTCTGAGATTTGGAGGGGGGGTGAACTTCGCATCCAGGGTGCTCTGCCATTCGGTACCGCAGAACACAGAAGGGTTTGCTCGGAAGCTGGGTATCTTTGTGTGCAGAGAAGCGCTTGTGTGCAGCCTGGAAGAATAAATAAAACAATATGGCTGGTTTATTACCAGAAAACAACACTAAATAATAAATTTAAGAACTAAAAGCTCTATAGGTAAAGTAGATTTCACAATGCATTATGCAAAAAGCAAGAAGGCACCAGAGAAGGAAACCTCTGGAAAAAGGCAGGCGGGGAAGATGGACTATCTTGCAGACAGGACAGTTAGATGGGAAGTGAATCCCAAGGTGGCAGAGGTTCCGGAGTGACCTTGGGCGAGTTTTTTCTCCGTACCTCCATTACCTGCTCTCTGCAAACTGGATGCGGTTTTACTGTCTAAGGATTTCATCAGAATAAATGAATGTTCATGAATCACTCGGTTAACCTCGGCTGAGCAGCGTGACAGACCTTTCGCAGAGCACAAAGCGGGCAGGTACCTGGAAGCACTTGGGGGAGAGATTTCTGTACCTTCTGCTTGCCACAATACTGAGCATCTCCTGGAGCAGGCTCTTGTCCCTGTGCCCCAGATGGGGCACAAAAAACTGTTAAGCCAGGCTGTCAGTTCTTCACTTGCCTTGAAGCAACTTGAGTCCACCTTTACTTTGCAAAGAGGGAGGATGAGGCATGGAGGTTGTGTGATTTCCCCTGGGTGCTGGAGAGAGGCAATGTTAGAGCTGGGGGCAGACCCAGGACATCTTGACTCCAGGTTTCTGCTCACCTTTCTGAGTTACTGCCACCTGAGAGCTCAGACGCATAACCATACAATCATTTAAATTGGAAGGGACCTCTGGAAGTCCCTAAACTTTGGCATTGTCCAGCTGAATTTTGAGTATCTTTTGACCTCCTGTCATGAGGGCCAACTATGGCCAAGCAGGTAGTGGCCAGAGCTGCAGTTTGATGACACTCCCCACCTCCACATGCTTTTTCTTTCTGCCAGCGCCAAAGCCCTGGAAGGTCTGGTTGCTGCCACCACAGATGGATTTGGGGTTGCAAGTCGTCGGCAGGAGGAACCTCCATTCCCAACCCTTCTAGTCCTCCTCTCCTTGCCACTCCTAGCCCAGATGTCCAGTGCACTTCTCCCGATTCTCCCTCCCTTCTTTTCCTTCTTTCCTTCCTGCAATGATTAGGCAACTCAACTTTCATCCTTGAGGGAGCTGCGCTTCATTTTACCTCCATGCCTGGAGTGGTTACCTCTACCATCTCTTTTGGGTGTTGATTTCCCTGCTCACTTGTCATACGCTCTCAAAGGCAGCAGCAGAAATACAAGATGATTGTTTCATGGGGTCTTGCCTGTTGGGGTTTATCAGCTGATGATGCTGCTTCTGGGTTTTCTTGCCATGAAGCTTCAGAAGTGGGGGTTGCTTGTGAGAAAGGTCTGATCCGCAACTTGCCCTCTGGGACTCCACAACCAGTGGCACTTCATGCTGATTATAATGATTCTTTCAGGAGCTACAGCAGGGTAATGTGCTTGTTCCGTGCCTGGAGGGCCTGCAGGTCCTGGCACTGAACGGCTCCAGGATGGGAGCACAGGTTGAGGACTGGAACCCTGGGGTGTTGCATGCTCACTGCCCCTGGTGAGAGATGCGCGGGAGAGACCACGGGTTGCAGGCGTGAGTGCTCTTCCCCCCTGAGAACATGGGGTCGAAAGCAGCTCTCAAAAGGATTTGTCCTCAAGCGCTACTTCTAAACCACCCCAAATACCTCTCTGATCCCTCTCTGCTCTCACAGTTAAGGTTGGTGGGAGATCTGCAAAGGAGAGAAAGTCAGAAAAGCTCTTCTGAGGTCCTGCATTTTCTCTTCTGGTTGCATTTCTCCCCCCGTCTCTGTTCCCCATCCAGATGAGCTGTTGGAGCAATTTGCAAATGCAGTGGGTCTCTTTCTTCTCTCCTCCCCCTAAGGATTTCTGAATTGCAGGAGACCCCTTTATGAAGATTGTTAAGATGAAGTGATGCTGTACTGGGAGCACCGGTCCTGTGCTGTCAGGGCAGGAGGCCGCCTGGCTGGAGAGAAGGCAGCAAGCGTGGTGCAAAGCCAGTGTCCATGTTGTCTGGGACCTGTGTCCAACAGAGCACACAGGGAAAGAGCAGAAGAACAGGGTGAACGTACATGATACTTCCCCTCGTATCATTTAGCGGCTGCCTTCTTCAGCACACGTGGTCTCCTGATGTTGCTGGAATGAGCACATGGAGGGGCTCTTTTTGGGTGTTTGCCCAGGAACTCTTTACCTCGCGCATTCCCAGCTGCGCATGGGGAGCGTGGCTGGAAGCAGGTTTGGCTTTGCATGGAGCTGCAAATGTGGTGAATGTTTCTCGGTTTAGATAAAAGCTTCCTAAAGCCGGGGATGCAGTTTATCCCCTGAATTTACAGATTACAAGACCTTTTACCGGTTGTGTGTGTAGCAGCGTTGATCTTCGCCTGGGAGAATTTCTCTGTACCTGTGAGCTCTCGAGATGGTACAAATCCCTTGTGATGATCCCTAAGGCTGCAGCACGCGAAGCATTTCAGAGTGAATTTTCCGTCTGCTCCTTTTAAAGATCTGCTCTCAAATGTACCTTAAAGCACACACCTAATAGATTTATTCTTCTTGTTCAACTGCAGAAGGAAAATCCTCCAAATACTTCTGTTCCCAAAGTGATGGGAGATTTGGGGTGTAATCCTTTTCTTTGAGAGCATTAGGAAGTAGAAAGTTATCATCGCTGAAGGACTGGTTTGTGTTCATTTCTTCTCCGTTTCACCCGAAACTCTTCTCTGAAGGGGGGAATATGCTCTATTTTGCTTTTTTTTAGCAAAATTTTTTTCTTCTCCTTCTAAAAAGAAAGTAATGTTCTTATTTTTTTTTCCTTTGATTTCATTTTTAGTGCTGGCGAAAAAGAGACTCGGCAATAGAAACTGTCTGCTCAAGAGTGAACCGATAAACCCCAGGGAGCCCCTAACACGCCACCCCCGACATCCTCCGCCGTTGAGCAGGAGCGAGCCTGCGTGGCAGAGGTGGGTACGGTGCTTCGCTCTCCACGCAGAGGGCCGGCACAGCAGGAGGTTTGTGGAGGTACCGGAGCAGCGATAACACCGCAGACCCAGCGTTTGATGAGGGAAGAGGGTGAGGACAAGTATGGGCGCGTACAGACAGAGTTTGGGAGCTCTAATTTAGCAAATACAGGATCCCTGTAGATTTCTCTGCTGGAAAGTTCAGTGAGGTCTGTGTCACCGCATTCTGCCTGATGATTATTTAGTGCTGCGACATGTTCTGGAGGACTGTAAATTTAAGGTTTCCAGGTTCTGTTCACAAATATGCTGAGAAAGGGACAATATTTCCCTGATTTTATAGGGAGATGGACAGAAGGAGGTATAAGCAGGGAGGAATATTTGCAGTAGGACCTTGGTGACTGGACATTTGCAGAGTGATGACTCCATGAGCACCCATAGATCAGCCCAGACTGGCTCTTTCGGCTAAAAAATGCAAAGTGAGGGAGAACCTCAGGTATTCTCATAACTTCACCGGCACGGGGAGTTGAGGAAAGCTGGGAACGCAGCCCCGTATTTGAACTAAGATGTGACAATGTGCCCGAACAGCAATTTAGTCTCGCGGCCCTGTGCTGTGGGACAAGGAACCGCAGAGTGCAAACCTGCCGTGTGCGAGAGGTCAGTCGGGTTGGCATTTGGGAAGAGGCTCTGGTAATTATAGAGCTTCTAATTTCCCAAGAGCTCTTCTGGCCTCTTTTGTGTGCGTGTGTGTGTAATTAGGTCTATCAGGCAGCAGCCTTGTGTTATAATGTCAACAAGAGTTTCTCAATGTGGGGATCAATCAGTTTAAAGGACTAAATAGTACTTGGCAGTGAGGGGAATGAGTTGACTGGAGAGCCCGGCAACTAACCCGTTTCTCCTCCTCCCAGACTTCTTTTTGGGAACTATGGAGATTAGCAGCCTTTTCCCCCAGGGCTGCTTATTGCTCTTAAATACAACACTGAAGTCTCTCTTAGTAAACCCACAGATTGGGTTTTATTTTGGGGGTTTTTTTTGAAGTCCTAATAACAATGTGTTACAACCTCAGGCTCTCTCAAGTTGATGAGGAATAAAGTCTTAGTAATGAAGAGGAGTCTGAGAGTGTGTCTAAAGTGCTTGCTTTATCGCCAGCACATATTTCATACTGACAGTCAATACTTTTAACAGATCCCAAGCCACGTGTATTGCATTTCAAATTGCTCCCCAGCCTGCTCTGGTCTTTCCCGTGTGTCTTTTCCAAGCTAGTGGCAGAGTTAGTTTGTCAGCTTCAGGTTTCTGAGCATATGGATTTTTTTATTTATTTTTTTTGATTCACAGCCCACGTTTTTAGGTCAGGAGGATAAAGTTTGTTCTGTGTCAACTGAATGGAAGGACCAAAGGAGCCACTGGAAGGATTAGGTGGCAGAACAGCTGCAGAGGATCATGTGTGGCGTGATGGATTTAGCTTTTTGAGGACCCCCGTTGCCATTTTAGGGAGTCTGGTTTGCTGTTTCATCCCTGTTTAGGGCTCATAAATGGGCAAAGCAGCTAAAACAGAACAAGATGTGTATGCAGTCTGAGCTGATAACCTTTGTGACTGCCCTTACTGCCTGTGGGGCTGCAGTTTTCTCTGGCCAGACTGAAGCAGCACCACCACATGCCCTTTCCTTGTTTCTCGGGCCCATTTATGATCCCTTGTTTCTGTGTTATCTCAACACCTCCCGGGGTTTGACCGCGCTTATCCCACGGCACCCCCAAACAAAAAACAACAGCAGAGCTTGGTTTCCCATGTGTGCCTTCAAGTTAAGCTGGTTTTTAGATTCACTGGTGTTCTAGTGAGCGTGTGCTCGGAAGAAGGGTTAATAGGGCAGCTCACATCTGGCCAGCTGTTTGCACAAAACTGGTAGCAATTCTAGGGTCTTTGCAGCCCCTGTGAGACCAGGCTGAAATAGCAGGGACTGACCGGCTGGTGCATACGCATGGAGAGAGACAGCATGAGCTTCGTTTCCTGAGGAGAGCTTAAAAAGGTGTGGGGGGGGAAGACTTTAAAAGCTTTTTTTTTTATTATTTATTTTTGCCCTCAGTCACCTGGTTTGTACGCTGGTGCATGCTAAAACCCTTCCCTTATGGAGCAGCGATCCCAGAGGCACGACACGAGTGGGCTGCTATTGCCAGGGCTCCCTGTGCCTGACTGCCAGCCCCGCGCAGAAGCGCTGGGGATCTACATTCGTCGTCAGGCTCTCTCCCAGCCTGGGCAAAAGCAAGCTGGTGTACAGAGAATAGTATTAAAACGTCCTGCCAGCAGAGCCGAAGCCTTCCCCATCTGCCCACAGCGACTGCGCTGCCAAGAACTGAGAAAGCTGATTTAGCCTTTTCCTGACTTTTTAGCCCTTTTATCCTCCCGGCTTTCTGAGACTTACGCCAGTGCTGTTTGCCAGATGATGTTATGAATTTTAAATCTGCCTTAATTTTAAGTGTCCGTACTGTTGTGCAACTCCCAGTTGCGGGTCAAGTTGGGGGGATCCCCATTTAATCGTGGGCCATTAAGTTACCGACTACAAGTGGCCTTGTAACAAGACAGGCCTAGGAATTTTGCTTTATTATGCCTCTTGTTTCCCCTTTCATTATGATTTTTCCTGGTTAAAATCAAATCTTCCGTCTGTTCTTTCCTGACACGCACTTGTTGTACTGCACTGAAAATCATTGCTGACTTCTCTCTGCTCCTTTAAGGTGAACTTCTGTTTCGCTTTGGCCCGTTTCCAGATCTCTCTTTTAGCTGAGATCTGCTTCCTCACCTTCTTTCTGCTAATTCTTGATGAGTAGATGAGAGGAGTATTAAATAGATATAGTGAAAAATGACTGCCACCACTGTAGATGACTCTCCTCTAATTAAAAATTGAAGTGGAAATGAAGAAGCTTCTCTTGAGGCTGTGCAAGAGTCGATGCTAAGCCCAGCGCTATATTCATCAGTGATGTGGGAAGTCCGGTATATGAAATAATATCCCAGAAACTTAGGTACCTCAGAGGATGCTAAGAAAAGGGAAGGGAGTGTTTCTAATGCAGCGTATTCATGTGGCCTAGATTTAAATCTGTTGGCATAGACCAGAGACTCAGAGCTGGATTTGCCATGTCCTTGATTTTTATGCCCATGCTAGGTAGGCATCCAGTGCCATAGCAGAGTTTTCCAAGCAAAAAGGTGTATCTGAGCAAGCTGATACCGCTTGGGTGGTGCGTACCCAACGGATCCTAACTTCAGCATCTTTGCTTTGATGCACAGTGTAGACTTTTACAGTTTGGACCAGAAAGTCTCTCTTGTACGCAGCCAGCCAGTGGAGGTAATCATAACCAAAACGAGTATGTTCCCTTTAAACTTTCTCTTGCAACGAATCAAAATTTTCCAGCAGGAAATGAAAGCAAAACACTTCATCTAAAAATTCCTCATCAGCTCTAGTCACTAGACCAGAACAATAGTGATTACACTCAGTTATGCAGTACAAATTCACAGCCCTGCTGTGGCCCAGGATCACAACATGCCATTCAAAGGTGGGTGGAGAGAGCAGGTGTACATTAATATCTCCATTTTGTACAGGAGGAGACAGGGGCTCGCAGATGTTAAGCAGCTTCTGCAAAGTTACACAGCAAGACAGCGGCAGAGGAAACCAGATCCAGGGCCTGTGATTTTTCTGGTCTGGCCACTGAAGCATGCAACCCTAATGAAAAGCAGAGTGCCTGGAGAAAGCCACGTGTCTGCATCTAATGAGTCCCATCGCTTTCTCAGGTTTACTGGTATTAACCCCGGAGGTATTAGACATGTAGGAAGGTTGCTGTTTTGCAGAGGGGACAGTTGCTTTTAAAAAATAGCAATGTCTTAGGTCACTAAGGGGTCGGTTTGTTTGCATTGTCTGAATATATGATTGTTCTCTTGTAGGAATGGCAGAGCATCAGCCGCGCAGCAGCGATGAGAGAGACTGACATTCGTACAAGTCTCTTCTGGCTCCTTCTCCACAATGGCTGGTGCCTTTGCATATTCATTGGATGGTAATGCAGGATGTCGAGAGCGGCGGTAGAGTTTGGCTTGATCCCATTGTGTTTTTCTTCTGCCGGTTGAGAGTTTGAATCACCATGACAACGCTGTGACACTTCCAGCAACGGTTGCCCGCAGACCAAGGGTAGGCTAGGGGTGGGTGAGAAGGTCAATGATTGAGTCTAACGGGATCAAAAGTTGTGCCTGCAGCAAAACGACTGTAGAAAAGCCGTCAGTACGACATGAAGATGAAATTCCCCTTCTATTGGCTTCTCGTTAAGCAGGCACAATAACATTTTTTTTCGAGAGACTCGCTATAAAAACTCTTTTGGTTATGGCTACTGATCCAACGTGATTGGGTGCGCAGCGACTTTTGAACTCATGACTGGATATACGATGTTGCGGAATGGGGGAGTGGGGAACGGAGGCCAGCCGTGGGTGTTGAGGTGGTCCAGTCGGATCCGGCTCACCTGGCTTAGTTTCACCCTCTTTATTATCCTTGTCTTCTTTCCCCTCATTGCCCACTACTACCTAACCACCATCGATGACGCGGACGATGCCGGCAAGCGCATCTTTGGCCCTCGGACCGGCAATGAGCTGTGCGAGGTAAAGCATGTGCAAGACCTGTGTCGCATCCGCGAGTCGGTCAGCGAGGAGCTGCTCCAGCTGGAGGCCAAGCGGCAGGAGCTCAACAGCGAGATTGCCAAGCTCAACTTGAAGATCGAGGCCTGCAAAAAAAGCATTGAAAATGCCAAGCAGGACCTGCTGCAGCTGAAGAACGTCATCAGCCAGACCGAGCATTCCTACAAAGAGCTGATGGCTCAGAACCAGCCCAAGCTCTCCTTGCCCATCCGGCTCCTCCCAGACAAAGACGATGCGACCTTCCCCTTGCCAAAATCCAATCAGAACTGCAGGCTGCACAACTGCTTTGACTACTCGCGCTGCCCGTTGACATCTGGCTTTCCAGTCTATGTCTACAATAGTGACGATTACCCTTTTGGTAGTTCCTTAGACCCTTTAATTAAACAAGCCTTTGAGGCGACTGTCAGAACTAATGTTTATGTTACTGAAAATGCAAATATTGCTTGTGTGTATATAATTTTAGTGGGGGAAATGCAAGAGCCCGTAATGCCAAAACCTACTGAACTAGAGCAACAGTTGCACTCTTTGCCATATTGGAGGACTGATGGACATAACCATCTCATCATCAATTTATCAAGGAAATCAGAAACTCAGAACTTCATTTACAACATCAGCACAGGGCGCGCCATGATTGCCCAGTCCACCTTCTACGATGTGCAGTATCGACCGGGGTTTGATATTGTGGTATCGCCTCTGGTCCACGCTATGTCTGAACCCAACTTCCTAGAAATCCCACCCCAGGTGCCGGTCAAGCGTAAATATCTGTTTAGTTTCCAGGGGGAGAAGATTGAGTCTCTCAGATCTAGCTTGCAAGAGGTTCGCTCTTTTGAAGAGGAAATAGAAGGCAATGCCCCAGCTGACTACGACGATCGGATCATCACCACCTTGAAGGCTGTTCAGGACAGCAAGTTGGACTTTGTTTTGGTGGAGTTCACATGTAAGAACCAGCCTAAGGCGAGTCTGCCCACTGAGTGGGCTCTGTGTGGAGAAAGGGATGACAGACTAGAGCTACTGAAGCTATCTACTTTTGCACTGATAATCACCCCAGGGGACACACATTTAGTGATCTCCGCCGGGTGTGCCATGAGACTGTTTGAGGCTCTGGAAGTTGGAGCCATCCCGGTGGTTCTTGGAGAGCAAGTTCAGCTACCCTATAATGATGTGATCCGGTGGAACGAGGCAGCCTTAATCATACCAAAGCCACGTATCACAGAAGTGCACTTTCTTCTGAGAAGCATTTCTGACAACGATCTCCTTGCCATGAGGAGGCAGGGCCGCTTCCTGTGGGAGACCTACTTCTCCACTTCTGACAATGTGTTCAGCACAGTCTTAGCTATCATAAGGACTCGAATCCAAATCCCGGCTGCTCCTATCCGAGAAGAAACCGCTGTGGAGATTCCCCACCGCTCTGGCAAAGCTGCTGGTACAGACCCCAATATGGCAGACAATGGTGACCTGGACTTGGGGCCTGTGGAAACAGAACCACCCTATGCATCTCCCAAGTATCTCCGCAATTTCACCCTCACTGCAATGGACATCTACAGGAATTGGAATTCTGCTCCGGGGCCTTTCCACCTCTTCCCCTACACTCCCTTTGACCCTGTTTTACCATCAGAAGCAAAATTTTTGGGGTCTGGGACTGGATTTCGACCAATTGGTGGAGGAGCAGGTGGCTCTGGGAAGGAGTTCCAGGCTGCTTTGGGTGGCAACGTCCCCCGGGAGCAGTTCACAGTAGTGATGTTGACTTACGAGCGGGAGGAAGTGTTGATGAACTCCCTAGAAAGGCTCAATGGTCTCCCGTACTTAAATAAAGTTGTGGTAGTGTGGAACTCTCCCAAGCTTCCCTCTGAGGATCTCTTGTGGCCAGACATTGGCGTTCCAATCATGGTAAGAAAGATGTAGCTACTATTGTCTCGCTTCCTGGTGCGGTTTGTGCATTAAAGTTGCCCGTAGCTCTTCTGTAGCGTGTCAGCTCAACTTAAGTCATCTAGGACAGCATTCATCTTGCGTGGTGGTAGCTGACTGTACCTGATCTGGACGCGTTATCAGTGGAGAAAAACAGGGAGATCACAGTTATGACTCATCTGACCCATTTTAGGTGTTTGCATGAGAACACCATGGCTGGTGCTCTAGAAATGCCTGTTTCTCTCCACCGGCTTTAGAGGGAGGCCGATGTTCAGAGGCGGACGGCTGCGCTCTGTGGATGTGGGAACTTAGGCGAGATGAATTGCTGTCACGAGAGAGTTCGTTCAGTGACCTTTGGGTTATGAAATACAGGAGGTGTTAACGCAGGAGAGCCTAAATTGTAAAAATAGGGGATCTTTAGAGGTGCCAGGTGTTTAGCACTCATGAAACAGTAATTGCTTGTATGGAGCCTAATATGAATCTCGAGGCTTAAAGCCAGAGATTCTTGCTTATTGAAAAGATTTGCTTAGGCTCTTTAAGCATCTCACTGTGAGGACAGTTGGCACCTTATAAATACAGAAGTAGTGACTGTTTCTGGACTTTACCGGCTAAATCTTTCATAAAAACAAGAGAGGGACCCACACTGAAGCCGTCCCTACTGCAAGGGCCTCAAAAGTCATTTATCACTTTATATTACAAGGGATGGCAGAGAAGGAGATAGAAGCCAAGGCCAACGTCACCATGAGAGCTTTCATGCTCCAAAGGTTGTAACTGAGTTTTGGGTTTGGGTTGATTCCCCCCCACCCAGTCAAAACTGTAGAAGCGACACCTTCAAAGACCGATGACATTCCTTTTCATGCCCAAGCTATCACATATTGGCAGCGTTGCTTGTAAGGGGTTAATTCTCCCTAAATTATTACTTATGTATGTATTTATTTTAGGGTTTCTCTGTCATCCCAGCATAACTTTCTGCACTGGCTGTTGTTAACAATCAATAATAAATATGAATCTCCGTGTGCCCTCCTAAAGAGCCCGGGCGTAGAGCCACTAACAAGAAGCAACACTGTGTTGTCTGAACCCGGTTGTGTTTAGAGGACAAATGGAAGGATAATGCCTTACAAATTAAGGAAGGGAAAAATAAAAGAGGGAGATGGTACTTAAGTAGGCAAACTGCATGTGGTTTATGTGACAGGACACTACTAAGCTTAATGGCAATGTGAGCTTTATGCTTCATGCAAAGAGATTCATTGATTTAATATTTCATTTTATTATTATTGTGATGAATAAATCCTTCTGCTCACATTTAAAAACCCTTATGGTCCAGGGACAATGAGGAGAGAAAATTGCTTGGATAATTGCAAACTAATCTTTCACATTAGTCCTGTAGAATGCCTGAATTCTGCAAAATCTTTGCATTGTGTCCGCTGAAAAACTGTGTACTCCTTCAGAGCTGAAGAGCGGGGATTGTTATCCTCAGAGTTGCTAATGGGTGTTATTTGTGCAAGAAAAATATGTTTCTGTTGATGGACGTTATTGCCTTTATTTGCTCTGCTCTTATCTGCACATCTATTGTGTTGGAGGCCCATTGGCTTTTTCAGGGACTTCGGCACACACGAGTTGCTGCGTGTCGCCTTCGAGCCGCACGCTGGGGTTTGGGCGCTGCGGGGGACGTTTGGTACCGCTCGGTTCATGAGGAGGAAACTGTCTCCTGTGTGTTTTGGGAAGTTGGGTGGTTACACTGTGCTCGTGGCCAAGTGCTGGGGAATGGCTGGAGCATAGCAAGCTCCTGCTGGGGTGCTTTCCAAAGGAGCGTTTTGGTCTGATAGTAGGTATTGCTTTCGTCCCATTTTTCTAAACCCCATTTTTTTGAAAGAGCCCTGGGATCTCTCATAGGAGGTTTAACCTTCTGCAGCCTCCAGGCATCCATCCCATCAAAGTGCTTGTTGTCAAGTCCATGTCCGGACTGGGTGTTTAAATCACGTTGGGAATCTGTAGTATTCATCTACGTGGATGGTTTAGTGTGGTAATGATATAAAAACTTACCTGGGCTTCATCAGGCAGTGGCAGATCCTAAGATCCACCGTGGAAAAGGGCAACGAGAGCTGGGGGCGCAGGGGTGAGGTTCTGTTTGAGCCTCGACGGCTGACATGTGGGATGTGCTAGCCAGGGGAAGAGGCAGGTGGGTACATGGGGTTGGCAAGAAACACAAGCCTTGACGACTGCTGATGTCAAAAGAAACTGCAGAGCTGTGAATCTGATTTCCTTGTCGAGAAAAAAGTGTCTTTTGATGGGGAATATCCAATTCTCTCAGATCTTGAAGCAGTGCTGCATCTCTGTGTAACAAATACGTTCCCAGTAACATCGGGGTTCAAAGAATTGCCCTGCGTTCCAGTCCCAAAGCACAGATCTGTGCAGAGGAAACCTGGGGGGAAGAGAAGTGGACGGGGGCGGATTTGGGTGTCTCCTCCTTGCGATTGAAGTGGGTCCAGGTACCATCTGACGGTGTAGAGCAGCGCAACGGCAGCACATGGGCGTCAGCATGATCCGTGATCAAAGCACCCGAAGCCAGAAAATTATTGAAGAAAATCACAGCCTAACGAGACAAAGCAACGTGTGTAGCATGTCCTGGGCTGAAAGAGCCCTTGGAAGCATAATGTAGTCCAAAGTCCCACCAAGGCGCTGCTGGAGCTCCACTACATTTGAGAGTTGTGGGGCTTTGTGCTAGGAGAGTACCCCAAAGGAGAGTCCAGCATCCTTCGTTAGCCTTACGGCACAGGCTGACCTTAGTTCATCGATCAGTTCCTTGAAACTTCGTTTGCAAATTGTGCTGCTTGGTGGTGACAGGGTTTTCCAAAGCAGGTTATGTGGTTTCTTTTCCCTGGTGGGCTGGGAGTTAATCAAGAGCAAAGCTTAAAGCTGCATTGGATCTTTGAATCTTTCATGGGTAATAAGATAAACAGGGCTACAGAATATATTTGATTTTTTAAAAACTTTTACTTAGATATAGATTTCTTGTGAGGGATAATTTACTTAAAAAATCAGTAAGGTTCCTTAGCTGTACAGGAGTCTCTGATAAAATATTCTGGCCCTGAACTGAGCTTGAAGTGGCTAGGTGCAAATACAGTTTCATGTTAAGTTGTGTGTGTAGTCATTCAGGGCTGCCCCTGGAACAGATGTAGGTAGATTACCCTCTAATTTAAAGTGCCTTTGTGCTGGAGTTGAGCTGGAAAAATTGTTCCCATCTCACGTTAAATAGTATCACAGCAAAAACCAAAGGCTGTAAGTGAGAAGTCTTGTTTGTGCAAGCTTAAAAACTTGCTTTTTGCAAGTGTTTGTGTCTCCAGCGCTGCATTAGGAGAACTTCCTGAGACAGAAGAACCTGGAAAGCGTGACCCTACCAGTGCCAACAGCGACATTGCAACCACTGCTTAACTTCTGAGCACCTCCCTGCAGCATTTACAGTGTTGATGCATCCTTCAAGAGGCCAACCTCATGACGTTCGACCAGGCCAAGTGCGAATTCCTGCACCTGGGTCAGGGCAGTCCCAGGCACAAACACAGGCTGGGCAGAGAATGGATGGAGAGCAGCCCTGAGGAGCAGGGCTTGAGGGCTGTGGGTTGATAAGAAACTCAACATGAGCTGGCAATGCGCATTTGCAGCCCAAAAGGCCAACCGTATCCTGGACTACACCAAAAGAAGCGTGGCCAGCAGGTTGAGGGAGGTGATTCTGCCCCTCTGCTCTGCTCTGGGGACACCCCACCTGGAGTGCTGTGTCCAGCTTTGGAGTCCTCAGCACAAGAAGAACATGGACCTGTTGGACAGAGTCCAGAGGAGGCCCCGGAGATGCTGGGAGGGCTGGAGCCCCTCTGCTGGGAGGACAGGCTGAGAGAGCTGGGGGGGTTCAGCCTGGAGAAGGGAAGGCTCCGGGGAGACCTTCCAGCCCCTGCCAGTCCCTCAAGGGGCTCCGGGAAAGCTGGGGAGGGACTCTGGATCAGGGAGGGGAGCCATGGGACGAGGGGGAAGGGTTTTACACTGCAAGAGGGGAGATTTAGATGAGATATTGTGAAGAAATTCTTTGGTGTGAGGGGGGTGAGCCCCTGGCCCAGGTTGCCCAGAGAAGCTGTGGCTGCCCCATCCCTGGAGGGGTTCAAGGCCAGGTTGGACGGGGCTTGGAGCAACCTGGTCTGGTGGGAGGTGTCCCTGCCCAGGGCAGGGGGGTTTGAACTAGATGGTCTTTAAGGTCCCTTCCAACCTAAACCATTCTGTGATTTGTCCTTCAAGATGTCTGTGGCATCTGTCAAAGTCACAATACACTCAAGGGATTAAAAACTGCCCGGACCACTGATCCCTGCCAGCAGTTGAGCTCCGCTCCCTCGTAGCAAGGGTGAGAGCCCTCCCGTACACGGCTGTGGTTGCCAAAGTCCCTGACATGATCCTGCTGCTGTTTCCATGCTCATGGGGAAGAAAGGGGGAAAGGAATTTGGATTAAATCTCTGCTCTGAACAGGTGGAAAGGCTGCACTAGGGTTTGAGTGAGGTGGTCATACTTGGCTGCTGCTCCCGCTCTGCCCCTGCACGCACGTTAATCTTGAAAAGATTTCCAGTGGCGGAATAAAGGAGTCATTGAGAAGAAGATCTGGCTTGATCTTGGGATAGAGACTTCCAGCTTCCCCTTTCGGCATCTCCGCTCTCAGTATTTCTAAACAGCGTACAGGCGACGACAGGAGAAACCTCACTCTTTGCTTTGCAATTCCCTGACAGCGTTTTCATCCGCATGAATAGAAGTGAAGGGAAACAAACGAAACAAAACACTCAGGTAACCACACATCCAGCCCACGCGAATGGTAATAAAATGCACCCAAGAAAATTCAGATCCTGCCGTGCTTTGCCGTGTGCCCGGCACCGATGTGCTGCTGCTTTCTGGTTGCTCTAGGGCACTTGCTTGCAATTCCTCAGCAAACTTGCAGCATCGAGCCCGGTCCAGATGCTGAATAAACCCAGTACGTGGTTTTAGCAGCTCTTCAAATCCTCCAGGGCTGGGTCGCTGCCCATCTCCCACACTGCTCTGAGCAGGACAGGGGTTGGGGCAGGGGGACGGGATTAATTTTCCTGTTCCCGCTCTCGTTTTAATCCTAGAAACCTTGAACAGCCTGTGTTACCTGAAGAGAGCTTGTTTTAATATCTTTAATATGTATTTCAGAAGGCTGCCAGTGCTGCGTATGCCCTTGGTTTGGTGGGGAAAGCATGAAGCCCTGCGCAGCGAGGTGATTAAGCTGTGGAGCAGCTTGCACTCAGAACAGCCGCAGATCCTCTAATGCAGCAATTAAATTATCCATTTCCCTTTCAGAAACTTCCTTAAAGCCCCCCAGGAGCTGCAGTCCGAGCCAGGAAAGCAAGCCGTGCGCTCAGCAGCCTCCCCTTACCTCCTCTCCTACCTGCATTTCTCACCTTGTGGGTCATGCCCTGGAGATTGGAGACCAGAAAAGGGAAGGCTGAGCTCAGGAGGACCCTGGATTTGGTTGTAATCTCAAGTAAAAAAAATTCTCAGCCTGCTGTATGCACTCTCTGCTATCCGACTCCAGCATCTTCGGGTCAGTCTGTCTCTTGCATTGGATAAAGATGCATTTTTAAGACTTGTTTCCTCCTTTCCTTGGTAGCGTAAGGAGAAAGCATCTTGTTTTAAGTAAAGGTTTGGCCAGCCAGAGAGAGGAACCGCTGCTTTCAGACTGCGAGGGCTTAGTACTGCGTTGCCAGCCCCGGCGATCTCTGCTTGCCAAAGGCCACAGAGATCCAAGCACCATGAGAAAAAAGACAGACAGCTTCACGGGGACAAATGCTTCATCTGTTTAAGAGGCGTTTGAAGCTGGAACAGTGATTTCCAAGCAACATTGCCTTCATTTCTCTTTATTTTTTCCTGTCCTGAGCCCTTTGCGGGCAGCTCAGAGTGGCTGCTGACATTACCAATCTCAAATCCATCACTTTGGGTGTGTGGGCTGAGGGTGGCACCATCTGAGCCTGCTGGGCTGGGTGTGTTGGAGCCAAAGGAAGAGTCAGATTTATCCTCGATAGCTGATAATTGAGATTTTGTACCAACCTGAAGTCTGGATATATTGCTGGGGGGGGTGGGTGGGTGGGTTGGATCGGGACTATCCAGTTGTGTTATGGTTTTGTTTTGTATTGAGCCAGTGTTAACATTTCTCCCACTTTCCCAGTAATGACTGGCTTTTGGTTGGGTTATTTTGGAAGCCCAAGGGCTTTGCATGGGCTGCCCGTGTCACGCGTGGAGCCCTGCCTCTGAACCCAGCTGAGCTGCGGAAGGGCTTCCCGCGTTTGTGGCTGAGCCTTATTCAGCCCAAAACAGCATTTTCACAACCTGTGCTCGTGCTCTAAGAAATTACAGCCCAAACTTCCAACTCTTTCTCTTCTGCGTGTGTGCGGGTCCGTCGGTGGCAGAGTCGTGGCTGGAAAAGCCCTGCAGCAGTTTGCTTTCTCCTCTTCCTCCGGGGTTAGGTGGTGTGTGCTTGTAGGCATTTTGGAGGAATTTAGCTGGGTTCACTGCCAATGCCAGCTCCTGTGGCTTTGGGCAGTGACTAATCCTTTCCTTCGGCTTTGTTACAGAATAAGGAGCTGGCTTTGATCTCTGCAGCCAGTTCCAGTGGCGTAACGTCCTTTTTTGCTGGCTTGGTGGCCGGCTGAGAAAGCTCATTCAATTTAGCTGCTTGTTTAAAAAGGAATAATCTTTGGAAAATTTTTAATCCGGAAGCGTTGCTGCATCTGCAGACCTGGCTGGCTGGCCGCCGTGTCCCTGGAAATGCCACTTGTTAATCAGGAGCAGACCGGGGGGAAATGCCGTCATGACTTTCCTTTCTGTTTGGGCAGCGTCTGTGCGACCGTACTGTGCTGAGCTCCCTGCTGAAGGACGGGTGCTTTAGGTTCGCACGTCCCTTCTGCCAGAAATATTTGAAGGTACTTTGGTCAATCTCCATTAAGTAGCGTGATGGGGTCCTTACATGATGCTTCTGGTTAAGAGGAGGAGGAACAGAACCTGGTCAGGCTGTAACAGCAATGTGTAGCGTGCCATGGTGGCAGCATGAGCTTCTCTGCTTGTCCTTCAACATCATATTCGGATTTCTGGGAAGGGCAGAGCCAACGTCGCAAACTAACAGCTCGCACAGTCACCAGTAACTCGAGCTCACCTGGAGTGGTGTGCGTGATCCAGGGCGAGGTCTTCGAGGGGACTGTGAGTTAAACAGGTGAATGAAACTCCTTACTGATCACAACACCATTTCAACTGATCCTTTTGGTTCCTGGGAGCTTTGCATAAATACCAGCTCAGGCCCTGACTCAACCAGGTGCTTAAGCGCGTACCTAACCCTTCCTTGGAGATGTGGCTCATGCTTTGCTGGGCCAACTCACCTGCTGCAGTTCCTCGATGAGTCAGAGCTTTAACTGGGCACTTACTGCTTTTCCCTACCTTATCCCAGCGTGCAACTCGATGTACAAAATCAGGAGGAGCCCAACATAACTTTCAGGTCCTGGGTTGCACATGGGAGTGGGGAGCTACAGGTTCGCTCCCAGAAGGAACAACTCGGGCTCTGCTTTCCATGACACTGAGAAAATCACCTTGTTTCTTAGCAATGAGTCACTTCACACAAGAGGTTTGCACCATCCGTGGGTTAAATGGGCCCCATCCAGTGCACCAGCTTTACCGGCAGTGTATCACAGGTTTATGAGTTAAATTTCTCCATGAGAGCAGTTTTATAAGGCAGGGTGATGTTGCACGAAAATGTGTGTGCCGCTGCTGGGTACGTAGCACCACCTGCTGCCTGCAGAGCACGGTGCTGCTGGAGAGGAGCATTTGTTCTTCTCAAATCCCCGCAAGTTTTTCTGTCTCCGTATCTATTTTTACCGTCGTGTAGCAGAAGAGGAAGGAGCAAATTTGCTGCTGAGTTTACCTGCGATGCTGAAATCCAGATGCTTGTCACTGCAGGGCCCGAGCAAAGGTGCAGCGATGCGTGACTGTACGCTGATAATGTAACAAGCAGCACCGACTTCTTAGGGATTTGCAGTCTGAATATTAACACAAACACCCTTGCAGTACGCCACTGCTATTGCCTAAGACCAGCGCTTAATTCTCTCGCATGCCATATGCTCGTCTGTAATAGCTTTTCTGTAGACAAAATGTTGCCGTAGCCTTAGCTCTCTGAATTCCCTTGGCTTAGGATGCAGCTGATGGGGTCGGTGACCAGAAGGAAGGCGTTACTTTGGGGCATTGGAAAGGAAAAACAAGGGCGGGAAGCGTCCTGGTGTACATTATCGGGTGGGTTTTCTCACACATAAAAGCTTTAAGATGTCACGGGGGCCAATCCCCCTGTCTTGAAGCCTTTAAACATCGACGGGAAAGCTGTCTGTGCATCTTTAAAACGCTCTCCGCTCCAGAGCAGACTCTGTCACAACAGCTAGGGGACAAAAGCGTCACAATAGCACTTGGCACCGAAGTCAGGGCAGCAACAAAATACCACATTGTTTTTCCAGGGCTGGATTCCTGCTGCTTTAAGGGTTTGCGTGGTGGTGTGCGTGTGCCTGTTTAAATAACAAGAGAATATGTAGTGTCCCCAAATTATTCCATATGGGGAAACAAGCCTGGGGGGGAACTGAGCATGTGGATGTGTTTTCTCTGTTTTTTTTTCCTTCTGTTTTCACCTTCTTTTCATTCTCTGACTTTGTTATTGCAGATCTTACTTAGTTCGTATGGCACCGTACATTGACATCCACTTCACTGCAAGCTACACCCTTCTTCCCATAAAGTCCCGGGTATCTGCGTTTCCTTTCTTCCCATGCTTTTAACTCTCCTGGGGGAGTGGTTTTGCTGTGCAGAATGATTTGATTGTGCATTTTGTACAGGTTGCTTTATTTGTGAAGTGAAGACAGCCTTGTCTCCCAGAGTAGCTATAACCTGATGCGGTACCACAAGAAATGGATGGGCCCCAAGGCACAGGAGAGGAGGAGCGAGCTGTAGTCACCAAAGTCGTGAATTTTACTTCGGCTTGTGGGTATTAAATAGATGGGACAAAAGAAAATCTGTGTTGTTAAAGTTTGATGGAACGGGAGGGACCTCACAGGGCATTGGAACATCAAGGAGACAACCGTGAACGACATGAGGTTATAAAGGGGAAGGTAACTCTTGGACACAAGGTTAGAGAAAGAGATGAGGAGAAAGAGACAAGTTTTAATCATTCAGCTTGTTCTTTTGTGTCCGGTGTAGCTCACAGATGCCTCCCCAAGCTCCGTGAGATCGATCAGCAAAGATATTGCAGTGCTCAAATGGAAGATGGTGACTTATTCCCAAGCTTACCGGTGAGCTGGCAATGGTGCAGCACAGCAGCCACAATATTATTCACCTCCTGGACAGTCTCTTACCCCTTTTCCCCACGGCACTTGCCTGTATCTGGTGAGGAAGCAGGTGCTGCTTTCCCTTACCTAACTGATGGATGCTTTTTCTTCAGTTTTCTTGAAATCAAAACTCTGCAGTTAGTGATAAAGTGTGACGGATCTCCCTGCCGTGCTGCGCATACGGAACGCTGCCCTCTCCAAAAAGCAGCGCCTGGCTCCTTCCCGTGCTTCCGCAGAAGGAGGTTGGTCTCGCATGAAAGCGATCGATAAGCAGAAGGGTGATGGAGTAGCTGGGTTCAGAACCAAGGGCTGCAGGTTGTTTTCCCACTGTCCTGACTGCTGGATCCGTGGAATCGGTACTGTTCAATTATAAGTACCCAGAAAGGATTGGAGAGGTTTTTTTCCTGATGCCATTTTAGAGACCATGGGAAAATCAGGGGAAAAAGCAGCAGTTTTTAAGTCACTTCCATTCATTTAAAGCCTTCAGTTAATGAATGAAAATCTGTGTTAGCCCTGCAAAGAAAGGTGAGGAATATTTCCCTTCTGAAACTGGCACAAAGGCCATAAGCAAGGAGCTAAGGGCATCTTGCTAGAGGGAAACCGAGGCACACAGAACACAAAAGCCAAAAGCAAGCCTAGTTACTAAAGCATGCACTTGTACGTCTCCTTATAAGCTGACAGAAATGCTGTTTTCACCTATTCCCAGATTTACTAGCAGCAGAAAGATGGGAAATCTGGTGAAAGCTCTTCTTAGGCTTCCCAGATAACACTTGCAGATCAAAATGGTTTAGCAAAATCTTCAGGTTTCTGAATGCTTGTCTGAATTGAACTCTGAATTTTTTTGGAGGTTTGTGTAGGGAAGGGAAATGTGGGGTTTTTTTTTCCTTGACATTGAACATGAAAAGTGTTCAGGGCAGGGAGGTTCAGTTTGTAACTTCCATGTGAAGGGATTAATCGTGGCTTTGATCTCCCGAGCTGCCCAGAGCCCTGGCTGGTGGAAACCTGCCTTATCTCTACAGTAAGGGACAGCCCCATCTTTTACTGTGGAAGAGGAGAGCCGACAGGGAACAAGAAAAGCACTTTTCTGCAGAATATAACAGCTGTAAGCTAGATAATTCTTTGGAATAAGGCTCATTTTCCTCTTGCTCTGAATGCAGGTGACAGAGCAAATTGGTTTCAAAACACTGGTAATAATTAGGTTATTTTATTAGAAATTTATAAAAGGAATTGCTGTTAATTATGCCTCATTTATGTGAACTCTGTAATTTCTAACACATGCTGGTCCTTAATTCCCAACCCATACTGTGGGTTGCGGGAGGTGGTTATTGTGGTCTGTATTCATCCCAGCCACGTGTTTGTCAGTAATGTATTAACAACCTCTTGATGGAAGCATTTTTTCCCCCTTGATTTTAATTTACTTTTTAATTGACTAGCAGGAGAAGTTTAAATAGGTCTCTAAGTAGTAAAAATCCCAGGACAAGCCAAGCTTTGAAGAACATGACGTTGCCCACCACAAAGGCCATGGCTTGGAGAGCGTGGAGATGGTGCTGCCCTGGATGAACGCGGACAGCGGGCTGGTGTGGGACATGGACCAGGTGAAGTAGGTTCAGCCAAGGGTTCCAGCAATTAGGGTGCAGCAGCTGAAGCCTACGAGCAGAGAGAAGATCCTCAGAAACCCATGTGGGGCTTGTGTCCTGGTTTGTCATCACCTGGCTCTGCCATGTCGAGTGAGAAGGCATTTATTGCCTGCTGTGCGTGTTTGGTGAAGCTGCCTTCCCCCTTTCAGGGTAATATCCTGACTCTGTTCTCTGATATTTGAGCTGATGGAAATTGCTTTTCTCCGTGAGCTGTACTCATGGAACAACGAGAACAATGAGAGATAAAATGCTGATTAGGGAATCATGGTATGGGCCTGCTAATTCTTTTCTTCTAATGTCACATAAAAGAGCTCTCATCTCTGGATAATGGATTTGAGGACAGACGTGCTGGCAGAAAGCTGTCTTCATTTCATCCAGACCCATCAGAACTTTCCTAGTGAGATCTCAGCCTTCTCATCCCGGCGGTCCCCGGAAAGCTTCCAGTCTGGAATAAACCTGGAAGCCAAAAGTGGGTTTGCGTGCCTGAGTGTTCTTTACGGTTGCTGCTCCCAGCCACGTAAGCATTAATAAATTCTCTGTCCTCTTCCCATCAAAAAAATAATCTGCCTGCAAACTTGATGGCTTCTTGGCTCTGCTTATATACCGAGTTTATATACCAGCTTTTTTAGTAGCTGCTCAGTAAGTTAATAGTCTGACCCCAGTTCCTTCCTCTGTTAGTTGAGATATAATGTTCATTTTGATGCCTTCAGCTCCCAGACAGGAATGCCTGCGCTAAGGCTCTTCCAGTATGGAACACAGCAGCTTTTAAATGCTGAACAACATCACTGGGCATCGTTAGGTGTGATATATTCCAAACAGTGCGACGTACCAATTTTAACAAATTTAAAAGTAATCGTACCTGCTCTGCCAGGTGTTTTGTCTTACTGCTGTAGTGGAAATCCGGCTTGACAGATCCAGAATAGAAAGAGAAGGAACATGCTGAAGAAGTAATTGCACAACAATACTGAGGATTTGCACTGACGACAGTCTCTGTTAATTAAAGCAGCTGGGCTATCAGCCAAAGAGCAAAGTGTGGAAAGATAAGCTCACGTAGTGAACAGAAAAGATATTTCCAATACTCCCCTGGGACTGCATCCCTTGGGTTTCCAGCACATTCTTCTTCCACTGGAGCTGCTCTGCCTCTCCGTTGTGCATTTCTGTACCTCTAAGATGGATGTTGCCGTGTTTCCACCCCTTTGACGCTGATGACCTGGTATTGCACTGCAGCTGATGGCTTGGCAAGAAGAGGATACCTCATGGGTGCTCCTAAACTGCCGTGCTGACTTTTACATGCTCTCTGTCTTGCAGATGAGATGTGACAGCCACTCTCGGATCCATCCCTCAGCTCGCAGTCCATTTGCTGCCAGACTTCTCAGCGCGGACCAAGGGACTAGCAACATGTCTTTTCCAATGAAATTAGCAGTGCATGAATTAGCTAGCGGAGTCTGCTCAAGAGTCAAGGGCTGAGAGAGATGTGGGCTTCAATACTTTAGCAGTTTTTGGCTTTTGCTTTTTTTTTTTTTTTTAATAACGTCAGGGCATTGCAGTTTGTGCATCTTAGGCTCTCGTATGGCTGTTCCAGGCTCCCGTATGGCTCTTCAAGGAGGACAACGTGCTGAGATTGTACCGAATCACAGAATGGCCGGGGTTGGCAGAGACGTCTGGAGATCATCCCGTCCAACCCCCTGCCACAGCAGGGTCACCCACAGCAGGTGGCACAGGAACGCGTCCAGGCGGGGTTGGAATGTCTCCAGAGACGGAGACTCCCCCACCTCTCTGGGCAGCCTGTGCCCGGGCTCTGCCACCCTCACAGCAAAGAAGTTCCTCCTCATGTGGAGATGGAATTCCCTGTGTTCCAACTTGTGCCCGTTGCCCCTTGTCCTGTCACTGGGCACCACTGAGAAGAGCCTGGCCCCGTCCTCTTGATACCCGCCCTGTAGATATTGATGAGATCCCCTCTCAGTCTTCTGCCTGGCCTGACACATCTCCCAGCACATCTGTGATGGGCACTGCACCTGCACAGCGCAGCTGGGCAAGTGAGGCAGGGACTCTGAATATTTGTCCCAAAATAAGGTGAGACTTTCCTGGACGGTTCCTCTGTGGGCTGGTCGGGTTTTTCTTCTTTGTCTGTACAGGCTGTATTACATGGCGTTTCCGTGGTTAGTTCAAGTACAGGAGCAGGATAGTCCTGGCCATGGGCTCTTTCCTGGTCTGTTCTCACTCTGCTGCCCTGAATTTCACAAGCTGCTCTGAACACAGACGAGACCAAGCGTCGTGCAGCAGCCCTGGCTGTGGGTATCGCTCTGACCTTGTGCGTCTCTGCCCTGCCTGGTGCGGTGCCAGATCCCCTGTGATACCCAAACCAGATCCAGGAGATAAAGCTAGTTGAGAGCAGTGACCCCTCTCACCGATGTGCTCTTCAGGCTCTGCCTGCCACCGGGGACGGGCCAGGATGCTGTGAGGATCTGCGGCAGCACCAAACTCCTGCTGACTCCCAGGAGTCCAAGTTGGCTTAAAACTGAAGATGAAAGGTGGTATCGGTTCCCAGGCTCGCTGGCAGTACACGTGTCTGCTCCTGAGCTGTTAGTACTTACCAGCCTACCTCTGGAAAGTTTTTGCTACCCATGAGCAGTTTGAATCCCACATCCCTGAGCTCTGCGCGCTAATATTCCACCTTGTGAAAAGCGTTAAAAGATGTTCCTGCCCTCTTTCTGTCTCTCTGGGTGTTGTCTTTCTCAACAGTGAGGGCTGGTTGGAAATGGCATCTCTCTGTTTTCCCTAATGTTAGCAAAATGGCTTTGGTGCAGAAGATGCGAGGCAGGTGTCCCCGTTTCATCAGCCCTCGGCTCTCCCCGAGCACGCTGCCGGATCTCCTCCGGGGAGAACTCAGGTGTCCGCTTGGATGGAGACACAGAGCTGGGGAAGGCTCCCTGGAGGTATTTAAGACAGGTAGATGTGGCGCTTAGCAGCATGGTTCACTGATGGTTTTTGTCAGAGTTGGGTTGATGGTTGGACTCGATGAAGTGAAACGCCCCTTCCAACCTGGTCAATTCTGTGATTCAGTTCTAAGGGACGCTGTAGAGATGGGGAAGTCATAGTGGGAAGAAGCTTCCCCTTGGATTGAATTTTATAATGCAAATCAGTGACAGACATGGAGAGGCTGACATGAGCCTGCTGTTTGTTTCCTGTATTGATACAGCGCTGTGCTTCTCCAGCCCCGAGCTTCCAGGTCTCAACCTTGGGTATCCAAACCTGTTGTTTCACCACTTAATTGATGCCGTGCTATATCATACATTCGGTGAAATTTGTCAGTTTTCATGACTTAGGAATATTGCCCTTTCAGATTCTATTGTTTAGGACTGAACTTTGAAAATCCTCTATCAGTTTGTTTCCATCCAAAGATCTTTGATTTTTAGCAAACATTCATCACCCTAACAGCTGCCCTGCGAGACCGGGGAAGGATAGGCGGTGCCGGTTCGTTAGAATCCAGCCACATCGGCTTGGAGCGTGCTAGTGGTATGAACAGTGCGTTATATCCTCACAAGTCTTGTGAGGAGCAGCTGGGGGTGTTCAGCCTGGAGAAAAGGAGACTGAGGGGAGACCTTCTCACTCTCTACAGCTCCCTGAAAGGAGGGGGCAGCCAGGGGGGGGATCGGGCTCTTCTCCCAAGGAACAGGCCATGGGACAAGAGGAAATGGCCTCAAGTTGCCCCAGGGGAGGTTTAGATTGGATATTGGGAAAAATTTTTACACCGAAAGGGTTATTAAGCATTGGCAGAGGCTGCCCAGGGCAGTGGTGGAGTCACCATCCCTGGAGGGATTTAAAAGCCGGGCAGACGTGGTGCTGAGGGACACGGGGTGGTGGTAGCCTTGGCAGTGTTGGGTTGATGGTTGGACTCGATGATCTGAAAGGTCCCTTCCAACCCAGGCAATTCTATGATTCTGTGATTATACCCCAAGCTTTAGAAGAGAAAGCTGTTTTATCCAACAGCCTTTTTGCTATTACAATTACCGCTATAGCAGCCGAGGGCTATTTGGAGAGGAAGAAGAGGCAGAGAGGATGAAGCTCAGAGTTGAGATGGACTGCCAGAAACAAGGGCTTGAAGGCTGAAAGGGGAAAATGAAGGCTGAGAAAACAGAGAGCTTTTTGAGAACGTCTTTTTGTTGTTAGACGGGTGTTTTGGTGCTGTCGCTAGGGAAGTCTCGGAGGCAGGGTCATTGTCCTTGCTGCGGAGAGCTGGGGGCTGTGCCACCACGTGGCCTCACCTCTCGCAAAGAGTTCCTGCACGAGCCGTGGGCAGCAGGACAAGGGCAAAACCTCGCAGTAGGTCAGGGCCGTACTGCAGGCAGCTTCAACACCACCACTTTTAAATTGCAGCAGAAACCCTGCAGACGGGTGGCGTAACGTGTAGCTGTTTCCTGTTTATTTGCCTTTCTTTGTCTTGCAGAAGACAAATAGGTGTGTACGTATGCCCCTGCTTGCACTGAATCCGTGCGTGCTCTTGCTACAGACACTCCTGCTGCCCAGCTTCGTCTCCCCTGCCTGTTTTGGCTCTGGGACCACTTCTAAGCTGGGCAGAATAATTGCATCTGAATTTCCAGGCATTGAATACCAAGACAGGATTTTCCAGGTGAAAGCAGGTTTGCGACGTGCATCTAGCCACGGCTTGAAAGAGCTTCGATAGGGAGGAACCACAACATCTGTCAGAACGTCACGCCTTTGGATATTGCTGATCTCATTGCAAAAAAAAAAACCCCAAACCCAAAATTGGGGTTGTCAGTATGAAAACCCTGAGCGTGAGATCTTCCTTCCCCAAATGGCTTTCTCTCGTTTCACAGCAAAGAGCGATTTGTAAATCTGGCTGCTGATCCCAGCCGTGCTAATGGGAGTTGGGTCACGAGCTCTTCTGTCACCTCACGCTCAGCAGTTTTTCCCCGTGAGCTTTCGTGTAAAGCACAGAGCAGAGTTTCAGAAAGCTGAGAAAGGAGTGGGATGAAGCAATAGGAGATGAGCTATTCGAAAACCTCAACTGCAAGTGGCAGCATGTTATCCCAGGGATGTTCTGTGGAGCCAAATAGTTACAAATAATTGTAAAATAAATCTGATCGGGACAGCCAACTCAACGTGCATCTTTAATTGCACAGCCACTAAGAGCAACACACAGAGAGAATAAAAATAAGTGAAAATCTAGATCCCTTTAATGTTAAAATAAGCATTCTTCTCCTTTCGTTTCTCTAGAAGGGTGCAACAGCTGCACCCATATGAAAATGAATAAATAATCGGTTTTATTTGTATCGCAAGCTGTTTTCTCATCCCAGAGGTGAGCAACCCACTGATAGCAGTCAAGTAGTTTAAAGAGAGACCAAGTGTTCGCACATACTACATGCGCAGACACGGTATCAACTTAAGGAAAGGATTTCCACTAGTATCTTCCTGTGTGGTTTTGTTCTCGGTGGGGGATAATTTATTCTTGGTTTTATGTTGCATTATTTAATTACTCGTATTTTAAAAATGCATCTGTTTTGCCAATTTATATGCAGTATGCGCTGCCTTTGGATAGCTCTGCAGCTAAATACCCTTCCAGTCAAACTCTTTTCATACCTCTGGAGATGAGTCTTAAAATAGTCTATAAATCCTTTTCATTCAAATGTTGAAAATGCCTTAAATTGGAGGTAGCGAAGCACGGAAGCCTGGAGTCTAGCTGGGCTGGCCCAGGGCGTAAAGGAGGGGGGCTGTAACTGTTCCGAGGTGAAGAGGAAGCACTGGGGGGGGAGCAGCAGAATAATTAATACATGAGGAAGGGGATAATGGTAACTTTCCAATCCATCCGCAGAAGGAACGATTAAAGGGAAAACAGGAAGGTGAAGAATTGTCAGTGGAAGCCCCTATAAAAACCAGGGATGTTTCATCAGGCAATAGATGACTGAAGAAACCTCCTGCTAAGAGCGTTTCTGAAGAGCTGTTTTCGGGTGGACATTCAAATAAATGACTGATGTTTTTTGGAGTAAGTGCCATCAAATCAAGCAAGAGAGCAGATGCCAGAGAATGCGTACGGCGTAGGTGAGAACTGATGTGGAAGAGGTCTGGGAACGAGCACTGGAGAAGTGCCATCTCCTTTCTCCTGCCCTCTCTTCCCCTTACCCAGCCACAGCAGATGCTGGTGCGGCACCATCCAGAGCCAAGTGCCACATGGCCTGAGCCTCACCTAGACCAGCCAGAGCGGAGCTGGGAACCAGCTGGGCACTTCAAGGCTGTTTGCTGGGGAGAGACCAGTCAGGCGAGGAACACATCCCCTTACAGCTGCACCTTGCACGCAGGTGGTTCCGAGCAGCCTGGATTGCTCTCCAGGACGGCTTTGGGCTGGGTAGTGGGGCTCGTTCAGGAGCTGTGGTCACATCCATGCCCATTTATCAGTGTCTTAGAATCACAGAATGCTTTAGTTTGGAAGGGACCTTAAAGCCCACCCAGTTCCACCCCCCTGCCCTGGGCAGGGACACCTCCCACCGGACCAGGTTGCTCCAAGCCCCGGCCCACCTGGCCTTGAACCCCTCCAGGGATGGGGCAGCCACAGCTTCTCTGGGCAACCTGGGCCAGGGGCTCACCACCCTCACACCAAAGAATTTCTTTCTCAGATCTCATCTAAATCTCCCCTCTTGCAGTTTGAAACCATTCCCTTGTCCTATCACTACATTCCCTCATAAAGAGTGCCTCCCCGTCTCTCCTATTTTCTGGATTTGAGCATGTTAGCCCTAGGGTAATGGCAGAAGATCGTTGTCTTAACAGGGAGAGAGGTTTTGAAAGAACTGCTTCCTGCATCCATCATTTTGCCTTTGCATCCCAAGTTTTTTAAACGTACAGTATCATAAACACAATCAAAGGAAGATCCATTTCTTTACAAATTCCCATTTGCTAAGTGTGCTGGCGGCCTTCCTGGAAGGACCTTTAACACCACGTTTATGTGTGTGTCAAAGTGCAGGGCTGCCACTTCCCCTGGATTTGCAGCTCATCGGGAACGGTCGGAAACGCCCTGTAGTCCCATGTGGTGCTGGACTCATTTCCTTGAGTTTTCAGGTCTGGGCTGGGAATGAGAGCATGATTGGGGGGAGGAAGGCCATCATCCTGGGGGCTTGGTTGTGGTGGAAGGGCCATGCTAGCATCCCACCTTCTGCCTCTGCCTGCCCGTGCAGCCCCAGCAGCCTGGCTGTGAGCCCGGAGGAGCATCGTGCTGTTATCGGGTGAGGCTGGATTTTTTTTTTTATTTCTCATTAAATGAAGAATTTCTGGCTGAGCTCAGAGCTTGGATCTGTGCTTTTCAGTGTGGTTTTGGCTTTGGAAGGCAGGACGCCGGCCAGTAGGAATTGGATGAATTTCTGTCCTCTGCAAATCGGGAGGATTTTCTCATGGTGGGAGTTGAGGTTGGCAGGAGGAAACAGTTCTGCGTGGGCAGGGCACTACCCTGGGGCTGCTGGGTTTGATGCTGCAGTTTCAGGAGGCAATTGATAGTCTTCAGTAAGCGCTGCTGTAGTTGTCCTTGGTAAGGGCAGTCAAATAGATTTGAGGTCTGGGCTGAGAGCCATGGCGATCTTGCCAGCTTTTGTGGAGCATCTCAGCTTGGCCAGGAGCAGGTAGTGATAAAACGCTGAGAAAATCGAGGGGGAAAAAAAGACTGCGGTCTTGGTCAGACCCACGTGATTCACACAAACAGCATCTAACTGGGAATGCGGAGATTTTTGGTGGCATCTGTAGCGACGGCGACAGCTCCTTTGGCTTCTCCTTGGCAGCGAGCAGGACTTCTCGTCGTGCAACCAACGTGCACATGCAGTGCGTGCCTCGGGACCGGCCTCTTCTCTTTCCAGCTCCCTGACGTGTTGAATGGGGGGAAGATAACACAGAGCGCAAGAAAAATCAGGATCAGTCATCTTCAAGAGAGCGAACCTCAGGTGTGTAGTTTCCATATGGAGCCTCTCCTGATCCCAGAATCCTTGCCGTAGCCGGGGATGTTTACAGCCTGCTGTAGCCCCATCTGACATCCCAAACTTGTTGCTTGATTTCCAGCTGGTCAGTGCAAACTTGTTCTGACAGCTGCCCTCCCGAAAAAATACACAGCTCCAAGGATGCTGCTGTTCCATGGGACCAGGCGGACTTGTCATCTGCCTCGTCCGCATCTCTGGTTGCATTTGCGAAGAAGCAAGTGCCAGCCTGATCTAACACCTTGGTTGCAGAGGGAGCAGGGAATGGAGACAGCCATGGTTAAAAAAAAAATGTGATTTATCCTGCTTATGCGTGCGTGAATCTGCGCACACATTGCTCCTTCTAAGGAGTCCCGTAAACAGTCTCAGTCTTGTATGCTGATGTGTAGAGGGACGGGACCCTGGTGCATCTGGTAGTCTGCGGGTCTTAAAGGCTGATCTGGGCAACTTTCTTAACCAGAAGATGTCTGAGTTTGTCCAAACTAGGAGTTGACAATAAATGCTTGATTACAGAATAGTTTCAGGGATACTTGGTACCTGCTCATTGTTCCCCTCTGCTGGAGTTTGCCATCTCCCAGAGTTTGCTACCAGAGCCCTTCCTAACTTCTGTTAAGCCTAGTTTGGCTGATTTTTTAACTGCATTCCTTACTGGGTTAGTCTGGTCTGTGAGCCTGCAGACACATGGGAGAGCTGCAAAAGTCTTGGCTTCCCGCGTGCTTTCTGCAGGAAGAAAAAGCCATCATCAAGGTGGATGGGAAGCAGCCTGCTCGACTTGAGGCAAGGATGTGGATATGGGTGAGATGATGATCGTCAGCTCCCAAATGTGCAAATCTTGGCTTCCTTGATGGGTGGGGGTGATGACGGTGGCACCTCTGGAGCCAAGTCCAAGTGGCCAGACTGGTCACCTGTGATCTGGGAGGTGCATTATCACTTTTCTTCATGGAGAGGATCTGAACTCCTACCTGCTCCTCCACGCGGAGTTGAACAGCAGGGTCCTCGTTGGGAGCTTGGCCCACGATGAGGTCCTGGGCTGATGCCACCCCTGAGGTCAGTGCTGTCCCCAGCAGGATAAGCTGTGTTTTGCAGAGGGCTTCGCTCCAGTCCAGTGAATCAGTCCTTGGGACAGCAGCAAGCAAAATGGCACAAACCTGGAGCCTGTGGCCAGGGTACTCCCTGAATCTTCATGGAATCTTATTAATAAAACGTTCCGAGTTGGTGCCAAGAAAAGGGATTGACAGCGTTGTAAATCTGCGTCCTCCCTGGAGGACCGCGCTGGCAGGAGCTCGCTGCTTTTTCCTTCGAAGTGTAGATCGAGGTCAGCTCTTCAGACGGAGGAGGCAGATGCATTTGGCTCCTGCATCTTCAGCGCTGTAATTCTCAACTGCATGGTGAAAGGGAATTTGTGTATCCTCATCCCCACTCTACCTATATGGTGCTGTTTTTCCCCAGTCCGTTTGGGTTGAATGGGCACGTATTTGGGAAGAAGGGGAACAGATGCTTTTCCTGCGAACTTGTTTTTTGTCTCCCCGAATTATCCAGCTCCCCTAAGGGCATTTTCTGTCTTTTTTCTCATAAAGACCTGATGTGAGCAGTGAGGTTCCCGGTTTCTCGCAGAGTTTGCTCTTTGCCCAGAAATCAATGCAGTTCACCCAGTTGAACTGTCAAAACTTCTGCAAGGGCATAGACGTTCTTCATGTTTTCGCCATCAAATTATATGTCACACACAATTTAAAGCTTAAGCGTAAAGCCTCACTAGGAAGGAGACTGCTGGAAGGTAGTGATTTTACTGCATTTTTGTATTTATGTATAAAAACATACTATAAAGTATTGGTTAGGGGCATTACTGCTGGGCAAACTCTAGATTTATGTTCTGTTTTAGTTCTGTCTAACATTTTAAAGATCCATTTGGCCAGGGTAACTACGAACAACACCAGGAGCAAATGGGCTTCTGTAGAGTTGTGGGGTTTTGTGCTCTTCGAGTCTTTGGTGGACGAGAAGCTCAACATGAGCTGGCAATGCGCACTTGCAGCCCAGAAAGCCAACCGCAGCCTGGGCTGCATCAAAAGAAGCGTGGGCAGCAGGGCGAGGGAGGTGGTTCTGCCCCTCTGCTCCGCTCTGGTGAGACCCCACCTGGAGTACTGTGTCCAGCTCTGGAGTCCTCACCACATGAAGGACATGGACCTGTGGGTCCAGCAGAGGGCCATGAAGATGATCCGAGGGCTGGAGCCCCTCTGCTGTGAGGACAAGCTGAGAGTTGGGGTTGTTCAGCCTGGAAAAGAGAAGACTCCAAGGAGACCTTATAGCGGCCTTCCAGTACCTAAAGGGGGCCTATAGGAAGGATGGGGAGGGACTCTTGATCAGGGAGTGTAATGATAGGACATGGGGTAATGGCTTCAAAGTGGAGGAGAGATTTAGATGAGATATTGTGAAGAAATTCTTTGCTGTGAGGGTGGTGAGCCCCTGGCCCAGGTTGCCCAGAGAAGCTGTGGCTGCCCCATCCCTGGAGGGGTTCAAGGCCAGGTTGGACGGGGCTTGGAGCAACCTGGTCTGGTGGGAGGTGTCCCTGCCCAGGGCAGGGGGATGGAACTGGATGATCTTTAAGGTCCCTTCCAACCCAAACCATTCTGTGATTCTGTGTTTGTGACCAATTCGCAGAATTTTTTCAAGATTTTGCATGGAACTCGGTCTGAAGGCTAAGAGTGTCTGGGAGTATGGATGTGGCCAGGTGGCCCTAGGGCTGAAGAACAGCACTGAGAACTGGCTTGTTTAGTAGAGCTGTATCTAGAGTGTAGCTGCACAGACATGGTGCTACAAAGCCAGGCGGGAGTCTGGTGGGAGGTGTCCGTGCCCAGGGCAGGGCGTTTGGAACTAGATGATCTTTAACGCCCCTTCCAACCCAAACCATTCTGTGATTCTGTGAAAAAAACCCAACCCCACCTTGTGGAACTAAATCACCTTGAAATGGTTTGCTGAAAGGAGCAGAAACTTCCGATGTTGGGTGTCGGATGCTCAGAGGCATTTCAGGTCTTGCAGTTTGTCTCAAAATTTTGCGAACTGTTCAGGAGGTTCATGATTTTAAGCTAGGGGCCATTTAGGTGATGTTTAAAAAATATATTCCCAAGGAAAAGCCAAAAATAACCCAAATCAGACAGCCAGAAATACACAGTCTGGGATAGTTTTCTGTCCGGAGGGGCTGGGGTTTGGTCAGGTCCTACCACTGATGCTCTGCTCAGTGTTTGGAGCCTTAACGTTTGCAGTAAGGGAAGATGGCTTTTTGGTAAACGCGTCTGTGTCTTTCTTGTAGCTGATTTTGTGTCCTCTTCACTATTTTAATCTCCTTGGGTAAGGGTAACTGCTGACTCTCCTTTTTCCCAGAGCGCAGCGTTTCAGCTTTGCTGAGGGAACATCTTTTGTCGGGTTTTCGCAGAGCTCTTGGTTGAGAAAGAAGATTGTGGTGAAATTGCTCATTAAAATGATGGAAGAAACAGGAGAAACAGGCCTGGGTGAGAGACTGAGACCTCAATCTTTTTGAAGAAGAACTGAGAGAGGGTTTGCTATGGTACCTGTGTACTTTTCTGGGGTGGG
The DNA here is from genome assembly GCA_008658365.1 of Alca torda. Classification (NCBI taxonomy): domain Eukaryota; kingdom Metazoa; phylum Chordata; class Aves; order Charadriiformes; family Alcidae; genus Alca; species Alca torda. The sequence goes on along the minus strand of CM018078.1, from coordinate 123,338,918 downwards.
AGAAGCCACTGAGGAGCAGTGGCTGGGAGCCAAAGGCAGATAATTCACAACGAGGAGCAAGTTGTTAATGTTTGAGAGTGAACATCTCAGAGGAAAGGTGGATTCCGCCACTCTTGATGTCTTCAAAGGGAGACAGGCTGCCTTTCCAGCAGAGATGCTTCTGCTGGCCACAGCTCAGGTCCGAGACAAGGTCCCTGTGACCTGGGTTGTGCAGAAGGTTAATGTAGGTGACTTCAAGGTCCCTTTTGGCTTAATTTACTGCTGTCAACCCCACCAACCGTCTGCTGTTGGTTATCCAGAAAGCATTTAGAGTTCAACTGGTGCTATGAAGTTTGCTCTCATGGCTTTGTAATTTTGTCTGAGTTGTTTCACAGCTGTTTTATGCTGCCGTGTGATGAGTCTGGCAGGGGAAAGGTGGCTGCATTAGGTCCCCTGGTCCACCACGTAAGGAGGTTGCACAAGATGATCAAGATGACCTCCTCTGGCCTGTAAATCCCTGAATTTGGCAACATAACGTGCTTCTTATCTGTATGTATATATCTGTGGTCACCAGAGTGTCTGCTGGCGTTCTCCACCCAGCCCCACATGTGATGGAGGAAGATTAATTAGTTATTGCTAGAAGGGCGCTTTGAGATACCTGTGGGTGATGACATGGCACAGTAAGGTGTCATTTGGCTGTAGTGTGTGATGAAGTCATGAAAAATCGCTAAATCTCACGTAACACCACGTGAGGGAGAGGACTGGACTACTTTTATACTTTGCTGGTATAATAACCCTTCTTTTTTCACCCAGCCTAATAAACTTCTGAGTACGTTTGTGCCTATAATGGCCATTTCATGCCTGAGAAATCTGGTGGGTTTAGAGGCCTATTGAAATGTAAAAACTTTAGAAGAGATAGAAATGTTTCAAGTCCCTGAATCAAATACTCTTCCCATTCCCCCTAACCTGTTTTTACAAGATTAGTTGCGTGTATTAAAGCAGAAAAGTTTCCCGAAAATTGACTTTTATCTTTCTCAAGAGTTCTATTTTCTGTCTAATAATGCGATGCCCTCGTTTCTGCAGCTCGGGATGCAGCGTATGCGGTCGAGATCAAAACCTGGTCTTGCCTGGAGAGGCACCGCGCTTGAACTGTCTCTGGGGGGATGGAGAGATGGGAGGAAGGTTTTGAATCTCAGCCTCGTCGTTCCCATCTCAGATCGCTGCCTGCGCGCTTCTGTGGCGTAGTCGCCCAGGGGAAGGTGCAGGGATTTGCAAAAGCCACTGAATAGCTGTCTGATGACAATTAGCTGCATCCTAAAAATGCTGTAAATAGGGATTGTTTCGTTGAAAACAAGCCATCAAAGGCAATAGCTTTAAGTTGCTTCTAACTTTTTCTGGAGCTAATGGGGTGAACTGAATTGTTCTTATCAAGGCTTGGAGGCATCCAGCTCCTTTGTAGCATCCTTCTCCTTAGGGAAGAGTTTAATGTCGGTGCACTGATCTCTCTATCCTCTGGGGTCCCCGATTTCAGACGTTTCAGGCAGGATCTGCTTCGCTTTCTCAATTGACAGTAGTTGCACCATGTTATTGTTCAGCAAGCTACGGGAAAACAAGTCAATCAATAAGTTTGCCAGGTTTTTTCTTGGGACCTATCGATTTATAGGCTGCTTAAATCTTAAATACTCCCAGATGAAAGGCAGGAGTACACCTATTTTCTGTGAAATGCGGAGGCTGAATGAACACTGGCACTTCCAGACCTGCAGAGCTTCAGATGTGATGGAGTAACCTGAAACGTGCCCGTTGCAGAGTGGCTTGGCAGCTCCATCAGCCAGTTCCCTCAGGACTCTGGGATGCATCTCGTCAGGTCCCATAGATTTCTGCATGTTCGGGTTCCTAAGGTGGTCATGAACCTGATCTTCTCTTACAGTGGGAGGGACTTTGCTTCCCCAGTCCCCGTCTCGTGGTCCATCCTCTCAAGAGGTGTGGGAAGAGAGGTTGCCAGTGAAGACTGAGGCAAAAAAGCGGAGTACTTCATCCGCCTTCTGGTCCAGTGTTACCAGTTGGCCAGTCTTGCTCATCGGGGGGCCTATGCTTTCTTTGACCTTCCTTTTCTGGCTGACGTACCTGTGGAAGCCCTTCTTATAATTCTTTGTGTCCCTTGCCAAGTTCAGCTCCAGCCGCGCCTTGGCCTTCCTGACCCCATCCCTACACAACCGAGCAACGTTCCTATACTCTTCCCGGGACACCCGTCTCCGCTTCCACTGCCTGTGCATTTCCTTATTCCCCTTTAGTTTGGCCAGCAGGTCTCGACTCAGCCACGCTGGTCTCTTCTCTTCCTTTCCTGATTTCTTACACCTGGGGATCGAGAGCTCTTGCGCTCTATGGAAAGTGTCCTTAAAGCTCTGCCAGTTCTGTTCTGCTCCCTTGTCCCTGAGGGCAGTTTCCCAGGGGGCCCTATTGACTAACTCCTTGAAGAGCTGGAAGTTATCCATCCATCCACCTTCAACTGGCAAGGCAGGACCTTGCCTGGAAAGCGTATCGATTTACTATGGCCTCGGTCCAGCTTCTGCTAATCCTAACGAGTAAGACACCCACAGACTTCCCTGAGATCAGCCTTTCTGAGGAAACACCATCGTAACAGCTGCGATGCAGCGTGGCACGTGCTCTTTAGCAGAAGGCTAAATTATGTATCGGTGCTGGGTTTAATAAGTTTGCAAAATTCCTAGAAGGCGGGATCTGCAACGGGAGGAAAAAACTGGTGGTCACAAGGCTCCATCAGGAGAAATGGTGCTGTCTTCAGAAACTCATCTTACATCATTGTTGAGCTGGAGCAAGTGATGACCAGTTCCCAACTGGTCCAGGCTGGAGTTTACTGGAGGGGCCCTTGCCTGCATGAGAAACCCTGGAAGCTGCTCTCGGGTGGTTTTTGCAATTGCTGCCGATCCTGAAGTTTGGCTGAAACAGTTGAGGGCTGGTGTGCAGGGTGAATTGCAGAGAATTTCCTGAGGTATTTAACCACTCACAAAATCAAATCGTGTAAATGCAACGATGCACTGGATGATTAATTAGAAAAGGGATGGAAATTGGGGCTAATGGCTCTTAATTGAACAGGTGAAATGTTCATGTCTGTATTCAGCAGCCCCTGCCAAGGTCTGCTTTGCTGCCCTCTGCGCTGTTCTTGGTTTTGTTGTCGTATCAGTTTGCCAAAGTGCTCTTCCACTCCAAAAAGCATCGCTGAGCAGGGCCCAGCTGCCCCATCTAGAGCCGCGTCCCCACTTTCTGAGCCAGCAAACCTGCTTCTCCTGGTGCAGCTGCAAGAGCACTTGGGTTTGTTAAAGCCAGTTACAGATCCAGCCATGGCAGTGGAGGAGAAGATTTAAATTCTCCTTCTTGACAATTTGGGGACCACTCTTGGCTCCTCTTCTTCCCTGGTTGACGCATCCAGAGGATGCCCACACCCTTTTGGGTTTGGTGATGCTTCTGTGGAGGTGGTTTTCTCTAAGCCTTTGCTGGCCTCCTTGTGTCCAGGTTTTCCTTGGCCTCCTGGGCCAGCACCTTAATGCCGTACCATTCCAAACCTCCTGGTTTTTTGATTTCTGTCCTACCAGGTGCTTCCTCTCCCACTTCCCTCCTCATTGCCCATTCCCACTGTGTTCCTGCAACCTCTCTTTTCCAACAGTTCCCAGATAGAGAAGATATCCCTGGGAGCATCTGCTGGTTCACACTAATTCTGAAAGTAAATACAAACGCCGTGCTGATTTTTGTCATGCTTCTCCACCTTGGGAGGGAAAGGGGGAAGAAACTCCTGCGCCGGCATTGTCTGTCTCTGTTTTTGCCTTCTCCTACGGGCACTAATTGCATCGCAGCCCTCCTGGGGTGGGAATGCTGCCGGCTTGGCCCTGGCCCTGCTCCACCGCGGCTTAGAGCTGCATAATTTGTTCACCTCCCTGCAATAAATTGTTCGTGTTTTTGATGGATCTTCAGTGAAATATTGTAATGCATTCTTGTCGAATGTTCCATTTTCCCCCTCCCCAGCAGCTATTGACAGATGAAAGCACTAACCCTGGCTTTACACGGGCGTTTAATCACACCAGCTGTCATGCAGATCTCCGATACAAATATTTTCCACTGTTAATGGTTTCGGTGTGGGCTTTTTTTTTATGTGATCAAATGTAATCTTATTTAATGGAGTTTTATTGCCGTGATGCCTTATTCTTTTCACCAGGCTGGACTTTATTTTTAAATCAAGAGGGATTGTTCAGAGGAGAGCCAGAGAAACGACTGGAGGGATTGAACGGGACGGGAAGCCCGGGATGAACCGAGTGACTGTAGATCACCCAGGGCAGATGAAAAGTCTAAGAGCGAGGGAGAAAAAGGGTCCAGTGTGGAAGGGGCAGTCAAGAAGAGGGAGAAATTCAGTCTGATTTTACACGTGTATGGCTGAGACTAAGGGACATTGCAGAGTGCAGGGGGTTGGAAGAACGTGGAGGGAGGGAGGCATTTTAACCAAGTTGTGTCCAAGGCAGAAATTTTGGGTAGCTGCAGAAACAATTCAGTTCAGGTCAGCACTGGAGAAATGCTACAAGGGCCGCTTCTTCAGCGGCCATAGCAGAGACCGGCCGTGGCTGCCGTGTTTCCACCTCTGGCTGATGCTTCGTTATCGCAGAGCCGCCATCCTGTGCTGAGGGGGCAGGGGACCGCAAGCACGGCCGTTACCTGGCGTCATGGGGCTTGGGTTCAGCTTTGGCAGTCCTGCGAGAGGTAGAAGGGCTGGAAGCTGGAGCTGGCCCCGGAGTGAGCTGATGGTTTTTGCTTAGAAAGCATTTCCCCGTTGCAGGGGCTACGAAGCAGTGCCGAAACGCTGGGCCGACGCAGCTGGAGTGAGCAGCCCCAGCCCCTAAATCTCTTCTCTGCACACGTACAGCCGCTATAACTACCGTGTGTTCATCTCTTAGGTTGTCCGCACAGAGAAAAACAGCCTGAACAACCGGTTCCTGCCGTGGGATGAGATCGAGACGGAGGCCATCCTGTCCATCGACGACGATGCTCACCTTCGCCACGATGAGATCATGTTTGGGTTCCGGTGAGTAGCTTCCGCACTCATAGCCTTTGGACCCAAACTGATATTTTCGGCATCCAAGGTCTGCTTAGGTACAGTGTGGCCTCATGGCTAAAGCTGGGGGCAGAATTAGGACTAGCATGTCCCTTCCCGTGGCTTTCCAGCTCAATTTCTTGGAGGAGTAATACACACTAATGAACTGTTCAATGAGTGCAGGTGGGTGGGCTGATTTCAGGTTGTCCAGGCAACCCTGATTCTCACGCTTCCTAACCTCGACTCTTCAGCTTTTGCTGTGCTCATAATGTTCCCTTAATGGTTTTGGGTGTGTGTGGCTTCCTGGGGTGGAAGGAAACTGGAAAACAAATCCAAGAGGCTGTTGCGCTCCATCCTTCATGTGCCGTTGGCAAGGCCAGGACGTTCGCAGCCACTGCAGGACGTGACGCTCATGTGCTCACGGTGGGCTGCCATCCTCTCTGCTCATTGTGACATTGGGATGTGACAGCTATTTTGGCATTTTTTTACTGCAGAGCATGGAAAAGACAGATGTTACACAGAAAAAGCTGGTGCTGTTTGTTCTCATTCCCACCCCCCTTCTGCCCTGGCATCTACGTTTCCCCTTGACTTTGCCCTGGCAAAAAGCTCCCTGATTTGGGGGCCAAGGGAGAAAGCAGTTACGTGGGCTCCTGCTGTGGGAGTTTTTGCAGGCTGCTCCTGTACAGCTAAACCTCTCCAGCTGCCGAAGAGGTGCCGGGGAGTGAGGATGGCACGAGGAGAGAGCACTGGAGCTCGTTTGGCTGTGGCTTGTCAGCCCGCCAGGCCAGGAGCGGGGGCTGCGATTGCTAAACCAAGAGCACCCGGCAGCTGGCTGGGGGGCGGGAGATGGGAACCAGCTCTCTGCTCTCACCGAAACGTGTTGGCTCATGTTTGGGAGGAAGATTAAAAGGCACAAAATGCCTGGAAACCCAACAAGCTCTCACTGAGAGATGAGAAACGAGGTGTTAAAGTGATTAAAGCAGGGGAGTAGGCGTCAGGACTCCTGGCTTCCCCTCCATGCCCCATTTCAGGCTCTTTATCTGAACTTGGCCATTTTGTCCCCCTCTTTGGTCTCTGTTTTCCTTCGTTCATCCACAGCGCGTGGCTGAGGCTTTCCCGATTAGCCCTGGAGAGCATCAAATGAAAATTATAAGTGCCGTGTATTACTCTCACTCATTTCCCTGCTTACAAACACCTTGTTCCCACAAAGCCTCCCTGTGCTAACGTGTTCAGCCAGGGAAGAGACGGTGGCTTGGCGATAGAGTGAACCTCTGCCTTTATGTTATGGGAGCAACAAAACAACTCTCTTTTGTTGAAACTTTGCTTCAGGCTGTAATTCTTGGGGCCAAGATCCTCTTCTTGCTCCATTTGCTGCTCAGGAGTGAGCTGGAGGTGAGTACCCCGAGCAAACCTTTCTGAGGAGCGCTCCCGAAAGGGTTCTCTGGAGATAGCCCTATTTCTGTGGCTAAGCTGGGAAGGAAAAAAGCATCGCATTCGTAGGAAAGCGAGATGTGGGAGAAGTGAAAGGGGATGAGTAGTTTCGACTCCGGCTTTTCAAAACAATCACAGAATTGACAGAAACGGCAGCAAACAAGTGCTTGCTGGGAGGATGGTGCCAGGAAAGCTGCTGGCGGTGTTAATTACTCGGTTTTCATTACCAGGTTATATTGGAGTTTCATTAATTTGAGTAGAGGATAGAACAATAAACACATTTTTGCTCCTGGCTGTGTCAGTAAGTGTAATGAAAGCTGAGGGTTCTCGGAAGCTTGGCCTCGTCAGCAGCCTGTGGTTGCCCCGCAGCCATCACTTCTGTAGCTCTCCGCAGGAATGGGGGCTGTGGGAGGAACTGGGAACTCACATCCACGAGGGGAAAAAACCAAAAAGGCCACTTTCTGCCCCGTTTTGTGCTTGTAAAGAAAGGAAGATCCTTCTGTATCCAACAGGCTCTTGCCTGGGACTTGTTTCCTGTAGTGTGGAGTCACTGGGGTTGGAGATGCAGCTTGAACACCAGCCATTAGGGAGATGGGATTGGACGATCTGAAGGAAGCCAGCACCCCTGGCAGTGGAAGCTGGATTTATTTCCCAGGTTAGGCATTAGGCACTTGACGTTTTTCTTAATTATTCCTGCCAGTGTTGCAGCTATCCTGTGGGATTTCTCTCGAGGAGAGTGAGCTTCAAATGAGAGCAGAATATTAAGCAAGCCCACGCTCTCACATGCGAACCTCAGGGTTTCATTCCCTACGGCGCGGCTGTGAGCATGTGTTAGGGTGAGGGATGCGTTTACAGCCCCAGAGGGTTTTCCCGTATGGACAGAGCCTGGGAAGCCGCCTGGGTGCTGGTTTGGGATGGGAAGCTGGCAGTTTGGCACTCTAGATCTTCTCTCTGGAGACAGCAGGGTCTTCAGCATCTCAGCAGCTTTCCTAAAGGGAGCTTGATGTTATCTTGGCCCTACGGAGCAGGAAGGTAGAAAGTCCAAGGGATTTGGGGGAAAAGGCCAAGAGATGCTGGGTTCCTCCCAGGCCAAGCCCTGGCTGCTCTGGACTTCTTGTAGAGGGAAATAAGAGAGAAGCAGCGCTGACTACGTGTCGTGCGGTGATGCCCCTGCGTGGGATGCGGGAAACTGGTGGCAAACGGAAGAGTTGCCCATCTCGCTGCCTTTCGCTGCCTCTTTCTCTGCCTTTCCATCTCAGGTCTTAGGTTTTCCGTTCTCTGTGTAATTCAGAAACCAGTTTTGGGCCACTGGGCTTTTTTGTTCGTTTTCTGTTAAACCTACAGAACAGCCCTTATGAGTTAGAAAATCCCTAATTTGTGAATTAGGAGCACTTTCCCTGTCAATAAGCAACTTGAATGTGCCTCTAGGAGAGGACTAAGGTGAGAAGCTCAGCTTTGTACCAAGCAACATTGGTCTGTGCTCACAGCCTGTGGCCGAGGGATGCTTCAGTTCACGTCTAACAGCTTTTAACCTTTAACAAGAGAAGGTCAAATTCTGCCTGTCCGTTAAAGCCAAGATTCTGCATTCAGCCCTTTCCTGCACTACGATAGGAAAGAAATGAGAGTTATCTCAGGGAGACCTTCTTCACGTGTCACTCAGGCAGCTGTGATGACCGGTTGGTCCCTCCTGCCAACAGCGGAGCTTCGGTGCGGTGGAGGTGGGCAAGCTTGTACTCAGCAGTCTCAACTGTGAAGCTTGTACTCAATGGTCTACATAAAAAGATGTCTTTTGCATGTTGGAGTTTTCTGTATTTTTATTTTTAAAAATTAAACGGACTTTAAAGCAAGGCAATTGCACGTTTTAACAATATTTATCTTTTTTGCCCAAACTACAACGTACATTGGCCGTCCTTTGGATGAGAAGTTGCCAAGCTTTCTTATGCATAGGCGTCTCCATCACTTGCAGCCCTCCGCTGGGAGCCGGTCCGTTGGCGTCGGGGGCACGGTCCTGTGTGTCGTCGTTCTCAGCCAAAGCCGTGCTCGTCTCCGGACGGGCTCCCCGGCTCTGTGTCTCACCGAAAGGCTTTGTGTTCGCAGTGTCTGGAGAGAGGCAAGGGACCGCATCGTTGGCTTCCCGGGGCGCTACCACGCATGGGACATCCCCCATCAGTCCTGGCTCTACAACTCCAACTACTCTTGCGAGCTCTCGATGGTGCTCACTGGTGCTGCCTTCTTCCATAAGGTGAGATGTTGTGGCCACAAAGCCCTGAGCTTTCCATTCCTTCTCAGAGTAACCAGAGTCTGGATGTTTGTGGGGTGAGTTTTTTAAAGAACGAATTTTCGAGCTCACCGCTCCTTTTCCCTCGCTTCCTCCCAACTGAGCCACAGCCAGCAACTGGTCTGTGTCCCAGAGAACGGTCTCCTCGAGGAGCAGCACGTGTTTGTGCCACGTGAGAAGCACCGTGGCGCTGAAGCAGGCGGGTGGAGCGCGGGGCCGAGCGCATTTCAGTGATGCTCTCGGTCATGGCGGGGGCGAGGAGGGACACGGAATTGCCTGCCCTGCGTTTTTGCTGTAGCATCTTGAATCTTACAGACCCCAAGTGTTGCAACGGGCAGTTTGCAGGGAAGTGAAGGGTTTCTGCAGCTGCGTGGTGGCACGGGCTGGCTGGGAGGTGTGGGAGGTGGCCAGTTTATGTTGGGAGGGAGCAGTGCAGAAAGCGGCTCCGTAACGTGTGCCTCTATGTATGGGAGAGGCAACAGTGGGCAAACACACCTTGAGAAAAGGAAGGGGTGTTTTTCTGTCTGTCCTGAGCTGTCATATCGTGGTGGGAAGGTTATCCACCAGCTACTGCTGCCGTGCTGACTCTGCAGCAGCAAAGATGGCAAGATCCGAGGGGGCCGAAACCATCGTTTCTCAATTTCTGAGGTTACAGGGGCCTTGGGACTCGGTCAGGGTGGCGGCTGTGGGGTAGATTTGCTGCTGCTTTGGCTACAGCAGATCCTCCCAGGTGCAGGATTAACTCCATTACGCGAAGTCTCTCCACTGGCTTCCTTGAGCTCTCTGGGACCACCTTGAGCCGCGTTGTGCCTTTTTATCCTCTGCAGTATTACGCCTACCTGTACTCCTACGTGATGCCGCAAGCCATCCGCGACATGGTGGATGAATACATCAACTGCGAGGACATCGCCATGAACTTCCTCGTCTCTCACCTGACGAGAAAGCCTCCCATAAAGGTACAGCGATGGGCAGGGGTTTGTGCTGGGCTTTGTGTAGCTGGAGAAACGGCGATTTGACCGATGTCATTGGCTCTGATCAGGGGAAATCCAGCTCCCTTTCTCCCAGCACAGAAGCTGTGCCATGCAACACGCTGCCCTTACCAAAATCTGGCTGCGTCGCGTCTCTCAAGTGCTGCGTTGCAAGCGCGACATGCTCGAGGCTGTCAGCACGTCCCCTCTCCGGCCTCCAGCAGCTGTAGGGTGCGTTCGAAAAGGCGTGAACACTCGGTGCAGCCCTGGGAAGCAGCCGGATCCCCGCTGTGGCAAGCGGATGAGCCGGGGTTTGACTTACGCTGCAGCTCACACCGGAGGTTTTCCTGGGTCAGCAAAGGCCCTTCCGAGCAGCTGATCCCTAAAAGACCAACTTCCTTCTTTCCATAACGTACAGCACAAGTAGGAATGATTTCCTTGCTGATTTTGTGTAGTTTTCCAGAGACGTTCAGGCTCATCCGCGTGCGGAGGGCTGTCGGTGCAAACACCGCAGCCCAGCTGAAATTTCCCTGCCCTGTGATAACAAATGAATGGCACAATTTTGAGCGTGAATTTTGGATGCAGATCATTCTGCTCTTTACCGCTGCTGGCAAACTGCTCTTTACAGCCCTGCATATGTCTCACCGTCGCAGGCCAGCTGCCTTGGAGATGGGTCTTGGCCGTAAATATGATGGGTGTGTTTTACTGTCTGGTGTTATTCCCGTCTGGAGCTACTCTGAAGTGGCGGTTGTAGAGTTTGGTGCAGCTGAGATGAGAATCAGACGAAAACCAAAGGGCACTGCAATGGGATGTCTGATTTGAGATGGACAAGGAGGCCCTTTGATCAACGGGTGGCCCCTCAGCACCTCCTGAAAACCGGAGCACCCTCCAGAGGTCTTACTCTGGGTGCCTGAAACAAGAGATTACCTGAATTTCTAATTCTTCTGTAGCATCTGTGACAGGGAGAAGGGGGGGATTCTGCCCCTCTGCTCCGCTCGGGGGAGACCCCCCTGCAGCGCTGCCTCCAGCTCTGGGGCCTCAGCACAGGAGAGACACGGAGCTGTGGGAGCGGGGCCAGAGGAGGCCCCGGAGATGCTGGGAGGGCTGGAGCCCCTCTGCTGGGAGGACGGGCTGAGAGAGCTGGGGGGGTTCAGCCTGGAGAAGAGAAGGCTCCGGGGAGACCTTCCAGCCCCTGCCAGACCCTAGAGGGGGCTTCAAAGAAAGATGGGAACAAACTTTATAGCAGGGCCTGTAGAGGTAGGACGAGGGGTGATGGCTGTAAACTAAAAGAGGGGAGATTCAGACTAGATATAAGGAAGAAGTATTTTACTCTAAGGGTGGTGAGCCCCTGGCCCGGGTTGCCCAGAGAGGTGGTGGAGGCTCCATCCCTGGAAACATCCCAGGCCAGGTTGGACGGGGCTCTGAGCAACCTGGGCTGGTGGGAGGTGTCCCTGCCCAGGGCAGGGGGTGGCACTGGGTGGGCTTTGAGGTCCCTTCCCACCCAAACCACTCTGTGATTCTGTCTGTAGCCGGTGAAAGGAAAGGAGTTCCTTTCTCAAGTCTTTTTTTTTTCCTGAAACAGCTTCTCAAACCTTAGATCAGAAAAAAATCACTAAGCTTTAGTAGATCACCGTGTCCCCTCTCAGCTCTGTCAGAGCAGAGACTTAGTGTGGACCGTGTCCTTCCGCGCCTGGACACCCTCCAAGGGACACGGGCAGTTGAGAGCACGGCCGAATCCGTGCCCTGTCTGCAGCGTGTCACCCAGGATGTCGCACCAAGTGCCCGGGGTGCAGGCAGGGTGTCCTCCCGGGGCCAGGGTGGTGGTGGCGGTGGTGTGGCAGTGACTGTTTTTGTCCCTCTCTTCGCAGGTGACCTCCCGCTGGACTTTCCGCTGCCCCGGGTGCCCCCAGGCGCTTTCGCACGACGACTCTCACTTCCACGAGCGACACAAGTGCATCAACTTCTTCGTCAAGGTGTACGGGTACATGCCCCTCCTGTACACCCAGTTCCGCGTGGACTCGGTCCTCTTCAAGACCCGCCTGCCCCACGACAAGACAAAATGCTTCAAGTTCATCTAGAAGCGGACGCAGCCGGGCGCCCTCGGCTCTCCGGACTTCGGCCGGAGGCGGGTGAGGGCAGAGGGTGGCTCTTTGGCAGGGCGGCGAGTGCAAAATGTCTTTTGCTATTGACTCCGGCCTCCCTCCCGCGGAGCAAAAGGGACGTCCTGGATTTGGACGGGCACGTTTCCCCCTCCCTTCCCACTCTCCCCACAGCGACTCGACCGAGCGACGGGGAACAGGATCTCACAGCTTCTGTAAAGACACTCCCTAGGATCGTACACTGAGGAATGGCGCGTTGGCTAGTGGCTCTGCCCCTTCCCTAGCCAAGGGCAACCATTCTTTTTAATTATAATTATTGTTATTTAAAATGAAAGTGTTTTAGATTTGCCGCGTGAGGCTTTTTTTTTTTTTTTTTCCTCCTTTCTTTTTTCCCCCCGACCCATCCCCTTTTCCCCTCTGGACCTGTCTGCCCGCTCGGGGGGGACCGCAGCGAGGCCAGGGTGGAGGTGTTTGACCGCAGAGTGGTTATTCCCAGCATTAGGGCAGCTCCGGTCATCGCTGTTGTCCCCATCTTCTCTCCCGTGGGGCAGCTCTCCTCCTGCCCTCCCGCACACCACGTCCTGGCTCGTCTTGCCCTGTGGCTACTACTGAGGACTTTCAGGTGTCGTCCAGTGACGAGCTCTTCGCTCTGCTCACCCCCTGAGCCCTGCCCTCGGAGAGGGGTGAGCAGGGAAGAGGTTGGACCCGGAGGGTCCTTCCCTGTCTCCCAGCACCGTGCCGGGTCCCGTGCCGCAGCCACGGGGGCAGTTTGGCTGCTGCGGTCTCGTTCTTGGTGTCCTTTTCCAGCCCACGCGGCACACCGCGGGTGCTGCTGGACCTCTGAGGACAGGGAGCGTGTTTGGGGTTTGGGAGTGATCCATCTGCGGCGCAGCAGGGGCGGGCGATGCCGCAGGCTCCTGCCTTGGCCTGCGGTTTTCTACAGCCGCTGCGGCGCCCGAGGCAGCTGCGGGGAGTCTCCGAGTCTGGCCTGGCCTTTTCACGAGCACTTTGGGACTTTTCCTCCTGCCTTTCGGGGCCTCGTTCGCTGGCCCTGGAGATCTGCTCCGGTAGCACCCCGAGATCGGCTATGCAAGTCTGCTGATCAAACAAACCTCTTTCCCAAAAGCATCCAACGTGGAAGCAGTCTGCCGAGAGCCAGGCAGTAGTTCAGCTTTTGGTGCCGGTGCGATGGCCGTCCTCGATATTGATTCGTGTTTTGCAGGGTGGAGGAAGGAGAAGACACTGACCCTTGGTCTGCGCGGCCAGGCAGAGCCGAAGCGAAGCACCAGCCCAGCCGGCGTGTGCCGGAGCCGGAGCTGTGCCGTGGGCCCGAGTCCCCACTCTCCCTCCTCCCTCGTCCCTGTCCCCGAGCCAAACGTGCCCACGTTGGGTTTGCCCGTGGGCCTCCACGTAACTGCCTTAAACCCCCATCCCGTCCGCACTCGTTCCCTGGCTCGAGGTTAATCGAGCTCAAAGGTTAATCCCACCAAGAGCTTTCCTTTGCGGGAACTGGGAAAGCCACTGGGATCGTGTTTGTGGGGCTGGTTTCGGAGCTGGTTTCTGTCCCACCAAAGCGAAATGCTGTTACATTGTGTGATCGCCCGACGTCCGTGCTCGACTCACGGCTCCGTTCTGCTCAATCCCGGCCTGTAACAGGAGGGAAGGCCAGGGGCTGCCCTCTCCTGTGTGACGTTCTCCCTCAGCTTGTCCCAGATGGATAATGGCAGCCTGGAGAAGCTCGTAGACGGGAAGGTGAAACTTGCGTGATTTTCCTCAATCTCCCCGGTTTTCCTGCCCGACGGGCACTGTGGCAGGCTGCAGCTCCGTGTCCCAGCACCCTGCGGCAGGAGGATGTTACTGCCTGGTTGTGTCTCCGGTGTGTCCCAGGAGAGGAGCAGGGATGGTCCGTCAGCAGCTCCTGGGCTCACTTGTAAGGTCAGCCCCGTCCGCGCTCCCCCCCTGCAGCCTGCACCACGTTTTGGGCTGTGGAGCGGCCTCTCCAGCAGCGTTTCAGCCATTTTTCATGTCAGCCCCGTGGCTGGGGGTCACCAACAGTTGCTTCTTGAGGAGGGGAAGGGAAGGGGCAGCCCGTCCCCAGCAGAGCCGACGGCTCCCGCCTTCACCAGCACTACAGACCGCAGCAAAATACGGATCAAGGAATCTTTTCCTCTCCGGATGTTTTGTTTTCCTTTCCACTCTCTTTTTGTTTTAACGTCAGGTGCTCAACACGGAGTGTGTGAAGGCTCCCAGTCTCCTGAAAACTACGATCGGAGACTTCTGCGAGGCCCTGGAACACCTGGAAGGATGTTTCCTGCCCCCGCGCGGAGTGGAAACGTGGCACTCGGCAGCAGCTGCGCCAGCTTCAGCATCCCCAAGGGACCCGACACTCCTCTGCTGCCGGCTTTAATTCTCCTCTCGTTAATAGGTGGCTCGTTGGCAGCGGTGCAGTCGCTCACATACAGCGCAGGTCCCCGGTGTCGGCCGGGGGGAGGCAGCTCTGCCTTTCCCAGCCCTCTGCCTGCCCGGCAGGAGTCAGACCGGAGGAAGGGTGGATGCCGGCAGCTGTGGATTGCACTTTATATAAACAGAGAGAGATACACTCCTCGGCAACTTATTTTCAAAAAGCTTAAGGGAAATTTTATTATTTGGGTGAGAGACTGTGCTGGAGGGAGCCTGGGAAGAGGGGACGGGACGTGAAGCGTTTGCGTCGGGGGGTTGGGGTTTGCCCAGTTTCGTTGCTTGGCTGCGGTCGGAGCTGGCGGCAAGCCCAAGGTCGGGGGTTTCATCTTCCCCATGGTGCGTCTCAGTTCAAGGCCAGTAGAGCTCAGCGGTGGAAATCCAAACTGTTCTTCCCCCCAGGCTCCCGACACGCTCATCTCTTGCCCAAAGTGTTGGTTTTTCGGAGGGTCCCCGATGCTGCGATAGCCGGGGGTGAGGCTCGGAGCGTCACGGCTGAGCGGGGAGAAGCTGCGCTATGGGGTCGCTGGGGGGTGGTGGGATGGATGGTGTCCTCCGTGCTGAGCCCCCCTGAAGGGCGAGGATGTGGGGGTGAAGGAGTAAACGGGTGCTGCGAGTCGCTGGTGGCAGCTGCTCAGAGGGGAGGGACGTGGTGGGGGGCAGCAGCGGTGGGAGGGAGAGGGTGCCATAAGGAAACTAAACGCCAGCAAGAGCATCTCCTTCCCCACCCGCAGGGCTGGTGCTGTCCCTCGGCGTCCTCCGCTGCTGTGGCTTTTTCCCAGATCTTCCCAGATAGACACCAAAACCCCTCTGGAGTACAGACTTGTGACTCAGCTTTCTGTCCCTGAGGCATCCCAGGGTCTGAGCTGCCCCCAGGCTTCCCTCCGCCATCGGGGAGGAGAGGGGCTTTCTGGAGGGTGGTCCAGCCCCTGCCACCGTCCCCAGCGTCCTCCCTCGCTACCTGTCCCTCTCCCGTGATTTCCAGGGGGTCCCGGGGTAACTCCGAAGCTCAGGTCAGGTTGTACGATTCGTCCCAGCCCCAGCACAGAGCAGCCCGGGGCGCGCCGTCTCCCCAGCCCCGAGGAGACGGGAAAGTCTCTGGGTGGCTGCACCTTTCCCAAGGGAAAAGGCCTTTTCCCTTTTCCAATGTTTCTGCTGCTTCACCCAGGCCCGGGGGCCGCGGGGCCGGGTGCGGAGCGAGGTCTTTCTCAACGTTCGCTGTAAATAGCATCGTCTGCGGTGACACGGACCCCCCCGCCCCGTTCCCGCTGGTGTCGCACGGTACCGCCCCCGCCCCCCCCGCGCCGTGGTGGTGCGAACTGCGCCGTGAGCACCGGGGTAAAAAAACAAAACAAAACAAAACAAACAGACACAAAATGAGCGAAAAGAAACACTCCTTCAACATGAGCACAATGTTGAGTTTTTTTGTAAAAGGATCCAATAAATGGAGAGTTTAACTTGAGAGCGTCTCCATGCCTGCTTTGCCGGGGCCGGGGGAAGGGGAAGGGGTTGGGATCGGGACGGGGCTCGCGGCTGCAGCTCCGTGGCTCCGGGGCACCCCCAAAACCAGCGTCTCCCCAGGTCTGTGTTTCCTGCAGGGGGCATTTGAGCTGGTCCGGAACCGTGGGAACGCCTCAAGGATGGCAGCGTGTGGTGCTAAACCCATCGCGTCCCTCGGGGAGCTCATGGCTGGGCAAAGAGAGCCCTCGGTGCAGCCCCAAGGGGTTCGGACCCCCCCTGTAGCTTCAGGGGACGTCGCATCCCAGCTGCCGCGGTGACACGGGGCTGCTGGTGGCACCGGGGACATCCAGCCGGGACAGCGGGGCTGGGGGAGGCTGGAAACCCTTGGAGTTCTGTGTCACCCATGGAAATCTCAGCCAACCGAAAAGGCGGCTCTCCCAGCGCCCGGCTCTGCTGCGGCATCTGGCTCCGGCACCTCTGCCAGGCCAGACCACCGCGGGAAGCGGCGTCCGGCTGTTTGTAGCAAGGAAAAGAGCAGCCGATGGGATTGCAAACCTTCCCATCCCTGCCCTGGCATTCCGAAACAAGGAAATCTGGGGGGGCATTCCCTATGGTGCCTGCAGGCATCGCTGGCTCGGGGGATGCTCCCAGCCGCTCTCCTGTGAGGTGGGAAAACCACCCGGCTCAGTGGGATTTCTAACCAGATTCCCACCAGCCACAGGGAGGAGCAGAAGGGGGGAATGGAGCCGGCTGTGCCAGGGGCTCCCCCTCCATGTGGAGCTGGAAATCCCACAGGATTTCCTGCACGTCGCTGGATTTCCTCTCCTTTTCCGCTGCTTTTTTTCACCTTTCCTCCTCAGCAGCCGGGTTCCTCCTGGTCACTTGGTCACCTCTGTGTCACCTGCCCGGGAAACGTGCCCTCTGTTTTCCCTTCTGCCCTGGGGTAAAGGCTTTTCCCCATGGGCAGGGTTCATGCTTGGCTTTATTTCCAGGAGAGTTTTTGGGGAAACCCCGAATTACTTTGATCCCAGAAGGGAGGAGGTGGGGGCTCTGCCCAGGACCGGCCTCCCAGATGCCTGGGGTCTCTCCCCAAAATATTGTTGGAAGGCAGGGACGTGGCTAAGGGCACAGAAAGCCTCGCCGAAAGGCTCCGTGGTGGGATGCCGCGTTGGGGTCCATCTCCCCGCCCAGCCCAGCAGCACCTCGGGCACTGGGGCGGCCGCAGCCGCGTCCCTCCTGAGGCTCTTCCAGCCCTTACGCAGCGGATGATAAAAATCTGTGAAAGCAAATAATTTTTACAGCTGTAACTGATGCGACCTGGGCGAGACGAGCCACAGCAGCACCGCGGCTCCTGCTCGGTTTGGGGGTTTTTTCCCCCCGTATGAGGGTTTGTACCTTGGGGTGGGGGAACAGACACCGGGGAGAGGAGGAGGGGATAAATCCCCCTAAAAATTCATTCCCTTCTCCCAGAAGGGGCCGGGGGGGGGGGGTGGGGGGGTGGGGGGAGGTGCTTTACACTCCACACCTCTACGCTAAAAGGTGCCCCCGATGTTCCCTTTCAGATGACACATTCCTCGATAAAAGCAATTCCTCTGAAGTTGCTCCCCGTGTTTCTGTTCTGCCCGTCGATGCCTCAAAATCCACCAGCTCCCACCGGAGCCCGGGGAAAGGACCCGCAGCCCCCGGCGTGGACACTGGCACCCCCCCAGCCCCGCTGTGTGCCCCCACCATGCTGAGACCGGCAGCAAGAGGGAAATTGCTGGGTTTGGGGTTTTTTCCCTGGCTGGAAATGCCAAAAAGCACCGCTGCGGGGCCGGACACCAGCACAAAGCCGAGGTCACGCTGGGTCCGTCGGTCCCAGGTTAATTAAACAGACAGTTTTCCACCCGCGGGCCAGGGCAGCCTGCGTACCCCGGCATCACTTTTCTGTTTAAAAAAATAAAAAGGCTTAAATTCCAGAGCGTGTGGTGTTGCGGGGAGCGGGACTGGCCGGGACCGGGGGGCGCTGGCACTGGGGGGACACCATAAATCCCTACAGACATCTAATCCTTCAGCGTGCGTCGCTGGGCCTGCGCTGAGCCATGTGCGGGCTGTGCGGGATTTATGCCTCCGGCTTGTTGCCTGCGACGGACCGTGAAAGGCTTTAGGAAGAAAAATGGGATTTTATCCCCGGTGTTTTTTACGAAGTTACTCTGGAGTTGTGCGCAGGCTGGAAAGCAAAGGGCGGCCGCGTTTCCGTGGTGCCCAACGCACAGAGAGGGTCCCGTCCCCCTCCTCCTGCCCTCGGTCCTGCTTTGAGCCCTAGGGCAGAGGCACTTGGATGCAGTGGGAAGAGGATGGGAGGGGATGGGAGGGAAGGGGAAGGGGAAGGGGAAGGGGAAGGGGAAGGGGAAGGGGAAGGGGAAGGGGAAGGGGAAGGGAAGGGAAGGGAAGGGAAGGGAAGGGAAGGGAAGGGAAGGGGAAGGGGAAGGGGAAGGGGAAGGGAAGGGAAGGGAAGGGAAGGGAAGGGAAGGGAAGGGAAGGGAAGGGAAGGGAAGGGAAGGGAAGGGAAGGGAAGGGAAGGAAGGGAAGGGAAGGGAAGGGAAGGGAAGGGAAGGGAAGGGAAGGGAAGGGAAGGGAAGGGAAGGGAAGGGAAGGGAAGGGAAGGGAAGGGAAGGGAAGGGAAGGGAAGGGAAGGGAAGGGAAGGGAAGGGAAGGGAAGGGAAGGGAAGGGAAGGGAAGGGAAGGGGAACAAGGAGGAGAAGAAGAAGGAGGAGGAGGAGGAGAAGGAGAAGAAGGAGAGAAGAAGGAGAAGAAGAGAAGGAGAAGAAAAGAAAAAAAAAGCAGAAGACAATTGAATAGAACAGAACATGAATAGAACTAGAAACAAATAGAATCAAATAGACTCGAACAAGGATGGAACAAAACAGAACAAGATTAGAACAGAACAGAACAGAACAAGAACAGAGTATTTCAGTCGGAAGGGACCTACAAGGACCATCCAGTCCAACTGCCCGACCGCTCCGGGGCTGTGTCACAGCCGGCTGTCGGGGGCAGGAGGGCCCGCGCTCCGGCTTCACGGCCCTGGGACAAGCCGGGTTTCGGGTGCAGGCGAGTGACGGCAGAGCAGTGAAGCGGGAGCTGGGAAGGCGGATCGGGCCGTTATCCCGGCCACGGAACACCCGCAGCCACCCAGCACTGGCCCCACAGCAGCACGCTCTGATTTAGAGGCTCAAAAATAGTTAAGTATTAAGAGTGGTCAGAGGGAAATGAGCAGTTATTAGTCAGGCAATTAATAAAAGACCTGTGCTGTGCTCAGCGTTGTGCCTGCAAGGGAAGGATAATTGGCACCGTTTGTTTTAACCCACTATGCAATTTAATGTAGTAAAAAAAAAAAAAAGGAAAACAGGCCTTGATGAAGCGCCACCGTCCTTGTGACTGCCCAGCTCTGCCCTGGGGACGCAGCGAGTCCTGGAGCGGCAGGAACCCAACAGCTTTGGGGTTGTTCTTCCTATTCCCGTCAAGAGTGGAAAAGACGAGCGAGGTGCCACGCGAATTCCTGCCGCCCCGGGTTTAAAGCCTTTCGGATGCTCTTCGCGCAGGCGTTCCTCGGCAGCGGGCTTTGCTCTCTCGCTCTGGGTTTTACGCTCTCACCTCACACACGTTTTTGCTGCCAACATGATAATAATAGTAAAAAAAAATGAAAACAAAGCAAGTTGTGATGCCTTTGCGTGTGGTTGGGCTTCCCCATGTACCACCATGTGGCACGGGGCTGCATTGCTCCATCCCTCACCTTTTTTCTTACCAAGTACCCATTAATTGCAAAATAATAATAATAAAATGGCAAAAAAATATAATAATAATAATAATAATAATAATATAGTAATGATGACGATGCAAAGTTTTCCCAGTTTTCCCGGAGGCCAGTGTTTGCACCTTCGGCTGTTGCTGCAATGGGAACCAGCCGGTTGTTCGAGGGTTTCTCACTGGGGGGGGTCACACAAACCCCGCAGCTTGGTCTAATCCCACTGAATTACGTTCTGACTCGGGACATTCGTTGTCGCAGCTTTAATTACCCCAGCGGCCCGGTCTCGTCACACTCCAGCTGGAGACATCACCCCTCCGTGTGCTCAGGGGCAAGGAGGGGAAGGTGTCCCCGGGATGCTCGGGGACAGCCAGTGGCAGGGCCCAGGGAGAGAAAAGATGGAGGAATAATTTAATCTTTTGCGTTAATCAAGGCAAAGAGCCTTTCACTGTTCAGCCCTGCCGGGAAACACGCAGCAAACCGATGCCGTGACTCCTGAGGCGGGAGCGGGGGAAGATCTCGGCCTCTTGGGGCTGAAATCATCCCTCCTGATTTAGGGGCCGGCGATGGTGCCGCTTGCCCGTGTCGCATCAGTCCGTGGGAGAGAGGCAGGATGCGCTCCGCGATCTCCCGCCCCAACGACGCCTCGCCCAGGGGATGGTGGTTCCTGGCCAGGGCCACCCTGTGCTCCCAGGCAGCGCCCCGTGGCCCAAGTGTCCTCTGTCCCCAGGGGCGAGAGTCCCCTGTAGCCCACAGAGTTGCCCCCCAGCACGTAGGTCCCCATGCCGTGGGCCGGAGAGCAGGACTGGGGGGGGCTTGGCTGTAGCCCCAGGGTGACAGGGAGAGACGGGGCTTGTTCCTTGTGGGCCACAAAAATTGGCGATGGGTCCCCAGAACGATGGAGCCCAGGTGGCGGGTTTCCAGTGGTAGGTCCTCAGCGATGGGTGCCGGGTGGTGGGTCCCCAAGTGGTGGGTTCACAGTTGATGGGTCCCAGGTGGTGGGTCGCATCTGACTTACCTTCCCCGCCGTTACCCAGGCCACGACGTGCAGCTGAACGCGAACCCCTCCGCACTCGGCGTCCCCGTTCCTCCCAAAGGCTGAGCTGCCAACGGGGCACAGACCCGCCGTCTCGCTCCAGCTTCCCTCAGGCCATCACGTCCAGGACCCCACGGAGGTGGCCCTGGTGTGGCTCAGGGCGCCCCGTAGGTGCCAGCTGATCCCCAGTGACAGTGACTGCGCCTGGGCACGGCGGGGGACGGCATCAGCCTGGAATTAAATGACTTGGTCCAGTTGTTTTTTATTATGGCTGACATTAATAGAAAGAAAACACAAGATATTTCTCTCCATCCAGGAATATCTGCTCCATAAAAGCCAGCCAAGTGCAGAGAGCTGATTTTTAACCTTTTCTCCCCATTATCCTGCGGCCCAGCGACGCGGCCCCGGCACTGGGAACTCGCCACTCGCCGGGGGCCGAGGCGCAGCCCCGCGAAGCGGCTGCTCCAGGCGCTGCCCGGCTGCAGACCCCGTTAGTGGCGGTTAATTAGGGCAGCCGCAGGGAGAGGCCGGGGAAGCGCAGGACGGGGTGTGGGACTCCCGCGTCACACGTGGTCACGGGGACGGCCACGGCACAAGGAGCATCACACGGTGGCCAAGGGGATTTTTTTCTTTCCTGGCAGAAGGAGAGTGACGCCGAGCACCTTTGCTGCTGTCTGCCCATTAAAGTGCGCGTCTCTGGATAACACACATTCACCATCCGTCATATTCCACGCCCTCCCTTCCCAGCTCTCCTGGGCTGCCATGGTTACCTCGGCAGGACTGACCCAGCCGGAAGAAAGGCTATTTATTTTTCTTCCTCTCTGCAGAATGAACAAACACTTATTTTTGTTATTTTCATTAAGATTTTTCATTAGATAATCCCCCCTCCCACCCAGTTTGTTCATTTTTCCAGCAGGCACAACCTTTCCCTTTATAAGAAATGAACCCGTTTTCAGGTGGTGGACTGGAGCAGTCCGAAGCTTTCCTGCCCCAAAATGACATGAGGAAAAATGTGAAAACTTTTAAATGGATTTTTTTGTTTTCTTTCTGGGGGTGTGGGAAAGCCTCAGGAAAGCCAGTAGCTACCAGATGACCCGATAAAATACCGGCGTGGTTGGTTACTGGTAGGAATCAGAGCTTTGCACCTCAAATAAGGATTTTGGTGGGACAGCCCCGTCGCCCCAGTTGCCTTTTGGCAGTGACCCAAGCTAAAAACTAACTGTTGAGCTGGGGTTCGATTCCGAATCCCGTTAACGAGCACAGCAGCCCGCTCCCAGGGCTCTGCTTTTCATACAACGCAGCAGCTTTCAGCTCAAAGGCTCAAGGCAACCTGCAAGATGGCAGAATTTCTATTTCACCTAGGGGAAAGTGAGGCACCGAGCCAGGAACGTGCCCAAAATCACCCATCGGAGGCAGGACTGGACTGGGTCGCTCCGGGGCTGTCAATTTAGGCAGCAGTGAGAGATTTCCACGGGGGGGCTGAGAGCACTGGGGGTTATTTGGGCCAATCCTGCACTAGTCGCTGCTGTGGAGTAGCTGTTGTGGCCGATACGGGCTGTCTCGCTCGTCACACTCGAATATTTCCTTAATACCTTGCGATGGGTAAGGCCTCTCTGTCTAAGCCGACGTGCTGCATAACGAGGCGGTGCCGACGGGTACATTCGGAGCTATTCTCCCCCGAGAGGGGGGCGTAACTTCAGCAACGACAGCAAACCTCTCCCGCCTTCCACCTGCAGAGTGAGAGAAACACAGAGCTCGCGTCACTCTTTTACGTCAGTGAATCCGCAGCCCCGTTACTGCAGGGCTCCGTGTCACACAACCACGTAAACGCCACCGAAATGTCCCCAGAGGTCTCGGCGCTTGGGGTGCAGCTCTTGAGGTCTGGCTCAAGGGAATCATCCTGACTACAGGTAGCCACAACTCGTCTCTGCCCCAGCCGAGGTCTTCTTGACTCCTTGTCGATGGGGTATGATGCTTCTCGCTCCGTGGGTCACGGGGAGTGAGCGCCCCGAGCCCGTTTACCACCAGGGATGGCGGCTCTGCTCAGCCGAACCCACGCGGGCTCCAACAGCAGTTTGGCGAGGGGACGAGTCATGGGCCAGAGCCCCAAAGCTCGGTGGAGCCACGCTGGGAAGGTCAGCCGTGGTTCATAAGCAGCCATGAAGTGCTAATTACTGAATTTGCTTCCCCTGTCCCAAAAGGCATCAAGAAAAAGAGAGGAGGAATTTCAGGCTTAGAATCATAGAATCACAGAATGGTTTAGGTCAGAAGGGACCTTAAAGATCATCCAGTGCCACCCCCTGCCCTGGGCAGGGACACCTCCCACCAGACCACGTTGCTCCAAGCCCCGGCCCACCTGGCCTTGAACCCCTCCAGGGATGGGGCAGCCACAGCTTCTCTGGGCAACCTGGGCCAGGGGCTCACCCCCCTCACAGCAAAGAATTTCTTCACAATATCTCATCTAAATCTCCCCTCTTTCAGCTTAAAACCCTTCCCCGTTGTTCTATCATTACACATCCTTGTAAAAGTCCTTCTCCAGCTTTCTTGTAGGCCCCCTTCAGATGCTGTAAAGCTGCTATAAGGTCTCCTGGGAGCCTTCTCTTCTCCAGGCTGAACCCCCCCCCACTCTCTCAGCCTGTCCTCATGGGCTTGTGCTGTGCTTTCCCTGTGCCAGCAAACTGATTTTTCCTGGTTCTTTGCCTCAAAGTAAGCCCTTCATGGTGAACTGTTCCACCTTCCCATGGCTCCCCCATGACTCCTCAGTGGCAGCACACCAACTTGGATTTCCTCACACCCAGTTGCTCGGGCACAGCCTTCACCAAGTGGCAACTGGCCCAGGTTGCCCAGAGAAGCTGTGGCTGCCCCATCCCTGGAGGGGTTCAAGGCCAGGTTGGACGGGGCTTGGAGCAACCTGGGCTGGTGGGAGGTGTCCCTGCCCAGGGCAGGGGGTGGCACTGGGTGGCCTTTAAGGTCCCTTCCAACCCAAACCATTCTGTGATTCCCAGTCTGCCCACCGGCACCGCCCGTGCTCAGCCAAGGTGGATGCAAGACGCACCACTGCACAGCCTCGGGGCTTAAAGCAACAAGTAGAAACTACTATAATTACAAATGCAAATGAGTGTGTTCAGAAAGGGAAGGTTCTGGAGCACTGGGACCAGTGCTGGAGCTGGTCTAGGTAAGAAGGAGAAAGGTGCTCTCAAGGACTCACGTACCCAAGGCCCACTCGTGCCTCTCCCCGGCCTCCTCAGCTCAGTGCAGTTCATCACGCGGCCTCTGTGCGTTAAGAATCATCTTTTTGGAGATTTAATTACACGGTGAAATATGTCCAATTCTTTTATTCTATTTTCGAGTGATGATAAAGAAGCTGAGCTACCGCAAATGTTGTAAACTCTTATGAGGATTAATGCTACCGCAACAAGTTTTTTATCACCTTAATGACACTATTCCTCTCACGCCCATGACATACGCGCACAGCAAAGGTTGGGATGCTGGAGTCTGTACATCCCAGCGAATAGGAATCCTTAATGTCTCCGAAATGTGATGTGGAAACTGCAACAGCAAATAGTTTTTATTACAGAGCTGCTCTTCCACTGCCTTAATCTCCCCAAAGCTATAAACGGAAGGAGTAGTTATATTTTACAAACGCGTATACAGGAGCGCGGGCGGATGTGGAATAGGCATGCAGATGCTTTTATAAACCACACAATGTGCTTCCTCCTTGGCATTACTATGCTTTTTATTTTTAACACCAAATAAATACAAAACAATCCAATAAAAAACAAACAGCAGTAAATCTGAGAAATGGATCGCTTCTAAAAGCAATACTATTAACCAAGTTTAGGCCCCAAATATATGATTTGGGGAGTGGAAAAACCTCCCCAGGTCTGCGGTACAGATGGCTTTGTATAAAGGACTCCCTATTTCAACCAGGATTTTGGATTGTGGGGCCTGAAGGGACAGGTTCTTGGAAGGTAGAAACAAGAGGCACTTAAATCTCAACGTTTTTTCACGAGCACTAGGAGTTCTACTACTTTATGTACTTTTGAAAGTGTCTTCCTGAGATACCTCGTCCACCGACGATGGAGGGACTCAGGAGAAACCAGTCTCCTGTGTGTCTCAGCAAAGAGCGAGGTGGATCAATCTGGTCGTAACTGGTGATGGTGCAGCGCCAATAAACACCTTGCATCGCTAAAGCATACAGCTTTTCCCAAATCCCTCCGCTTTTGCAGGGAATGGCCAGGCTCTTGCTGCTTCGAAGCTATTCTACCCCCCCCGCTTTTCTATTTTAATTTTTATAATCTTTGCCTTAGCAGCTTTCTCATTCCTCTTCGTGCCAGTGAAACACACGTGCCCCATGTAAACGGAGGACAGACAGGAAATTGGATCTGGTGACCGGGAAGAAGCAGTGGGGAAAAAAAAATAATATCTTAACATCTGAGGCCATTGTTTCAATATTCTTGCAGAGTTTTCTCAGATAAAGGATGGGGGCATTCATTGCTGAGAGGGTCACACAGAGAACTGGCTGCGTCTGCGCACTTTCACCCTGACCTTGTAAATATACTCTATTTATTTACTCTGCAGTTCGTATCTCCTATAAGATTCCAACTCCCAATTTTACAGCACAGGAATCCCATCCAAAGTATTCCAAAACTGGTTAAAAATAAAACTTAAAAAATATATAGATATTAAAAAATACTTCCTTGCTTCTCTATGAAAGGAAAGGTGGTTTCTGGTCTCCTTGAATCAGGAAATTCTCTCTCTCCCTGGGGTCACCCTCTGGAAAGCTCTTAGCTCTGGTGCTCTGGGGCGTCTCTTTGCAGAGCAGCATGATGTCCACGAGCTAAAACTTCTGCAGGAATTTGAGGACCAGGTCACGCAGTTTCACCCTCAAAGGTTCATCGTTGTCGCAGATGATGTGCGTGGAGTCCTCCTCAATCTGAATGAGGGTTTCTGCCTCCTGGAGGAGCACGATGTGGCCCTTGGCTGTGTCCTCCACCTTGACGTCACTGAAACCGTGCTAGATGTAATGTTGGGGACAGAGTGAGAGAGACGTTAACTGCAGCTCAGGAGAACAGGCAGAGTTGAAAGACTAGGGAACAGGGGGAGGAGAGGAGAGAATGGGTACAGAATACTGAGTGCCATTGCAGATATCCTGGATCTCTGGGATTTGCAGAGGAAACACCCACAGGATAAGCTAAATATGACCCTCATTATACAGAGGGATAAACTACAGAACAGGGAGGCTAAAGCACGTATTTTCCACTACGTCAGGTCACTGCAATTGCAAAATCTTGAGACAAAGAGGGCGAATGGCTCCTTTAACTACAGAAATGACCATGCACTGACATTACAGCCTCTAAGAAGATGACAGTGGAAAGCTACTGAACCCCAGGGCAAACTTCCTCACAGTCCTGCCCTTTTCCCCACTCATTTTCTCCAAGGAGTCATGCAGGTGAGAAGTCACACAGCTCCCCAGAAACAGGGCTCCCCAGAGCAGTAACCAACTGCCTGCAAGTTCAGCCACCAAGCCCCCTGTCCTGCAGCTCCCCGGAAAGCTTCTCCATCAGCGGATACATTTCCAGGATCTCTTCTTCACTGGACCACGTCATTTTCACATAACTTGTGGGAACTTAAAACTATTTTTGAGACCTCCTCCCCGCTCTTCAAATTTATTGGAAATCAGCTGATGAGTCTGAAAGTTACATGGGGGAAACTCACCTACCTGGAGCGAACCCAAAAACTCTGCTTCCATAGGAAACCAGGAGGACATAAATGACGTGAAGCCCCTGTATCAGGAGATGCCTCCACAGGGAACAATTCCCTCCATACTCAGCACAGGGACACACACTCCCTGATGTACTTTGCCAGCTCATTAGCCCCTCTCCATCTCAAGCCATGCTAAAATTATTTTCCCTCTCTCCGCTAGCAAAGCAGCACGTTTCTGAGATTAGCAGAAATCTGCTTGGACCTCACTTGCCACCAAAGGCTTATTACCTTCTCAAGCGTCTGCACGAACTGGTCCACAGGAATGGAGCCGCTCAGCAACGGCTTCAATGGTTTACACTCTGGCACGTCATCACTCACTCGCTTTCTCTTCTTGCTGGCGGGAGGTTGCGGAGGTTTTGGAGGGAGCTAATGGACGAGACAGTGCACAGCAATGCAGTGAATCACACCAGCTTATTCTAATTTAGTTGGAATAACAAGTACATGAGATATAGAAAAGGAATACTGATTTTGTTATCTGTGACTAAAGGGGAACGTTGCAGTGCTGAAGGGGAGACGAGAAACCCAGCTTCGGGCTCCACTGCAGCTCCGCACACAAAAGCCACCATTTACACAAATAAATCAGCAGTTTTAGTTTCAATCTCCATCATCTTAAAATTTCTGTGAAATTCAGTTCTGTTCAAATTTCTGTCATCTTAAAAGGCCTGTCTGACTCAGCTCAAGACTGAAGCTTTCTATTTTAGCATTCAACTACCCTGCAATGTTTTGTAGAAGTCAACGCCTTGAAAATCACACTCTAAAAGATGCAACAGATTGGGAAACGGGCAAATTCAGAGCAAGCAACTACTCCGGGAATGAGAAAAATAGGTAATTTATTTCTCACTGGCCTCAGAAAAGCGGGTCTTTAAGAACCTGAATGCAGACAAGGAGGCGTGAGAGATGCTGCAGTGCCTGAAGCATCACCGGAGTGCGACGTGGGTATAACTCCGTGCTGTTTCAGAAGGCTCTCTGCCTTGACTCATCCCAAGACCCTGCTCCGTCGGCAGGGAGGCAGGGTTAGCACGTGCAGCGGTAGCTAACCTAGCACTGTGCGCGTGGGTGGGCAAGGCGTGGGGTTAACGGAGAACTTCTGAAAGACCATTTCATGGAGATGTAAACCAGATTCCTATAAAAAGAAGAATGGGGAAACTATCGTCTAAAATAAGTCCGTGTGTCCTGTGCCAAGTTAGTTAGGTCGGGGAAGTGTCAGCACTGGTGCTTCCCAGTGAACTAGCAACTCAGTCCCTGGGAAAAGGGTGCTGGGGAAAATTTCTCCAAAATTTTGGCAAGACCATTTGCCAGTGATGTGTCTGCACAACACACAGGGAATTTGTCTGAAGCAAGCCCAGTGCCTTGTAGCACCCCGTACACTCCAGGTGACAGACTGGGCTCCTCTCAACTCCGTGTCTTTCCCATCACGTAGCATCATGTCTGAACCTGCTGCTGTGATGTCCCCGTATTTCTTTCAACAGCCAGGGAAGGGTGTTTTTCATCCTTGGGAGAGAAATGCCGTCTGCTCAGGCTCCAGTTCCACAAGCAGGGTTGCACTTGAGTCACTTTACAAAACCCACCATTTTCTCTTTAGTTGGTGGGCTTATGTGCACACGTCATGTTATTTGCACATGAATCACTCATGTGGCTCTGTGTTCATAGATTGAGCTTTTGGGACTTGTCTACACACGGCTTCTGTAACTCCCAGAGGTCCCAGGCTCAGCCAATACTGACAGATACCGCTGCGCTGGCTCACCTCTATCCATTTATGAGGTCTCTAGCATTTTAAGCCTAGGTCTAAGATTATTTGGCATCAGGAATCAGAGTAGAGAAGAGAGTAAATGAACAACACAAAGGAGAAAGCAGCCTCAGACCAACTGCATTGCAATACTTCAAATTTTTCAGTGTTGCCTAGTGTTTCCAGGGAACTGACTTGGAAAAAGTAAGACAGCCGGTCTGCTGTGCGCTGATATAAATCCTTAACCAATCTTCTTGCCCCTGCACTAAAGACATTACCATATATTGGGCCTTCTTCCTAAGTGTAGTGGGCCCAGCCCAGCTCTGCTGCCCAGCGGGAGAGGCAGTGTCGTGCAGAGTGTGGTTTCCCTGAGCTCCCTGCATGCTCATGCATCAAAGGAGAAAGGGGACCCGGGTATCCACTGCTGAGCACGTCCACCAGACATCATCTCCTTCTGCAGAGCCAGGAATTCTAATGCCAGAAATTCCAGTGTCAGCCTAAAGGAGGTGGTAGGAAGAGAGCGTACACTCTTAGTTTTTACAAGGATGCACAATCTGCTTTTTGGGGAACAGGGCAACTTAAGGAAGACAGTTTCTTCACATGTCTGATGTTTTAGGTCATCTCTCTCCTCTGACCCTCGGTTCTAAGTCCATGAGAGGCTGACTGATGGTGATCCTGGTGTACCGGTTATGGAAGACAGCAGTATTATTTATATCCTCTCCTCAGGAATAATCTCCTTTCCCCTTTTATCTTAGCCAGGCACATGGCCAAAGAAAAGAGGGTAGAGAGATTTATTTGCATCCCACTCTCTGCTCTAAGTGTAATTCCTCACTCGCACATGCCAGGACAAAGCATCTGACAAGGACTCTGCTCCGGTGGGGAAAGAGTTGTTGGAGGGGTTGCCTCATGAGAACAGCTGGGGTCCCAGATGGCAGGAAACCCGGTGTAAGGATATTTTTCTCCCTTTCCCATTATACTGTACCTGCAGCACATGCTTGTTGTCTTTAGTATGCAACACGGCAGAAACTGTTGCTAAGGAAATACCAGGCTTAATCTCCAAGGGCACCAGCGAATCTGCAAGCTAAAGCAAAAGAAGGATTTTGTTCAGCAAGTGATAATCTCAAAATTTGTATGAATCCAGCTGTGATTTAAATTGGCAGCACGGTATTTTTAAACATGGACTAATGAACTGTAAACACAAACCCACTGACAGAAAGACAGAGCGCTCCCCTCACCTGCTTAGCTCTCCGTCTTGCTCTTAAAGCTACTGACTTTCATACCCTTATCAGAGCAGCGCGAGGTTTTCAGTAACCAAGGCAAGTCTCACAAAATGTATTAAAGAGAAACCTCATTTAAAAAGACATTAACTTTATTAATAAGTTTGATTAATAAAACTCACAATGTAAGTTGTCATTATTATGTTTGTTATGTTGATGGACAATGACAAATCAAAGCCAGTTTCCTCTCCGTTCCTCTGGCATTCTGGCTGCAGAACAGCTGGAAGAAAAGTGTTTGTCCTTAAAAACCCAGTGGCTCCGTCGACTGGTTTGAAATTTTTCCTTACAACACTGCATAGAAACCCTTACGCTGTCTTTTATATAATTCTTCTCTGAAAGAAATAAAATTTAGTCTTGGCTCCGATTTTGAATTCAATGGCAACATCCCAAGATCCTCAGCATTGAGGGTGTTGGCAGGGAATGTGGAGCGGGCAGTGCTGCACCTGCTGAGACTTGCGGAAGTTGGCCAGCTGGGAAGCACCTCTTCCAGCCATGTTTCCAAAGGAACGCTGTAGAAAACAGTGCTCATGAACACAGAAAATTATTTCCTTTTTCCAGGGGAGTTCTAGGTGACAATACAATGGACACCGGGTGCCCTGGAGTCCTGTCCAGGACTGCAGCCAGGATCTAGTTCTAGATAATCGGGTACCTTCACACCGCATGGACTAGCAGCCCAAGCAGTTTCCAAGTACCACTCCCGTTATTCGCTGTGGGCCTGAAGGCAAGGATGCGTGAAGTGTGCTCTGTGTTGGTGGGGAAAAGCTGCCGGTGCCTCACGAAACAAAAACAGGTACAATTGCTCACGCGTTACACCACTGGATGGGAGGACTTTCCACCTGTGAAGACGAGTAACACCTAAAGGGACAGAATCTACTTGTCTGATTTTCCCAACAGTTGTACCATCAACCCACCTTATGTAGAAAGAGCCTCTAGAAAATGAGCTTCATTTGAACTCCATTCCCTTTCATCTCCAAACACATGGCACCTCCAGTTGCAGCCATATATTAAGACGAGCTTAACTTCCAGGTAAAGGAGTTCTTTTGAAACTTCAGCCATCTACTGTAGCCCTTCACGGAGCAGAGCTCTGGAAAACCAGCTATCACCATTGCCCCGCCAGCAAGGCAGCACCAGCTCACTTTAGCTCGCCAGGTGCTCCCACGCATGAAAAGCAGGAAGAGAAACTGAATGGATTTTAGAAAACCATGGCATGTTCCCATTTTGGAGGCAAAGGGAGATGTACCTGAGGCAAAGGAAGATGTACCTAAGGCAAAGGAAGATTAAATCCCTTACCAAAGACCATCTAGTGAATTTTCAATGGGATCCAAACCAGGAGAAGGACAGCGCAGAACAACTCAACCCTGCCACTTCTCAAGAAACTTCAGGTACTACTACTGGTCTGCTGTAAATTACAATTACGTAGGTCATCCCTCTGTTACTGCAAAACCCTAATCCTTGTGAATACAGAAGCAACTGAACTTGCCTTCAAAAAGCACTCACTACTGGCCTCATCCTTTTGCCATCAGAGCACCGAGAAGGGTCTTCTGTTGGCTTCAATGGCAGCAGAGTTCAGCCACTTCTAATAACTCCCGAAAATCTTACCTACTGCTATCGAAGTTGCAGGAGCATTTTGAGGGCACGTCCTTGAAATTAAACAGCTGTATAGATCTTTGTGTTGGAAAAACACAGACGTTTTAAGGTTGCATTCAAATCCCCTAAATTTTGCACGTATTCAGACTTGGTGAATTTTAGAAATCAACATTTCATGGAGCAATTCACATTGCTCTCTCTCTGGGACTCAGTTCAAGATCTTTAAAGCAGGTGATTTTTGAATACGGCCTTTACAGTTTGTTGTTGAAGGCTAAGAGAATGAAAATATAATGATAATTATTGCTTCAGA
This sequence comes from Alca torda, assembly GCA_008658365.1. Classification (NCBI taxonomy): domain Eukaryota; kingdom Metazoa; phylum Chordata; class Aves; order Charadriiformes; family Alcidae; genus Alca; species Alca torda. The sequence goes on along the minus strand of CM018078.1, from coordinate 123,307,667 downwards.
TTTCCTCTGGGACCTAAAAATAGTAACACTTTCAGCAGTATGTTATGCTGCACTTTGCAGTGGTCGAAGGCACTTTGCATTCCCACCACCTTCCAGAGGAAGATCGATACCAAATGGGCTCTAATGAAGAATACATGGCAAAAGGACAAACGTTGTAATGAGAAAAATCCTTAGAAAACAGAAATCTGCTTAGAATCAAAGTCCTCTTCTGCCACTGAGATACTTTGATATTAACATTTATGCTGCTTTTAACCACACAGTTGGTAAATAGCAATTTTAATTATTAACAGTCAAAAAGACAGCAAGACAGACATTCATTTTTATTTTCTCTAAGATATTGCTTCATCTCACAGCCCTCTCCTTATTGCAGCCAATCCTTTTATTATAGAAGTTCACTGACCCAAACCAAAAAGGTCATTTAATCACATCCAGTAATTCACCCACCAAGACCAGACAGCGCTGCTATACTCCTTTCAACTGACCTCCTGCACACACAAATCACAGAACTCTTCCAAAATGCTGGATTAAAGAAACCCTTTTCAGAGAGATAGCAAATCTTGTCTATACTCCAAGCAATGGCAACTCCACCACTTCCCCTCGCAAGCTGTTCCAAAGTTTAATTTTCCTTGCAGCTAGGAAAGCGTGTCTTATTTCAAGGTTGAATTTGTCCAACTTTCAGTTGCTGGATCTTGTTATGCCTTTGTCTGCAAAGATTGAAAAGCCCCCCACTATGCAAGAATAAATGCTTCTTCCTTCCAGTCATTATCACGAGTCTAATGCCACATGCTGGCACCAGGAAAGTCACAAAAGCAGAGACGCGCGGCACTGAGCACTAGCACCGCATTAATCAGTCCCCTGCCCATGGATGAGCACTTGGACTGCCTTAAGACAAACTTGTGTGTACGTGTACTGCGTATTTCACTTTTTTAAACCCCTCCTGTTAAGGAAGGTTTAAAAGGGAGACGAACCAAAAACCAAAGGTCATTGACTCTCAGTAGTCTGAAACTGCAAGTGTTGATGTGAACCTTGTCACAGTTGAGGGACGGAAGAGTCAGCTTGGGAAGTTCTGCTGCCATGATCAGAGCTATCCACCTATGCTTGTACAGAGTAAAGACCTTTTTACCGTAAACTGCAGCTGACTTTTTCTTGTAGGATTGCATTTTCCACAACAAAATGCGATCTGACACATACTATGTGAGCCTGAACGCCATTGTTGGCCAAACTACAGATGTTTATAAAGAAGAACAATGCACACAGGTTAGGTTACTCTGAAGTCTCTACCGAGGCCTTCATCGGGGACAACTCTCCCTAGGCTTAAGGTCGCATGCTGTCTTCAGTTACCAGCCAAAAATCCTCTTGTTGGCTATGAGGAGCTGAACAATGACTGAGGATGGGATCTAAAACTCCTACTGTGAAAAAAAAATAAATTGAGGCTGAATGATCAGTGAATAAAATCAGGAAAAGACTGGGATTTTAGCACACACGGTCTTGGTCCTATGGAAGATTTTCCCAGGGACAGACACATGTAGATATACACCAGTATTTTAACATCACAGTTGCAGCTATACTGGCAGTGGTGACTACCAGTGATTTCTTCCTAGCTTTTTGGGACACCTCTCCAAACTCCTCCCTTTTTCCTCTTCCCCTCCAACTTTTATAAGTGCAACAGTTCTTGGCTTATACTAGAGAGGGTGCAGGAAGACCGACCCAGCAGGGAGAGCCGAAGCCTGAATTGAGTGAGGTGAGCTGGATCTTCACCCTCCAGGACTGGATGGAGCAAAGGGGAACAAGCACGAGCACAGCAAAGCTTATCAGTAATTAAAGTCCCCTTAACTTTTAAGATCTGAAATTCACTGATGTGTACAACAGATTATAGCATGTCTATTTAGAAAGGGACACAGCTGGGTTTTTACATCAACATTAAATGTGTATTTTCCAGATTTGCAAACTGTGCATAAATGTATGATCTCTGCATTAGAGGTAGGAGCCAGAGTTGCAACTCTGGATCAAACCAGAGAAATCAAAGGCATGAAACAGAGCTGTAAAACAAGACACGACAAGCCTACAAGAAAGCTGGGGAGGGGCTGTTGGCAAGGGCATGTAGCGATAGGACGAGGGGTGATGGTTTTAAACTAGAGCAGGGCAGGTTTAGATTAGACATTAGGAAGAAGTTCTTTACAGTGAGGGTGGTGAGACACTGGCCCAGGTTGCCCAGAGAGGTGGTGGAGGCCCCATCCCTGGAAACATTCAAGGCCAGGCTTGATGAGGCCCTGAGCAACCTGATCTAGTTGAAGATGTCCCTGATCACTGCAGGGGGGTTGGACTGGATGGCCTTTAATGGCCCCTTCCAACTCAACACATTCTGTGATTCTATGAAAACCACTGGGCAAGGCAGAGCCATTATGAACTCAACACATTGCAAGTCCTCAGAAAAAATAAAGAAAGAATAAAGTTGCAATATATTCCTTGGGGCAGGGATGAGTTTTGTTCAGTGCTTGTGCAATATCCAGCACTCAGAAATCCTCCTAAGGGGTTCGTTACTCATGCTACTATACTGCAGTAAGTTAAATGGAAGGAAAATCTTAAAAAATCATCAAAAGTGGATCACATGCAACTAACACAACAGCTTTCTCTGATAATACAACTGCTGAGGGAATTGGGGCAGCCACAGTCTGTGCTCCATGAAGAACTAGCAACGTACCCCATGGGAAATTACAAACTGTGGAGAGTCCTGAGGTGGGGAGAGTGCTGGTCAAAGCAAAGATATCCTCAGACAACTACCGGGCTGTTGCTGCAGTTCCTGAAGGATTAGTCTTGAGCCTACTCCCATCCAATTTTTATTAAAGACCTCCGTACAGAACAAAGAGAGTGATCAAAAGTGCCCACGGAAGTTTGTAGAGGCATCCTTAATAGAAAGAAAGATCAGGCTATCGTAGAGGAAGAACTAGATGACCTCAAGAATTGGAGTGAGAAAAACAAGATGCAATTCAATAGCATGAAACTCAAGGCCAGGGACTGGGCTCACACCGAGAATTGCCGCTGTGAGCTGGCAGCTGCTGGAAATGACAGAGGTGAAGGGTCCAGGTTTATTAGTCCATCCTATGAGAACCGAGAGTCACAAATGTGACACGGCCATGAAAAAGCTAAATGCAACTCCAGAAAATATCAGGTAATTCTAGCAGAGATGAGCTATTGCTATTATATTGGGCCCAGCAAGATCTCATCTGAACTACTTGTAAATTGTGGGTAATTTAAGTTCAAGTAAGATATACCGAAGGGCAGATTAGGGCAGGGGAAGATGTCTTGTAAGAGGAAACTAAATATCTTGGCTTGTTTAGCCTGGCAAAAGGAAAGGCAAAAGGAGAATTTGATTATTCTACATAAACACCACAGGGAAAATACCAACAAAAGAGGAAATCTGTTTATGCTAAAACATGATGTTAAGAATAAGTATGTGCAGACCAGCCAAGAATAAGCATAGGCTGGAAATTAGGATGTTTCTAGCCATCAGAGACTGTGGGAGTTTGCACAGCATTCTAGTGGGAACAGCAGGGGCAAAAGTCTTCACAATTTGAAGCTGGTGCCTTACATTTTATGAGGCACATTATAAACACTATTACTAACTGCAGCTGGGTTCCAGCCATGTAACCCATGAGGGCACTTCCATTTCTAGGTGGAAATGATTGCTTACAGCCTTGGAGCTTGCCAGGTATGAAGAGCCCCTAAAAAGCATGCAATCCGTATGTGACAGAAAAATATCTTCTCCCAATTATTAGAGAAGCCCAAAGATTTTAAGACCTGCCTGCCTCCAGAGGGAGTGTACCGGGTCCTACTGATCCCAAAGGTTTTTACAACAAGCGGTCCTCAGCAAAATCTGAACTGAGAACAACTCGCCTCATCCTCCATCCCTCCACTCACCTTGCTACTCACACACATCAAATCCAGCTTCTGGATGCAGAAAAGCATCTTCCCCGTGTACGTTTAATAGGAAAATGAGTGCCCAAATGATCCACATGCTTAAAAGCTGTGCAATAGGCCTTTCACAAGCAGGGATGATCTGTATAGTCAGTTTTGTAAACAGAAATAAAAACATGGTCTTCATCTTGTCATTTATATTTGGATGGCAAAGTTAGGAGAGGAAGACAATTTACGTCACCTCCTACCTCCCTGCCTCTTCTTATCCCTTCACTACTTAAGTAGCAGGAGCTGCAGTCGAGTCACTGCAAACCAGACACAGAACTGCACAAGAGATTACAGTGTGGGCAGAACTCCCAAACAGATTCGGCCTTGGCTTTATACCATCTGCTAAAGCAGGCAGAGTCTGAGAGCAGGAAGTCTGCAAGTATCAGATCCTGCAGAGGAAACAAAAGATATGTGGTCAAACACATGCACTGAAGGGGAAAGGTCTAAAGATTTAAATATGCCTGTGGAGTAAGCATTCATGACCAGCAAGCATATTAAACACGCCACAAGCACGCTGCAGGCCATTTGTGCAGTAGAATGGAAATGGGGGAATCTTTCTAATGAGACTTGAAGGAACAAGGGCATTTCCAACAGAGAAGAACAAACATCCTAGAACTAAGGGCATCTATATAATCATTAACGGGTGATCCGAGTCATGTCTTGCTGGGGTTTCAGCCTCAGATTTTATAGAATCCAAGTGTTTTAAATGGGAGGATTAAATTGCTAAACTAACCCTAACTTAATAGATCTTTCAGTCTCTGTGGGTCTGCTACAATTCTATCTGGAGTGGATTTTAAAGTCTCATTAACTTTGGTGGATGAAGAATCATGCCATAAATATCTAATTTTTCATATTATTGCTTGCAAATGCTGACATCTTAGCTTTACTCTTCCACAGAGCTAGCATCTAGTGGAGAAATAAAACCAGGTAAAGGGGTAGTCCTGCAGTTTTGAGCAATGAAACAAAGTCCTTCTTTTCCACGTACCCGTTCCATGCTCAACTAATGGACCAGGGCTCCAGATCAACATGACAAACCTTGTCCCCAAAGCCTGGAAATCAAACCAGAAAGATATGTACTGACCAACCAAAAGGAAATAATCCTGGGTGGGATTATAAGAAGTAGTCACAGTACTAAAGCTAACCACTGGCTTTTTGCCAATCCTGTGCCAACAGACAGTTTTAAGGAGGTATTTAAGAAGTGTAATGAAGTAGATTTATGGCTGTTTAATGAAGCTGTTCCACAGTACGCTGCATAGCCTGGGAGCAGGCAGGGAACCATTATTTGAGGAACTTACAAGAGGACCAGCAGAAGCAGAAATCGTCCTCAAACTTGAATGCAAAATGACAGGTAGGGGAAGCAAGGATGTGAAATATCTTTAAAGTAAAGGCAAGCAGCTTAGAGATGCAAAAGATGAGTCATTTGAAAGACATGAAAAGGGCATCAATGAAAACATTCAAAATATAGTAACCAGTTTATGGGTCAGAATGTCAAGTCAGAATATGATGTTGTTGAAGCTGATTGGGAAAAGAGAGGCGAGTGCCTGGCTAGAAGAGTTATCTTACAGCCAGCCAAAATGAAGGAGAAACAAACCTAGATATTAATGTGAGCAGACAAAGGCAGGCTGGGAGCAGAAAAGCAGATCCAAGTTTCATCAATCTAAACAGGACAATCTGTGGATGAGACCAACCAGAGAAAAGGTGCAGGAAAAAAAAAGTGAAGGAAATAAGGGATAACCCATTCAAAGCCCACAAAAGATGGGAGGAGGGAGGAGAATTCTCTGCAGAAGCAATGGGAGGCTGAAGGGCCAGGAGAGGAGACATGGGAGTGAGGTGGGAGACATTTTGGTCAAGGGAGGTGATTCTACCCCTATACTCCACTCTGGGGAGACCCCCCTGCAGTGCTGCCTCCAGCTTTGGAGTTCTCAGCACAGGAAGGACACGCACCTGTTGGAACGGGTCCAGAGGAGGCCACAAAGACGATCAGAGGGCTGGAGCCCCTCTGCTGTGAGGACAGGCTGAGAGAGTTGGGGAGGTTCAGCCTGGAGAAGAGAAGGCTCCAGGGAGACCTTCCAGCCCCTGCCAGTCCCTAAAGGGGCTCCAGGAAAGCTGGGGAGGGACTCTGGATCAGGGAGGGGAGCCATGGGATGAGGGGGAATGGTTTTAAACTGGAGGAGGGGAGATTTAGATTGGATATTGTGAAGAAATTCTTTGGTGCGAGGGTGGTGAGCCCCTGGCCCAGGTTGCCCAGAGAAGCTGTGGCTGCCCCATCCCTGGAGGGGTTCAAGGCCAGGTTGGATGGGGCTTGGAGCAACCTGGTCTGGTGGGAGGTGTCCCTGCCCAGGGCAGGGGGTGGCACTGGGTGGTCTTTAAGGTCCCTTCCAACCTAAACCATTCTGTGATTCTATGATTTTTAAGAAGAAAGGAACAGCTGATTGCACTGAACAGCAACGAGGTAAATCAGGAAGATGGCAGACTACAGCGGTTCTGGCTTTGTCTAAGAAAAAGTTGGTAAAAGCTGGGACAAGACTGGTTTTGATGGAATGTCAAAACATGAATTCAAACTTGGAGAGGGCCTGTGCTAGAACGAGGAAGGGACCCCATTTACAGATGGTGGATTCAGTGAGCTTGGAGTTGAGGAGGAACGATAGTAGCAGAAGCAAGCAGGATGGTTATATTTCATTTATGCTATGGTAAGTGAGGCTATGGCATCTTTACACAAGGGGGAATAGTCAGGGGAAAAGGAATGGAGAGGTCGGGACATTGGATAATGTGGAGTCAGCAAAGTAAGTCGAGGGTTAGAAGAAAAACAGAAATCAAACTCTTTAATCCCTGAAAAATGAAAGGAAGTTGGAGAAGTAAGATGAAAGGCATGTTTTGCCCTTCTTTCTGTCAAAAAAGAATCGGCAATATCCTATGCGGAAAGAGAAGTCAAAATAAGAAAAGGGGAGGGTGGATTGAAAGCTACGTAATTATAATGGGCTGCCAAGTGGCTGTTTTCCTAATTCATCTCTGCAATAGTTCCTTATAATTTCACTTCATGTCGGGCTGTGCATTGCACATTCACACTCTCCTGTACTGGCCTGTGTCCTGAAGAGCTTGCAGAGTATTTTAAAAACACAGAGCCCTCAGTGAAGTCAGTCTGCTGCTGAAATCAAGTGATCCGCACCGTTGTTCAGCTGTAATTAAACTGGAGGCACATTATTTGCTCAAACACTACTGTTTAATTTATCTGTTTGCTCCAGAAGGTGTTTTCCATTTTCCCATCGTTCTCCTGTGAATAGACAATGCCTAACCAATTTCCAGGAAGCAGTCTTTTTTTCCTTATTGTTTTTTAAAGTGAAAGGCAGATGCTGAGAACAGATTAGTTAAAGTGTAAAGGTTTCCACAATACCTCTGAGAGCCATTCCAGCCTCGTGCCTTGGGACTGTTAAAAACTCTCTCTAAACAAAGGCTGCTCTGAGTGCAAATCTCATTAACATACAACAGTCCTGCTTGACCTGACTTTGCTCTTCAGTGAAGTGACTGAAATGTAGACAAGCTCCAGCAGTATCAGTACATTTACATTAGTCTGACAGGCCAGAATCCGAAGCACCGAAACAGTTTTGGAAATTTCACACTGCCATACAATCAGTCTGTATAGACTGAAACCACGCTGAGCCAACTGTTTGGTTTACAAAAGCTTTAAGAATCCAGCCAGAAGTTTGAGCACATGTCTCTTCCTGAGAAAGGGCTGTTAGGAGAGGGCCCTCATCAGGACTTCATTGAAGCAGACATTCCTTTATGAGACTTTTAGCTGTACTTTAGATACAAGTCCTAGCCCTGGGGCAGATCTAGCAATTACTTTTTTTTCCAGGGTGGATTTAATCACTCTATGTTTGGCTGACATGGTTTCGATAAATAACAAGCCTTTGCAAGGTTTGCTAGGAGCTATAAAATACCCTTTCCAATTGCCACTTGAGCCTTCACAGAACCCCAGAGCTGGTGGTAGCTCATGTGAAACAAACGCTCTTTCCTTGTGGTATAAAAATTTCTATATATTCAGGCACCATTAAAGAGTCATCCTGGATGAAACTACTGAAAAGGGCACATTAAACAGCAGAGAGCCTCATCTATCATATCTGCAATCCTGTGTTGCACAACCCGCCAAGTAGAAGGGGAAGTTAGAGCCATTTTTTGCCACCACTGCGTAAACCCTGCCTGAAACCATCAGGCCACGTGCATCAGCCTCTCAAAACCAACATCCGAATGACCGCTCTGCACGATAGGACAGACAGACAGGGCTCTTCTGCTGGGAGGGGGAACGAGGCAAGCCGTGGAGATGGCACATAAAATTATTAGGGAGATAAGGTGCTTATTAAGGGGTTAGCATCAAAGGAAATACAGGCCCCAGGAAAAGACAGTCTCTTCCTCCTTCTCCCATTTATTTGACAACCAAACAATGATCCTTTGGGACTGACTGTTGTGACTGGTCACACAGAGTAGGAGAGATTACGCAGTTACACTCCAGCAGTTATCAGCTATGCTGCTGAGACTCAAAGACTCCATCTCAAAGACTCTGACTCAAGTCAGAGAGGATGGGAGACCACGTACCATCCCTCCCATGCCTTATCACCACTCTGCAGGTCAAGCTGGAAGCAAAAACAAGCCTCACACGGTGATGTGATGAAGACATGATGAAGCAGAGATTGTCCTGGGGTGACAGTCTGTGATCACTACAAAGTTGGCATTGCTATTCCTCTAGCAAGTTCCATCAAAAAGAACGAGCAAGATCTCTTTTTGAGGATGATTTGCACATCTCAGTGCTGGGGAATGGCATCCTATTAACAGCCCTGAATCACAGCCTTGCTCTCAGAGGCAAGCACCCAACCACTAATGGGTCTAACTCTCTAAGAGCCCCTTGGGGCAAGCAAACACTACCTCCCTGACACCAGTGGGGAAGGACAACAGCTTTCCTGAGAGTCTCAGAGATGATTTGGTCTACCTAATTTTTGTATCATATTAAAAAGTCTTTTCAGGAGCACCATCACATACCTAATAGCTTTTTGCACCAAGTTGGTAAGCGCAGATTTAGAACCAGGGAGAATACCTGGACATGGAAAATCACATGAGATGTTTCTACTCCCTGAGCAGAGATAGCTTTGAAATTAGGACTCCTGTGTGAATATAATCTGATGCTATTTGTTAGAGGGCAAAAAAGGGCGATTTCTGTCAGTATACCTGTCCGTGAAGCTTTCTGCTTGAACTCTTCAAGTTAAAGTGAATGCCATAGAAACCAGATCTCATTTTCTACGTGCTTCTTTGATAGCCATTCCCAGGCTGTCTACAGTGCATCCTCCCTCCAACATCCCAGCAGTTTTGGGAAATGCTCATATTTCTAAGCACTGTTTTTACCTAGGGGTATGGGAACAATCCATTCGCTTCAGTGACAGCACCTAAAAACCACTGGAGATCTGGGTTTGAGAAATGGAGAGCACTTTCCCATTCGTGGCTGCCAATGAGACTGAGCCCACATGGCCTCTTGAGCCTCAAGTGTCAGGGGTGTTGCTGCCAAGAGCCAAGCTAACAAGAGAAACACTGACTTGTTTTCTGACACGGTCTAGCCCCATGAGCATGGCACACTGCCTTCGGACTAATACGCTCTGCCAGGGAACTCTGCAGTCCTCTGTGTCCTTTCCAATGTGAGCAGCATTTTGTGTTTTAGACTTGTGCTGATCACAGAGGAAGACTCTGACAGAGCAAGAAACTGAACCTGCGACTCCCATGGACCAGCCTAGCTTTTAAACAACCCTCCTCCCGGATAGGAACTTCAAAATGTATGAGGGTTAGTGAATATTCATCTGTAGCATCTGTGCTAATTTGCATTCTGGTTGTAAGGAAAGCTGGTATCCGCCCTCCTCACAGGGCGGACAGGAGGGATAGGCTCACGTATGAAGGCTCGCTCACACCCTCACAGTTTAGGGGAAAACCCAAAGCTTCAGTAGAATAATAGGAAAGCCACATGCTGGCTCTCTGCACGCAGAATGTACGATTCATTTTGGTCATGCTGGTGAACGGAAGCCACGTTTTACTAGTTTTAGGTTTAATAGGATCCAATAAATATGCAAATTTCCAAAACAATTAAATATACATGCCATGATGGAGTTGCATCCAAGTATATTTTCTAATTAAAAAATCCCTCCCTGTCTCTGGCAGTCCTCTAACCAGTGGGCTGGGCAGGCTCCTAACAGAACTGATGCAAAAAGTAGACACATTCGAAATATTAGGAATGGGTGTTGCAGACTGGCTGAGGGATTTTGTTACATGGGTACCAGTTCTGTACTTCATGTTTGGCTTAACTAAGGGTTCTTCCTCCCTCTACTCTCTGACGAGAAGTAGACTCACGTATTCATCAGTTTCCAAAGGGCAAGAACTCCTGCTTGTAAAAAGACATTGTCACCTTTGATCCAAGGACACATTTGTGCTGATTGGATTGTCAAAAAAATATTTTAAGATCATGTCTGTTAGAATATGGCTCACCCTTTGTATTATGGGTACATTTATATTTGATTTATGGGGTTAATAAATTATTACTAGATGTTGCGGGCGTAAGTAGCCCACATTATAGATGGCTACGAGCAACCCATTAACCTGCTGGACTTCAGCAGTCTGTAGGAACTAACCATTTATTGGAACTCTTGTAATACAAATGAGCCATTTCACTAGCGCGTCTTTAACATACGACTGAATACCGCTCCTCAAGGGAAAGGGTATTTCTCACGGCAGGTACAGCTGGGGAAGGAGAAAGGCAACTTCTGGCTACTAACTCCCAGATTCTTCCTATGGCCCTAGGCCACTAATTCAAACCGCAGTGCCTCAGCTTACTCATATTTAAACTGGAAGTGACTGGCTTGCCTCACAGGTGGCTAGCAGAGATTGTCCTTTGGTCTGTATTTTGAGATGCGATACATCCTTGCAAAGACAATTAACTTGAACATATTTTTTGCTTGCCCACAATGCTTTTTTTTTAATTCCCATTAGTTTACACAGTGAAATTTTTGCTCAGAAATACTTCTTTCTTAGCCCTCCATTTGGTAGAAAGTGCTTTACATGATCATAGTCAACAGTAAGGATGGTGGTGAGACACTGGAAGAGGTTGCCCAGGGAAGCTGTGGATGCCCCATCCCTGGAAGTGTTCAAGGCCAGGTTGGATGCGGCTTTGAGCAACCTGGGTCTAGTGGGTGGTGTCCCCAGGGGATGGGACTAGATGATCTTTAAGGTCCCTTCCAACCTAAACCATTCTATGATTTTATGATTCTATAAATCACAGCCACAAGAGATCTTTAGTCAAAGGGGGCTACTGAAGCAGTAGCTTGAATTTGGCTGTATAAGCAAGAAGCCACCATCTTTTTCCCCACTTTTGTTACTCACTTCTGGCATGATTTCGATCTTCTCATAGCGCCGCTTGTACGGAAGAGTCAGCACCTCCGCTCTGCGGTAGGACATTGGCGGCGGCTGGCAGTCTATCATCAGATCTGTGCGATGAGACTGGGTGGGGGGTGGCTGAGTGTACTGCTCTGGGCAAACTACGTGGAGAGGCTGGAAAAGAAGAGAGCGGTGACTTAAAAAAATGTTTGGTTGACTCTGTGCACTGCTCTACAACAGTAATCATTGCCATAAGGAGGACTGCAGATAGCTTTTTCTTCCAGATCCTTGTCATCTAAATTGGAAGCAACTGATAGCAGTGGCGGAGACCACCAGAAAATGGCATGGAGTGAGGCAGATGTATCAATATGCAAGGCTGCAAAACCAGCAGCACAATAAGCAAATCTGAGTTTTCATGGCCTGCCAGCAGTATATTAACAAAGCATAAACAGGCTGGTTGCCACAAGGATCACTGCAGGATTTAAGGAAGCCAAAGAGCAAGACAGTGTTTCTGCAAACTGTTTTGGAAACAGCATTATACTTCAGTAGTAACGTGTAAGAAGATGCTTGTCCGAAAAACGGGCAGTGGCAATTGCTATCAGTTGTGCGGTGACAAGCCAGATCACAGAACAATGAGATAAAGTGATCCAGACATTGTTAATAGGTTTGGAAGAATATGTATTTTTGTGTTCAACAAACTGAAGACAGAACAAAGGGAAAAGCTCAGCCAGGGAAAAAAAAAAGGGTATTATTTTAATTATGTCATGAGTCAGAAAACGAATTTCAGTAGAAACAAATTGGATGAACAAGGAGAGGCCACTAAAGCCAAAAAGAGTCAAGGGGGGAAAGCAGAGACTACACGGATGCTCTGGCCTTCTTCCTAGACAGCAGAAGTCTGGATTTTGCAAACGGAGCAAAGAAAGCAGTGGGTTTGGAAGAAATGTGAAACTCCAGAACAGCAATGCCAGGACCAAAGCAAGTATCAACTGTAGGATAAAGAGCAGAGGAGATGGTTAAAGCTGAGGGCTCTGAGGACACTTCGGTACCCTTTGCATTAAGACAGTATTAGACACATCCAGGTTTATATATACAAACAGGAAAAAGTGATTATGACTATATATACCTAAAAAGGAAGAAAGGATTGTTTGCACCATTTTCTCTGCATTTTAAGCTTCTAAGGATCTTCCAGCCACTCTGTGCAGAGACTGGCAGTCATTCCATATTCATGTTGGAGCAGGATGATAAAGGAGAGCTCGATGCTGTGTGGTCTCTCATGGGGAAAAAGGATCTGGGTGTTCTCTTGATTTTGCTATTGTTTAATGTAACAGTTGTTCACATTCGACCTGTTAATTTCAGGTGTGTAAAGAAACATAAGAAAAAGCAACAGAAATTCATTACCTGGACTTCTTTGAGTAATTTAGACACCTGAATAAAATTCAGTCTTGTGTCAATGGGACAGTAAACACATTTCATGGCCAAAGGTTGATAAGGAGCCAGGGCATCCAGATAAGAGAAATCTGGTTCTGAAAAGAGAAATGTTGAAAACATTCAATGCCTGTTAAGAACCAAGATGGCCCAATTCCTCTCTGATTCCATGTTCTAGTCTAGACAAGCTGTTGTTCAGCAATGTTAATTCTGTTATAGATTTCTCTTCCCTCCTTCCTTCCCGTGCCCGATTTTTTCAGTTAATTTGATGAAAATTATGCCCACAATTAGTCTTACCTTAATCAAGCAACAGAGCAATACTATTTCATTTGAACACATTATTGCATGATTTTTATAACAAATTTAATCAAGACAAAAACATAATCTCGTATTTTTAATCAGATCCTGTAAAAGAAGGCAAGATGTAGAACTTTTTGCTATCATAAGGTAACCCAAACGTCAGCTTGTTTCTCACTATGATAAACACGCAGCAAAAAGACTGTATCTTGATAAACCTGTACCAGTGTCCTCTGCTACAGACACTCTACCTCCAGCTCCCCCTTTACCTTATTATATATATACGTTTTTTTTTAAATCCAAGTGCCAGGTTTAGACTGGTGTGTCTAAATTTTAATATAACCCAAGAGGACCTGTAGGGAGCCCTCCCGTTTAAGGGACAGGAATCGGGTTTTTTTACAGTTACGCCAGCAGAGCAGTTGCAGTTCAGGCCAGCATGAACCGAAGGTTGCTGGCGGCAGGGGCTATCCAGAAGGAGAGATGGGCTGTAATAACTTCATTAGCTGGTATTTTTCTTAGACCTAGCAAGTCTCAACTTCCCCTTTGTATTCTTATTATTGCCTTGAAAAAATTAGATTAGAGGTTTGCCAGGGAAAAGTCATGCACCGAATGGGCTTTTACTCACACAGAGAGTAATACACCCTTGAGAATACTACGGAAAAATACTATTTCTTTGATGAATGAAAAACGTAGGTCTCATAGGTGATGCAGCGTAGGATACACATAGCCACTTAATTCTGGGGGTCACCAACTAATGATGTGGAAAAGCTTATGCCATGACTATCTACCTGATAATTGTGGGATAGGTTGCATAAAGGGAATGCTAGAAAAACTGGTATTAGTTTGGTAAGTACAGAACGAGAAAAAGAGAAGGGGATGCATGAAAGACTTATCAGCGAGACTATTCTGAACCACAGGGCTTCAAAGGACAACCTGCAGAGTGAAGAGCAGCTGCGAACCACCAAGCCTTGCTAGAAACAGTATGAGGTATTTCTCTGGTATCTGCTCGGGCTGCGTAAAAGGATGAACTTAAAGGAAATTCAAATACAGAGAATCCAGTCTAGATTTAGACAGTCATCTTCTACGTTCCTACATGACTCTCAGGAGAGCATGGCTGGATTTCTCATACCGATGGCAAGTAAAAATATCCTTTAAAACTTTACCACAGGAAGTGGTAAAGCACGCAATATGGCATCTGACATTCAATATTGGGCCTCATTCTACTGATAAAGACAAGTTAATTGCTAGCCTAAAAATCTGCTGCTGGCTAAGTACCAGTGATCACGATGTGGTTATATTTACCCCGTGAGAACAGAATATAGCATCAGCCAATGATACATACGTTTGGAACTGTCAAAGGGATAATTTTCCCAAGTTTAAAGCAATTGTCAGAGTAACTGCCTGGGAACATCAAAGTGAGAAATATTAACAAAAAATAATAGTTGTACAAGAACATCTTACTAGACGCCCAAAAAGCCATGAATCCACAAACATGAAATAAAAATTATACTGGGCAAAAAGCCACGCTAGTTAAAAGCAGATGTGTTAGTGGCAATGAAACAAAGCCTGAAAATATCAATGTAAAAAATAGGAGTTAATGGCAGTGAAATTTAACAGCAATGAATAGAAGTTTAAAAATAAGAATACGGAGAAGGTAGCTAGTTGAAGAATGATCAGCGGTCAATTAGAGTTAAATCAGAAGACATTTTAAAAGTCATTGGGGAAAACCAGAAAACTTAAGTAAGACACACGTCCTGTGCTAGAGACGTATAATGAAATTGTAAGATCAAAAAGTTATCAGAGAGAGCTTTTCCATCGCATCTGGTGGTGTGAATGACACAGAGGTCTGACTGCTTGTATCTGAAAATGCCAGGAGGCAGCACCTTTTCAGACTACATATTTTTGGATCAGTAGGCTCAGATAATGAGTAACCTGCTCTAGCGGGAGGTGTCCCTGCCCAGGGCAGGGGGTTGGAACTCGATCATCTTTAAGGTCCCTTCCAACCCAAACCATTCTATGATTCTGTGATATGATAATGTACAGACATGAATTTTTTTTGATCTAAGAATCCAAAATGGCATCCAGTCTATAGTCTCTCTGAACAACTGATAAGAATGTAAGAGCCTAGAAAAACTGAGAGATTCTAATGAAGGAATTCTAACACAGGAGTTTGAAGATTTAGAACATGTGAAAAATGTAGATTGAGCCAGTCTCACACTGAACTCATGTGAAATACAGGAATAGCTGTTTTGAAACTACCAAAACCCCAGAAGTCACCTGTCTGATGAAGACGGTGCTTGTCAAGGACACATATTGACAACTTCTGACAGAATCACAGGTCTTTAGCTTTTCTCCCAAGACATCTGATTTACTCCTGTGTGACAGAGTTATAAAATCGTCCACTGTACAGCACTAATGTGGCATACATGAGCTGTTTTTAAGATCTCCTAGGGAGTTAGTTTCTAAAGCACTGTTGCTATCGGAGACAGAGCAAGAAACAGACTTCTTTCCACTGTGTTTTCTTCTAGAATTTCTTTGTGGCTTAGTGGTATTCAATATTTTTAATCAATAACCTATTCAATACTGCTTCAGTGGTAACATTTGCAGACGACACAAGCAAGAGGAGCAGCACTACAGCTCACTCACAGCTGGTGTCCTGTCTATTGGCTGCAGCTGCTGATTTAGTCTATATTCTCTCATAGTTGTTTTTCTACATTACAAATTGGAAAGGTGGAGACTACGCAGCTCCTGTGGACTGAACAAGCAGTGCCATCATTAACAATACTGCATGACCTGTACTTTAAAGGTCCCAATTACTAGAAACTAAGAGCCTTTCACAGGAAAAGCTAGAACATCGTCTGCTGTCACATACTGCTTCAATGGACCAAATTTCTTTCGTAACTGCAGGGGATTTTATCTTAAAACCGGAGAAGCTAAATAATTAAATAATAAAAATCCTGGGCATCACCGGAGGTTCTTCAGATTTCCACTAGAGTTACTAAGAACAGAAGAATTTAATCTGCTAGGGATTTCTGTAGACAAGATGTCTTTGTTCCAGCTGAGACAGTCATACGGAAGCAGGAACATCCTGCTGAGTGGATATGCCTACAGATGGAGACAGAGTCCAAAAGCCACGGATAGATGAATTTAGGAGACAAATCACCACAAGCACCTTTGGAATCACTGTGCACTCCAAGGCCATCACAACCAAAGCAGATCTCAATTGGAGTTTCATTTCAAGTATAAACTGGGAATCAATCTCAAAGATCATGACCTAATGTATCCACAGGCCGTTACGACTGCTATTCCGATGCCTTAACAACTTGCCAGGGCCATGCTCTAATAGAAGACTGCTCTATTTTCCTCACTTCACAGAAGGATTACATATTAATACTGAAAGGTCAATTACCTCTCCCTACAAGAAGGCACAGAGTAAGAGTTCTTGCCATTAAAGGCCAGTTTCGGACACCCTCGCTGGCGGTGGGTAGCACATTCAGGACATGATTAATGCCACTGCCTTCCTCTGCACAACCCAGCAGAGGGTGTGTACGCTCTCATTTTAATTGAAGTCCCAACTGGAGTAGAATTCACTGTTTCCAAGATAATGCAGATCTACATTGCAATTTTACCAATTACTGTAATTAGGGCACATCTCCTGAAAGTACCTCAAAGGTCAGGAGCGATGGGTACTGTAACAGCTATGACGTTAGTGCTGTGGTACCATGCACCGTTTCCCAGCATAAACAGTCCAGATTGAAGTGTCTTATCTGCTCAGCAGGAATGCCCTTGTACCTCCCCTCCCCCTGCAGTAGGGCTAATTACACACTTCTTTAAATCTTTGCAAATTGGTTTCAGAGTATCATGATACTGTGACACTTTTTGGTATCAATATTGGGAAAGAGTCAAAGGGACTAGTCTCAAGTCTACATTAAAAGCCAAAGAAGGAAGGAAATAACCCTTTCCCAATCCGCTTTGCTTTAGGAGGTTATGTGCTTTCCAGCAGTCCTATTCACTAAAAAGAGGAGGAAAATAAGCTTAACAGTGGGACTCCATCACGCCTTTGCTGTGGGAGTAGGTTTGATCAGTTACTGTCTTCTCCTCCCCATTTCTAATTACTTTGTCCTAGTCCAAAATCCACACCTTTTTTATCTGGCTAAGTTACATATAACACATCTCCCAATTATACCAGAGCTCATTATACATAAAATCAGTAGCAATAGCCTAAAGGATTATTTCCCTTCTCAGATCTGAAGCGTGCCCACTGTAGGGTTCTGTTTGGATGACACATCAGGTATAAAGAGGAGGAGGCACCTGGACAGAACGTCAGTTTGAGGAAAGGCCTTGAAATATTTTTAAAGGAGATCAAACTCCAGAAGATATCCCCTTTGCTAGGTTTCATGATCTCTCTTAAATACTTTGTCTTGCTGTTTAATGATTGGCGTGGTCCCAGGATGCAGCTGCCCTGTGGATCTCAGACCATAGCTCACTCTGAGGTAGACAGGGCTTGATTCATTAGATCCATTAAAAGTAGGGTCAGCACTAGAAGCAGACTGGGAGAAGTGGAGGAACCTAGAGGACCTGTTGTGCCCCTGGCAGCCTGAGTCATTGAGAAAAGGAAACAGCTCCCCAGGATATTAGCTAGAGCGGTACCTTCAGCTTCAGACACAAACGTGTCTCTCAGCCAAAAACGGTCTGAAAAAAAAAGCTCAGCCAAAAGGCAGCAATGGCATAGATCACTGCTGCCAGGTCTGTATGGGGCGCACACTTCTGAAACAGCAGAGATGACAGAAGCATCTTTAGAAACAGACCGTCTGGTTGCCTGAGGTTCTGATGAAAGGGCGGGAGAAAGGACGAGGAAAGGTTTGTGATTCCAGTGGAATCTGGAGAAGTGTTTCTCCTTTCTGACCGGCATCAATTAGGTCTTGCCTGGGTTTAACGTGCAGCCAGCTGCTTTTAATCCAAAAATTAATTTCCTGTAGGCATTTTACTGCTGTGCATAACAAAGACTTTACTTAGAAATGGCAGGAATGGACTCTGCATGGCAAAGGTTGGCTCTGCAGGGCTAAAATGAATTAAATGGCACAATAATTACATTTGTCCCTACAGTCAATCCTGGGGTCTTAATTTAGATGAGCTCCTACTGCAGTCAGAAACTTTTGCCCCAGAACAAATGAGGAAAGCCCCTACGATGTGGCCACACTTAACCAGAGCACACAATCTATTGTTAATTTGATAATATCTGCATTTTACTTACCTGTGAATATAACAGTGTTCAAGCTGGACTTTCCCCATAACTCCATGAAATGAACCACATCCCCAAATCTGAGAGAGGGATGTCCAGTGAACACCACACATGGCTGCTTGAAGTCATTGCTGAAGTCTCCATGGATGCTGGGATAATGTTTCAGCTTGTTTGTCTGAATGAGCTGAAATAAAAACAAAAATCCAGACATTACAAACTTTTCATGCCTCTGTGCTCTGTAGTTCAGTGTGTTTATTTATATGAGATTATAAATATTCTACAGTTTACTTCTAATTCATCGCCGAGTCCCTTCCTGCATATCCCCTAGATTTTCCAACAGATTTAGTCATGACTGTCCTAAATGTTATGAAAAGGAAGTCAGAGTATGGGGCCAGGTGCCTCCAAGTCCTTGCTCTCATTTCTTTGGTACCAGCAGCACGGTAACTGAGAGAACCTCTGCAAACACTCCCTGCTTACAGTTTCCTGGAGTGAACAGCGTGCTCAGCTGCCAAATTCAAAAGAAGCTACTTTTTTTCCTATTTGCCATGTCTACAAAGAGCTCTGGGCACCGATGTCGAACCTGGTTTTCCTGCCACCACAGAAGTACCAGGCAATTTTGCCTTCAGCAGTTTTGTCGCTATGAGTTTCATTGGTGTAACGGGTCCACACAAAGTCAAGTCCTCTGAAAAAACATATGAAAGAACAGAACGACTTGTGTTTCCTTAACTCTCCCTGAAACTAGCAATAACAATGAACTAAGAGCAGTAGGTACTTGTGACTAGAGCTGTCAAACAGAGTGTAATCAACTGTGCGCGTGGAACAGATTTCTTTACCAAGATGGGGGATTTTATTCATCAAGGAACTTTCTGAAGAAGAATTTTGCTTTATTTCTCCCGCCACTGTTTTCTAATCTGCAAAGCAAGGTTTTAACTTAAAAAGTAATATAATAGACTAGACTGCTAAGGACTTTCATGCAATGTTTTGCAAGTATTTTCTTGGCAGGTGTATGCTTCCATCCCCAGCCTCAAAATAACCGTAAATACAGTTTTCTTAAAAGGTATGCAATTTAACACAAAGAAATCACACACTGAACAACTAAGAACATGCACGGAAACAGAGGGCATGAAAGAGGGGAACGGTACTTCCTTTGTCAGCCAGTTTTTAAAGGAGCTGGGACTGTTCATCAAAGATCTCTCTATACGTTGCTGCCTCCTGTCAGGCGTTGCAACGCTGCTCAAAATACAGAATTTCCATATGCAGGGTTCAGCAACACATTTCTGCATCTGTTGTGCCGTTGAAGCCCAGATGACACAACTAATTAGCCAACAGCATGCTCTTCACTACCTGTCCTAACGTGATGTGTGTGCATCGTGCCCCTCTAGCAGAAACCCCCGCCACTCAGGACGTTTCTCTGCATCGTAACACATTTGATTTTCAGAAGAGGAACTAAGAAAGAACATCACGATAAGCAACTCTTCTGGTCTCTCAAAGCTGTAATTTATCTTTCCAGATTCTCTTTTATTTGTTACTTTTTACCACGGTAGATCTAACTCAAGATAGTGTGCCTACATGGAAACGAAAAGAAAGCTGAGAATTCTGATGCGCCTTTAAGCCTCTTAACAACTTATGCACAACAAAGCACTTCAGAACTTAAGGTTATTACACAATTAGGTTCTTAATTGAATTTAGCACCGTTAGACAATAGTATCAACCCTACTCAGCATCTAGCTGTCACCACCTAAAGATATGTTTTGGTGCTAAAACAGGCAATGTACAAACTTACCCTCAATACCCCTTCAATAATTGAAAGTTGGCTGCCCATAGGTGCCAATATTTATCTTTCTCCTTTCCTTCCTTGAGTCTGGTCTCCTTCAAGTTCCCAAAAGCAAGTATTTTGCTTTGATTTTGCATTTGACTTCCCACATGTCCTGTTTAAAACTGCTGTGCAATACCTGGATGGCTGGAATGGAATGGGATTGGGGGTTGATGTACAAGGGAAACTACAGGTGGACACAGCCCGTTAATTCCATGTGGATCTCTGGATCATGGAGGAAGTAGCTAGGGCACTGCACTTTCTGCAGCATACTAATAATACCAAATTCCTATTTAATCTTCAAGAGAGAAATTTGAAAAAAACATCCACTAACTGCTCTGGCAGTTAATATACACTGAATCTTGAAAACATTTCTGCAATTAAGACTGGTAAAGATTTCTGATGAACACATCTGGAGTGCAATATTTAGAATCTAAACTTAGCTTCAGTAATAAAAACCGTAATTTAGCAGACAATGGGCGAAACAAATTTGATCTCATAAAATACTGGCATTTAAAAGAATGGGTAGGAAATGGCCCCATGAAGTTTTTCCCTGATTTTTTTGAGGGAAGGCAAAAGCCTCAAAACTGAAGTTGCAAAAGCAGTTTCAATTGGGTAAACTGGAAGAAGGGGACAATTTCTACTTCAAATACTAAATGGGATATGTGACATTCCAGGGCAAAACTTTGTCAGGGACCAGCAGGTAGGTAAGTGAAAGACATTTCTACAGCTCACATTCATGTTACACGCTTCTGAAAACCACAAACTGTTCTTCCAGCATCCTGTTTCACAGGTTCCTTAGGATTGTATCTATTTGTATACAGCATTCAAACCTTTGCTAAGCTGTGAGAGCAGCACTCTTACGTGCAAAAGCATCCTCAACAGCCTGTTTCACTGCTGTACCTATACAAATGTTCATTGCTAAGAAACAAAATATTCTCGTCAAAGCATTAAGAAAGCCTCAAATCCCTTCCTATTACTTTGTAGCGAGACACAGGATCTCTAATCCAGTTTTCACGACCTCGGGTTTTGTTTACGTGGTTTTTTAAATTTTTCTTTTTTTTTTTTTATTTCCAGCAACAAGACATCTAGCGTAATGCTGGGGTGCACTGCTTCTAACTGGGGGGGTGCTAACTCGGGAGGAAAAAGGGACACACGCTGACTCCCCAGCACTGTGTCCTGAGGTGTGGTGATTTTTTTTTTCATCTTTTTTTTTTTATCTTGGAAGATCTTTTATGATAAGCCTCCTGAAGCTCCATACCTTAGCTCACGACCTCTGCTTCTCACAGCTAGGTGAGAATCGCAGGGGCGAAAGGCTACAAAAACAAGTTTAGAGACATTCTACTCACTCCAGCGATAAAGCAGCTGGTAGATTTTAGTGTCTAGAGCCATGTCTTTTCTAATTACCCAATCAAAAATATATGGAGCTGAACTTGCAAAACAAGTTCGACAAAATTTCACAAATCATTAAGGGGACTAAATTTGTAATGATTTGCACAAGCCTTTTATACCTACAGATGAGATGGGCTATATAAGCCCAACAGTCCTTACCGTGTCGTGTTCAGATCTCCACCCTGCACCAAGCCGGGGCCAAACCCAATGCCTGGCATTCAGCCAACCAGTATTTTCAAACCGGGAACAATTTCTGGGAACTAGAAGCAACATTTCTACAGAAAGAACCATTATTGACTGAAAGCTTAAGAGATAGAGGATGGTAAAGTACTGAACCGAGACTGAGGAGAGCTGTTTTTTTTTTAAATCCCAAATGGTTATGCTTCCCTTTAAAGCGGTAGACTTGATTTACAGGGTCAGCAACTGCTGCTATAAACAGGATAAATCTCCAGAGCCTTTTTGTACCCTTTATTGAAGTGAGCCAAAATACGCTGCTATTTACTCTGTGTGCGTGTGCGCGTGTGTTCTGCATCCAGAATTTTGAGCAGATGTGGTTCTTATCAATGAGTGATGCATTTATTACTTCACCTCCCTCACTCCCTTCATAAGCCCAACACTAACAGGGGCCTAATTCAATATAGTACTATAAGACAAAACATAATACTATACAATCACCTGGTCCCAGGTATTTATTGCTTTGAATACGATATGCAGGAAGTGGTATATGGAGGAGGGAAGAAAAGATGAAGAAGACAAATGCCAGTATTTAAGACCACAGAATCAATATTACTCCCACCCTGGCTATTTCCAGTCAGAAAAAGAGGCTTTTCCTAGCCATTTCTCTTAGGTGTTGCTAACAGAATCCTTAATAAGAGGACAGCAAATCCAAATTCTTCCTCTGCTATCAAATACTGATCAATATAAATTACCTCTCAAATTTTTCTGCTGCGGACATTTAGAGAAGTCTAGATTCACTTATCTTATAGCCTGAAATTGTCTCTGTAAAGATCGAGCGGAAAGGAAAAGGAGTGAAAGCTTCTCATTTTGCCTTGCTAGGACAATTCAGTCGTTCATTTATAAAGCCTCTGCCTCCACAAAAGGGATGGTGCAGAGTGTACAATCCATGGCTGGGGAGAGGGTGGATTCCTCAGCTGCGGCTGTGTTAGGATGGGACATTCCTACGCGCTCAAGGAATCTGGTAAAACACCACAAGCTGGTTCTGGGATACCAGACTAACATTTCTAAACAAAGCTAGGCAGTGTGGAGCTTAAATCTAAGCCTATTTAGACAGTTGATCCTAGAATATAACTGATACAGTGCCTTGGAAGTGAAAGCCACTACCTCCCTTGGCCAGCCCGCTAGATTCACAAACATTTGGAAACTCCAGTTTTTAACTTTGCAGAAGCTTCCAACGTTACATCCACTTGAGCTCCTTCTCCTCTCCTCCCTGTCACAATAAGTGCTGGTGAAAAACTGAACCGCCCCTTTTGTTTAAGCGTAGGTGAAAGTGATCCACGGAGCAATCCATCCCTTCCCTAACTGACTGTTTCCCCACTTTTCCTCTGGAGAAATGGCTGTCTGGAATGCAGAACTCCTGCTCCAGATCCTAACCCCCTCCAACAGAGTCACAGCAACTCTTACCCCAGCGATCACAGAGAAATGCCTTTAAAAAGAAGCTCTTTTAGTTTGTCCACTGCTAAACAGCTGCAGATGAGACTTCAAAAGCTTGTGCGAGAATCTGGACACTCCATTCATATTAACTTTAGTAGGAATTGATGTCGAAATCCATCCCTACAAGCCTGAAGCACTTTAGCCCACATTCCTTGCTCATAACACAGGGAAAGTATATTCCCTGTTCACTGGGACTGGATGTTAGGAAACAAATTGCCACCCCAAAAACCTGTATGCAGTGATTGCGCGGGAGGAGGTATGATGAACACCTACTACTACACTGAAGCGGAAGTAACAAGGAGGGAGTAGCAGCGTTTTGGGTTCTCTGCAGAGTTGAACAGCGTGTCTGGTTTTATTCAGCACAGCAGAACAAGAAATGAGTTCAAAACAGGTAACATAAATCACAAACCTGGAAAATTTCCACGCAAAGAGAATGAGAAAGCTTCCAACAACTTAGTATAGAGAGAAGAGTAAGATGAAATAAAAATAATAATTTTAAAGAAGATAAAGATACTTTTATGTATCCTCTTGTAACAATAATAAAGGGATAGTTAAGTGAAATGCAAAATACAATCATAACTGATCAAAGGAAGCAAATGCTCTTTTTATACCATGCATCAGGCACCACTGGAACTCATCGCTGCAAGAGACGACATCAACAATTTGCAGGGGTTTTTGCCTTGTTTGTTTTTAAATCTTGTTGTTTATACAACAGGAACATCGAATTTCAGGACCAGACAGCATGCTGAGCTGGATGTGTTCCGTGGATAATGAGAAGATTATTTCCTGGTCTGTCCTTTCTGATGTATCATGCCAGGGATGTTATTAATGCTTGCTAATAACTAAAAGGCATGTCTGAGTAATTCCCTGTTTTCTTCCAACAACTGAGCAGCAAAGCACATCTTTTCATGATGGGCAGTTTCTGTATAGGTTACATTGCACAAGCCTACCATTACTTTGAAAAAAGTAAGACAATTCTCCACTAACAACCTGTCCAACAGCAATGATCATTCAGTGTCTGTTTCTGATACTCATTAAAAATTCCCTTAAGTGCTAGCAAGCAGAGCTCTGGATTGTGGGGTTGTGGAGTCACAGATTTAGAAAGAGAGGTTTTACCTAAGACAAAAAGGCTGGCTGCTGA
Source organism: Alca torda (assembly GCA_008658365.1). NCBI lineage: Eukaryota > Metazoa > Chordata > Aves > Charadriiformes > Alcidae > Alca > Alca torda. Next base: position 123,283,322 of record CM018078.1, on the reverse strand, counting down.
CTAAGGCTCTAACTCAGTAACTGGAAGCCTAGAGTCCAAGTCCTTGCTCCCTCCTAGACTGATGGTATGGCCACGGACAGGTTACTCAGGCCAGGTCTGCATTAAGGCCATTTTGCTCAGTAAAATTACACCAAAACATCACAGCAGCTGAGCCTACCGTGGCTACTCCGCACAGGCCTAACAGGGTTTCTGCCAAGGAATAATACATTTGTTAACGATTGTACTGAAAAGAGGTTATATAGATGTTTCACATTATATGAGTTACATACACAGTGTCAGCTGCAAGATTTTGTCCCTCTTCTGTTCATGTTGTTCGTTCCAACTCTGTATTTCATAGAAGAAAAAGAAACCCAGCTTCTCTCCCATGCCTTAGAAACAGCCTGACAGCGTTAAACCACAACCAGCTGTAGGCATCACTAAAGCTGGAATGCAGCCCAAGGCAGCTGAGAATGGCAGGGGTAAAAGGATGACAGTCCCTCAGAGGACAGCAACAAGGAATCAAAGGCATGTGCTGAGCATGGGGTACCTGACGTGGACATCTTGGTGCTGTGTTGGTGAGCGTGGGTGTCTGGCATGTCAGTCATCTATATAAATCTCAATATGCTTTGATTGTTTAAAACCAAACTAAACAAAACCGTGCATCTTACAGAACAGAAAGGAGCAATCCGATCTGGTGTTCTCAAGCATGTCTAAACTTCAGTGATTTATGACCCTCAGAAAAGCACTAAATGAAACAGCAGCCTCAGTCTTTCTTTGCCTGGGTATTACTTTGTTTTGGGTTTGCCATTAAGCTAGGCTTTTAAGAGAGCATTGCTCTATGCCTAGGGCCGCTGCCTCTCACCATACAAACCAGTTTTGCAAAACAGCCAGTATGTATCAGGAATTAGCAATGAAGAGACCCATTTAGTCCACCATGGGGTGGGTGTAACGCAGGTTACTCCACCTCCCAGCGTTTATACAGCAGCTCTAAGTGCACACCCAAACACACAATCTGAGTTGTGTCAGATGACTTACGGTGACATGTGCAGTACTTACTTCAGATGGCAGCTGAGCGCTGAAATGCCTAAAAGCTACAGCCATCTCATAGTTTGGAAGCCACACAGATGTGCATACACAATATGTTGTGTCATTTAGCACATTTAAGGCAACCCTTAGGCAAAAATGTAAGAAGCCCAAGAATGGCTTCCCATCAGTGGTGTCTATGGGTCTAGATAAAGCTGTTTGTGCATCTCATGATAAAATGTCTCCAGCTTTGTGGGCCATAAGCCTGTATGATTTGGTCTTGTCAAGCAAAGCCTGTACCTGTAACAGGCACGTTACTCCCTCTGTGCACTGCATTTTGTCATAAGGCAACTGATTTGTTATCCACTGCTGTGAGTCCTTTCCTAGATAATTACCTTGATCTACACATGAAGCACAAAGGAATGTCTCAACAGCTGAACAATAATTTGGCAAAATCTCATTATCAACAGGCCTGTGGAGAATATAAAATGTCCTAAAAATTAGAGGACACAGTTATCACTCTATAAACACAAAGACCCATCATATAAGATGGGTTAATTAATCCGGTCTTTGACAGCTGCATGTTTGGCTTCTCATTTTTGGAAGGGCTTTCACTTAAACGTGCCAGTTCCAGTGCACATTGTGAACTAAAATTTCGAACCGATGTCTTTGGTACATAGGCTGTCAGCGAAACCAAACACACTGCGGATCAACAAGGACACCCCAGAAAGCAGAAACACAGTGGAAATTAGAAAGCATAGCCAGCAGCATGGCTACAGAGGCTTGTACTCAGAGATCAGGCTCTGGAATTGATTTATCGGTGTGAATTAATCTTTTGGTTACAAAAAAAGTGGTGAAAAGGTGGCTTCCCCTGCAGCCTGCGTTATTCTTGGTAACAGATTATACATAATTCACTGCGCATCCTGCTTGAAATGCATTCAAGCATCTGGAAAGAGTGAAGGCTTCTGGTCAGATCCTACTTCCAACAATGCCTTTGAAGCACCCACAGATGATAGATACGACAGGCAATGGCAATTACCAGAACAAGCCCCTGGATGAGATATCTTAGAGGAAAAAGAAAAAAAAGAGCCTGAAAAAGCATTTAAGCTCTGGACTCTTAAACCTGCAATGGCCACTCTGCACATCTTATCAAACAGTTTTGACCACAGGAACTAAAAGAGCCGGTTTTCTGAGACTGCGTGCCCCAAATGGCTCACTGTTTCAGAGGTGGGGGATTTAGCCAAAATTCTTCCTCAGTCTCCCATTTCTTCCTTTCCCAGCCTGCCTCTCATTTACTTCAGTGGGAAATCTACCTGTTCCCAGTGGAGGAAGTAAGAGATTTCTCAATACGTGAGATAACTCTGAAGGTGTGAGTTATACCACGTTTATTTAATGTCTGGTTGGCTAAAACTTCCCCTCAAATTATTATTTTGTTGCAATAATTTTGATCCCCTCAACATGTTGCAGGGAGATCCCCCCCCCCAAAGATAGGAACCTTATTTCTCTTTGCTTCACTAAGGTGCTAGTTCAAGTAGTTTCATTTAAAATTGCCAATGACAGCACTCAGTGCCGCATGCTTTAACTTTTTTATATCAAATCTCTCTTTCAAGATACCACTTCTCCTGCAGCACACAACATGGTGCCTATTTCAGCTCGGGAGGGAGAAGCTGGGATGACTAAGCCGTCTCTGATAACAAGCTCTTAGTTTTACAGACTTTGAAATAAACTGTTCGGACAAAGGGAATATTCATGGTTGCAGTCTGATAAGAGCAAACATTCAACCATGTGTACGCCAGATAGCCTTCTGCGGGGGAAGTAAAACAGGCGAGCATATGTAAGTTATATGCTGAAATAAACACCATGATAATTTTTGAGTTGAGGGAACACCATCATTCATTCCTCCCCCACGCTCCCAAATTAATCACAGAAAGCAAAGGAAAAAACCTAACTTGTACGAATAATGACACAAAACTATTCAATAGCTGTAGAAGCGCTCATCAGAAAAACAACAGGCACCCAGGATTGTGTTCCAGAAACCCTCTCACTCTGTGATCTTAGCAAACAGCAAGGCCATGGTTTACTTACCTCAGCATGGGGAAAAGGAGGTTCTGGAAGATACACCTTTGTTTGTTTGTTATGACACAACCTTTAAAAGAAAAGGAAAATAAGCTGGGTTAGAGAGCTGTGGAACATCTCGCAGTATCTGCTGCCATCTACTGTTAAAACTTTTTCTGGAGAAAGCCATTTCATATCTGTGGCATCAGGTGCAAAACCACCAATTTGTTTTGTTACTTCCAGTCTTCCTGCTTAGAGGACCAACACCTACAGGACAGGACAAGTCAGCGATAGCGAGATCACTTACAGAAGGTGCAAGACAGCCGCAGTAATTTTGTACACACCACATAACAGAACTCCTTTGCTGTTGAAGAGAAATTTGTAACTCAACACCCACATCATTTCATAGTCCAGACCTCAGCAGTTTTTGCAAAGCCAAATCACCTGTCAACAGAAAAATTCCAATTGCCTCATCCCACTTCTCAGCAATGACTTGGTCCTTTTGTTCATTATGATCTAATCCCCTTATGCATTTTCTTATTGCAGCTACAAAGTTGGTAAACCGCCTCTCACCATGGCAAAATGCTCACTGTTACTTGCTATTTTACGTCAACCACTTATTTTTAAAACATAAATATTGAAAGTTGTTGATTAGCTCTAGCCAAACTCCTGATTCATCCTATTACAGCAGTTAAAAAAAGATATTTGTCAGAGGCCTGTGTGATGTTACAATTATCTGTAGTGACACTGTCCTGGTGGCTTTTTCTGGGAAACACTACCCGCCTCATACCTTCTTCACTTTATTATAAAGCAATTAAGCCTGGGTCAAACTAAATATGATAAAGCCTAAGAGGTACTAAGAGCAGGATATTTCTTTTTGCTGACTAAATAGTAGAATTGGAAGGCTGGAATCCCTGAATTTCAATCCCAGTTCTGAGCCCAAACCTCTATTTTACGGATGTTCAACCTCTGCCTTCATTTCTACCTAAGAAAAACATTCACCTTACACAGAAGTGTTTGGAGATTAGCTAATGTTGGGTTTGACTTTTGAATATAAGCCACCACAGCAAAGTAGAATTAAAAAACACGGTGTCTGAACACTTGGGTGTCTGAATTGTGCCAGCGAGACAAAGCAGAAAAAACAACCCAACTGGCACACGTAACATTCCTGCTACTTTGACAGCAATATCTAACCTAAAGGATTACAACAACAAGAACTATGCAGCTACCACCTCGGCTGCTACTGAAATGAAATCACCCTCTAAGTGCAAACCAAACGATTGTTTAACTATAAACTATATGAGTCAACACACCCTTGTGAGTACACCGACGTCTGGCCAGGACACCAAGGCTTGATTTTCCTACTTATGCTGAAAGTAATGTGATTAAAATTCACCATATTTCATTCCTCTTTACAATTCTGCTGAGGGATCAATTCACCTAAGATTTCCAGGAACTCTCTTTTCCCTCCCAAACTCCAGACTTAAAAAATCTGGAAGAAAGAAAGGAAAAGCTAACTTACTCTGTTTAATAATCTAGAGCACCTCTCAGTTTGTAAGAATTTAGGATCAGTTAAAAGTGTTTGGGTTCTCCTTTCCATGGCTCAGAATCACAGAATGGTTGAGGTTGGAAGGGGCTTCTTGAGAGAGAATCACAGAATGGTTTGGGTTGGAAAAGACCTTAAAGATCATCCAGTTCCACCCCTCTGCCCTGGGCAGGGACACCTCCCACCAGCCCAGGTTGCTCCAAGCCCCGTCCAACCTGGCCTTGAACCCCTCCAGGGATGGGGCAGCCACAGCTTCTCTGGGCAACCTGGGCCAGGGGCTCACCACCCTCAGAGTGAAAAATTTCTTCCTAATATCTCATCTAAATCTCCCCTCTTCCAGTTTGAAGCCATTCCCCCTCTTCCTATCACTACATGCCCTTGCATAAAGTCCTTCTCCAGCCTTTCTTGTAGGCCCCCTTCAGATACTGGAAAGCTGCTATAAGGTCTCCCCGAAGCCTTCTCTTCTCCAGGCTGAAACCCCCAACTCTCTCAGCCTGTTTTCACAGGAGAGGTGCTCTAACCCTCTGAGCATCTTCGTGGCCCGATCATCTCCCTTCGTGGAGATCACTTGGTCCAACCCCCTGCTCAAGCATTGTCAGCTATAGCAGATTGTCCAGGATGTGTCCAGTTGGGTTTTGGTGTCTCCGTAAATGGAGACTCCACAAGCTGTCTGCATAACCTGTTCCAGTGTTTGGTCATCTTCACGGTAAAAAAATGTGTTTCTTTTGTTCAGACAAAATTTCATGTGTTTTAATTTGTGCCTCTTGACATGCTGCTATCAGTGGGCATTACTGGGAAGAGTCTGGCTCTCTCATCCTCATTTCCTCCCATCAGGTATTTCTACACATTGGTAAGATCCCCTCGAGCCTTCTGTTCTCCAGGCTGAAGAGTCCCATCTCTCTCAGCCTCTCCTCACCTGAAAGACCATCTTTGTGGCCCTGTGCTGGCCTCAATCCAGTAAGCCCATGTCCTTCTTGTACTGGGGAGCCCAGATCGAGCAACAGCACTCTCCATGTAGCCTCACCAGTTCCGAGCAGAGAAGGATCCTCTTCCCTGACCTGCTGGCAGTGCTCTGCCTAATGCAGCCCAGGATGCACTGGCCTTTTTTTGCCACGAAAATAAATTGCTGGCTGAGCCTGAAAAATCTATTGTGTTTATGCAGGGACAGCATGTTTTGGGGGCACTGGATAAGACGTGCAAACAGGCACAGCTGAAATTCACTGAAGTCAGGTATGTAATTTAATCATCACTGCAAGTACCAAAAAGCACAGATTATTTGAGTTTGTATGTTCCATAGGAAGCAATGCTTCCCTAATTATAGAACACCTACTTACACACGCACGCACACCCTTGTGACTCAAGAAACGTGTTCACAATTCTAATCAAGTAGAATATATCAAGTAGAGATAACCTGCACGTATCTGTTTACCAGAGCTGAGTGTGTGAATTGAGGCTGATGAAGCAGCCCTTTAACACCTACCATTCAGCAAAGATCTGGGAGAACTCGAGGGAGCTGTTGGCAACAGGTGAGATGAAATAAAAAGGGACATTGGAGAGTCCGGCCGAGTCAATATATTGATACAGGCACTCCAGCAGATCGTATATTACTCCAGAGGGGTAACAGGGAACCAGCACATTTCCTCCATTCCGGACAGTCATAGCTAAGGGAGAGAGTAAGTAAAAATCAATTAACAGGGTTCATATTTAAACTTTTTAACAGAATTCCTTTAATCCAAATATTGCATAAGGTAGAGGCAGAAACTATCACATCAATTAGCAGAACACATTATGTATATACATTGGGAGGAACACTTCTGATTATTAAATACATTTATGTACTGCCTTCTCCAGGCTTAGTGGAGCAAACGATTATGCTCATTAGCTGGGGGGGCACATAACAGACAGCACATGCAAAACTCCTGACACGAGAGGGCGGTCTTGCACTGGCACTTGAGAATGAATGAGTGACGCAAAACACCTTCCCATCGAGATAAACGCTGCTCCATCTATTAGCTGTCCACCAGAGGGGAAGGACAAGAGTTCACAGGTCTCAGCTGAAAGCACGACACATGGTAAACTGTTCTGTGCTCAGTTTTCAGAGCTCTAGATGAATGGCTGAGGACGTGGTTATTTCAAACAGCCCTCGAAGCTAGAAGGGGGTGGGGGACTGTTCCTCCTTCTTAAGAACCCTAAATATTTCTGTCCTTTCAATATAATAAGAATGATTTAAAACCTCTATGAATTGTAGACAGCATGGGACTAGACAGAAACAAGGCAAAGAAAAAAGAACAGGTTTACTCTGTACTCAAGACAGATGTAAGTACAACAACAAAAGCATGTACAGAGCTAACATTTTGTTCTTTTGGCAGAACGAATTACAAAAATGCTGCACCTTATGGGAAAGTGGAAATACTGTGTCCAGCTCACTGAGCAATTGCTTCCTCACTAGGATTTCAGCTGTGGTCGTGGGGTAAAACCAGCTACTGACGTTAATTGCAGTGCAGCAGCAGTAACATTACGCATCAAGGCATTACACAAAAAGCTGTGAAAGAGCCTGAAAACACATATATTACATCCCACCATAATCACTTCCTTGACTTCAATTTATTGACAAGCTTTGATGGGGTACAGATCTAGCACATTAAGGGTCTTTTTGCCCCACCTACACGCTCAAGGAAGATTTTTATGGCTGAATGTTTAAAGGTTTTACAGAGTCTAGGGAAATGCATACCCTGTAGCAGGATTTTCCACATGCATTTAGGTGCTTAACTCCTTTTAGCCGTCAGTGCCTATTACACGCTGCTCTCAACAACAACTGGTAGTCAAAGATGCCTTTGGTATCAGAGTTATAATATAAATGCAGTGTATGTAGTGCATGTATTGCCTAGGTTTTATCCAGGTCACATACAAACTATACCATCAAAATATTTGTGAATATGAATAGCAATACCTTACATTTGTCTAGAACCTTAAATATTACAAAACATCCCAGCAATGTTTTACATTATCCCTCTTACATGGGTGAGTCTAAACCATCCCATCTGTAAATAGGATGTGAAGAGAGCAACGAGAAGATTAAGAACGATATTTTCAAAGGCATCAGGGGGCTGAAAGTTAAGCCTCTGGCTCCAGGACCAGAATTTGCAACGCTTTGTTTACGCACCCAAAAATTCTGCCAAGAGGAAAGATAAGTACCTATATCCACAGCAGCCAGAATGCTGCGTGGGGCAGAGACAGGGGATGCAGAGTGCAGGGCGCATTAGCGATCAGAGGAAAACGCTCAGGAAAGGGGTACGTCTGCAGCTCTGTCTCTGCTCTGAACAAAGATACCGGCTGAAACGCCAAGGGGCTCCTTCTTTCCCTCAGGCACCAGCTAGCTTCACCCTGTTAAGACAAATGGCTCATTCCTGCCTTTGAAGAGGCAGGAGGAAGAGCTTTCATCTAATTATGGGCCCGTTAAAGTATTTGTCCAGGCCATGAAAAATGTGAGTTTCATTCCTAAGCCTTAGAGTTTGAATTCACAGCTCTCCCTTCCCTGCAGCCATTGGTTCGCTATGGGAACCTCAAGCCTCTTCTGTTGAAAAAAACCAGAAGTTCAAGATTCCTGGGGCCACAGAGAAAATAACGGAAGGTAAGGTCTTGGAGCAGACACCAACTTGAGTTTCTGTCCCCAGGCGAACTACAGAGCTGGTTATCAATAATTAATATAATATCACAGTCTAGGGAGTGGAGCACTCTTCCAGCCCGCTGACCTACCCACTTAGGCCATGGACACAGGGTTGCTGGCCCTTCAACCTCACGTCCCTGGTGGCACAGTGACACACCTTGGAAACTGGCCCAGGACAGGAAAGGACAGCAACACACACAGCTATCCCACCACTGACAAAGCTCTGTGTGGCAGCTCTTTGGTTTAGAATACACTTACTCAGTTCGTTGGTGCAAGTTTATTTGTATGTGCTGTGGTCAGCACAGCTGAGCACAACTTCTTGAGGGTGCTCTTAAGTGGTTCCATTAAGGGATAAGAATTACCTCCCAGCTTCAGCAAAACAGGGATGAGAACCGTCACAAGCATCTTGCTTTCCATGCAAGCAGCAGGTCCAATCTGGCTCTCTGCACCACTACAGCAACTTTCTATAGTTGTCAGTAAGAGGACACGTATATTTGAAAGCTGTTTAAAGCCCAATTTATCTCTGTGACTGATGGATGCACTCTCTTGATAAAAGTTGTATAATAATTTTGGCATTTCAAATTTAGTCTCCTTCAGTAGCTCCATAAGAAGTTGTTCAATTTACAACTCACAATGAGATACTCGGTTTTCGAACAGCTGCCACCACAAGGTCAAGTTGGCACCTGAAAAGCAAACTGCGCTCTTTTCTGCTTTACATAAACACACGCACACACACACACAGAGGCACGACCGCACACACACACAAAATATCACCAACCGTCCCTACAGACAGTCTGGCAATTTTGCTGATGATGCCCAAGGCAATGTAAAAACGCAATTGCTTTTCTCGAGCTGCAGAGTGCTGGTGCTGCAGTGCCGAGCACAGAAAAAAGGGGTTTGGGCGAAAGTGAGAGGAAGCTGGAGATGTGACAAAGCATGGTTTCAGTGCTGCACATACAATGCGGAGAGGAAATCATGCATGTGACTGGGGAATAATGGGAATCAGCATCTACAATTCTACGTGCTGGGATGAAAACGGAGATCAAGGTGAAATTTTCACGCTTCCATTTCTGTGCTTCACAACACTTACTCACACACATGCACACATTTGTGCTACGTTCCCAGTGTCTGCTTTAGAGTTTTTACCTAGTGTATTCTCAGCTTCTTGTGAAGTCCCCAGAACATTTTGGAAATGGGGAAAACATATGAAAACTATTGTGCTCAGCTTACCTACTCTATTGCTTTTCCCAGTCACCTATTGCTTTTGGGACTTTTTTACTCATTTGAAAGAAAATTGATTCACTATTTTCTTCTCCTGGTGTTGGGTAGATGTGTAAATGCTGCTGGTGTCAGGTAAAAGACAGCCCTACCACTGCATCATTTATAGATTTATTTAATTTCTTCAGGTTGCTGTTTTTTTGGCAAATACCACCCAAATTCCAGATTCTTACAATGGCATTATTTTAAGCATTTGGTCTTTAATAATTTTCTAATTTCTCTGAGTTTGTCTCATTCTGGCTTGAAGACCTTCTGCAAAACCCTCAAAATAGTTCAGAATGTTTGCGTAAACCAGAACAACTTGTGCAGATAAACACCCACCTGTACCTACATATGTAACACAGTTATTTATATGCGTTCAGCTTTTGGATTTTGCTTTGGCCCAAGCTACATCTCTAAGACTCTGTATAATTTTTAAAAGCATTTTAATTAACAGCAGTCTCATTCTTGTTTACTCAGCGTACAGCTGTTGCAGTTTGAGACACCAGTGACCGCCGAGGTGCTTGCTAGAGCACGCTTGCAGCAGAGTTGGCAGCAGGTACCGCCCCTCGGCCTCTCCAGTATAAAATCTAACATTTCAGCTCAGGCTTGCTTCCTTGGTGGTTTAAGGTAAGATGATGTGATCATGCTACGATCTGTCAGGGGGACAGAGAAGGGCAGCACATCTGGATCTAGCACAACAAGGTCACCAAAGCTTATCTGCAACAGCTCACAGGGTAATAAAATTAACAATGCTTAAAACCAATGAAAACACAGGCTGTAATACACACACACACACACATAAACACATGCATCACTCAGGAAAGGAAGTCACAGGTGTTAAGAATTAACACAGCTTCAAGGGGAGGTTGAACAAGTTCCTGGAGGAGAAATCCACGGGACATTACCAACTACACAAAAGCTACGTCTGATTCAGGAAATTCCTGAAACAAAAATACTTGAAGGCTATGAGTTTATGAGGGAAAAGTATCATATAATCTCACCATGTTCTTGTACTCTTCTCTAGGCATCTGCTCATGGCCCATGCTGGAGACAGGATGTTGGCAGAGGGGATCTTTGGCATAACCCATGATTATCATTCTTATAAAATACCAAATCACACTCTATTAATAGGTATTTACACTACAAGGAACCACCCGGATCCTGTAACTTCTCTTTTCATACAAACAAAACCCCAAACCCATATAATTTTACCTTGTAGATAGAATCATAGAATCACAGAATCGCTGAGGTTGGAAGGGACCTTCAAGATCATCAAGTCCAACCATTAACCTACCCTGACAAAAACCACTTCTAAACCATGTCCCTAAGTACCACATCTACCCTGTTTTTAAACACCTCCAGGGATGGTGAATCCACCACCTCCCTGGGCAGCCTCTTCCAATGTTTAATAACCCTTTCAGGGAAAAAATGTTTCCTAATATCCAATCTAAACCTCCCCTGACATAACTTGAACCCGTTTCCTCTTGTCCTATCCCTTGTCACCAGGAGAAGAGGTCAGCCCCCATCTCTCTACACCCTCCTTTCAGGTAGTTGTAGAGGGTGAGAAGGTCTCCCCTCAGCCTCCTCTTCTCCAGGCTGAACAACCCCAGTTCCCTCAGTCGTTCCTCATGAGGTTTGTCCTCCAGACCCCTCACCAGCTTTGTAGCCCTTCTCTGGACACGCTCCAACACCTCAGTGTCCTTCTTGTAGCGAGGGGCCCAAAACTGAACGCAGTACTGGAGGTGGGGCCTCACCAGTGCCGAGTACAGGGGGATGATCACTTCCCTAGTCCGGCTCACCACACTATTCCTGACACAGGCTAGGATGCTGGTGGCCTTCTTGGCCACCTGGGCACACTGCTACAGGTCCCACAGCAGAACCTGCGACTTCTGTTTGAACTGAAACATGTCCTGAACAGGGATATCTGATTTTGATTTAGAGATGGTGGGTGATGGAGGAATCTACCACATCCCTTGCATTATTTGCCTTCCACTACCATGGCAGTCTCATACTGGGACTGTGAGACAGCACATAGATATTCAGCATCTGTGAATATGCACGAGGATTTTAAAATGGGGAATAACCCAAAGTACTGTGGTTTTTTTCTTCTCCAAGGGTACATGTGAAAACTGAGACTAAGAATTTGCACTTCAGTTCTGTTCTCAGCCTTATTCTGCAACCTTGGGTAAGCCACCAAAATCCTACGGCTCAAATTTCTCCCAGGTGTGTAATGGGGACCAGGACACTTGCTTACAGTGAGGATTCCCCGATTTAGACTTCTAATGTCTTTTGATAACCTTTGTAACAATCCTCCTATCCCAGGCTTTTTAGTCTTCTTGGTAAAAAATAGTTTAAAATAAAGGGAAGAAGATGTCTGATAAAAGAACAGGCAATATACAGCAGGACAGACATGAGAAAGTGGTTTGATGACGGAAGGGTGAGAGGAACTGAGGTGGGGGAAGGGGAGAGAGAACAGCACTGGATGTGACATTCCAAACCGGCTGGAAAATGCTGCCATTCACACTGATATCACAGCTTTGCAATTATCAGCTTTTCCAGCTGTGAAAGCGTCTGATTAGGTTTTATATTTCTGGGGTCTATAAATATATCTTGATATATTTTTTTAAACAGAGATTGTGCTGTTTGCTTTTGATATATTTAAAAATCAGGTGTAAGAAGGGAAGCAGATGTGCTTGTTTTCAAAACTGAAAGTCATAAAAAAGCATGTAAAGATTTTACACTGGCTGATACACAGGAAGGAAATAGTAATATTTCAGCTGGGAACAATATCCAAAACCTAGGCAACACGTACTCTGTTGGCAGCTAAGCAACATACTTAGCAAACCAAGAGCAGCAGATGATTAAATCTCATTATACCTGTTCCATTCCAAAACATTTTAGGTACAACTTGTGTCTCTCCAAGCACTTACTGTATTAATGACATCAGGAGCACATCGTAAAATCTAAACAGCTAGTTTTATGCCAGAAGCTATAGCTGGACAACTTACTCAATTCCAGGAATCTCAGAATTATTTCCCACCCAAAGCAATGAATAAGATGATAAAATAGTCGTCTTTCAACGACCTACCCAAGTTGCTGCAGAACTCTCCCACCATGCCATCTGGGTTAGCAGTAGGGATTTGTGTAAGACCCGTCAGGATGAGAACATCGCTGTTTTTAAGAGAAGCCTGGTCCATGGGCTGAAACAGAGCACAGTGAAATCAAATGAGTAACGTGAGACTTATAACAGAGGTTTCTCTGCTCTGTACCAAGAGGACCGCAAATACATAATAGACGCAGTGACCAAGAAGGGGAACACATGGAACACTTTAAACCTGACATCCCTCCATCTGTGGAAATGTAACTGGAGTTAATAAAAACACATACAACTGTTTACTTGCATTCTACAGCCCAAAACAAACAACGGAACTGTAATGGGATCCGTCTCAAAGTAGTCTCCATAGACTAATCATTTCATGGCCCTAGGAGCTGAACACTGAAAAGACCATAATTTGCCGAGGATGTGGCAGTGCAGTCAGGAAGGGTTTAACACTTGCATTCCTATCTCTGGCTGCACTAGTTTCCAACTCGCTTCCCTTTGCAAATCAAGGTGTCAGCTTTGATTTTCAGGGCTCACTGTCTACAGGGGGCAGGTACCCCTTTCCTTAACCTTTCAGTGGATTTTCTTTGGAAGAGGTGTGATCAGCGAAGGACTTTGGGCTTGAAGCTCTCAATTTTGTGTATGAATCTGAATGTCAAACTAGCCTCTCCCTTGGCTGTGAAGTCTGCTCTTCTGCCTGCAGTATTACAACCATGACTTTCAAATACTCATTTCAGATTGTTTGCACAGGTCTTTTCAGAAGTCTCTTCTCGTGAAATGGTAAATGGCTACTGCTGGTAGAAAAGAGAAATCTTTTTAGATTCCTTAATATGCTTATTTATCTAAGAAATAATCGCTTACATATTAAGTTTTTTAAATGTAGCTATAATACTAGGCCAAACAGACAAGCATTTCCTTAAAAGCCTGAAAACAGGTGAAAAATCATAGATTCAACCGCACAAAAACCCACCAAACCACAACCCCAAAAAAGTAGTGCTCCCAATGCAACCCCAGAGCTAAAATAATAGAGCAAACATGACTTGGCTTACCAGTCTCCCCTAGTGATTCAGATTAGCACTGTGACCTCCACCGGTACCTTTCTCTGAAGCCCATGCTAGGGGCTAAGCTATGTCAAAGTGAAATAAATGTCTTCACTGGGCTACAACCTCTGATCTGCTGGGTCGACAGTGTATGTTGTACTGACGACCTACAGCCATAGGTACAATCCTAGATTATGTGGTTAAAGTGCGGAAGGTAGCTATCACAAGCATCTATCCATGCCATCTCTGCTTCCTGGGGGGCAGAAGAGTTTACATCTGCACGGTCTATCCCGTGGCTCACAGATGTAGCAGAGGGACTGACAATTAAACAGTCCAAGGAAATAGTGTGGCAGCTGGACCACTGGCAGGCAGTCTAATATTAAAGCAAACATGGCTTCTGCCTCAGCTGTGCATAAAGGCTTACACTTTTTCCATGGAGGTCAATCATTTGACATGTTTTATACTGGCATTTTATTAACGCAGAATGAAAATGCATACCCACTTCTCTCTATTAGCAAGCAGAGAGTAGATATTCAGAAATTATACTTAAGTGTGACCTGATACTAAATATATATTCTTGATACTCAAAATTCAGCATAATCCAATCTTGAAAAGGCAAAATCCACTTCTCTCTCTGCAGATGCAGCACAGTTATGGTGAAAAGTTAACTTTTAGCCTCACCCTGGGCTGGGCTGCACTTCCCGCAGCTACTGTTCAAGTGAAGGTGGGCAACTGCAGCCAGGTATTTCGTGGTATTTATTCTCAGTAGACCCTCTGCTGTCTCACCAACCAGGAAAGATTTCTACCTGAAGAGTCTGATGAAGAGATTTCCTGCACTGAACTTAGAAGACCACTGTACAGTTAATTTCCTTGCTCACAGTCCCTCAGTGCCATTCTTAAGTAGTTGAGAAAGACCTTGCTCCATTAAACATACAAGGGAATTTCATACCAGCTTTGACAGGAGTTTACACTGCATACCACCTTCTAGGACCTGACCTGGTACATGAGATTTATTGCAATCTTTGACTCTCCATAGCGTGTCTGTGAAAATGAAATGCCAATAATGCAATAAAAAATAATATCGAATCTGCCTGTGATAATGTACATAATGATTATACCATATTAGATACGCATAATTTCAGCTGCTATTGCACTGAGAGGGCTTGCATTGATTTTTGTGGGTTAATGTAAAGAATATGTCTTAAAAGGCTTTTAGTGACACGTCTGAACCTGTGCTGTCAACTCCTGTTCTCCACTTCAGTGGCGACAGTGTCAATTCTAGCGTCAGTAGAGGGTGAGGCAAAATTTTCAATAGAAACCATCTGCCAGAAGACAGAAGTACAAGGAGCAACTAATGGTGCCAGACCAAACTCTCAAACCAACCCTTTAAAGCTCTTCAGTTATTTTCGGCAGCTATGAATACAGTCTTGCTGAACCCTTCACTTGCACTTCCTACAGACCCGCTGGGATTTCATGGGATATTCCTGCTGCTGCATCCAAAGTCAACCCAGGAGCCAGCATTCACTGCACCCAGTTTCAGCTAATCTGTACTGGGGCCATGTCTAAACTGAGCTCACTGGCTGACTTTCTATCTGTTGTTAATAGAGATGGATGTTAATAGTGATTATTATAGATGTACCATAACTCTCTGCTGATTATAGATGTAACCTAGATGTAACTTAAAATTTCAAGAAAAGTTTAAGTAATAATTTATATCAAAGAAGCAATCTCACTCTCTTCCCACGACTGCTAATTCCCACCCGTGCTGCCCCCTCCACTATGTCAGCACTTAAACCCCAGGGCTGGCAGAAGGGAGAAGGAGGGAAGGATTGGGTGGGAGCCCAGTTTCAGTTTTAGGTGAGATGAACCTTATCCTGTTCGCAACTTGACAGAGGGAAATGCTTTCCAGGCTATTACTGTGTATATTAGACAAGATGTAAGAGGAAGAAGCATTTTTCCATTTGTATGTCCAAATAATCTGTGTTTTACCACCCTAAACAAACAAAAGGCTGATGAGAGCCTGGTCAACTGATGCCTGTCTTTACTAATTACAGGGAAAGTTCCAGAAGACTAAAAAGTGCTCTTTTTACTGTTATTCAAAAAGCTCTGGATATGTATTTACTTAAAATACATGCTGATTAACTGGATATAATTTTTAAAACAAAGCGCAGTGACTGTTTTCATACAGCGTTACAAGACAGGAATTTCATTATGACTGCTCACCATGATTCTATGGAGAAACAGGTCAGACAAACAACTTTTCACTGCGATGAAGAAGTGCTGATTTGTTGAACACAATTTTGACTCTGTGCCACTCAAGATATTGTTATCATTACATAATGTCTGTCAAACATCAAATAGATGAAGAGCTGGTTGGCAGCTCACAAAAACCACCAGTCATTTCAGAATGACTGGTTGGGGGGTCGGACTAGATGATCTCCAGAGGTCCCTTCCAACCCTATCATTCTGTGATTCTGTGCATCTCCATATTGTAGGAGCTTGTACTGGTGTTCACAGGGACAAAAATACGCATTGTCTTCAACAACCATCTGGAAGCAAATATAAGACAATGATGATATCTGATATGCAGATGGTATCTGGTAACATTTGTGATGTGGTGGATAACAAGAAAAGGTCAAACTGAATGCAATTTCAACTACCTGGTAAGATATTCCTTCAAACTGTGTGTTAGTATAAAATAATGCGAAGTGCAATGGATTGTATGCTAAAAAATGAGACTCTCGGAGAGCACGTGGGACAAGCAACACTGTCAGCAGAGTAATAGTGCAGGTTTCATCTTGTGTTAGTAAACAGAGCAGGTCCCTGGGGTTTCAGGTGGGCTTGCAGGACATCTTCCTGCACTTGTTAAAGCTGAAACTGCCCTGTCTAACTGCGGTCACTTCTGCTGCAGGTTGCAGTGAGTGAGTGCAGATCTCCTGCATGAGCTGTGCTCTTACCAGGCAGTTCATTCATGCACCATTCCCTGCCATTGGGAGGTAATTTCCTTAAAAACAGGGACTTTACCAGAAGTTTCCAGAGAAATGTTCACCTCTGGAAAATCTAACTTAATAAACTGAATCACCATTTCATGTAAATGAAGAGAAAACACTCTCAGTTACCAAACTACTTCTTCTAGTGCAAAGCTTCTCCTCACACTGCTGCTGCTCCTTGACTACAAGGTGATGAAAGAGCACAACCCAGGCCAGTATGAGGCTGATGAGAAAAAGGGATTTAGAGACTCTGATGCATTTCATATAGCCAAATACAGCCATACTATTAAGGATGGTTTATCTGTCGTAGTTGTTCAGCTCCCGAGATCAAGCTTTTCAATGAAGGATGCTCAGAAGCAAAGCTCTTTAGAAGATGCTCACCTTGGGGGATGTTACTTACTGATATGAGCCCGACACATTTTCTAAATGATTTTTAAATACCTCCTGCTAATATTGCTTTTAACTATTTTGACAACCTCTGAAGCACGCAGTACTGCAAACTTCAAGCCATTCTTCACACTAAGAATTTATGGATCTAGAGAGAATTAATTTACTGGAAATTACATCTACAGCACTATAAAGACTTTGCCCTTAGCAGAGCAGGGTGGAAAAGTTGGCAGCCAGTTAGCTATCATTTCTCCCAAGGAAGGATGTTTCAGAAGTGATATAGAAGCAGTCTGTGAACTGTCTGTAAAGACTATTTGGTGAAATATGGATTTTAAAAAAAGTCACTAATGCTCTATTGTTTAACTCTGTTGAAAATTTCCTATTTAAAGTGAAGGAGAATTTCTCAGCTGGTGAGTAAGTTAACATCGATAACTGATAACAAATAATTTTAGTTGTCTTTCCCTAGTAATTGTTGCTACCTGTCCACTTACCAGGCTAGTATGTCTTCTCAATGCCCATTAAGTCTAGCCAATTGCTAACAGAGGTACCTTAGTGCAGCTTCTGTATTACACCTGATCCCAGCTGGAATAAGCCCCTTTATTTTTTTTCAGCAAAGACACTTCCCCCCAGAGAAGACTAACAGAAGTCAGAGGCTGTACCTGAGGGTGTGTTGTAAGTAGAGAAGATCCTGAAACGTAGGAAACCTTTTCATAGTGTGACTGGATAATCCAATTGGAACTTCCAAGAGCGTAGCCTGAGCTGAGAGGGGTGACCTGCACAGCACCAAACAGCTCCTGGAACACACAGCAAGAGACATTAACTTGAGCGAGCCCTTGAGAGAAGTCAGAACAGGTAATTTTATCACCAGTGATATCAATTTTTAAAGTAGTTGTGTTATTCAAAGCCTTTATGAAGTTAGTTTCCTGAGCTTTATGTCTGCTGTTTTTATTTACCCATGTCTAACAGGATAGATGCTCTGAGAAAAGCTTTTCCTGAGGTAGGGCCTTCATAAAGTCTCCCTTCCATGTGAATTCTATGGCATCTAACTGAGTTCACACTGAACCATAACTCTAAATGGAGGACTCAGCCCGGGTCATGATCCTCTGCCTGCCTTGGCTGTACTGAAGAAGCCTGTAGGTGCCTTACATCCTTGAAGACTCTATACTCCTTTAGGCAAATTTTATTGACACTGGCCAGCAGGAGAGAAGGAAGGACAAGTAGTTCTGTACTGGTATAAAACTCTGTTTGGGTTACACATTTTGCTGTGGAAAACATAAACTTAACTTCAGACTCACTCGCTTTCTAACTTTATGTCTTTCTAAATGCTCTCTACTGGTGATTTAGAAACAACACCCTGCGAACTCAATCCAAATTTCAGCTTCAGCTCTGAGCATCAGCAACCTGACAGTTGTCTCCTTTAGAAAGTGTATTGCTTTATCTGTACACAGTAATGTGTTATACTTGTTTTGAGACAGGAAAATAAGCCTCCATGTGTACCTCACTAATGTGATCTACTTTCTGGTTACTGAATAATAGAACATCTGATTCATGCAATACTAATGATTTCTCTAGTATCCCAATACATATTTGGCACCTTTGCAAAACAAAACAGGGTCTCCGTCCCTCAGAGTGTGTAAACCAAGGCTGTAGATTCTTCTGATATGCAGACGTGGAAAGTGGACCACAAACCATTCTTGATGCTGCCACGTTTTGGGTTAACTGACTAATTAGGTCTGATTATTTTAAAAGTTTGCTTTGGGAAGAGATAAAATATGCTCTAGAAATGTCCCTTTTTTCCCAGTAACTATAAAAGAACGATTGGCTCGGATGCACAGATCTAAAATTAGATGAGATACATGCACACTGTGAGTCTAGTCGAAAATGAACAGTAACCACCCACGGATGCTGAGGCAGTCCAAATGCCCTCAACCTGTCCTGTTGCTAGACAAAGCTGCAGCTGTTACTTATGTCAGCAGCCATGTTAGTGGTGGCTTGGGGTCTTCTTTCACCAGCTGTAATGCAGCATCACACAAACCTAAATCCACCAAATTCAGTACACAGCACCACTAGTTACTGCCTCAAACTGTCTTACTCATTAACAGTAGTCTCAAAACTTCAGTGGCTTAAGAAAAGGGAGCAAATAAAGAGCTTTGGATACACAACTTACTTTAATCCGCCTTTTTATTTCTTAGGGCCCTGAGCAACAATAGAAGGTATCATCATGGCCCACATGCTGCCTACAAGCCAAAAGGGTGTATCTGCAGACTACTGAACTGTTGGTTCAGTTCATTCTAGAAAGTACACTGGACTATCGTCAACAGCACTACAGACAACAAATGCTAGCTGGGAACACTGGGAAAGGAGTGTTTGAAGTTCAGGTTGAACCATTAGGTTTTGTTTACAATCCCTAATTTGCTGTCTAAAAGAAAGTGGAGGCTAAAGCACTCAAAAGGCTCCCAGAAGTGAGATACGGTAACTCAGAAGGGGATGTGGCTTACAGACAGAGAGGATACATTCATTTGGTACATCCTCCCGGCTCTCAGTGGGCCAGCCATCAACTCCAAATTTGCAGGTACGCTGCCTTAAAATTGGCCTCCCCAAGGAAGAGGAGAAACAAATGGATACTCCCTGATTTCATCAAACAAGAACCCTTCCTGGGAGGCGGACTGAGGGACATGCAATATATCTTGCTTGCTTTCCTAGGCGAGGGTAACTAGATCTTACACAGGGGAAAACAGAAAAGGAAGGGCATTTCCGGAGAAAAGCTGGGAAACAACAAGTTGTGACTTGACCCGAGAACAGAACGGCTTTACAGGTACTCACAATTTTCTGAGAATACCCCACCAGCTGGATCTTACTGAGCGCAGCATTCACTTCTGGCATGGTGTAGCACTTCCTCCACATAGACACCTCCACTGCGTCCTTCAGAGGGGCAGGCAGCAATCTGCAAAGATCAACGGGGTGCGGGCATTTTCAGAACTTCCTTTTACTCCCATTTATATTCTCCAGACCTTAGATTTTTCTCTTTTTTCTTTTTGTTTTAAATATGCCTGGTGCTTCAAAGTGAGGAGCAAGACCTTCTGCCTGTTGAGGAGCCAAACCACGCTGCCCATTTTGCCTCACCCCAAAGACTCCTCCCCTTCAGCTCTCTTTGCAGTTGTTCCTATTCAGCCCTTTCATCAAAGAAGTAGCTGTGATGAAGGTGTTACAGCAACTCTTGTGGTATTTTCACCACTGATGAAAGATGTTGGCTGATCTGACACGTCAACATGAAATGCACCACTGGAATTGGTAGAGATGACTGGGTTCTTGGATAAGCGTCTCTTTTGCATATCCTAAGAATTTGAAAAAAAAGTAAGCCACAATCTTGTGATTAAAATACAGGGACCAGACCATGGAAAAATGGCTGGCTCTGCTCTCATTTTTGTCACC
Organism: Alca torda; assembly: GCA_008658365.1. Classification (NCBI taxonomy): domain Eukaryota; kingdom Metazoa; phylum Chordata; class Aves; order Charadriiformes; family Alcidae; genus Alca; species Alca torda. The sequence continues at coordinate 123,262,843 of CM018078.1, read as the reverse complement.
GGTGTCTTGCAAGAGCACATGCCCCCGCATCTACACTTCTTTGCCTTCAACTCAGACACCCCACTCGCCTTCAGAGTGTACTGGCAAGGATACATTAGCTGACGCTGCAGAGCTCTTTGAAATCCCCTACATGGAAGCATTTAAGATGTTTTACACCAAAGTAAAATCCATCCATTCTGCTCTTCACAGACATTGCAAGTTAGCTGGACAGCGTTGTCAAGGGAAGAAGTGAACTGTAATGTCACAGCCTGTAAGAGAGATGCCTAACTTCTGGGAAATAAATCTTCCTTAGCAACATGAACTGAGGCAGGAAGCAGCACAGCTGCCAAATGCTTAAGAAGAATAGGATTTTTTTTTTTATATTAAACCAATGCTAAATCAAAGGCTAATTCAAACCAATTTCCAAAGATTTATGGAAATTGGTCAAGTTTCTTTGATCAATTTGTTTAAAGGAATTTAATTTATTGTTATATCTACTAGGTCAGTGAACTCCTCCATAATTTAAGATACTGAAGAAAGGATTAAGGCCAGCTACTGCCAAGACGGCTGTACAGGTCTAGTGCGATAACTGTAATTCCAGCACATGCTGGCTGAAAGCATACTGCGCTTAAGGAAACAAACAAAGCATTCAAGGTCTTTTTTGGGAAGTCATAAGCAACAAAAGGCCAAACAGTGTGGATAGTTGTCCACCATTGCACTGAAGCAAATTGCCTGTAAAAGCCTTTAACCTACCATAAGAAGCATTTAGTGTTGGATGCTTTCAGGAACTTCTCTTCTGGGAAGCAGAGAATATATCTCCAGGTAATGGAAAAAAGTGGGGAATTGTCCTTGGTGTTTGAAGTAAGTTTCTATTAGCCTTTACTCTGTGGCTACACTGTAAATATACTCTGATCCCTAAGCGAGACCAGTGGCACCAGTGTCCAGTGGGTTCATTCTTTGCCGAGTGGCATACAGAGACAATGAGGACTGCTGGTTCCTCAGATGTGCCCCAGCTGGCACTCAGCCTGTCACCCACGCTTTTAAAATTTGTAAAGAAAGTTACTAGATGATATTTGATATTTTAAAGTCTGGAGTAAATCTACTAACACTACGGCAACATCCAATTATGGATCACCTCATAACAACCAGATTCATGTGGGCAGATGTCAGGACAACCAACCTACAGCCACAAACAGGAAGGTATCGTGAAACAGCATGGTCCAGTGGTTAGTATGCAAAATTTATGCTTAAGAAACTCAGAGGCTTGTGTTCGTAACTGGGCATCTGCACAGAGACAGCCCCTCCTGTTCAATACAAGGGATAACATTTAATGTATGCCATAACACGTTCTTGTTTGAAGGGAGAGGAGGATGGCAGTACCGAACTAGATCAGCATCCTGGCCTCTCTTGTCCACAACTCTACGGAAACGCCGGTTCAGACGAGACGTAAGAAATCATCAAACAGGTATTTGGCAAAGTGTCTTTCACAAGGCAAACTTCCTCTTCAGCCCTCTGAATCCTAATCAGCGTGAAAGATACCCTGGTTGAGCATCTATACAGCTTCCATGAGATTGCTCATTTAAAATAAAAACCAATGGTAATAAAACTTGCTAAGCAATTAGTTCAGACTGGATTTGATAATGGAAAAATGTAAGCCACTATAATGAACTCCTTATATTTTATACAGTATTTGCATTTAAAATGCTTCAATGCTTTATCTAGTGAAGATGATAATACTTTGTGTTTTATACTAACTATTCAGAGTAGAACTAGCTGAACTGTAAAGCAGTAATGGTGATTGATTAGCCTGAAAAATTAAAGTTAGGCTCAGAAGTAATAAGTATTCTGTTCTAGCAACCGCCACGTATTAAAAAAAAATTCACCAAGGATCACGTTTTCTTAAATAACGGATGTCAGTCCAACCCTGCATGTGCTATTAGCCAGGTGTTAATTTGTGGATCAGTAGATGTTTGCTCACATGCTGTAATAATCAGTTCCATTCACGCTTGCATGACACTTGTCACCAGGAATCTCAAAACACTTTGCAAACATTAATTAAGTCCCTGTATACCCTCTATGGTGGATAGGAGCTCCATTTTACAGAGGTGTAGGGAGCGGAAGGGGGGAACTCAGAGCACAGGTGGGGCACAGTTGGAAAAGGAGTTTAGATTTGTCCCCCTCTTCCAGCTCACAGACAACACTGGTTCGTACCAGCCTCCAGGCAGAGTTTATGATACATAGACTTTTGTTACTAAACAGCTGCAGTTATGTTTTGCTATCCCCACTAGCAGAGCATTTCTTTGCTCTATCTCATATTTGGGCAAGGTGTGCATTTTCCTTGAGAAAGCTGAGGGACCTGCCATCTGATGAAGGTTCCCAACAACATATGAAATTGTGGCAGTTCTCTGTGCTCTACACAGGTCTTGTAAGTGGGACAGAAGGGTTGGTCCTGTCTATCCTCAGAGGTGGGCTCTTATACCTTCCTCCTACCTCCCTTGGTACCACACAACAGCTACATGACAGCACCAAGGAGGAAGTGTCTATGTTACAGTACTTCCCAAGCAATATAAGACAGAAAAGTGTATTTTAAACACCGCTCCAACAAGAAGACTCTAGCCTTTTATAGCAGTTGAATCAGAACAAAGATCATCTCTCTGTGTTCGCCTCCGGAACAGTCAACAGCACAGAAAGTGCTAGACAGCACTTCTTCTAAAATACGACCACTAGGAAAGCGACATTAAATGAGCGCCAAGATATATATGATCATGCATACAAAACACATGCAGTACTGTGACGAGAATAATGGCTCCAGTCCTCTCTCTTCACATCACTGTGAGCTTCACGAATGGTTCTGGTCAGGCCAGTGGACTCCAAAATTTAAAAAAAATCACTATTCTGATGAGAGTATACATCAACCAGCACAAAATCCTGATCAACTTTATTGTCTTTACTTTTGCTTTACATCTGTGTTTTACTTGCCTTCTTCAGAAGAGTGAGAGTTACAGTGCTAAGACTACTCCTGTGCTCAGCAGGGGAGTACAATATATAGATAAACATATGTTAATTTGGATTTTTAATTTCTTTGCTTTGTGATATTGGGAAATGTCAAGACTACTTTTATAATGTATGAAATAATTCATTTTTAGTAAACTTTTAAATCAAGCCACGCTAATAATGAGGAATAGAAAATGGGAGATCAATTAAAAATGCACAAAGTAGCTTTTAAAAATAACTTTCTAATTAACCAGCCTTATCTTTAGTATGTGCTAAAAACTAAACTGTCTCCTCCATAGAACATGTTGTGCACCTAAAGTTGTTTTTATTTTGAAAGCAAGCATTATCTGCAATTATAAACTGTATGGATAATTTTTAGAATTCAAAGCTTTCAAAAGTTTAGATGTAGAAGAACTCAATTTTGAGCACCTTGTTTTTACGTATAGGTGAAATAGTGGACATGGAGTTTCTAACTAACCTTTTTTATTCTAATTTCAATTTGTTGCTAAGCTTTGAAAGAAAGCAAAAAACCACCTCTGTCGTCCAAGTGTAAAAGAGGCAGCAGCCCCGGGAAGAAAGGTAGCACTGCTCTGTGGCTGGCCACCAGTGACTTCCAACAGTTGTGTCTTGACTTTCTTAGCATTTCAGCAAACATGAATGTAAATATAATTTTAAATTAGAATTATTCCAACACAATATAACCAAGTTTAAATAGCTTGCTAATTTCAACAACTTTTAATGATGTCAATACAAAAATCTGCTGGTTTTACCTACCATCCTGGAGCTAAACTATGTGAGAGGAGATCAGGGGAGACTTGTGTTACCAAGTCTCCCTCCAAGAATCAAACTTGTGTGGTTGTTTGGAAGACCAACAATCTGCAAATGATTAAAGAAAGAACCAACCCAAGGAGTCACAGCTTTAAGCCTCTTAGGCTTTTTTTTCTGCTTAATGGTAACAGCAAATCTCAAATGGTGGCAGCTGACCCATCATTCCAGTGAATTCTAAATGTCGGTTAGAGTTTTTGGAGAGTCACCCTTTCCTGGTGACTTGTTCCTCACCTCTGTACCTCCTTGTTCTTCCACATGGAGGCAGACTGAGCCTTTGGCACACGTTCAATGGAATTCACCAGTTCTTCCATGAGAAGTCTGAAAAGACATCATAACTAAATTAGCATGGCAGCCTTTCACACAGGAGAGAACTTTGTCCCAAATGTTTCCAAATTATCACACAAATTGTAACACTATTAGGCAGTTTTAAAGAGGGGTTCTCCCACAGAGGCATCGCAGCAATTACCCCTCACCAGTACAACCCCTGTTTCTCCACCGAGTGTTCCAAGCTCTAGCTAGTCCGATTCTGTCTGCCTGGTTGCGACAGCAGAGGATCTGGCCCACTGGGGAAAGTGGCAGGACAAGAGGAACTCCCAAATCTCTCTCCTGCTGCGCAAGATGATTTCTTCATTACTGACTGCTTGTCATATGGAATGAGACAAAATATATGATGAAAACTCATTAGATGATGCCTCTTTATCACTTAAAGAAGCCAAGCACATTGTCAGGGTGAACTCTCCTCATGTACAAATGCACAACACAACATTTGAGACAGAAAAATATGTCAGGCATTAAAAACTGGCACTGTAGATTTCACTGCCCCAAACTAAACAGCATTTGTAATTGTATGCATGCTTCCCCTTGAAGGTAGGAAGTGACAGATGGAACTGCAGAAGAATGGCATCTGGCATTACTTGGGGTAGGGAGAACCACACCAGTATACTCTCCAACAAGACTATGCTTGTTATCTTCAGCTATGGGCCAGCAATACCCCAGAGGTCTACTACCAGTTCATATTTATACAATTCTTTTCTCCTACAAGAGCCTTCAGTTTCTGTTTGTTTTTACACAAAGGGAGAATTACTCTGGCGTGGAAAGTTTGCACAGGACCTTTACTAGACAAAGATTCCTGCCCTGAAGTGCTTACCGAGAAGTTCAGATACCATGGCCTAATCTGCTTTCTAATTATTGAACACGGCTGCTGTTCTGCATGAGATACACCCAGCACAAGTCCAGTGAGACTTCATCGAGGGCCAAACCTGCAGCCTTTGATATTGACTTCTCCAATCAACAGACAACTTTGTAAGAAAAGACTGCCAGATTTGATGACCAACTATTAAGTTTTTCACTGCACTGTCAGGTCTTACATTTTCTACCTCAAATCTCATATTTCTGCTGTTTTTCTGAGTGCTTCTCCTTGGTTTTCAGAGCTTATGTATCTCAGCTCTCATTTGAGATGCAACTGGCTTAAATTCCCTTCCGTGGTGTGGAGCAAAGTGTGATTATATGAATTTCAAATGCTGAAAAACTACAAGGCAAAAATCTTAAAGTTGTTTGTTGTTGAAAAGATTGGTGGTTCCTCTTTTGTTTAAGGGGAGCAGAGAGGAGCAGGAGAGATCTCTGCTTCATGATTTTTGAAGGTTTGAAGTTGGCTATATGGTAATTGCTGCTCAAGGTGTCTCAGTCCACTCAAGATCTACTATCCCACACCTATTGCCTGGACCAACACAAAGCATCTGCTGCAAATGTTGAAGGCAGATGGTTCCAGAGGTTGGGAAACATTGAGTTAACACATTTGCAGCACTAAGGACTTGGCTGACGTTCAGCTACTGCCTAAGAGCCTCTTCGGAACATTAGACACCACTCCTTTACCCATATTGTCCTTTGCACCTTTTCCTTAGCAGTGATGAAAGAGGAGTAGAGAATATTAAGGAGCTTTTTACCTGCCAATTTGAACAGTGGGCTCAGTGGCATAGACTGTTCCAGTGAATCCTGTGTACTCTGTGATATAGGGCAATGCCATCATGCAGTGATAGTTGGAGATCAAGATTACATCTACTGTGGAGAGGTCAAGCAGCTCAGTCTGAAAACAGAGGAAAGAGATAAGCAACATGTAACCCTTTCATGCAGTTTAAGCAACGGCAGAAAAACTTCTTGTTCTTTTTTTAATTAAAACTTTATACTGCAGGAATGTAATCAGTTTACAAAAAGAAATGGGGGGGGGGGGGATGTCTCAGCTGTTGCAAAGATTAATGTTTCCTTTAAATTAACAATACTTATTTAAAAAGCCCCCTAAAATGATTTCCTTCTCAAATCTGAAAAGGAAACCACGTACTGGGTTTCTCTGTCTTTCATGTAATGAAATGGCTGCCGTTAAGACAGGCACGATGATTACACTTGTATCAAAGAACTGATGTGCGTGCCTCCTTAGGGAGGAACACTACACAGACACCAAAACTTCTGTAGTAGCGATTTAGCAGGGTGTCTCCTATTTTTTATGTGATGCATAGTACCGTACCCCAGGACAGTGAGAGAGATGAATGTAGATTGTATTTATTCATATGCTTAAAATAATTCTCATATTTTCCCAAACTAAATGCTTGGCATCTTTATCATTCACATTTTCTACAGCAGGAGATTTAAGTTCATTCATAGGATACAACAAAACAGACGGGTGGGTCCAATTTGTTTTGATGTGACAGTTAAGACAGCAGTTCAGAGAGTGAAAGAAGATTTCACACATTGTTAAAGGAATTTTAATTAGAAATATTTACTGGTAATGCTATAACACAAATGGTGTCAAGGCAGAAATTTACAAGATATATGACCTCTAACTCAGTTATTATAGAGCAGCTAATGGAATTCAACACTCATCAAGCACATATTATCTGATTACAAGGCTTGGTCCAGCAATTTGAATAAAAAAAGGCAAGAAAGTAGGTCACTCGGCTTTTCAGAGGGCTGACACAGTGCTCTGGTGACAAGCTGCTTAACTCACAGCTAAGCGTTCATGGTTTCAATCCATGATCACAGCTAATGTTGGAGGCATGATCTCCAAGCTGAGTACAGTAGGTGAAACACCATCCTCAGGTTCACGACAGGGCACCCGTTTATCTTACTAAGCTTGCCAGGCAGAAATACACTCACTGCGCGGGATCAAAGAGTCTGCTGACAACTGCTCCTACCAAGCTGGTGCTTCATAGCTTGGTTTTCCGCTCTGTTCAGACCATACGGAATCAAATGGGGATTCAGAATCAGAATCAAATTCAGGACTCAGCCCTGAGCTGAATCCCAGCCCGGCAAGCCACCAGGAGGATACAGGCTACCACTTTCCAAAGCTTAAGCATCCCACATCTCAGCACCCTAGAAGCATTTACTAATAGGATGAAAAGGGTGTCAAAACCAAAACAAAGTAAAATCTTCCCTGGGACTCGCGGCAATCTCACTAAAAGTGCCTATGAAATGAAGAGGTTTAAAAAGGTTTCCTGAATGTGAAGTGAGAGAGACCAGAAGGTTGCCAAGCAAAGAGAGGGCTGCACCCTGCACTCTGACATGTGGAAGTGTACTCTGCTGCTGAGACAGCCTTTTATCACCTTGTGGCTTCTGGATTACATTCAAAACTTGGCTTTCTTTGGCAATGGTGTTCCTGGAAGTGATACTGTGATTCTCAAACTAACTGCTTTTGCAGACAAGTTTCTTCAAAAGAAGTGGCGTGGAAGGAGACAAAGAAAAAGACAAAGCCTCTTTCACGCAAGCTCCTTCTATACTGTGCTGCCAAACACCAGCAACATTCCTACTCTGCTGTGACATCTGAACTCTCCTCCAGACAGGGGAGCCTGTGAAGTGAGAGATGCGAGCTGTGTATCACTAGCAGATCTGTTCCTCATGCTTGCAGAGAAGACTTGGCATCTCTTGGAACTTTGGGAACCAAAGCATGCGAGAGGCCATTTTTAAAGTCCCTGCAATAGTGACATGCGCAGCTGGTTGCTGTCTTCTATTTGTAACATGGACTGCTGGAAAACAGAGTTGGATTCAGTGATGACAGGACTATAATGAAGTGGCAACTCCCCATCAGTCACAGAGCTACACATGTGGGTATTTTCCAGGCCAACAAAGTAACCAGTAACCAGAAAGCCTAGCTGAAACACCCTAAACCCCAGCAGATTATCATTCCGGTGCGTGGCCTCAATTCCAAAGGGAATCCAGAACATAAACTCCATTCTTCCCAAGATCTGGGACATAATGGCACTTTCTAGGCATTCCTACATCCCTCCCTTCCACAGCACAGTATCCAGAAAGCACACAAGAACTCAGAATTATTAGGGTTTTTTTTGGTGATTGGATTATACCCATTCCTGTTGGGGAAAACAAGCAAGTGTTGATATCACTCGCCAAAACTAGTACCAGAGCTGCCAACTTGCTTTGAAGAATCAAGATGACAAGAGTCAGAAGCTGCAAGAGGTGAGTTTTATGGAATCAACTGACAGGAACACTATTGCCAGAATCCCAGCAATGTGACAACAACCTTCCAGGAGTGTTTTGTACTTCCTGTCAACAAGGTCAGGCAGAAAGGAAGAAAAAAATAAATCGCTGCCCAAAAGCAATCGTCTCTGTTTTTCAAAGACAGAGAAAACATCCCAACATGAAATGAAAGAACCGATGTTATCCACAGTCCGAAACACAGCTGAGGAAAGAGTATACTATTCCCAGACTATTCCCCATCATTCACCCCCATCACTGCTCAGCTTTTTACTTCTTCAGCTCTCCTACACACACCGTTAATCTGATCAGTCAGGTAAACCCAGTTAATTCAAACATTTTCAATAGTCTTTCTTTCTTTCTTTTTTTTTTTTTAAACCCAGGTATTCTTGAAAAAAACAGCTTGAGAAGCAGCCACTTGCAGTTATGTCAGTGGATGTGGAGGTGCAGTTCTTCCCTGAAAGAGGCAGTGATCAATAGCTAACAAGGCAGCAAAACTTTGTAACCTAAATTTGCTGCTGGCAGAGCAGCATGTCTGACTGCAGCCCAGCAGAATCAAACGGTGGTTTAACCACACGGTCGGCTCCCCAGGGGAGGTCCACCAGGCAGGTCATGCATCTGTGGTTAGAGACAAGCAGCTTTCCTTGTCTTCATTCACTGCCCTTATCTACATCAGCACATGTATCCTGTCATAATTGAGTCCAGCTCAGTTATATTGTCTTTGGAAGGCCCATAAAAAGGGACAGTCAAGTCTTATTCTTCCGTGAGATATCGATCTGCTCAAGGAGACCTTCCAGATCTCCCCAAACCATTGTTGAAAGGGGCTGTTTCCATCCTTTTTCCAGTGTCATAGATACTAGAGGCACCTTAACAACACAGAGGTTTTTGTAGTATTATTTACTGAGTAGTAATACATTAGCATGAATCTGATAATAATTACTTAGCAAGTTTCTTCCACATGATTGAATGGAATCAGATTTTTCAGTACGGCTTTAAACAAACTCACCTCTGGTAAACAGAACTCAGGCACAGAGTCTACAAACACGTGGCCAGAGCACTCCTTTAGTTCCTGTAAGAAAAGCATATACACCAGAGAAGACACAAAAATACAACACAATATTACTCAAATGCAGCAGATTTTGCACGTTCAAAAGCTTTTCTTTATCACAGGTAATTTCAATTTCCAGCCCATTACTACATTATGTTTATCCCCCTTCTAGATACAATTTGCTGTAAGCAGATCTGCTGAAATTGCTTTCACGCGAGATACTGCTGCTTGGTACTTCAAGGGCCCAGATCCTCGTTTGGAGGAACAGAGACGGCACTCTGGTAGGCAGGGAAAGAGACCCTGGTAACCACTGGCTGGTTTTGCTGGGGCCATGAAGGAGGTGCTGTCCTATGAAGCTGTGTTTTCTCTGCTCTTCCAACTGCAGATGTGTTGGCTGGGAAACCTCTAACAATGCAAGTTGACTTTGTCTATCAGAATCAGAAGTAAAGTATGAACTGAAAAGTGGGTCATTAAGAGCACTCTTCCCGGAACTGCTGCTCTCCTGACCTGGAAGGTGTGCACAGCACCTTTATAGAGCCCTGGCTGTCTTACAAGTTTGGAATTTAGTTTTGGTTCCCAATAACATCAAACCTTTTCTGTCTTATTAGGAGCAGAATACAATTTTTAGCCCCTGCCTCAGAGCATTTGATGAAACAACTTTTGGGGATCTAAGCTCCATGTGGCACTTTTTGTTAGATTTATCTCTGCTGGATTTCTAGTTCTCTATTTTCTTCCTCTTTTTTCAAGGCTGACATCAGAAATCTTTGTCACATGAAAAGTCACATTCTTCAGGATTATTTATGGAACAAAAATATTCCCAACTCTAGCTCTAACATACCTCACAGGCTACCTATCACCCACTCTGCCTTCTCTCGTGGATGCTTCTCTTGCTTGTCCCAAAGCGAGTGGTCTCAGCCAGCTTCAGACTGTCAGAATTAAAGATTGAATCCAATTCTTAATAATTACAGTGCACCTGCCAACTAATAACGAATGAGCAATTACATCTAGTGGCAGAAGTCTCCTAACCTCATCTCGAGGGAGTTCAAAATGATTAAAACTAGATCGCAGCAAATTTCAATGCCTCTCCAGGACGTAGGTTTTATAACTGTCATCCAGAGAGTGCTATAACAGGAACGTCCACCCAACATGATAAAACATCCCCCTTTGACTCCTTCCCTTGCCTTTTTCCAGCATGGGTCAAAGAATTTACCATTCCAAGCAGTTACAATGGTCAAGGTGAAGGTAAGAGATGCTGCCTTTGAATTTTTAACACGATTTCCATCGGCGCTGTGTGAGTTTGAAGATTTCTCCTGAGCACACACTGCAGCAGCAGTACCGCAGAAATGTAAATACATCACATATAAAAATATACATTCTTTGGACAGAATGGAGCCCAAAGCTCTGAGACCATGGCTGGGGTACAAGAGAAACGAATTCCAGGGAATTCAAACTGGGCAGCTCCATTCCTGTCGCTGAGCCTCTGTAGCTCTGTGACTGCCAGTTAGCATGTGCTTTGAATAGAGTTGCTACTATTTTACTAACAGAAATGCTGCCTATACAGTTTCTTTTGTCTCCAATGAGAAGAAAAATCAGGTCTTTAATCTATGATCTTCAGCTCCCTTGCCTGGAAAAAATCAGATCAATCCATTTTGTCCACCTCAAAGTCCCCTACAAAAGCAACTATTATTACTGTTTTCCTTTAATGTTCACATAGTCAGAGAACAGTCTATTAAAACAGCATTTTCTCTACTGATACCTATCGCTGCACACATTTTAAATGTATCTGCCTATTTTACTAACATCTGACATATTTTTGTGTTCATTGTTCTCCTGTGGCAGATCAAGCTGGATGCTGCAGTGCCTAGTTTTGGTTGAAGCCCCAGATAAATTTTGCCTACAAAACGAATGTAATGAAAAGGGGGGGAAAAAGAAAAATTCTGTGTCTCTCATGTAGCTGAGTAAGTCCTGTGTCTTAGAATTAGGAGCCTGGAGATAATATCCTCCCTGCTATGTCCAGCAGCAGAATACATGTTGATTTCAGAGGCCAAAGACATGCTTTTCCTCTATAAGAGACCTCCTGTGGGTAAACCATTCACTTTCTCATAGTTCTCCTGCCTAAAAAAAGGGTACAATACCAACTTCATTTATAAGCATGCTATGAAGCTTTATTGTCAGAAAAGTAAGACTGTTGAATAAAAGGCACTCTAAGAAGGCAAAGCACTATTATTTATGGAGCTCCATGAAATAAGAAAATATTCATAGTGACGATTTCTGCATTTTAAGAGGATTTTTTAAAAAGCTAGGCTACCTCTGAAGACTGAAAGCCTCAGAGCTGCTATTAGCATTTTGTTTCAAAATGTTCTGCTCTACAAGGACAGCATGGCTGGTAAGGGTACACAGAGAAACCTTCGCGATGAGTCAGCATGGAAGTATTGTTCCTGCAGTGCAAGCTCCTAACCTGTCAGGTAGCTTTTTGCACGGCAAGAAAATTCTAACCGTCAGTATAGTACCTTGTCCAGAAACGTGCTTCCATCTTTCAAAACCCAACCAGGAAGTTTGGACAGCCTGGGGCTGCGGAAAGAGAAAAAAAATTATTGCAATATGAATTACGTCATTAGCAGCAGCTAAGCATAGACCTTCTATTTGGTGTCATACAGTAAGAGAACATGATTTCTGTCTCAGGGAACTAACAATAAAACAGACAGACAGTTTCACTGTGTTTAATTGTTCACTGAAATGACTTTTACAGTCATGATTATGACACTTATAAGTAAAAAGAATAAGAGGACGACGCATGCAGGGAGTTTGATTTTAGTCATTTACAGTGAGAATTTCAAACAGGCTCAGTGCTGCTTGTGTTGCCGTGTGGTTAAACTGGCTGTATAAATAGAAGTTAGGGCAGCAAGAAACTCTATGCCTGAAACAATACAAAAGCACCGTAAAACTGCTCTGGGACAGGAGACGACAGACAAATACCCTCACTAGTAACAGCAGGGAAAGACCAATGCTCTGGACTAAGTCATTTATAGACACAGAGATTGTGATTTTATATCCACATATACCATGGTTTCGTGCCCAGGTCTCACCCTGAAGACCCGCACCAAGAGCCGTACAGTGCATTTACGTGTGTTGGAAGGACAATGGGGCAAGGAGGTTTTGCTGTGAACTGCATGTTTTAAGCTAGCAGGTCTGGTACCGGTCTGCAATGGCAGGGCCCCCTTTTTTAATTGTTTCAAATGCAAATAAACTTCAAGATGGACATCGTAATCCTGAGTTTACAGTAGTAATTGCTGCAGCATTTCCTGCTACCGTGAGAGACTTATTCATACTTCACAGTGACATTTGATTTTTGTGTGAGTCTGCAAGTTAGTTCTAAAGCCACTGTCTGCCCAGATTCAAGCATATCTATAGAAATCAAAAAAAGAAAAAGTTGAGGAAACAAGAGAACCAAACCCACCTGGAATCAAGCCCCACAACAACCTCAAATTTGGAGAAAGAACTCTAGAACTTGGTTGTAATGAAATCTGCAAGTGTTGTGCCCTAAGCTCTACAGGCAGGCATGCTTACATGCTGTAAGGGCTTTCAAATTTAAGTTCTTGGAAATAGGAAGTGATTCAAGGGCTCAGAGGAATGCTGTGTTCAGACTAACATCAATATAAAAGAACAAATCCTAACTGGCACTCCAGAAAGTCACAAGGAAGGAAAAAGGGGAAATCTAAGACTCAAGGAGTGAAGACAGAAGGTAAGAGGTGAGAGCAGAAGGATGTGTCATTGAGAAGTGCAACCCTCTTTTGAGGATAAAGACTAAGTCTGATGATGGAAAAGATGAGGTGGTTAAATGTACTCTCCACTGACACATTCAAAAGCACAATTTAAGCAGTATTTTGGAGACTGAAGGGGCTGAGTAGAATTGGTGCACAGAGACTAAAAGCACTATGGAAAAAGCAGGGAAAAAGCAAGAACAAACCATGTTATATGGTACACAACAACTTTGACAGATAAGGGAGGAGTGTACCGAAACCTTGGTTGGAAGGGACATCTGGAGGTCTGTAGACCAATGTCTCAAAGCCAGCATGAGATCAGGTCAGCCACAGCTTTGTCCAGCTGTGTCGTGCAAATCCGTGGAGCATGACATTCTAGAGCCTCTCTGGGGATGGATGAAAGTGCTAAGAAAAAATTCATCGCTAGGAGGCTAACGTCCAACCTGAGCCTCTCAAGACACAATTTGCGGCCATTAGCCCCATATTTTGTCTGCCACTGTTGAAATGAGTTTGGCTCCTGCTGTCTTTGTAACTTCTTTTGAAGCAGATGTGGGTGGCTCTTAGCTCTATGTCTAGCCTCCAAGCCCAGCTGCCTCAGCCTCTCCGGGTAGTCATGGGCTCTGGACCCTGACCCTCTTGGAGCCCCCTGAACACCTTTCTACAGTTTCTTGGCACCTCTCTTCAATTGCAAATCCAAACCTGGATCCATTTATGGTTTCACCAGCACAAGGCAGAGCGGAATAAACTTTCCTTGATACACTTGCCCTACTCCCCCTAATTTAGCCTAGTACGCGGTTTGCTTTATTCATGACGAAAGAGCACTATTGACTTGTACTAAACCTGGCATCCACTGAAGAGTACACAGTCTTGTCAAGAGAGGCAAAATTAGCAGATAGGTCTTGTGTGTGGGTGAAAGTGGAATAAGCAACACAGGACAGAAAGGACTCTTTACTTTGGAGGCAAGAAGTAACACAGCTCCTGCCGACATAGTTTTGACATTGTAATAGAGTGATTGATTAATCCAAAATAGCTAGAACTGTCCCATAAATAATGTGAGCAAGTGTGTCATGGCTAGACAGGAAAGGTTAAGAGCTTCCCACATGTTCATTTTACCGTTTTGCATTTGACTTTGGTACAGGGGAGAAAATTCCAGTTGACAAACCTCCTTTAAAGTACATGAACTGGCATAAAGTGTTTGACAACTGCAGGTACTTTGTACATGCTCCATGGGCTACTGTGAACAAGGACTGCCACTTCCAGGACAAGGTGGAATCTAAATACCTTTTGACGGGCTTTTTTTGAAGAGCAAAGAACTCTAAAAAATGTCCAGTCCCTTTAAAGACACAAACACTACAGCGCTTTCCTCTCTTATAGATTAAAGCACAGGCTCTCAAAATGTTTGCTCAAGGAGGGTCCCAGGTATGACACAGGATTTAGCTGCATAGCAAAGGTCCTTTGTAACATCATACCTTTATGCTCCACAGAGGTAAAAATTAGGGCACCTTTGCAGACCACAGACTGAGACTAGCAGAACCTAATTGGTTCATGGATCATACTTTGGGGACTTCTGGTTTAAAGACAGCCGAGAGAAGCACAGGTCCCCTGCGTTCAAGGTTTCATGTATGTCCATCTCAGCCTAGCTGCAAGAAGCAGCACATGTGGTTCTGAGAGGACACACAGCTGGTAATAACCTGATGTCTGACAGGCCTGTGTTCAAATTCTTGCACTGCTACATGCTTCATGCAAGACCTCAGGCAGTCAGGCCTTCTTGTAGTCTCTCACCTGGAAACTGATGATAATGTCAGCTCTCTATCACCTGGCCATGTTATGTTGATAATTCACATTTCAATTTCAGAGGTATTTAGACATTATGGTAATGGAGACCTGATATATAATGATAGAACTATGAATACTATAGAGAGATAAGGACTTTTTAGTGGCAGCCACATTCTTCCTCAAGTTTTTAACTCATTTCCACAACTCCCTGCAGTTTTGCAGAGTACTGAAGAGATCAATTACTTGCCCAAGTCCACATGCTTAGGACAATCCTTGCTGTAAGGGGTGTTCAATCACCTTACCGACAAGATTGATTGGATTTAAATCCAACTGTTTACTCCGATTCCACCGGGCCATCAGGGGTCAAATCTGACATCCTTTCTTATTGAGTTTGAGTCATTTTAGTGCAGACATTCTGGAGGTACTTGGGGAATTCCAGGTTGTGACCTGCAATTTGGCTATTCGTTCCCAGGGTCCGCTATCAGTGGACAAAGCTGGCATATCCCCGGGGAGCGCTGATGCCTGCCTGCAGTTCTAAAGAACCTCTTAAGCCTTTGTTCACTCACCTAATTTTGCTACTTGTTCCTCTCTCAATTTCCTTTTTTTCTTTGGGGGGTGGGAGAAAGCGAACACAAGGCAATTCTGTCTCTACCTGTATTTCCCAAATTTTCTGGATGCCTTCAAAATCTACTACTGCCCCTAAATGTTGTAGTTAGCAATTGCATTATGGAATGGAACAAAAATTTGAACTATCACACTGATCCATATTAAGGCCTCTGTTGCCTACTGTACAGCAGATCTTGAACTCCATGTTCTTGCAGAACAATGCACACATTATCTATTCTTTTCCTCTGCAAAAAAACCCCAAATCATAAGAAATGCTGGCCAAACTGCTTTAACCTCACTAGGTCCCTCAGGAAACTCCCTTTCATAATCATATTCTCCTCCTCTCAATCAAGCCTTTCTTGAACCCAGAATGTTCCTCAGTTGTTTCCTCGTGGATCAAAGTTACAAAATAGCTTTTGTGAAAAGTTCTGCTGCCTCCTATCACCAAGAGTTACTCATTCCCACCTTCCCTATCCCTCATTTTTGTAATTTATTCCATTTATGCGAGACATAAGTCACCCCAACTGAATATCTAAATTAATCTAAAAACCTGGGAAAATATGATTTTGTAGTTAGGGCACAGAAGGGGGAGTCTTGATCTCAGGATTCTCCTCTATACTGTACTTTTATTTCACTGCCATCCCATTCCTGTGCCCAGCTGCAATGCCCTTTTATTTATTTCATTTTTAAAAGGGAACAATTATGCCATCAAGTCAACTAACAAGGACTGTTAAGTGCTATTTTTCTTTGCATTAGCCCATGCTCTGAAGAACAGCCTGAGAAGACGGTGGTTAAACTGTACTTGCTGGGCTCCACGCGCTCCATCTCAGTTACCCATTTATCTCATCTTGCATGAAGAAGCCAGAAAGATGACAGATATGTGACCTCACTTGTGCTGAGCAGTTGCAGCAATACTTTACTGAAGCTTAGAATAAATTATCTAGAAAAACCAATCAATAAATCCATAAAATGTCTTCCGTCTACTGAGCCAAAGGACGTTATTTTGATAAAGAGAATTTTTAAGTGAACAAAGTCTATTTATGATATCAGATGATGCTGTTCATTTGTACTTATCCCCTCCCTCCATCCAATACACCATTTCACGCAGAGCACTCCAACTGCAACCCAAGAAGACACAGACTAAGTGCTTACAGGCCGCAGAACATACCTCTGAACAAGTGGCATCGGGAGGAAATTGAGGGTAGACGTCATATCCAGTCCGCAATCCAACATGATGGTGGTGGATTTGAACTTGAGTACGTTGCATGGTAAGGTTGGATGTCCTGACAGGCAGTACTGAAAGAAGAACACAAGGATGAGTTACTTACTCATGACCTTTACCAACAGAGTGAGCCACCCAAAAACCCTTATTTTTAAACACATAGTTTCATGCACACGAGAACAAAGCCTGATTTCCTCTGAATCTGTGTCTCACAGCTGCGTGTGTTCGTTGAGGTTTTCCCATGTCAGGGTATTAAGGGGCAGATTTTCTTCAGCCAAGTTCTTCTGATCACAGACGTTGAGAGGATGGAATAGCTCCTCTCTCCAATTTAGGACACGTGTAGAATCTCCTTTTTCTAACAACAGAAAATCAGTTTCTTTAAAACTCAGTCCTACTGGCCAAACTTGGCTGAAATTGGCTAGAAGATTTGTAAATTACTTGGGGTGGAAAGTGGGGGAGAGAATCCCTGCAGGAACACAAGTTTTATTTCCTTAAGAAACCTGCCTAAACAACCCAGCAAGGTGCAGCCCACACCCTCTGTGGCTGCTTGGCACAGATCAGCAGAGGAGGCTGTACAAGTGCACCGCAGCAGCTCTGGGGCATGCTCTCACCTGCTTTTTGTCTTGCTAAACGCAAACAGGAAACACGAGGGAAGGGACAACCATATCTGAATGGAAGGGTTTGTGTACTGAGAAGTCCCAAATGCTTTGCAAGCTTAATGAGCCAGTAAGCAGGTTATGTACAGGGGCACTTCAGCATCATTGAGATGCAGTCACCTCTTCTATGGAGAGTGGCAAACATTTAACAAGGCACAGGAGCAGCTGAAGCTTTGAATAAGAACAGAAGTGAATAAAAATGCCAGCTCTAAAATGTGGGATTAGAAAGGTAAACGTCTGAATAAAGGGTGTCCACCTCCACGTGAGGGTTTCTCTTCTTTGATGAGGGATTCAATGGTCCTTCAGGGATTGCAGGAATAGGAGATTTTACATCTCGAATGTAAGTTTTTGCATCTCCAAAGTCTGGGCATCTGGCAGCACAGCAACGCTCAGGTGGTCAAACTTCAGGTTTTAAATCCAAGTTTTGGCCAATTAAGATGAAAAATATCAATTGGTTGGCCATGAACTGCACTAAAAACAGATTCAGTCATTTTCTTATGCATTTATACCTTATTCTTGCTTTCTGTACTTTACGCTACGAAGTGGAAAGAAGGTAGATTAATCATTTCATTTTCTACCTCTGCTCACATTAGGTTAACATGGGACTGCAACTGTCTGGATTAACAACTCCCAAGGAAACCATTTACATATGTCCATCAAAAACCTGTTTAAAATTATATTTAAATATTAAAAAGCTACTAAGCCCCAAATATTAAATTAATAGCATCACAAAGACCTTTGTTTTAAATTCACAAAGCCTTAATTATTAAGGAGCAACATTACCTTTTACCTGCTGTTAACAAAGTTTAAAAAAAGAGGTGAAAAGCCAAACTGGTAAAGAAGTGAGTATACAAGTAAGGAATTCAGTTGTTTTATTCACCAATGTAAAATACACATGTGAAATTAAGCTCTCACTAGACCAGAACTTTTACAACTGAAGCTATAAATCCAAGTAAATAGAAAGAAATAAAGGAAAAAATAAGATCTAAACTATTTTTGTAGCTTTAAACTATCCATAATTAAAAAAGGCAATGAAATATCACCACTTTTATCAGCAAAACACTGTCTTGCTTTTTTTAAAATCATGAATAGGATCGTGACCCTAAAATCTACGAGCTAACTGGCAAATCTTCCTTTTTTCTTCTTTAAAAGCATCTAAAATAATCTGTATCTGTGGCTGTCATGCTGTGGTAAATGGATTCCTGGGAGTCAATGGACTTTTTCTATCAGGCTCAAGTAAAATGACTTAAAAGAAAAAAAAAAAGGCAACTTGACATTTCTGGGCCTGTTAGAATTTCAGATTAGGAATAAAAAAAAATCTAAGTGTTTGCACTATCTATGTCTCTATACACACTATAAATGTGATAATTTCCACCCAGTTTATACTCCTTACTGTTTAAAACAGATCCAGAAATCCCATTCACTAGTATTACCGACCCGACTAAAATTCAAGTCCTTTTTGCTCTAGGTTTGTTTCCTTCCATCTTTATTTCCTTATGGCTAAAGGCTGGTGCAACTAACACACTAGGTGCCTCATCTCCTAATTAAAAAATAGTCATGTAAAAAAAGTCATAAAACATACAAAAGACCCACAATATGCCCACCTCAGCTCACAACTTTCTTGTCAGGCTTTATAAATTGGATGAGTTTGACAGAGCGGGGCACAAACTGGTGAAGATGAGGGGCTAATTACAGGTACTGAGGCCCCCACAGAGGCAGGTTCTCAGCAGACATCTGGTTCATGCTGAGCACTCGCCAGCTTGGAGCGTCTCTGGTGATCTCATGGATGGCAATGTGACAGAGAAAAGAGATGATGTCTCATGCTAGCAGCTTCAAAACATTCAAAATTTTGCAGGTTAAACCTATTGCTTTGAATTCCAACTGAAACCAACAAATACTGCAGTGCATTCTTCCAGTATTAGTATCACATGCTAGCATAAAATCTAGGGGGAAGTTCGCAACTGAAGTTGCCTGGACCAGAGCACATTTGAATTTGTGACATTTTCACTGCATTCTGAATCAGGTCTGGAGGCCTGAACCTCTCTCTCGTTCTTCCAAATTCAATCCAAATAGATGAGAAAAGAGGATGAAATAGCACCCACTCCTCCTCCCACAACCCCAAAATTCAGCCACATCTCCAGACAACTAAAAGATGAAGAATCTGGTCTTATGATCCTCAGTCTCCAAATTTGCACATGGGTCTAAAAATGCTACAATGCAGATTTCAGACAGATTGTGTTCCCCTTCCCTTTCTCTACCCCTGTGCAAGACACTAGACGTAACAAAGAACTCTGCATTTCCACTATGGCCTTCATTTAAAGATTTCTTAGTTTGCTTTTCCCCCCTGCATTGTATTAGCCTCTACAATCACGTCCATAAGTGCTTAGCTTTGCACAGTTTGTCCCACTGGTAGTATTCATCGCCACAGACACACGTAATTGCATACGTAAGATTACACAGGATCAGGCTCTTCGGCCACCTGACTACTGAATTAATTTTACACAGTTACACCACAGATAGCGATTTACTGGAAGCCTCAAAACAAGCCCAGAATCCAAGTTCGCTTCTATGAAGCTTCCTCAAGACAAACTGCTTAGTCTCAAAACTGAGAGACAATCTTACATTTAGCAACGGTGTCAACTTCAGCTTAAACAAATCAAAGGTTACGCTCCGGTATTTTGAAAGGTGGTTTTCACTTCCAAAGAATTGCAGCACATTATGTCAAACAGGGAAATTCTTCCCCAAAAATAAAGTAGCGGCTGAATCCGAGGTCTCTGGGAAACTTAAATAATTGAAAAGGAAGTTCTAGAGAGGAGACCACTGATAGGGGTAATGTATTTTCTGATAACCTTCCCTTTAGATCAGAACCAACAGATTTGTCAGAAGCGTAGCGCACCCTCCACAAAGCCATTCCAGGCTGGTTTTCTTATTAGAAATTAACCATATTAACATCAGACTGCCGAGAGGAAACGATTTTATGATGAATCGCGGGGATTTATTAATATTCTGACAGCGACCCGGCAGAAGTCACACGTGCAATGGAGTAGCTCCAGCCCACGGAGAGACTCGTGTGGAAGGGTGGGAAGGCGGAGAAACACCTCCACATCCTCCTCCTCCTGAATCCCACCGCGGGCGGGGGGGGGTGGGGTTGGCCTAGGGACAGCCGCCTGCCCGGGCCTGTGCCCCCTTCCCACAGGCGGCGGTCAACCCCCATTCGCCTTGGCCTCCGTCCCCTCAGCAGGCAGCTCCCCACCGACCGTTTAACGGGGAGCTGCCGGCTGAAGGGACGGAGGGCAGGGAGCTACCGGCTGAGGGGAACAGGGTGGCCCCCTCCCCGTCCCCCCTCAGGGCCTCAGTTTCCCTTCAGGGCTTCAGTTTCCCCTCAGGGCTGGCGGGGCTACGGCTCCCACAGCCCCGCGGCGACTCCGGGAGCCGCCCCCCACCACCGAGAGGGGAGTCAGGCCGAAACCCCCCATCCATCCCGTCGCAACCCCACACACTCACCAGCTTCATGCTTCACCCGGGTCTATTTACTGGGACAATCCTGCCCCCCCCCAACCCCTCCGCCCCCCGGGGCATCATGGGATTTGTAGTCCCGCCGCCTCCCCTCCGCCCAGGATGAGGTCATGTCGCGGGGCACGCCGGGAGTTGTAGTCCGCCCCCCGCGCTGCGCCCCGCCGGCGTGCCGCGCCGCCGAGGCATGCTGGGAGTTGTAGTCCCGCCGGGGCGGCTCTCCCCGTCACCCTGGGGAGGGGGGGAACTACAAGTCCCAGGGTCTCACAGCGGCGGCAGGTGGGAGCTTGGATGTTGATATCAACATGGCGCTTGTCAGACAGACAAAGGCAGTCAGTCTGGTGTGATTGAGCCAAAAAAAAAAAAAAGAAAAAAGAGGGGGTGAGCGGGGAGGAGGGAGCGGCGGGAGCAGAGCCGGGCGGGGAGGGGGACCCTTCTCCTGGGGGGGCTGGGGAGGGGGGCTCGGTGGCCGAGGGGTTTCCTCTCCCCCCCGCCATTGTTCTCGTCCCTCCGCGCCCCCCTTCGTCTCCCCTCAGGCTGGGGTGGGGGCGGGCGGGGGGACCCCCCCCAGCTCCTGCCGTTCCATGGTGAGGTGGAGGCGCCGCCAGCACCCAGAGGTGAGTGTGGGGAGGAGGGGAGGGAATGGCGGGGCGGGGGTGGGGGGGGGGAGAGCGGGGCTTGTGAGGGGAGAGGGCGGGCGGGTGGGTGGGCTGGAGGGAGGGAGGGGGAGCGGGAAGGGGGTCCCCCCCTCAGCCGGCACCGCGGGGGAGTTGAGCCCAGCCGGAGACGCGGGTTTCCTCGCAGAGCGGGATGTGCGTGAGGGAAGCGGGGAGTTGGGGAGAGGGGTGGGGAGGGAACCGGGGGCGGGGGCGGGCAGGGGCAGCCCCTCAGCCCGACTTGGAGCCGCCGCTTTGGGGGGCTCCGCGTATTCCATCCCCCCCCCCCCCCACCGGATCGGGGGAGGAGGACGGTGTCCCCGGGAGGCGGCTGCGGGAGGGCAGGGCAGCCTCTGGGTTTTAAAGAAGAGCCCTCCATCGTTGTTCCTGCTGTTTATTTATTCTTATTTTTTTTTTACCACCCCTCTCCCGGGTGGACTCGCGCCCCTCAGCCTGGGTGGGTGCTTTACTTATTTGTTTTCATTTATTTTTAATTCTATTTTTTGTTGTGGTGTTTCGGTTTTGTTCGCCGCTGAGTTTGGGGCTGGGGGCTCCTCTCCCTGTCCCCGGGACCCCCGGGAAGCCGGTGGGGGGGCTGCCCCGGCCCAGCCCGGCGGTAGTTTGGCCGGGGAAGGCGGAGGAGGGAGCCTCCAAGCCGGCGGGGATGGAGCCCGGTACGCCCCGAGGATCGCGCCCGGCATCGAGCCCCCCTCGCCGGGGCTGTGCCGGGGAGCTCCCCCCCGGTTGGGGAGTCTGTGCTTGTAGGGGGGGCTGAGCCTTTTTTAGGGGATCCCCGGTGCTTTGTGCCTATGGAGGTGATGGGGGGAGGGGGGGAACGGGGTGCCCCAAACCCCGCTGGATCGCAGGGCTCGGGGAGGCTGCGAGGAGGGGGAGATGTGGTGCAGCTCCCGGGGCTTTAAAGGAGAGGGTTTTTTCGGGGAGGGCAAAAGGCGTCGAAACCGAAGGGTTTCCTGTTGCTGGAGAGTTTTAACACGGGAACGGGTGGGGGAGGAGGAGGACCCGGAGGGAAGTCATTCCCAAAATGTGCGAGGAGAGCTTGGGTGGGGTGTCATGGGCTTGTTTATTTCGTACTTCTTGAGAGGAGATGGGGAGGGAGGGGGTAAATGCTGTTGTATCCGTGCCTGGGATCCTTTTTTTTCGGAAGAACAGCGTGTTTGACCCCAGGACCGGCTGGAGGAAGCGGCAGGGAATGCTGCTGAACTGTTTTGCTTTGCTTCGGGGTTAAAACAAAACAGGCGAGTGGTTTTTAGGTGCAAAATACACATTCGAGACAGACCAAGCCGCGTTCTTCAGCCTCAGTTTTGTCTGATGTTTGTTTTTTCTTTTCTTAGTTGTTCTAAGAGTGTCTTTTGGTATGTTTGCAGAGCACTTCTCCAGAAAGAATTTTTTTCCTTTGCGATTCGTCTGAAAAAGCCTTGGTCGTGTGTGATGTTTTTCCCAGTCCCTTCGTGTTAGGGACAAAAAAATGCCTTTTTTTTTTTTTTGGGTGTGGGGAGGGAAGGAGGAAGAGGAAATGAAGACTGTAAGCATGTTTGCTATTTGTCTGTGGAGTCGGGTATATCTCAGTTTGTTCTCCTGCGCAAGTAACGCTGGCAGTACAGATAAGTGGCTTTTAAGTACAAAATGTATATGAACAAAAGCTGGAAAGATTTAAACTTTGTAGGGAGGAAAGCGTTAAGCTGATGGCCAGGGCAGGCGTTTGCGAGCACATCTGAGAGCAGATCTGATAGACGCTTGCTACGTGCCCCTGCTTCAAACTGATGGGGATGGAGGAAAAGGAAACTGGTTGGGAAATAAAAATACAATTTGCGTGAATGATACCATGTAAAATATATCGTGTTGGAGAGAGGGATTGTGCTCTGCAGACGATTTGTGGGCTGGCAAAACCCTGAAGTGCCTGCTTGCGCCCCGTGATATGACTAGCTCATTTCTGCAGGGCTCATCAGGTACAGACTCTGCTTCCTTCCTGGGATGGTGCAGCTGGCATTTGATTTCCTCCATGGATGGGAGAGGAGGAGTCCTGTGCAGTTTTTTTTCCCTGAGATGATTGCATTTTCTTTGGCCTTGCTGTACCTTGCCTCATTAGTAGGAACTGCATCTATATTTATTTACCATTATACCGTGTCCCTTGGGATGGTGGGTGTAGTTTGGAGTAGGTATATATGGATTTATCACTCTTAACATTTTTTTTCCTCCCATCATGCTAGGGCCAAATCTGCCAACAGCAGAGAACAAACTTAATTTATTTCTGTGTTTTGCATCTCCCTTTTTGCCATTTCTCTTCCAAATTGCTAAGGAAACATCTCCGAGATGCGGATGGGGGAGGGAAGTAGGGGAGAAGTGCAAAAGGGATGGAATATGTTATCTGTGCAGGGATGCATTTGTTATCTGCATGTTCTGGGAGCACCGGGCTCTGTCAAAGAGCAGGGTTCGATACTGCATCTGAGAAGTGGCATTTGGTAAGGCTCTTTTCCCTTATGTGAAGATTCTTCTTTAGCCCCACAACAGCCACAACTTTTTCTGTGTGGTTGACAGAATTGCCTGACGAGCCCGGGCATGAGACTAGGAACAAGGAACTTGTGTTTTGCTCAGCGATGTCTGTTCTTCCTCCTATCGTTCCTTTAGCACCAGTGCGAGCACCAGAACAGGCATCAGCATTTTTACTCCTGTGTCATCTAACTCTGTTCAGAGCAGGTCTAAACGACATTGTGGTATGCAGGCTGACAGCTGTGCTACAGGAACGCTACCACAGGTGAAACTGCAGGATTTTTAAGGAGTGGTAAGGAAATCTTGAAGAAAAACCTATGTGGATGAGGCCTGCTTATCTCTATGTCTAGTTTACTGAGTGGTTTTGAGCAATTCCGTTCTATTTGTTGACCTTTCTAGAAAAACGTGCATCTCTCTAGCATTGCGATTCTAATTCAACAGAATTAGTAACCAGTGTCAGCTGCAGAAATCTTACTTCTAAGGCAGTTTCTGTGTGGGTCTTTCTGGTCTCTTTCAAAGGGATATTAAAAGTTCATGGCTGTCCAGTGTTTTGAAAATAAAATTATTATGAAATGTTTACTTTATAGTGACAATCCATAAGTTCATGGAAGTGTTTGATATGTTTTTTTATCGTTATCTGGAGCTGGGAGAACAGTGGGGTTCTGGCATTCACTTTCAAAACTTTTTTTATTTTAATTTTAATGCATTTTTAACAAGCATGAATATCAGGAATTGTTCTGTCATTAATTTTTGGGATTGCTCTTTTTTGTTGGGTGTCAGTGGGGCAGTGGTGAAATTTTGGTCTTTAGGATATGATGTTTCGGTGGGGAATTGGAATAATTAATGACACTGAAACATGAGAAAGGAAGAATGCTGTACTGTCCCTTTCATAAAGCGAGCTCCGAAGATGTTTGGTTGTGTATGTTAGAAAATAAACCATTTTGCATAAAATGATGGCACATTTTAGTCTAAAGAAAGCAACTTGTGCTTTACAGTGATTTCTGTGCAGAGCTTTTAGGGACACGATAGAATTACAAGTTACAGAGCTGGGATCTGTGGCAAATATTTTTCATCTTCTGCGAAGTTTAGGATTTGAAATCAAACACTTGAAGGGATGCTGTCAGCTTCAGAATCCTACTGCAAAAAAACATGCCTTGGTTTCTCCTACCGATAACTTTATGCAGCTTTCACGCTTCTTCTGAAGTCATTGAAGTCGATTTCACTTTATACTGATTTTAATGGAGCAGGCATTGGATCTGCATACACGTCCTCGTGGGATTGGGCTTTAATTATACCTATGCTGATAATGTTATCTTGTGGGTTATCAATGAAGTGAGACCAATGCTATGACTATAGTGGGATTTTTAGGAGATAATGTGGAGAATCTGAATTTTTGTGGGTCCAAGTAATATCCCTAAAGCTGTTTTTATATGTAAGATTACTAATAAACTGTATTTTAGCATTCTAATATTCCTGTATTGACTAAAGCTCCTTTCTGACATGTATAAAATTAGAATGGCTGCGTAGCAAAGTATATTAAGAGTTCATATTTGAACACTCAGTCATGCAAACGGGTTGCGTGTTAGCTATGAATGCAGTTTCCAGTGTTAATGCTAAAGATAAGTGTTTTGACAAATGCTTTTAATTTGGGGAACAATACAAGCAAGAATAACAGGATATGAAAAGAAAGCGTTATTTTTCATTTCACAGGTGGCAAACCAAGGTGTAGAGGGATTAACTTGCCCAGGTTCCTATGTGGAGACTGCAGTAGGACCTAGTAATCAGTTCATGATTTCAAGGGTTTGTCAGGGCTTTAATCAGAGTTTTTCTGCCTCCCCTCATTAATTGGCTAACTTCCACATGTTAAAAATAATGCCTAGAGATTATTTTTCTTTCTTCCAGTTTCAAACTTTATAGTCTTAAGTTTTTTAATTCTCAGTTGAGCCTTGAAAGCAGGGTTGGAAAGCTTTGGCTGAACAGCACCTCCCTGACATATGATACTATCTCGAAACAGCCTCTGACAAGTGAACCCTCTCATTGAAATCATGTGAGGAATTTTATTACTCAACTCTGAAGATCTTCTGGGGGAAAGGAGGTTGCAAACTATTAACTATGTGGTCTTCGTTGCAAGTTGGCACATAAAATGTTCTCATGAATTGAGGCAGTCATGTGGTCCACAGCAAGAAGTAGAGAATCGGCTTTGTAGTCACTGGCCAACTGAAAATTTCATCTTGTAACTGTGAGAAACACATCTATTTGTGTGTTGTGTCTCCTAAAAAGGGAAATATTTGCTTGAAATCTGGTCTTTCTTTAAACGTGGTATTGTTTGATTTCCTTCCCCTCCCCTCCCACTCAGCTAGGCGCTTATACAGGGTTAACGTGTGGCCATAAAAGCATGTGGAGAAGCTTTTGTGATAGATAACCTTAAAAAGTATATTGTGTTTGGGGTGCTTCTGTTCTTTGCTGTTGCAGTCGGGTTTCCCAAAAGCTCGTTGTTCATGCAGTTTTCCTGCGTAATAAGCTGCTGAGCAAAGTGCTCGTTTCACAGTTATGAAACTGCTGCTATCGCAATTACTGCATTGTAAAGCCTAACCTAATCAGAAGTGATCGATTTATGGCCAGAACTTGTGTGGTGTGCTAGTGGAGTATGGCTCTGATGTTTCACATTAGATTCATTACAGCTGAGCCACTGTCCTTCTCCTTTGCTACTCTATGATAAAAGAATACTTTGTACCTTCGTTTGTAAATCTTTAAGTGCTTTACAGAGGTATCAGTATTTTACAGATAGGGAAACTGAGGCACGAGGGCCAAGTGACTCACTCAAGGTCATGTACTGAGTCAGTGGCAATTGAGCTGGCTGTGTCTATTCCCATCTATTGAACTTTTAAATCTGTGATAAATTCCTTATATGATAAGTACATATTAATCTATTGGCTGGTTGTCTAATGTGCTCGATAAGAATACCTAAGTCAATGAGATATATATATTTTTTTTTTTACAGTGATGGGAGGATTTGCCATGTGCCATTGACTTCTGTGGTTTGACACTTGTCATCCTTCCTTATATTCAGTTATTTTTATTGCTTTTTAACTATTAGATTCCCGCACCCTCTCCCGAAAGTACCACTGGGGTAAATTTCCTCACAAGACTCTAAGGGATGCCCACATTTTCTTGCATAGCTTTTCTTCTGCTTCGTTTAATAGGAGTTTTTCAGTGTTGGACTTCAAATCTATCTCAGGAATGCACACGCGCGTTTGTTACTTGTTTTGATTCAGCACTGTGTTAATGTAGACACCAAAAGGTTGAACAATTACTGTTTTGATGTGCTTTTTTAAGAATTAAAAAAAAAAAAAATCTGTAACTGGTTATTCTACCTGTCAGCGTGCAGATTTCCCTTTCCCCGTTCTTAATCAAAGCTGCGTGCAGAGTCTGAAGTTAAAGACGGCTCTTAAAACTGGGAACTGCTGTAGTGCAGTGCTTCTGACAAAGTGTATTCTGCTTTATCTTTCCTGTGCAGCCAACCAGAAGGTATGGAAGGTCAGTTAACTCTTTCTCCTACAGAATTCCTTTATGAATGTTTATTTCATCATTTTAGGTTGGTTTCAGTGCAATTACCAGCCTGAAACTGATTACTAAGCATGGCCCTTCATCAGGTTGTATGTACATATACAGCAAAATGACTTCTGTAGTTTTGTTTGACAAAGACCTAACTTGGTGTATGAGTCCGCGGTATGTTTGTGAGTACTTCTTCCAGTCTGCCCAGTGGGTGGGATGTTGTTTCCAGGTCTAGTCAAGAGTTTCTTGTAGCCAGAGGAAACAAATTTTGTTACCTTCTTCATGCACAGAGGTGGGACTCTTTTGTTCTCCATACATATAAGACGTCTGTTTAGATTCTGTTAAATTTACGTGAACTCCATTCGCTGCTGTGGTGGTAGATGAGGTCTTAATGTTGGGGTAAGGAAGTAATTTACGATAATACAAAATACATTAATTATGTTTGGGAATCTCACTTGCCCTGAATTCCTGGCATCTGTTTTCTCCCCGCTTTTGAACTTAATATTTAAGAAGCCTTATTTTCTTTTCACTTCCTTAAAAAAAAATTGTTATATGTTAAGTTCAGCAATAAAACAACTCCTGCTACTGAAACAATACTGTAGGCAACTCTTTCAGTGAGCCTTGTGAACAGCCAGTTTTATTCTGATAAGCCTATGCCCTATCAATTGGGAAGTGTAGCATATAGTCATTTCCTGCATTTTGAGCTGCCCATTTCTTAAGAGCTCTGAAGCAAGCACTGAATCTGCTTTTTGTTCTTCCAGTGGTACTGTAATACTAATGGAAGCAGAAAGCATTTAGTTAGTTCATAAAATACAAGCGCTGTTTCTACTTGGATATTTATTCTGACCTTTATTTTGGACAGTTTCTCTGCCATGATCAGATTCTCTGATTACAATGTCAGCTTTCACTAGAAATCTCTTTGTGATTTAACTGGCAGGGTTTTGGAGTCCGAGCAATGGGGTATGCGGCAGCTCCGACATGTAAGTAGTGCTCAAATGTTGAAAAGGAAAGTTCTTCCTGGCAACAAGATCACGCTGGGCTCTCGTTTCTAGACTCTGCCGTAGGTCTTACTTTATGACCCAGGGCAAACTTCTTGACTTGCCTGTGTTCCAGGCTGTAATATGAAAATAATCCTTCCAGGGCTGTTGAGATGCTTTCACATTCATAAAGTATTTGAAGCTTCTTGGCTGGATGGTTGTGCATGCTGCTGCTCTCAGTAGTATAAACATGAATGTCCTAAGTGTATTTACACAGAGTAAGAACTAGCTATTTAAGCTAATACTGATTTTTCATGCCGTAGATGGGAGAGGTAAGTAGTTGATCACAGTTTCCCCAACTAAGTTGTATTATGCATGGTTTCCGGACATCATCGTCGGTCGTCCTGTGACTGTTTGCGTTTCATGGGGGCTCCATCCGTTTGATGGAGCAGGGCTGTTTAGTGAGAAGTACAGCAGTCTGAAAAAGAGGGAACTTAATGAAGTTGAAACTTATTCCTGCCTCTTTAATTTCCTCGTCCATAGAAGTAGAATGATGTTAACATATTGGAGATTCATAAAATTTAAGGCGAGAACAGACAATTAAATCGCCTTCTCTGATATGTTTTATATGCTTTCTATCATAAGCCTTTAAATTTTAATCATTTGCTCTGAAACTGAGACCAGCAACTGCTGTTTGGCTAAAAACAATTTGAAAGTTTTCCAGCCTTGAGTGTCCATCATTCGTAATTTCAAACTCATAACTTCTCTTGTGCCATCTCATTGTTAAAAATAAGTGGCTGATTTCTGATTTGAATTTGTCTAAGTTCTGCCGCTGGTTCTTGTTACGACTTCCCTGACAAGATTAGAGCCCTTTAGTACCCAGTACTTTCTTGCCATGGAGGTACTTACACTCTGTAATCACGTTACTCGATTGATAAGGAAACAGAGTTGAGCTTTTAAGTCTCACTGAGGCATTTTCTCCAGCACTCAGATCATCCGGTGATTCTTCATGGTCTCCGTTTATTTTTAACATTGTGGAAACCAAAAATGGGGAATGTTCCAGCCTGTGTCTGATCCGTACTGAGGTGCGATGGCCTTTTTTGCTACGTGGCCATTTGAAAAGTTCACAGTAGCCCTTTTGCATAGGGAAATCGCTGCTCTGACACTGAGATTCTTTCCAGTAAAGTCTGCCATTTAGTAGTTACAGTCTGCATTTCTTAGATTATAAATTTGCCTTTGTGTTTTGCTTTCCTGAGCTGAGTTAAGGTAGGTATTCAGACTTTCTTTTGCTGTCCTTTCCTCATAATAATGTACTGTTCCTGTAGTCCTGGTGTCAGGCTCAGATTTTTATCTGCAGTGATAAAAATGTTGAACTGCATCAGACCTTAAATTTAGTGACAAAAAAATTAGCATGATGCAATCCCAGGAAGTGGATTGAGAACTGGCTAACTGACAGCTCTCAGAAAGTACCAGTCGATACGGAGCAGCCGATGTGGATTTCCACTAGAACCAAAGTACGCTCTGTGCGCATACTTTCTACTGTTTGTCTACATTTGTAATCTCAAAGTTAGTCCTTTATCAAGACATTTTCCATTAAAACATGCTGACTGGCACTACCAGTGTCCCTGTTATCTTAATTTTTTACTGTGGAAATATATAATTATTTTTATTATTTTTTTTTTTTCCTGTTGGTTTACCTGGACTGATACCCAGCTGACCACTTGACAGCTCTCCAGATTCGTTCCATCCCCTTCTTGAGCATTAACACAATATGAACATTCACCTGGTCTGGGGTTTTGCCCTCATTTTCTAGAGAGTCCCTCATTAAAAAATGAACTAAACCCCCCACCCTACAAGACTGCAAAAAGCCCACTTTGGTCATGTTTTGTAAGCCGATTTCACATGTTTCACTCTTAATGGATTTGCTGAAAATCATCTTTTCTTACTGATGAGTTAGAAGGTACTTTGCGTGACAAAAGCATGTTGCCCCAGTCTAACAGAGAACGGTTCACAGTAATCCTGGCCCTCCCTTCCACTAAAAAGTTATTTTTATAAATTTTATTATCTTATTATTTTTGTGTGTGTGTGTTGAATCTTGCACTTTGGTTAGTAAGAGGAACATCCCAAGATCTTTTATTCCTGAATGTCTGCAAGTATAAAACCACAATGCTTTTGGGGCGGCCGAGGTACATCTGCTATCAGGTTGCGTTGCGTGGTGGAATGAAGACCTTTCTAACCTGAGCTAAGCAAGCAGCTACTTCTGAAGACACTGGTGAATTATCCTTCAGTTCACTTCATGGGCATAATTCTGATAAATATTGGTGTCACTCCTCTGCCACACTCAAGTAAATTCTGTTTTATTCATAGCAATCTGCCTTCTTACTTTTTGTTAAAAATGCAGCTGCCTTCACTTGCTGCCTGCTCCTTAAACTTCCCTTTTCCTGTCCCAAACTGATTTAGCTTTTACTCCCTCCATGTTGCAGCTGTAACCAGCAGCGCACACGAAAGTCATAGAAAATCATAGAACCATAGTGTTGAAAGGGACCTCCGGAGATCATCTAGTCCAACCCCTGCCAGAGCAGTCTCAGTAGTATTTTTGCTGTTGCTTTTTAGGACACTGAAATATGGTATCTTGAAACCAAACCTCATTGAAATACCACTGTTGGTAAGCGTGTTGGGTTTTTTGTTTGTTTTTTTTTAAGGTAGGTGTTTGAAAGGACTTGGTCCATGAGAAGGTCCCTGTTTTGAAACCTGCAAATTCCAGGCAGATAAAATGCAAAGAGGTCGGGCGAGTATCTGAGGTTTGGGATGTCTGCTTCCTTTCTGGCTGTCGAGTGGGAAACCTGCCATAGAGATAGGCTTTGAGGAAAGATTTGCAAGGGGGAAGGAGGGGAAGAGGATTGAGGCCCAGGAGCTTGGAGGCTGGGAAAGGTACTGAAAAAAAAAAAGAAAAAAAAGAATGCCATTTCTGCTGCTTGCAGTCTGAGGTGTGGCACTCTGGAAGTCTAAGGCAAGTAACAGACACTCAAAAATGTGCGCCCTTTTGTTGGACACAAATATTTCTTGCAATGCAAACCTTTGAGCACAGCCACCGGCTTTCCTGCCTCCTGGCTAAATCGGTATCTGATTTTTCTGTTCCTCTGCCGTCTTCTTGCAGGAGTTGTTTATTGACTGAAATTGTTTCCATATGGCTGCGATGTAGAGCTTGATTACATTAAATGTGGTGCTTTCCTGTGGCATTGCAGTGCTATGGAAAGATCGTCCCTCTTTTTCTCCTCCAAACCTTCCCTTCCTCCATAAAACTTGGATTTGGAACGTGTAACTTGTTTAGGTATTATTCCCCCCACCCCCAGGCTTGTAGAACTGGAAAACTGAGATCCAGTTCTTTTTTGGGTCTTTGTATTTGATTGCTTAGGAGGGTTTGCGTATAAATTGCTGATAAAATACTTAAGATGAAGGTTAGGGTGACTGGTTGCGGTTTGAGACCATCACTGGAGCTGGGGCCACAACGTGTTAAGCCCTGAACAAGTATGCAGACTCTACCTCCAAAGTCTTTTCAGGACAGTCCATTTAGGTTGTATTTGTTTACACTGATGATCAATTTAAGTACTGCTCCAAGCAGGTGTTAAAATTCCTGTACTTGGACGCTTCAGGATGCTAAAGAGCCAGATTCACCACTTATCTGGGGCCTGGAAGCTATGCCTAGTTTGCGGGAAAACAGATACGTTTAATAGCAAATGGATGCATCTGTATCTTTGATAAGAATAAAAGCTGATTGTTGGCTAAGTTAGTAAATAAAAAAACAGCCATGAAGCATCTCCACCTCTCTTTGCAATTATGCTCTTCTTGTTTTTTGTTAAGTGTTTTCTATGTAAATAGGTTAAAATATATAAATACCTTTTTCTTAAGCCTAAGCCATCTGATGTAATGCCTGCATTTCTTGTAATGCATTTTAAACAGAACCTACGCAATGTATTTTTACTGCCAATATCTCAAATAACGTCAAACCAGTGAAGTGTTGGTGGTCACTCTTGGTTGAGTGCGTGGAACCAGAATCTGATGTAGTAGTAAACCAGCTTTTGACAGAAGTAGCCTCTTCTGCATGTGCATAGAGAATATTTTCTTCATTTCAGTATATTCAGATAGTTCAGATCACAGACTATTTAATTCAAAACTGAGAAACCATTTGGGAGCTGTAAATGCAGAAATGCTTGTTTTCCTCGCCTAACATAAGGTGGAAAAAAAGAACAATGAGGAAAGAGATTCACTAATACTGAAATCTTGCAGTGGAGGACACAGCAAGGTTCAATTCACTTAATAAAGATAATTCGTTTGTTTTCACTAAAGCATTTTAAAATGCAAACCATGTTTCCATAACCCTTTTATGCGTCCAGCACATATGATGTATCATTCAAGATTAATAAAACTGTAATACATAAAAGCTGGCATTCTTAAATTGTTTTATAAACAGTCTAGCTAATAACCCAGGGTGGAAGCTGAAGTGCAGGTGTGCTGCTCAGGCCTTTGCTAGAGCGTGAAGTTCCCTCTAGTCTTGTATTAATTCAATGTAAAATAAAAGCTTCAAGGGGACGCATTAAGCTTTCCTAACCACAGGGTATCCAGTGACTTGCTGGGTGGTATAGGCCCCTCTGAGGTGTTAGATATTTACGAGGCAGGTTAAAGCCACAAGTTAGTTAAATATCCCTCGTAATTTAGAGGTGTTTGGCTATTGAGCTGGCAGGTAAAAGGAAGATGGTGACCGTGGTGACCATGAAGGCATCACGGCCATCTCCTCTGTTTGTCCTTTTCCTTGCGGGACTTGCTGTTGCCCAGTGCTTGGAGTAAAGGCTGTAGGCACCTCAGCCAGCATGCTGGTTGTTGTGGATCCTTGGTAGATGACTGGTGCTCATGGTGAGGAGAGAACTTTTCATAAAACACTCTGTATCCTGCAGCTGCGACAGGATGCCTGCAGATCCTGATTTATCTTGAAGATCTCTCTGCTCCCTGTTGTGCAAAGTGCTGGGGGAAAGGTAGGCTGGAGGTGCCTTAGGTTTTTTTTCTGTCCTTCACAAAATGCACTAGTTACACAGGAGCAGAAGCAAAGACTAGAGCGCATTTAGTTTTCATTGTTGTCATTTTCACAGAAAGGGAGAAGATAAATTGCGACTGCCACAGACCTTGTCTGTTCTACTTCTTGCATGTCAGAGCTGCATTCTGCTTCTTACCCAGCGGATGACCATCTAAAACAAAAACAAAACCTCTTTAAACCCCTCCTTTACACTAATGAAATGTAGTTTGCTAGTTAGTTTTCTGTGATTTCCAGAACTGTTGAAACAGCGTGAGTTGATGAAGACTCTCTTGCATATTTTATGTGAGCTCAGATATTTGAATATGGAATAGAAGTGGTACTGAATATCTGCAATTTCCATTGAATTTCAATGCCTTTCAGGGGTGAGTCCTTAAAGAAGATGTAACTAACATTAGAGGCAGTGGGAGTGCTCTCTGTTGGCTTTCACAAGAACTGAACTGGAAATATATTGAGGATATTTTCTTTTTTTAATTAACAGGAGAGTGCAGAGTTCTAGGTCCTTTCATACTTAAGAATAATTAATTCTCCATTGTTTTTGCTTTTGACAGACTTTTACTGTCAGCCTTCCAAAGGAGACATTGGCCCTTCCTCCAATTATTTGACAGAACAATTTACTATGTGCAGCCTTCCCCCCACCCTTCACGGTAGAAATCTGCTTCTGGTGCCCTCCTGGGGGCTGCTTCCGAGCTCTGCCTTAGAATCATAGAATTGCCCAGGTTGGAAGGGACCTTTCAGATCATCGAGTCCAACCATCAACCCAACTCTGAAAAAACCCATCACTAAACCATATCTCTAAGCACTGTGTCTGCCTGTCTTTTAAGTACCTCTGGGGATGGTGCCTCAGCCACTTCCCTGGGCAGCCTGTTCCAATGCTTAGTAGCCCTTTCAGTGTAAAAATTTTTCCTAATATCCAGTCTAAACCTCCCCTGGTGCAACTTGAGGCTGTTTCCTCTTGTCCTATCGCCTGTTCCTTGGGAGAAGAGGCCAACCTGCACCTCTCCACAGCCTCCGTTCAGGAGGAGCCTTATGCTCTCTTGTCTCTTACAGACAGAAACCTGCACAGTGGTGGGACTGAAACACTTTTGTTCTTCTTGCACACTCTTGGCCTTGTAGTGAGCAGCGTGTGTTAAATGTCCTGCAAATAACTGAATAAAGGGGATGATCCTTCAGTTTTCTCCTAATGAGAACTACTCCTGAGGAAGGACTGCAGGCTCAGGGCCGTATTGCCATTGCAGTATTATCAGTACTTTTGGGCTGCAAATGTGATTTGTTTTTTCTTAAATATTAAAGGAGAAGGGTTGTGACTTCTGAGGTATAATTGTGCAGAGACGTTGCTTGGGCAGACCTCCTAAATTCTCCTGCGTTAATTTGGATGTGCTGGATATGAGCTCTGTGCCTTACACCTACTAAGGAGGGTCCTGGACTGAAACCAGTGTTCCCAGAAATTGCAAATAATATTTCTATGTGCTACTACATCTTGAGTCTCCCTTGCCTGTTTTCCCTGCTCCTGGTCTTTTTCATACATGTTACTAGGCTTTTGGCAGTCATAGTTTCCAATTATAAACTTAGCTTAAAACCCATTTTAACTAACTTTTCAGTTCTGGCCTTAGTCAGTCACCTAGAAAAAGTGATTTCATGGAATCATAGAATGGTTTGGGTTGGAAGGGACCTTCAAGATCATCTTGTTCCAACCCCCTGCCCTGGGCAGGGACACCTCCCACCAGACCAGGTTGCTCCAAGCCCCGTCCAACCTGGCCTCGAACCCCTCCAGGGATGGGGCAGCCACAGCTTCTCTGGGCAACCTGGGCCAGGGGCTCACCACCCTCAGAGTAAAAAATTTCTTCCTGATACCTCAGTCTCCCCTCTTCCAGTTTGAAGCCATTACTCCTCAGCCTATCACTTCATGTCCTCGTAAAAAGTCCCTCTCCAGCTTTCTTGTAGGCCCCCTTCAGATACTGGAAGGCTGCTCTAAGGTCTCCCCGAAGCCTTCTCTTCTCCAGGCTGAACACTCCCAGCTCTGTCCTCACAGCACAGGGGCTCCAGCCCTATTTAGCAATGTTCTCTCAGGTTCCTGAAGCCACCATGCCAAAAAGTTTGAGCATCGCTACCTCGCAGCTCTGAGACAGTTTGTCTTCGTGGGAAGAGGTGTCTCTGTACACCAGTCGTTACCCCAGCATCAACCTAAATCCAGGTGGATCATCGTGTGCCTGCACGCTTATTTTTAGAGCAAGTTGCACAGGAATATTGCATGTGCAGGGGGGTTAGACCTGACAAGCTGGAGGGGTGTTAGCCAATCCCCACAATTCTGTGGTACATGTAAATGGGGAAATTAAACTAATAGTTTTCATATAGATCCATCCTTGTGCTTTTCATCCTGTCCCATGTTCTTTCTCCTTGTTTTTGAAAGATGGACTTCTAAAAGCCTTTTATAATAGTTTTAAAGACATACTACTCTCACTGGATTTAAACACCGTGGCTGGCAGAAGGGAGGGTTAGAAGGCAGTTGTTTAATTGGTGTTTTACATGGTAGACTATTAAATTGTGAATTCAGCGAGGTTCCTGCTTTGCTGCTCTTTTTCTACAGAGCAGCGGTGGTGCGCTCACATGGTACTTCTAAAAATAAGAGTGTGTGGCGTGAAAGTATTGCTTGAAGCAAGGCTCTGATCTGCAGCAACGGCAGAGCTACGCTAATTTGTACCTCTGAACATAGACAGCTATAAAATAAGATTTACTTAAGAGTTGCAAAACACAGTATGAAGACCTATTTTAACCGAATCTGTTGAACTTACTGAACAGTAAGTTGAGTTAAAATCAGGTTTAATAAATGAGCGGCAGTAGTGGTCAGACCAGAAGTTTGCCTTACCTCTGGCACAAGGCTAGATAATGCGCAGTCCTGGGCGCTCAGCAAAGCCTGTAAGAACAGGGCAAACACTGGATACCTCCCCAGGATATAGTTGCAAATATTCCCACTGTGTGTTTCAGGCCTTCTGTATACCTTTTGTATCCCATCTTTTCCAGTTGTCTGGGCATGTTAAAGCCTTAATGGCCCATTTGTCTAGACAAACTGAGCTGTGTCCCTTCCAGTGTCACATACCTGGAGACTGGGTAGCCTTTGTGAAGTAGGGTGCTTTTGAGTTCAATTCCCAGTGAATAATTGTCCTTATTTATAAATTGTCGCTCTTTTTTTGTTTGTTTTATTCCTTTTTTTTCCTGGCGTCTGTCCAGTCTTGTCCTATGCTACTTAAGGCATGAGCAAATACCGTCTTTTAAATTGTTTGCTAGATAGTAAACCATTATCCCTCCCCGACGAAGTTATCATCCTCACCAATCTGTTGACAGGGCTGCTTGTTCAGTATCTCTCATTTGCTTCAGATGAAATTGGTTGGGATAACGTGGACCTAGCTGTAACTTCACGCTTGATCTAGCCCGATTAGTTTTACTGAAAGTGATGTGGGGAGTTCTCACAGCCACTTCTGTGCCCGCAGGACTCTGCAGGAGCTCGCCCCTGGCAGGGAGACAGGGCACGCACGGGTTAGCTTTCCATGACATACCTGCATCCAGAAAAATACAGCTCTCTGGGTCCAGGGTAGCACGAACGAGGGCAACGAATGATTTCTCTCCATTTTAGGTCATCTATAGGACTATCGGTTACTGTTTAACTCCAACTCTGCGTACTCTTCATACATAAGGGCTAAGTCTGCTGTCATTTAGAAAATGAAGTTTCTTTTCTGACTCGTCGGTACCTTTTTGGTGTGGCGTGATTACTCTTTGGCTGTCATTTCTCTGACTTGTAAAGCTGTCTCCAGTGTATGCAGTTTTATATCCCATTAACTCACTCTTTCTCGTGCTCATCATATTGCGCTGCAATCATCTGTCCTCTTCTCTGCTCCCTAATACTGTTGGATCTCTCTCTTTTAATACTGTGTTTTCTAAAAACCTTCTTCCTGTGAAATGCCACTGTGTGAGACTATTTTCTTGGCTACAGTGATCTTAGTAAGTGATCTTGAACAAGGAAATTGTAATTATTTTTTTTTAAATATGTATTTGATAGCCTCAGCTTTTCAGAGCCTGACTGCCTCCTACTTTACCTAAAACGTTGTTTATTTTTTTTTTTAATAGGATATGTGTGAACATACTGTTTCCAGTGCTGTACAACAGTGCTCATTCTTTAATTGGGGGGGGGGGGCGGGGGGAGGAAGAGCTGGAAACAGCACTGCAAATGAAGTTTCCTGTGAGTTGCATCATTGAAAGCACATGGGTTAATATTTTTCTCCAGATGTTAATCTGTTTCCTGCTTTTATTTTAATGTATGCATATAAAAAGATTTTGGTTTCTTTGTCCCTTTGCACTTGAACTAGAAACTGTAATCTATTTGTGGTGCATACTAGAAAAGTATCTTTTTTAGTACTTTTGGTTTAACAGTTTCTCTGTAGAGAAAGAAAAAAACAGATCAAGACATCCTTCCAGTGAAATATAAAAATGAGAGGACCGCAGTATCTGAACATAGCGTTGTCTCTGCTAATAGGAACAAAGATGACAAAACAGACTGAATGGTCCCTTAGTCCCTCTGTTTTGCAGAGAGCAAGGGAAAGCAGGTAGGCTGAGGAGAATAATCTGCAAATAAATGGCTGGGAATGACATTTGCATTTCTCCTTGCAAGAAGTTGGTAACAGTTCTAATAAGAATGGATTAGAAACAGGTTTCCTTAACCTGAAATGAGTAGCGTACTTAAATTTCATTGCTGATGATGATTTCTATCCAAAGATTTCTGTTTTACAGCTGTTACTAAAAATTTAGAGGGCATCCTGAGATCAAAGCAAATATACATACTCTTTATTATGTAAACTTGGCTTTTGTGGAACATACGCATTACATCCCTACGCTTTCTGCAGGAATTCTTGTCCTAGCAAAGGCAGGCAGCCTTTAGATTATGCTGTTAGACCTGAAATGTGGAAAACCAGGGTTGTATCCGGTGGTCCGATTCTCAGTCCTCTTTCCTTATCTCCTAAGTAACTTCTTATGAAAGGGAAGATCTCTCCTGAGGTGCTGTACTTACCTGTTTCCTAGTTGAAATCTTCTGTACTGTGCTTCGTACTGAGGTTTTGTCACACCTCTTTTTTTTGTGTTCCGCATAACCTGGGTTTCCCACTGGTGTGCTGAAGGACTACCTTGGACTACCTTTCACTTCTTAAAGCCCGGACCTGAAAACCTTTATATAGCTACTTGAGCCTGATGTGACGGATCACAGTCTCACAGTTAGGGCTTTAAGACTGCAAGCGGTTTGCAGGAAGGGGACGGTCTGTCTTTCGTGCTTCTTTGTCACTGAGAAGGAGGCAGCCCTTGCTCTGGGTAACGGGCTGCTGATAAATGCCTTCTGTTCATTCGTATTTCTTCTCTGATTAGCTTCCTCTTGTCCTCCATTCCCACCCTGCTGCGTACCAAAACAGGCCGTCAATATTGGCTTCTTTTATCAACTTTTTAGGGTGTTTTTTTCAATGTACCAGCTTTGAGAATCTCCATGTTATCTTGACAATCTCAAGTTTTGCCAGGGCCGAAGATCTCCCTTTTACAGTGAAAAGCTTGCAGGCGTGAACCCCGATGGTCCAGTTTGAGGCAATGATTGAAGAACCTGGACTTGCGAGGTTTTGGAAGGGCTGCGGTTGTTTGTATTCAGGCATCTCTTTGAGATTCATATTTTCCAGTTCTTTCTTGCTTTGCATCCCACTTCTAACCTGTCCTGTGTCTCCAGCTGGTTGGTGGTTTCTGAGCTCTTAGGCGAGCTGTTGCTTTTGCACTTGATGGGATTTGTGTAATGAACCCTGGGTATGACTTAGCCCTTGGTGTGCTGTTACTTTAAAGCACTGATAAAAATACTGGTAAAATGGGGAGGGAGGCAAGGCAAAAATCTGAAAAGCTGCTAGATCTTAAAGATTAATCGGCCTGGTTTAAATAGCAAGCAAATCTACACAGCGTGTTTTCTTCCATTCTGCTCTGGCAAAGTTGTTTCTCCAGGGGAAGATTTCAAGCTCCATAAGACTGTGTTCTTGTATTAGTGTCAGGACACAGGCTAAGATTATTTGTGTGAATATGTAGAAACAGTTACATTACCTGGGGTTACTTTCATGCTTTCTCGCTCGGTGGAATTACGGCCTCGTATTGCTCGATTGCTTATCTATTACTCTGTTTATACATATCTGTATTTACAAACTCATACCAGGGAACTCTTGTGCATGAGCTTCCAGCCTAAGCCAAGGAGAAGTCTGTGTAAATGACAGGGACTTCCTAGCCTGTGTAGGTGATAAAACCAGCCCTATTTGTAAATATTATGCAGAATATACAATAGTATTCTCACAAGAGGGGTGGGGTACAGTCAGACCCAAGGTTGCTATAGTTATTTAGTTGGTTACTGGTTTGGGTTTGTTTTTTTTTTTTAATTTGAAGTGTATATTTGTCCATGCCTGTGAACGGCTTCCTGCACCCTTATAACACACAAAGAACTCTTCCAGTTCTGCTACAAGGAAAGAAGTGATATGAGCAACCTGAAAGATGGAGGCACTTCCTAAAACAGATCAAGCCCTGACATGGTCAGTCTTCGTTCATAGACCTGTTTTCTACTGTCAGCCACTCATCCTCTCCCCTCTCCTCTGCCGGGGGTTTTCACCTCCTCTGCTGTGCTGCTTTGACTGCTTGCATAAGTAGGCTCAAAAAAGTTCTGTAAAACTGTGGTGTGGGCAGAGGGAGCAAGGAAACAGGTAGAAATGATAATTTATGCTTTTACTTTTTCTCCTCTTTTCCAAATTGATTACCGGTTGTGCTTACGAAGCACCACTTACAGCACAGCTCAAAAAACGAGGAGGTCTCATTTAAGCCTGTATCAAACAGTGAGTTTCCGTATCGGTGTTAGTGACTTGCTGACTCTTGGTTGTCTATAAGGTATTAGAAGGGGGCCCCTGAAATAATTGCAGCAAAATTAAATGTTCTGGACTCTACTTACGGGCATGTTCTTGAGTGCTGTCAGCGCTTGCTGGCATTGTCTGAGAAGTATAAGCTGAAGGGATGCAGGTTTTTTATCAATATTTTTAATTAAGAAAGTGTTTTAGTGAAAAAGTTAGTGGGTTTATAATTCTGCTGCTTCCACCTATCTTAGTGTTTGTGGGATACAGGGTGGCCCATGGAGTTATTTCAAAAAAGTTGGACTTTTTTAAGGTTTGGAAATGTGATCTTTTTTGGCCTTAGGGAAAGGGAGGCAGTTGTGTGTAGCACTGGGGTGGCACAGCACATCCTAGGTGGTTAACAGACCTCTTTGTGCATCCTACTGCGTTGGACTATCTGTAAAGTTGATGTGTTTCACCGCCATCTAGGGTTGTACTGAGAATTAGTAGTTCTCAGTGTGCTCTGGTAATGGAAATTGTATTTGTGTGTGACTTAACTGAAAATGTGTATTCATTTATTGAATAGCTGACACAAGATCAGAGTTATCATTTATGGGGACACCAGCAGCGTTTTTAATCTCACCCCAGCAAAAGCAGAGAGAGGTGGGCAAGAGGGCAGGCATGGATCAAGGAGAGGAGGTAGACATTGATCTGAGCAGATGGAAGCTGGACAGCAATGGGAGTATACTGGGGGGACTGGATGTGGTCCTTCGTAGTTGTAGGCAGTGGGGCCTGGGGTAATAGTGCTGCAGCAGCCAGAAACCGTGGCAGGGTGAAACAGCAGAGGTGATCAGCGGTGAATGGAGAGGTGGGATGGTGATTGGGGGTTTATTAGGAAGGATTTTGCTCCTGAGAGGGGCTTAACTCCTGATCCATCAAAGAGTGGTTACTAGATCACCTGGCAAGCAAGAGAAAATGAAGAAAAACAAGAAATTGTGTTTTCTAGCACACACCGTCCTGTTGCTTCCCTAGTCATCATTTTTTGGGGACAATTTTTTTTCTTTTTGCTGAACTACCTGCTCTGACTTGCAGATCCAGGCAGTTGAGGGAAAATAAGACTGTTGCTCTTATTTGGAACAACTTGGAAAGGCAATAGTCTAAAAGGCAACAGCAATAATGCAGACTAAACCATACTTAAAACAAGTCTGTATCCATCACTTTGATATACTGAAATCCCAATCTGCTGATTTGATGTCAGGATGATGTATTATGACCTTTTTTTATTATTTATTTTAAGGTTTAGTTGCAGACTTCATAAAAACATAAAGTGTGTCTGGCTCTGGTTGTAAGGTTTATTGAATGGCTGGGAGTAGCTTTTAGATTCGGAGCACCAAGTGGTGGTTTGTTTTCATATTCATATACCCAGAAATGTATTTGTATGTACGTACAATTTGTGTTTGTTTATGTGTGTAATTTACAACGGGTAAAACTACAACCAGGTGTAAATCTCATTTAGTTACATGCGTGGTTGTGGTTAGAGGTCAATTTGTGGGTGTTGCCTTGCTGTGCTTGAAGGAGTTCCTACATGTGGAGAGACAAGTTTAAGCTGATAGGGAGCTAATTTAAGATTAAATGGCATAAGACACTCAAAGTGACACTTGGGTTCTGCAGATTTATTTAAATTGCTCTGAGGTGTGGTTTAATCCTTTCCTGTGTAAGACTGTAGGATCTGCTGCTTCATATTTAGTCAGGTATGGATGGGAAGGTTGCACATTACTGGTCTTTCGTTTTAAAATAAAACTCTCTGGAACAGCTGTTTGGCCAAAGTTCAAGTTGTTCGTCCACTTTCTGTTTGCCAGTGTGGCTGCTGGACAGATTTGGCGCTCGAGGTGTCTGTTGGCTTGGT
The DNA here is from genome assembly GCA_008658365.1 of Alca torda. Taxonomy (NCBI): domain Eukaryota; kingdom Metazoa; phylum Chordata; class Aves; order Charadriiformes; family Alcidae; genus Alca; species Alca torda. Next base: position 123,220,418 of record CM018078.1, on the reverse strand, counting down.
AGTGTTGACAACTTCTTTTGGTGTCTTCGATAGGTCTGACATGAAATATCATCTTCCTCATTGGGACTAAAACCATCCCTGCTTCTTGTCAGCGAGGAAATCTTTACCTGTAAGTTTTGACCTGCTCTGGCAGGGGGTTGGACTAGATGATCTCCGGAGGTCCCTTCCAACCCCCATCATTCTGTGACGTTGCTTTTGCTGCTCCCTGCAATGGGAGTGACCAGCTTTTGCCTGGTCAAAGCACGGTTTAGTAGTTCATAAGCAACTTACTACACCTGTTTGAGCATTTTCTTTATATCCTGTGTCATACAAAGCCAATACCCCCAGCCCCTTCAAGTTTGCATTTTTAGAAGGTGGAAGAAAAGGTGGTTTGTTTTTAGTTTGTGTGTCTTTTCCTAAGGGATGGGTGAGTGTGCGTGTGAATGTTAAAAATGTGAAATTCACGCAAACTGTTGGTCTGAACAGCCAAATCTGGTCCAGAGACTTTAAATCCAGCCAGCTCAAATGACAGGTAGCACTCCTTCCTCCAAATACAGGCAGAACCGTGGACTTGAGTGGTGCCCCTTGGCTCCTGCTTGTAGAAGTGCAGTGGTGGCAATGCTTTCTAGCTAGCTTATCGCTGTCTGTCCACAAAGACTGGCTTTAGCCTCTTAGAAGATGGAGAGAAGTTTCTCCAGGGAGCAACTAGTAGGATCTGCAATTAGGCTCCTGTTTTGAATTGCCTGTAGAGGACTTCTGTCTCCATCAACTTGAAAAGGAGAAAAAGGAGACTGTTCTCTTGTCTCTGCTCTTACTAACAGGCTGAGTTGGAGGGGTTCATCCTGGAGAAGGCTCAGGGTAGACCTTATAGCCCCTTCCAGTACCTAAAGGAGAGATGGGGAGGGACTCTTTATCAGGGAATGTAATGATAGGATGAGGGGGAATAGTTTTAAACTGAAAGAGGGGAGATTTAGATGAGATATCAGGAAGAAATTCCTGGCTGTGAGGGTGGTGAGCCCCTGGCCCAGGTTGCCCAGAGAAGCTGTGGCTGCCCCATCCCTGGAGGGGTTCAAGGCCAGGTTGGATGGGGCTTGGAGCAACCTGGTCTGGTGGGAGGTGTCCCTGCCCAGGGCAGGGGGTGTTGGAACTGGATGATTTTTAAGCTCGCTTTCTAACCTGAACCATTCTGTGATTCTATGATAACCCACCCAAAACAGGCGCTGACTAAACTGCCCAAATGTCTCTGCTCTTCCTGTTGTCTTCTCCTAGAATTTCCTTTGCTCCCCTTCCCTTAGCTGCTCAGAGCAGGAATAGGGCAGCCTCCCAGATAGGTAAAAGATCCATTAGGCACATCCCAGAAGTTCTCTTACCTCTGAGAAGTGCATCATATAGATGCTGTATTAACCTAACTATGGCTTCAGAGGGTGGGTGGTTGTATGTGCCGATTGTCAAAGTTAACGCTGCAGCGTGTGGATCGATTTAAACCAAAGTGGTTTAAATAGCAGGCAGGAAACTTTGGTTTGAATAATTGATCTTTAGTTTTGTTTTGCTCATATATTTCTTAGGTTCTGCTGATAACTTCATAGTTTTCTGGCAGGTGTCAAAAAGTAACCTAGGCAATTACATTACTTCCTATACATTTATTACATGCCAAATTAGAAAATAGTTAATCTCAGCATATTTCCCAGCTGATTCTTATTTACAAATAATGTCAAGCTACATTTGGATGGAAACTGGAATTCAGTTGAAAGTGTGGGTTTACTTGACATTAAGGCTGTGTTACACTTGTGTCAAAATACAGTTTTTCGTTTAAAATACACTTATTAAGTACAGTGAGTCTTGTCTAGATAAGGTAAATTTCACTAAATTTCTGGTTACCTTGTCCTTCAAATATATAAAGCTGGCAGAGCTCATCAACTTACCTTATTTTTATTCCTCATTTAAAAGCGAGAAACTGTTTTTCCTGCTTTCTGAATTCCCAACTGATTTCTCAACTTTGAAAGCAGTAGTCATTGAACTGAGCTAAATAAGCAAAGTAAAAAGAAAATGTTTGTTCTTTTGTTCTTGCAGACAAGGATACCGCTTGAAAGATGGGTTGGCACTTAATCAGACACTAGTTCCCAGTGCTTACTAAGTGACTTCCACCAGTTCACTGCCTTGATATTCTCTTTCCCTTGGAAAATTTTTGCAAAATACGCATCTTACTTTTTTGGCTCACTTAAATTATTTTAAATTGGAAAGTAATTTTAAAGCTTTTTATTTTTAATCTGCATGACTCTGCAGTGTTGCAGATGCACCTTTGCGTGCGGGTGTTGCAGCTGTGTTTGGGAAATGAAGGGGGGGTGTGACGGCAGACCCGGCCCCATCAAATATCCTGGAGCTGAATGCGGGATGGAGAGGGTGCTCTCCTGTCTCTTCTGCTGCCTGGGGATCTTGTGTACGCACAGACCAGCACTACGGGCTCTGCTCTGGGGCTTCCCATCCCCAATTTGGCCCCTCACCCATGATCAGCCCTTCAGTGGTACATGGGGCTGGGGACAAGGAAAGAAGTGATGCTGTCCTGGAGCTGCCATGTCCTCTGCTGGAGACTACGCTCAAAGCGCTTCCCAGCTTTGAGTCCAGTCTAGGGGCTTTTCCTTAGGGGGACGTGGGGGGAAACCCTATTCCTGAGAGTTTATATTCATCACCTGCAAGTCTGGACTCATAAAAGAAATGACCACAAGTAATCTGCTTAAAATCATAGAATCATAGAATTGCCCAGGTTGGAGGGGACCTTTCAGATCAGTGAGTCCAACCATCAACCCAACTCTGACAAAACCCATCACTAAACCATATCTCTAAGCACTGTGTCTACCCAGCTTCTAAATACCTCAAGGGATGACGATTCCACCACTTCCCTGGGCAGCCTGTTCCAATGCCTAATAACCCTTTCGGTGTAAAAATTTTTCCTAATCCAGTCTAAGCCTCCCCTGGTGCAAAAATGAGCTCTTCTCTTATGAGGATGTCTACGTGAAGTCCTTCAGCTGTTTAAATGATGGGATTTGGTTTGGCTTTTTTGTTGGGCCTGCCCCTAAGTTTTTAGGATGAGTCTCTGGAAGATTGTTGGAAAGAAGCTGCCTAAATGGCTTCTGTTGAAGGATATACATTCAGGGCAGGATGCTCGCTGTGTAACAGGGCTCTCTTGCTGGCTATTTTGAGCTTGTTTATCTTCTTAGATAATGCTTGCCCTGGCATCATTCATAGTACTCCTTTAACTTTTAAAGGCTTTAAATGCAAGTTAAACATAGACCATCTACTTCTACTAAATCCCTCTTCCAAGCTCACGTGAGCCATTAAAGATGGCAGCAGCATGTCCTTTTACTGACAAAGCAGGGGGCCTTGAGCCGGATGGCAGAGCCGCAGTCTGTAGACGCTAAAATTGGAATTAGCGCGTAAAGAATAAGAAATGGTTTGAACTCCACTGAAGGCAAGATGGGAAAGTCGCCCTGCAATCGATAGAGCAGGCACTCACTTTGCAAAATGAGCATTCTCAACAGATGCAACTTCTGTGCGGTAGTTAAAAATAAATTGTGAGGAGTTAAAAAAAAAGTTGGGAAACAAATCTGGGCATCAGTTTATGGCAACTCGAGTTTTCTGAGTGAGTTGGGGAATGAATTGCTGAGATCTTGAGGCAGAAAATATCTATATGCAGCCATAATAGCTTATTTTTCTCTCCTTTTGGGATATTAACTTTTCCTATTGCTTCAGTCTGGACTGTTTTCTCTCCTGAAAAGAGCTAAACTCCGTCTGCTTTTTAAAAATAAGAAAAATGATGCTTTGCTACATACCGGCGTTTCGAGTAGGGGTTTTTTTTGTTGGTTTGTCCAGCTAGGGCTTTTTAGGACTCAGCATAATAATTTAGTATTTTATAAAGTTTGTCTTTATTGTTCCACCTTGGAACAAATAAATGCCTTTATGATCTGAGTTTTGTCATGTAAAAATATTCTATTTTCCTATTGCGTGTTTTATTTTCTTTACTAATTAGTCATAAATGCATAGATTATAAATCACAGAATCCTAGAATGGTTTGGGTTGGAAGGGACATTAAAGGGACATCTAGTTCCAACCCCCCTGCCCTGGGCAGGGACAAATACATGGATTTAGTTAAAACTCTCTTTTGTTTTTTATTCCTTCCCTCTTAGTTTGAAGTCAAAAGCATAAAGCTACTTAGGACCGATACCGTCCTGTTTTCTTTTTTTTTAGGAAAAGATTCCATTTTCCATCTTTGTGTGTGTGTGTGTTGGAGATACCATTTAAGCTCCGATGCTGAAAATGCTGAAATATGCTAGTAATCCTGCTAAATCCACTTTGAATCTCCCAAGTGGAAAAGCTCACACAGTTGGGTTCATGCGTTCTCTAACCAAGAACTTTGCAGAATGGTAACTTTATATGAGAAATTGTAGCACTGCTTGATCTTTAAAGTACCATAAGACTTTAAAATGTATTGTAATTGGATCAAAATGACCGTGATACAGTTATTAGCTTTGTGCTGTTGCCTTAAAATGTTTGCAATTTAAAAAAACCTGCTTGGTACTTGAGACAGTCTTGCTTTTGTGTATAATAAAAAAAAGGTAAAAGCACTCAATGTTTACTCTTCGTTTTTGAGAGCTGTAGTTTGTGTAAAATGTTGTGCATGCAAAGCATCCACTATATTCTTAGTAGCAGATTCCTGTGCTGTTGCAACGTGCTTGATAATAATTGAAATTTAATTAATTTCCTTTATGCACTTGCCCCCTTTCTCCAGCATTTCCTTTCCCTGTTGTCCCTTGAATTAGAGGATGCAGGAAGGGTAGAACCATGGAGAGAAGAGTTGGGATTTTGAAGGGTGGTTTGTGAGAGGATTTGAACAGTATCAGCGTCACCTGAAAGTTCAGCTAAAGAGTCTGAGGGTTGAGGAAAGTCACAGTTTATGCAGAAAACAGCGACGCAGGCCAGGGAGAACTGGAAGGAGACTCTCGTTCGTCCTTAGCACAAGAAGGACGTGGACCTGTTGGAACAGGTCCAGCAGAGGGCTGTGAAGATGCTTCAAGGGCTGGAGCCCCTCTGCTGTGAGGACAGGCTGAGAGAGTTGGGGGGCTTCAGCCTGGAGAAGAGAAGGCTCCGGGGAGACCTTCCAGCCCCTGCCAGTCCCTAAAGGGGCTCCAGGAAAGCTGGGGAGGGACTCTGGATCAGGGAGGGGGAGCAATAGGACGAGAGGGAACGGTTTTAAGCTGGAAGAGGGGAGATTTAGATGAGATATTGTGAAGAAATTCTTTGGTGTGAGGATGATGAGCCCCTGGCCCAGGTTGCCCAGAGCAGCTGTGGCTGCCCCATCCCTGGAGGGGTTCAAGGCCAGGTTGGACGGGGCTTGGAGCAACCTGGGCTGGTGGGAGGTGTCCCTGCCCAGGGCAGGGGGTGGCACTGGATGATCTTTAAGATTCATCCCAACCTAACCCATTCTATGATTCCAGCTTTCACGAGCACAGAGATTGGTAGGTTCTCGCTAATGTTTTTGTTGCCTTTAGAAAAGGCAGTTTTTCTTTAATGAAGGAGAGCCTGCGCTATGTTAATTCCCGCTTTGGTCCAATGATCAATGCAGGAAAGCAGCATGCTGTGAAAATTTACCACTGTAGATCAATAGCCCCTGGCTACCCAACTGTATTAAAGATAATTGATGGGCTGAGGGGATCTTGTAAACACTTGTTTGTCCCATCAGCATGTTTGCTTGTTTGTTAGTAAGGACATCTACAGAGCCACTGTCAGCTGTAATATATTTCTAGTTTTGCTTGGGATTACTGCAGAATGTGCATTCATTTGTCTTTTAAACCACTTCAGCATCCCGAATGTGATTAGACATCAGTTATGGAAATACATTAGTTGATAGTGAATTTTATAAATTTTTAAATAAGAACACAAAAGCCTTATTTATGCTGGGTAAATTGAGATTTAGAGAAATATCCAGCTAACTTTGGCCCCTAGATGACATTTTAAGGGATAAACAATCAAGGTTATGCAAATTAGTGAATTGATCAAAACTGGTGATTTGAATCACTTTGATTTACATCAGCAAGAGGGAAGCTTTGATTTAAATCATTGATTTTAATCTTGTTTTGGGGTTGTACTTCCATTACTTTCCTAAAGACAGGTTGATTTTCATTGGCTGGTAACTATTTGAAGCATGTTTATTTTCAAACAAGTATAGCTCTTAAGTTAATTTCTTAATTTCTTTCTTTGGGCAGGAGGGGGAATGCTTAACTGGTAGGGTAAGCGGGGCAGGAATATGTCCTTAAGCAGGTACATAACTTAACAAATCCTCATTTAAATTCTTTAACATTTACGTTTTCTAGAAGTGGCAAATAAGCTCTATGTAGGTAAGGATTGGAACGGAATGTAAAAACTCAGCGTTTTGAGATTTGTAGTTAAATGTAGCTATCTTAAAAAGCCAGCTTTTGTCTTTTAAGTAAAAAAATGTCAAAAAATCTCATAAATGTTTTATATTTTAAAACTGTTTCATTAAACAAAGAAAGCATTATCTGTAGTTAATGAACTGAACTGCTTCTGGATACCATGCCCTTAAAGGTTTGAGAGCTGGCAGATCTTATTCTCTTATCTCGTTTATTATTCACAGATTAGAAGAGGAAAACAAGCTTTCCTGCTTCATTTTTGTGTTTGTGTTTTTTTTTTTTTTAACTTTTAAACTCCCAGTTGGTTATTCAGCTTTTGAATGAACAAGTCATTGATTTGAATTAGATGAATAAACTAAAAGGAACAAAATATTTCTTACATGTGCAAAAGAAGGCAAAAGTGGTTTAGCTCTCAAGACTCTCCTTCCAGGTGCTTCTGCTGTGCCCTTCAGGAGTTGGATTTATTTTCCTTCCTTCCTTGCCTCCCCAGAAGAATAAATAACTATTTTACATGAAATTTTAAATAATGTTATAGTAAGCTTATGCTTTGGAATAGTTGTTCAAAATTTTAGTAGAACTTTTCTAAAAGTAACTTAAAAATGTAATTCCAAAATAGTTTTTTTTAATCTTCTCTTATGAAATCTAATATGAATGCAAATAATTCCCTAGCATTTTTTTGTTTTTGATTGTGAATGCAATCTAGGTTTGGTAATCAAGGTGAAAGAAATACACTAAGCTCGTTTTCAGCATGGAATACATATTGGCTTTCTTTATTTTTTATTTCTTCTCAGAAGGACTTTAACAGCAGATTATTTTTTTTTTTAGTAGTATTTTTAGCATAGAATGTGGGTGTCTTGCAGGCAAGTTCAAGTGGTTTGGTCACTGTTTAAACTTGCAAAGCTAACAAGGCAGGCAGACGCAGTTCTGTTTTCCTGTGATTAAAAACAAAAGCCGTTCACAATTTTATTTTTTTGTTCCTAGACCACAAGACCTGTTGAAGCTGTAGAGCAGTTATAATGAAGATTGAGTAAGAGTAGACAAGAGACACTGATCTGTTTAGATTTTCTGTTACATTTATTTTATTAAAATTGATGGGATGATGACAGTTTAGTCTCAACTGTAAAGAGCACCTTAAATCGTTCGGTAATTAACTATTTGCTTATTGCTCTAGGTTCTCAGGCACTGCATAAACGTTTACCGTTAGGAAGAAAGGCCACAGTTTTGGGTGAAGCTGATGATACCGTCCCATCTTCCTCAACACTGTCAAAGCTCTGATACTTCCTACAGCGCAGTGTTCGTGCTCTGCTGAAAACTATGTCAGTGTTTGGCTGGAAGATGCTGCAGAGCCTCTCTCTTTCCCAGGAAAAAAAAAAAAAAGAATTAATTCTTCAGAATGTGCTTTTCTACTTTTGTACCGCCTTAAAACAAATGCCTCACCGTGTTGATTTACCAGCGCTCTGTTGTTGCATTTGCTATACAGTAAATCAGGGCGAAAAATGAGGTCCCAACATTTTGTCACTCTTAGTTTCACTGGACTTCTGTATTGTCAGGTCATTCGTTTGCTGCCATTTGCGTTCCTCCGTGACGCTATGATAAATAGCTTTACCTTCCATCACTTAAGTGACTGCTGCTGGAAATGACAAAGCAATACCTTTACCAGACTTGTTCAGATTTTTAAGCTCTGTTTAGTAAGTGAGAAAATACTTACTTTCTTCTGATGAGGGAAAATCGCCTTTGTATGAATACAAAATACTGTTGCTGTTCAGATCTGTGAAACTGGAAGGAGGAAGTCATGGTACATACGACCTTATGATAAACTACAGATGTCTGTTACATCCTTGTGTGCTTATGTCCCGCATCATAGATTAGATTTTTAATTCTCTGTCTCAAAGACAGAGTAGAAATATGAAAAGGTAAAGAGAAATTAAGTGGTAACTGCTATTTACCCATATTCATAACACAGAGAGTGCTAGATGTAAAATGAAATGGAAAAGGGATCCTTCAGGTTATGTGCCAGCCTTGATTAAACTATGAGGAATTCTTGCCCATTGCTGTGAAACACCTGATACTGTTACATGTGTGGTCCCTCAGAAATGTGGTTATAGGAGTAGACATACAGATTTGCGGTCTTTGGTTACTGTTCATCAGTCATCAGAGAGGCAGTTCCTGACCAGCTGTAGGACGTTCTTTCCCTTGCTCAGTTGGAGAGATAAACAACACCGGGATGGGAATGTGGGGCAGGAACAGGAGTGGAAACAAGAAGTCGTGAGGGTAAATTAGAAGCTGAAAATGCAGCAGTAAAAGGATGGAGAGGTGAGTTGTGAGAGGATTTTTACAGCGGAAGGAAAGGGCAAGGGTGTTTAAAGCAAAACCTTTAATAATCCACCCACTTGCCTAGAGTTGTTCAAACCAGATGTGAAAGTTTTTCGTAAGGAAATGAGGAATACGCTGTTTTTTGTGTCTGCTGTGGGGAGTACAAGAAATAGCCGACCTAATTCTCAGCAAAACGTTGGTGTTAGGAAAATAATTTCTAACTGCGTTGGCCTTCTGGAATAACTCGCTTGGGGAGGCTTAATATTCTGCTTGCTCTTCCCTGAGTTGCTGAAGGCTTTTCCTGCCAGTAAGTTCATCTCAATGCAGCAACAGTTATCTGTAAAGTCTAAGTGATCCTGCAATAAAAGGGCCTTCTTAATCAAAGATGGTAAAGTCGGAGACAGTCAGTGCTTTCAGCGTTGGCATCCTGTTCTGCTAAGGCAATCCCACGTAGGAGGAAGACAGACACAAAAAGTGATTTGGCTGTAATGCAGCAAAACAAATTCTGGCCAAATTGTGGACTTGGAGTTAATGGGTACACAGTGTTACTCTGCGAGTCTCTGTAATGCTGACTGGAAATCGTGGTGAGTTTTGTAGTCTGTTAACTACTTAAGGCTGTTTTGTTATTTCAAGTTTGGCTTCCGCTGGTGAGAAATGGGGCAGTTCCATGCCTTATATTTCAAAAATAAAAACATTATAAGAATATGAAAGGTAAATCTTACTAGCTTGCTTTAGAGCAGCTGTGAGGCTGCGATCTAATGCATTTATATGCGAGCGTGTGTCATCCCTCCTTCTCCCCCGGCCAACTGGATGTTGACTTACGGTGTCAGTTTTCTCCTTGTAGATGTTGAGTGCGTCTTTTCTGATGTACCGAGTTTTACAATATATTCACGCGCTCTGGCTTGTGGAATGGCCGTACATAAATTGTGCCCAGGCCATTTAAGAACATAATATCCCTGCAGGGTCAGACTGTCGGTCAGACTAGCCCAGTAGCCAGTCTCTGATTACAGTAAAAACACTCCTTGCAGAAACTCGACTTTTATCTTGCAGTTGAAGAAGTGGCAGAAACCACACTCAGGGTTTCAGCTTCATGTATGATGACTGACAAAGTTCAGGCCATCAGGCGTCCCTTCTCTGCCCCTGCCCAAATCTCTCTGTTACGATTTTTCCCCATGAGCCTGCTTTACTTGACCTGATTTCTGCAGCTCATCTGCTGCAGAGCTCTTCTCAACAAGGCCACTTGCTAGTTTGTGACCGGTCAGTCTCAGTCATAGGTAAGAGTGGCTCCAAATTCTCTTTTTACAGGTTAAAAGAGTTCTTTAGACCAATCCTATTTGGTTTTTTGCCATGAACTTTATATTCCCAAGTGTTGGGCATGAACACTTTTGAAATAAATGGATGCTGTTATTTACAGCATCAAGCATACAAAAAACCCCTGTTATTAAATCATGTTTTAGTAAAGTGAAAGGGTAGATTCTGTCTTAAGGGTATAAGATGTATTTATTCACATTTCTCAGCTTTTCTTTTTCCACTGTTCTATCAACTGACTCCAGGAACTGGAGCTTAAAGAAGAGCAAATGCTAACAGCTGTGCTAAGGAGAGTGGGAGAAGGGCTAAGATTTTTCCTTTCTGATTTGGATTCTAAAAAAAGGCCTAAAAGAAGAGACTATTAAAGTTATCCCACTATTTTTTTTTTTATTTTTTCCAAATCCTTAAATGGGAAGTGCAGGGAATCAGCCATCATTCTCTAGTCATTAACCCTCTCCAGTGACCCAGGCAGTTCACTGTATGCATCGTACTTCTCTTGTGGAGCTCATTATGTGTAGTCCAAGCACCTTAATGCCAGCAAGAGGGGACAGGGTAAAACCATCCTCTTCAGATTTTGGAGTCGGGTCGGTGACCTGTGTTTGAAAGGTTTAGCTGCGTTGCTGTTGATGGAGGGGCAGGATGATTTCTACTGGAATAGTAATATTGCACAGAGGACAGTGTCGACATGGTGAGGCATTACTTACTTCAGTGTACTTGTTTGCCTCTTTCTGTAGGAATAGCAATAAAAGCATCTTTATGTTGCTGTAAAGAGATGAGGGAGGAAATTATATCAGTTTAAGCAATACAATATTGTAAGTGGAAAGGCCCAGGTTTGAGGCTTAGGTAATACTGGGTCGCAACATCTCCCGCTCCATTGGCTTGCTAAGATCCTGAAAGGATTTTGTGTGCTCTCTGAATGAGTGGCGTCTTGGCCCTACTGGTGTCACAACATGCACGCTCTATCGTGATAATTCACCAAGCGCACTGTTGCGTTCTGTCCCCCACCCCACCCCCAAGATTTCACTTTTAAAATAACTGTTTTAAGATACCTTGCCCATTTGATAACCAGCATCTTCTTATAGGGACATATCCTCCCTTCTGATTCTCTTTAGCTAAAGACGGATTTATTTTTTTTTTAATACAAGGTGACTCTGGGAAGATCCATCTATTTTGGCTACTAGATTAGGCAGAACTTGTAACCAGTGCATGCAGTGAACTTGCGCTCACTTACATCCTAAAAAAAAAGGCATTAGATACTTGTTTAGAAAGGTGGAAATTGAGGGAGAGATGTAGTTTATGGCCTCCAAGCACCGTGAAAGACTGCTGTCCCGTTTTGTTCTCTAGAGGGTCTTGCAGCAGTCTTACTGCTCTCAGTTTTGAATGCCTTCCAGGAGTTCTTTAAGTTATGACTAACCTCAGTCATGAGAATTTAACAGTGTTTTCAGTGGTAAGTCATATTTAAACAGGGGTTAAACCGGCTTAACAAATAGTATCCTTGTGTGGCTGGGGACAGGGATTTATATAACCGGTAAATGTGCCAGTACATTATCAACTGGATGTAAAGAATCATAAAGATCTAAGTAATAAATGAAGCTGAGAGTACCCCTTTATCTAAGTCAGTATTTTGGATAATATTCTTAGAACTAACTAAAAAGAAAGAAATTCATCCTACAGCCTCCTGTGCTTGGCAGCAGAATTGTTAGTCAGCAGGAATGTGCAGAACTTTGTGAAAAAATTGGTTTTTAGATAATTGCCTGTTGCAGACTGTCTAGAGGAACTCACATTTTATTTTTGGCATATTGCATTAAAGAGTAGCTTTTTACATTTTAGGACTGATGTGTTGATTTATATATCCTCCAGTCCTCTGGTGGACGTCCAATTTCCAAACTCGGATACTTCTGTTGAGTAACTAGAGTCAAAATTTTCAGTTCTCAGGTAGGAAGAGAAACTTTCCAAGATGGTACCAATCCAGCGCAAAGGAAAATAGTAAAATGATGAGTGTGATAGGTCTAAAAGCGTGCATAGGAAAGGCTGTACGCTCATTCCCATCTGGATTTTGGTGTGTATACCTCTGAATTGGTTGAATATCCCTCTGAGCAACGTACGTGCACTTACGGAATGCCAGGAAACTTATCTAAAAGTTCAGAATGAAAATGCAAGTAATGTGTGAATTACAAAGGTTTGGGTTTTCTTTTGTTGCCCTAAAAATTGGAAGCTTGTAGCATGGGCAATAGGGATAAATTAAACAGTATCTTATTGCTGGTGTTGTCAGTTGTTGGTGTCACCACTACACAGGAGATATTGCACGGATCTTTTTGAATTATAATTGTTAGAAACTTGTTAGCAGTCTGTGTTGCAGCGGGACGTGCTGGGAAAGTGTGGTTCCAACCTTTGATGATGCAACCTTGAAGCGTGTTTTGGGAGGATGCTGCCGGCTCATCTGTGGTACCACAGCAGCCGGCAATAGAAAGGATAGAAGCACGCATCCACACCACAGAAAGTCTTAGACTTTTTTTTAATTGGCAACCATTGTAACTTTAATTCATATCTGAATTACACATGTGTGTAAAACCGACAGGGCCCTGGGTTTCTCTCCAGCAGCTGCTTCTCTTTTTTTTGAGTGGGATGAAGTTAATGGACACTGCATCGTTTATTGGCTTCAAAATAAAGTGTGTGTGTATAAAAATATATTTATATAAAAACCCCTCCTGAGGTCTGAATGGCAAATTATTAAGAATCTTGCCTGATCTTTGAACGTACAGAGTGTAGCATGGAGACAGAGCAACAGAAAGCCACGTCTAGAAATGATGAAAGTCAGGGCTGGAATAATTCTTCAGATGGTTTCTGTTCGTGGTGTTATCGCTGTACAGCAGAGTGGTCTGCAGCTTTGAAGGCAAGTCAACCTTGTTCCGAGACGATCTCTTTTGAACTGCTGTTTAAGCTGCAGGTACCTGACCTGTTTGGACGGGAGCGAGCGGATACTTTAAGACTGCACGAAAGGGCAGAGGGCTCCGCTCAGGAAAACAGCTCCAAGAAAACACTTGTGCAAAAGGGGTTTAGAAAATAAGCTGTCTTGTGGCTGGGAAGCTTTTTGGTCAGGGGTAAGTTTGTGGGGTTTTCTGATATTTCTGTAGATTGTCAGTCCAGCAGATAATAAAGATTGAGGAGGGGGGGGAAAAAGGGGTTCACACAAGCCCTGGATGTGGGGCACTGGTTAGTTTTGGGAGCAAGGGGAAATAGCTCAACAGCCCGTAGGTGTTACAGAACAGCTCAGCGCTTTGGAAAATACGAAATGCCTGAAGGTGAGGAATAAATGAATGTTTTGCTAGCTATCATTTTGGCCACTTCCGTGCTGCTTCCCCTCAAACCAGACTGGACCCTGGGTTAAACAAAGCACAAATGATGGTTGGTTCAAAACCAGCTATGGTGGATAATCCGTTTTCTGCTTGTTTCTGGAAGTGGAAAAACTCCCATGATCAATCAGCTACGAGAATAAATTGATGGCAACTCTGCCTGTCTTCAGTACAGATGATTTGTTCTAATTCTTCCCATCCCTTTGCCTTCTGTCTCTCACAGTTAGCAAGTTCCCTGCAGAAATTGCCCGCGTTCAATTGCATTACATTTGAAAAAAGAAAGTTTTCAGAGAAGTTAGCAAGTGAAAATGGAGTAGGTAATGGTGGCCGTAACTGTAGCCTTTGCTGCCAACGACAGCTATAATTATATATGGGGCACATACATTCTAGCAGATGCTTCCCATTTAAACCACACTGGTTTCAGCATAGACCAAATTTAGGATCTAAGCTTGGTGACCATAGCACTCTCTATATCTAATTCCATCTTCTGCCATTTACTGTCTTTCTCAAATGCTCAGTGAGACTTTTTTTCCTAGTTGTTCTATGGAACAGCTTTGATTTTTCTCACTTTGTGGTTATTTTAAGCTTCAGAAAACAATAAGAATGTACTTTTCTTCCCCCCCCCCCCCCCCCCCCCCCCCTTTCCTCTGTGCTTTTATGAAAGCAGAATCTGTGTAGATAAAGCACAGTTGATCTGTTAGGGATTACTGTTTCTCGGTTATTCTTTTGCTCTTGCATATCATGCCTTTATGTAGAAGAATATTTAAAGGTGCCGTGTAGAACAGCGAGATGAAAGATTCTTTGTGCATTGAAGAATTCTGGTGTCACAGGAGTCCACCTGTTCTCCTGTAACTTTTTTTTTTTTCTTAAAATGAAGTTTATTTAAAGTGAATTTCAGTGCTCATAAAAGCTGCTGGGTTTTGACAGCCTTAACGATTGAAAGGCTGTCCCTACAGGTGGTGGCAGCAGCACTGTGGCCTGGTATTCAGGGCACAGGAGTAGGAATCAGAAGATCCACATTCTGTTCTCATCTTTATAGCAGGTGACCTTGAGCCAAGTAGCGTGTTGCTGAGGCTCGGTTCTCTGTGGAGAATTTTACCCTGGCTCATGAGGACACTGTGAAGATTTGCTACTCTCTTAGGAAAGAAAAGACAAGGATAAAAACTTCTTGCATCGTCATCAAGCAACAGACTTCATCCCCAGTCTGCCAGCAATGAGAATAACTCGCAGTTTTCAGGAGAAGATATTACCCAACAGCCTGTTAAAAATCTCAGAATGAGTGGAAGTTCTTTTGCCCATGCAAAATTCTCTAAGAGGAGCTAACCAAACCAAACTGGTTTCATGCAGGTCCAAAAAAGGCTGTTTCTGTTGCTGGGTCCTACATGAAATCTTAGTAATTTTTGCCAAGAGTTGAGCCGGGTCAATCTAGAGGTCCAATTGATGTAGCATTGTGTGTCAAGACGTGGTCAGTATTGGACAATTAATGCACCTATCCAGCTTGCAAAGCTATTCCTCTGATTAAGTACAAGAGGAGTTTTCTTTTTGACCCTTTCAGGCTATCAGCTTAATTCCCAGAAGCTTCAGATTTAATTACCCATATCATTACCACAACATGCATAGCTGCAGATTTTATTAATGACCATAAAATTATTGAATTCTCTTTAAAATGAATGCAGATTCCCAGGCAGGAGGTCCTTTCACGCATCAGCTCTAGCACAGGTTGGGGCAGCACCTTTCATGTCCTGTCAAATGCCGAGCCTCGCTCATCCCTCTTTCTGCACCCGATTTCCTGCTAATTTACCAACCACTAGTAACGCTCTTCTGCAGTCCTGTCACCAGACTCGGGTATTCTTGCCTCTAAAATGATAGCTGAGCCCATTTTCACACGTTTAGCATCAGACTGACCTTTACACCTCTCTCTTTCAGGCTCCTTCCGCTCACTGCCTTGCTTTTGTTCTTATCCCTAAAATGTTCTTTAATCCATTTCAATTCCTTTTCCCTGCATGATGCTTTATGAGTTTGTAAATCAGTCTGAGTGGTACAAAATCAAATGCTTTCCTGAGATCCTGATAACTTATGTCCACTGTTTCACTCTTGTCTAACCTAACGATTTGGTCGTATAATAAAAAGGATTTCAGCAGATTTGTCAGGCATGACCTTCCTTTTATGAATCTGTACTGGATGTCCTCTACTAAATTATGCATTTCCAAATGTTCTGCAATTTTGGCTTTTATCAACACTTCCAATACATTCCCACAGCTGAAGCTGGATTTCCTGCTCTAAGAGAATTCAGCAGAACTCTGCCACAGCCCAACAAAATTCATCAGTTTTTCAGAAATCTCCATAATAAAACTTTTCTCTTTTCTACTTTTTGTCCTGATCTTATTGGCTTCTTGACATTGGAATGAGTATTCTGTTTTATATAGCTCTGAGAGTACTGTGCTGTCAGGAAATAGCCGTCTCGCCGTTCACAGTTCAGCAGGTTTGCCTGTCACGCGTGCACTGAGTTGCTGGGCCTCAGCCCAGTCGCAGGTGGGAGGATGCAGGCTGGTAGCTCATAGTTGCGATTTGGTTCCAAGCTTCCTAAATAATTTCATTTGAGACTGGAGGCCACTTCACCTCTCTGTGCATCTGTTGATTTTTCTGGCCTGCTTCCTACAGAGTGTTTTACATCGCAGGCTTGCTCTCTGCTTCTGTCTGAATGTGCATGTGTGAGCGGGGGGAGGGAAACTCCAAATCCTTCAAGTGTTCTTGCTTAAAGCCCTTACGCTTGTGCTTATACCTACTTTGAACATATAGCTTGCCACTTGGGCGATGCTTCCAAATACGGATTTCTCTTGGAGGTATGTTCTGACCCACCTACTTTGCACTGCAGATATATTTAGCAAAGTTTTGCCGTAAGAGTCCTACGGTGCTGTCCCAAAGCTGTCATCTGCTCTTCAGCCTACCTTTTTCCCAGTTACCTTCCCTGCGTCAAAAGCCACCTGCCAAAGTCCTGCATCTGTGGTCAAGGCTTTCTGCTGCTTTTTTGGTGGCAGGTAGAGCACAGAAGCTGAACAGCCCTGTCCTCCCCGTGTGCTGCTGGCTGGGCAACGCAGCTCGCCTAAACTTGGGTTAATTCCTCCCTGTCTGCAGCAGAGATCATGAGTTCTAGGAGAAGCCCCCAAAGTTATGCATGAGACCAGCAGAATTGAAGACTTCCGTAACGGAAGCCTCAAAGTAGGGGGGATGTTTTTGTTTTTTAAGGGTAATACACAAGCGGGTACATAATCCTTGCCCCCAAGCCTGGCTCATACAAGGCAAAGGTGCTGCTCAGCCTGGTTGGGTTGAGAGCAGCACAGGAGGCTCCTGCAGTCGGATCCGATGCTGGAGGAGACCATCTGGGGATGGGTATGTTTTAAGACCACAGGGAATGCATCTTTTTTGGCCTTAACCCAGCTTAGAGCAAAAGTAGTGCTAGAATACTGATTGGGTATGTGTCTGCCCGGTATCTGCTGTTTATTGCAGGAGGAAATTGCCAAGTTGTAGAGATACTTAAGTTACGACAAAATTACGGAAGGCACTGCATTTAATGGGTTGGCTTTTCTTTAGAAAGCCAGATTCTGCCTCCCTCCTCCAGTCTTCCTGTTAGATGTCATCCAAGATGGATTCCAAGTGCAGAAAAAAATTAAATAAATAAAGCAAGCAAACCTGCACTGAGTGAATCATTCCTACTAAATTTAAACCACTTATTATGGGGAGGGAGGAAAAAAAAAACAAGAAAAAAACACCCCTTGGGTTACAGGTTTAGTAAGCGTGAGCACATATTTCAGCATGTATTGCTGTATTTGTCATTGCCAAACTACTGATTTCTTGGAACTCTGCTATTAGCATTGTTAAGCAGTGTTCCAGACAGTCACTCCTATAAATCCCTGGTAATATGTTAAGCAGGAGAAGGCCTTTGCGAGAATAATACTGAGCTGGTGAGCCAGCTCCACCTGGGGCGTGCTGTCTAGGCTGGAGGGACAGACAGGGAGAGGAACTGTGCCTGCCCTTCGGATGTCCTCCTTGAGCATCCGGGTGATGTTTGCTTCAATGTTAGTGCCACTTCTAATAGGTGTTCAGGAATTACTTATTTGTACGTACATGTAAGAGTAGATGAGGTTTCCGTACAGAGTATACTTGTAGCAGTAAGGCCTATAGTTTGCTGATCTCTTCCTCTCCTTCATATGCCGTTATCATAGAATTCAGGCAATGAGCAACCACATGAAAAACACCTCAAATAAACAAATGTCCTTTTCATGGACAGATATTGTTCTTTTTTCAAGCATGCTGTTCCAAATAATGAAGCCTCTGAAAGTCTGAAATTGTGAAAGTATATTGCTAAATGTCCCCTTCTTAAATTTTATTTTCATAACACCAGTAAAACCAGAACGTTTTCATCACCGCTAGTCGCCTTGACCAAAGTTGTGTCTGTGTCTTCTAAACTAGTCAGTGGGTAGAAACAAGATGAAGTCTCTTGGGAATAAACCTGCCAGAGTACAACTTTACCTTGGACAAAGGCGATTCCCCTCGTCCTCTCGCATCTGCTGAACCGTGTACCTCTGCAGGGCTGAGAGAACCCCACAGGTTTTCTGGCAAAGCATGTGAAAAAGAAAACTTGGATCAGACTGTTTGCTTGACATAGATAATACCTTTAGAGTTTGACCTGATGAACACCTGGGTCATCGGAGAGGAAGAAGAGGGGGAGAGCAGAAAAGGAGGGTAGAGCTACCGGTCAATATTTTAAGCGCAACCAGTTGACACGGGCACGGGATGGAGAGGGGCTGTGGCGAGGATGCATCTGCCAGATCCCAGCCCAGTTCCAGCATCACTGGTGGACATGCGGATTCTCTGGTAGCTAATTGCACTCTGAAGTGAACAACAGATGGGTGTCCTGGGTGCCCTACGACTGTCCCTCAAACCTCCCTTCAGTTGTAAGGCAGAGGGCAGACATGAGCGAGACTGCCATGCTTATATTCTCCTCTTATGGCACAATTTTATGCAAACTTGTTTGGGGATGGAAAAGGGTTGCATGCTCATTTTACTACAAGTAACTGAGAACTTAACAGAGCTTTTCAGAACACCATTTAATGTTTTGTAAAGTTCCTAACTGGTTTACTGTTTGTACAGCATGTTATCAGACTACTTTTTGGGAAAAGGGGATAGTGATCTTAAATCCAAAACCTATTTTTAAAAAGATGATACTTCCCTGCAATTTTATGCAGTACAGTTGCTATTGCGAAGTGATACCACATTTCTCTCAATACTTTTATGTTCCTTACAGCAATGCAAAAATAAAGGATCGTAAGGCATTGCTTATTTCTCTTCTGTGCTTGTTCCTGGTACTAGTGATGCCAGATACACTTCTGGTTTCTTTTCTTAAATCAGCAACTGGGCGTAGGTTCTTCATCTGAATATGCATCTGTCTTGCATTTGGGCGTCTTGCATTTGGGCATCTTGCATTGGGCACCTTGATATTTGCAGGGGATTGTGGAGTAGCCATTTTCTGTGCCTGCCAAAGGGTTTGCGGTACCCCTGTCTTGAATTAATATCCCTCTGTCGAGTGGCCTGATGGCAAGTACGGTTTCTGAATTCTGCTAAAGAAGGTTTGGTGGCATCTGCTAAAGTGCGTAGGGGTTCCCTGGAGAGTCATGGATGAAGGAAGGTCTCTGCCTGTCCAGGCCGATGAATGGTCCCTTTTCTTGGGGCTGTTGTACGTTTTTGCAGTACCTCCCATTTTTGTGCTCTTGAACTTGCCTGTCACTGGCCGTGACCTGCTTAGCAACTGAGTGTTAGTCTTCATGGTGGACATCTGTGTGCTCTTTGGGATAAGCAAGCTGCAGGTCTGAGTGGAATTGGCAGCTGAAGAGGAAGGCCTGTTATTAAAAGACTATACTTACTTTAGGTACACTATCTAAACCTGCACAACTGCAAGATCAAAAGCCAGGCTCTGTAAGCGCTGATTCTAGTAGCCTTGGTTAGTGGTTCTCTAGACATTGAGAAAGCTAGTATGTTTTCTGATGTCTCTGTGTCCAGTCCCTAGCATGCTGAGATTAGATTTTCAAAGCTTTATGCATGAGATGGATGTTCTGAAGGCACTACTGACCATCTCGGACCTGCAGGATGCTGCGCTTCTGCTGCTGGTTTTCCTTCAGTTGGGTACCTCTTGCCATGTGTGGTGTGCAGGGCAACTCTGGCAGGTTCTTCTCCAACATGAGTGAGGTCCCCACTGAGATCTGGAAGCCATAATAGTGATAGTTTCTTTTGTTCCCAGTGTGCACTGTTAGGCATAGCGTGCTTGGTCTGCATCCTGTTGCATCCAAGTTGCAGTCAAACTGGGTACCGAAACCGATACCCGGTGCTAGCTAGACTAGGGAGATGGCAAACCTGGGGCACTTCAGGAGGTCAAGTTCTTCCACGGCATACTGCATAGTGATTCATTTGAGCGGTTCCAGTTGGTGGGAAATCTAACTGAGAGCATTATTACGGTCATAACCACACAGGTATGGACTGCACGTGAGCACACCTTAACAGATTTAGTAGGCCGAGATCCTCACATCTAACAACATTCTGCAATAGAGGTGTACTCACAGCATGCAGACATTATGCTTGGCAATTTAGAATCTCATTTCAGTTGGCATATCCAGTGCTACTGCGTCACTGTATTCCTAGCAGAAGACTGTCAAGGTAATTAGTGTTAATTGGGATCTTTTTCGAATGAGCCTCTCATTTATTGTATGTTTGGCCCAGGTTTAGACTCGAGGATTTGGCAATCTCCCATCTGCAGCTTTGTCCAGATCAACATATATGCCTTACGGTGTACGTATCCACAGAGTTCAAGGTATAATCCCTACTGTTGGCATGTAAGTGCTTTAAATCTTCGTTCTCCTTAGGGTATGTCTTGTCCATTGTGGCTCTGTAGGAATTTGCTGGGATGGGATGGCTCCTTCAGCTCTCTGCTATTCCTTGTTGTCTTCATGACAGCTTCTGCTCTGTTCTAATGCAGCATCAAACCTTTCGAACTGAACCCCTCGACTGAGAGTCACCATCTCCTTAAATTCTCTCTCACGTGTGAATGACCATCTTGCTCTTCCAACTGTTTCAGTGCTCAAATTGATGTATGTGGATTAAGATTACCTATTTGATCATTAAGGAAGTGGTCTTTGTCGTAGCCATTAGCTATTGCTGTTAGCCATGAGTCCGTGTGCATTGCTGTCAGTCTTCTGCTGTTGAGATTCACTTGTAATTTTAGCCAGAAAAGCTAATTCTTGTCTGGCCTTTGGTTCCAGGCAAGTTTTTAGACGTGATTGGAGGGGACAACGTACTGAAATTCAGGAGATATAACCGTGTAGATGCTTGGTACATTAAGACCTGAAGCTCATTTGTAAGCAATGTTGAATATCTAACCTGGGGTTCTCTGCTGGAACGCGTCTACAGATGTATCTTGGTGACAGCATTTGATTTTCCAGCTGTTGTTAAGGACAAAGCAATACTAAATTATGTCCTTTTACTGGGACTGCATTGCTTTTGATGTGTCTCTGGGACTTCTGGAGTAACTTGGGGTCCTTTCCAGTGAAATGCAGATGAACTTTTCTGCCGTTCTGGAAGCCTCGGGTGGGTTTGGGAAACTTTGTGATTTTGTGACCTCAGTCTTTTAGAGCGGATCGGTTGCTCATCTGCCTCAGACGGGAGCCTGGCCTCCTGCTTGCACTCTAGGCAATGCCACTAAACTTGGGTAAGGAGGTTTCTCTTGCGTGGGGTTGGAGAGGGAAAAGGAGAGAGAAACAATGTTGACTGCGCTCCTTCACTAATTGTTCTGTGGAGCTCTACCGCAGGGCATGTTGTGGAAACAATGATTTACTTGCTTTCTTTTCTAACCGTACCAACTGTGGCGTTATCATAAGATTGAGGCATGTGTTTTCTAAAGGGGAAAAGGCTTGTTTCGGTAGTTTCCCTTCAGTTAAAAGAGTTCTGAGGAAGAAGAGGATCCCATCAAAAATTTTTGCTGTAAGCTTGGCAAAAAGCTACTCTATTCCCTCACCATAATCCCAAAATGTGGCTTTCCTGCTGGGTTGTAGTGTAAAGGGTTTGGTAAACCAACACAGTTGCAGTAAGACTGAAAACAGCTTTGGTTGGAGGTAACTTCTGAGCAGTTTCTTCAAGACTTTTTGTTTGTGAAAAGTATGCTTCCTTGCTCCCTCTGATCTCCTTTGATTCGCTGGCACAGGTTGCCCAGGGAGGCGGTGGAGTCTCCAACCTTGGAGATATTCAAAAGCTGTGTGGACGTGGTCTAGGGCAAACAGCTCTGGGAGGCAGGAGGTTGGACAAAATGACCTCCAGAGGTCCCTTCCAACCTCGGCCGTTCCTTGAGTCTGTGATTAGAAGGTCACAACCTGTCCCTTAAGATAAGATCTCTGCCATTGACAGTTCCTGCCTTGTTACCTTGCAACTGAGCCAGCGTGCTCCTTGCAAACATCAGTTCAAGGTAACCCAGAAGCTGCAGCAAACGCAGTCACAGCTTTGCTTCTTTGCTTGTTTAGCAATGATTCTTGACGAGAACATGTTGCCCACCTTCTTGAGGGTCTGCACAAGACCATGCTCAAGGTACAGATCAATGTACTAACTTAAAATAGTGATATTTAAATAAATTGGAGCCTGGAGATTTAAGAACAGACTCCTCTTTGCGTTGCAGTACAATGACAGCGTGAAACTGGTTGCTGCACATCGCCAAGCCACGGTGTGTGCTCAGGAGGTGGCAGTTCTTAGAGAAGGTTCTTAACCTTGCTTTCCAGGGCACAAATGTAACACATCCTCAAGTCATATGGCAGAGCGGTTGGTTTTGTTATTTTTTATTTTTTTTTTTCCTAATAGGCCTATTTTGGGAAAATGGGCTAGAGAGTCCTAGATTAGCTTTAGTATTTCGGACACTAGTCCTACTTTTGTACGTGCACCCAGATGAATTTATCTTTGAGTTTTGATACGAACGCAGCACCTGGAGCTTTAAAAGCGCGGGGTAAACAACAGCCTCTCTGAACATCTCTCTCCCGAGAACAAAGAGCTCTGAGCTGGGAAAGAAAGGCTTAACAGGAGCTGCTGTCCAGAATCTGCAGTCAGACACATTAGAAGTAGAAATCGAGTACAAATTTGTAATGGAGAGGGTGGTAAACCACTGGAATGAGCTAGAATGGATGGATCCTTGCGCTCTTGATGGTTTTGAGGCAAGGTATCTTCTGGACATAAGTTAAACCAGTAACAGGTTTGTTTTGCTTTGTGCTGGCCTCAGCGTAGAGAAGGCGACGCAGGTGAAAGGTAGAAGCCCATGTTCACAGACACGTGTATGCACACGTGTGCGCACACACACAGAGTCCAGCCAGGAGACCTGACGATTCCTACAGACCTTACGCTGTACGTCATTTACGTAAAGGACATCATTTTGAAATTTCCTGTTACTTCTAGGAGAGGATTGGTTTGTAATTATGCATGAGGTTGGGAATCTGCCTTTATTGCAAATTCAGCAGTGGTAGAACTTCATTCTCAGGGCTGAATTTGCTTGTTTTCTTCTCCATCCAATGCACCAGGTTTATCAGCAACCTGCAACTTGGTTCTGCGTTTCAGTAATAGCCCTATTGTAGTCATGGGGCCGATGTCCTCAGGCAGATCCCAAGTTCAGCCACTGATACTATCCTGCGTGGCTTTAAGCCAAGAATTTACCCCCTCTGTTCATGTTTTACTTTGACAAAATGGTGATCTTTCTCTTCCCCAAGGACAAAAGCTTTTAATTTGTTATTTGTAAAGCCCTTTTTATGAACTGACCAAGGAAGGTATTAGCGAAATACAAAGTGGTGGCATTATTTTTTACTCTGTGACTCATTCAGAAATTAAAAGGGAAAATGAATTTCTCTTCCAAGTAAGTGATATCAGCCTCATCTTTACCAGGTGACTTCCTCCTTGCTTCTGCGGGGCGTTGCGGATCAGGGTGAACTATACTTCAAAACATTTAATTGCATACAGTGAGAAATGAAGAAAACTGAAGTGGATCCCAAGAATGTATTAAAAATCTGAACTAAAATGAAAATGATTTCATGTCAAGTGAGACAAATGCAGAGTTGATACTCCGGTGCTTCACACTTCCACTTGTCCTTGGCACTGAGAAAATGAGATTTTTAATATCTAAAAAACAGATTGCCGTGAAGACTCATCCATTGTAAATTTAAGCTGCCTTTCTAGCAACTTAAGCTGGGGACAGGGTTGTTCATTACATCTGATTCTACAACTGTGGCCACGATTTCCATATTAATATTGAATCTTTTTTTTATTGTCTGTACCAGAAATAGGAACAGGAGCTGGTAGTGTTTTCCTTGTGTTAGCAGATAATTTATTTAATGAATAATGCGAAAAGGGCAAAGGTTTGTGAGTTCTTACTTGCGTATCGACTATAGATTGTGGTGACACCTGCTGCTGTGATCAAACCTGGTTTGGTGCTTTAGTTTATGCTAAAAGCGGACCGAGGGAAAGAGGGATATTGATTCATGATTTCAGAATCATGATTTGTTGGTGGCGGAAGTTACGTTGCTCGGGACTGAACTTTTTTGGCTAAAATTACAGGCGAGGGGTTGCTTGTTTCCTGTCTGATGTGGCCTTAAATTACAAGAACATTTGAGCAACCTTTACATGGGGGGAGGGGGGCGGGGAAGGTATTTCTGTGCCATTGAACTTTAGACCAGCGTTGAGTGAAAGAGTCCTTGTAACCCTTTTCAGCGGCAGCCGTTCTGCTCTGGCATCAGGCGCGGGAAGCACTAGTTTCCTCTCCTTTCTCCGTAACTGCATTTGCGTTCCCAAGTCCAGCAACCAAGACAGACCTGAGGATTACTCCCCGCTCACTGCTTGGCCCCGTCTGTGACAATTTGCCATTGCATTCAGACTGTAACCGTGCTGCCTCAGGCTTTAACGTAGTAAAAACTGAGAATTCCTCTTACTTTCTCATGAGCTCTTTCCTGTTTATTTCTGCTGAAATGGTGTCATCCTCTGTCTGTGCTCACAGATCTGGAGTCTCTTGGAGAAGTTCCTTCTCCCTCCTCTGTTCACATCCCAAATTTGGTCTAGGTCCTAATGGCTCTTCATTTATAATATCTGAGGTCTGTACCGTTTTGTTTTTTTTTTTCCTCTTCCATTAGTATCACTAATATCGTTGTCCTGCCTTTGTCATCGCACACCTGAGTTACTGCAGCTTTTTCTTTGGCTCTTTATATCTCATCTTCTCATGTTCCAGTTTTAATTCTGCGTTTCATGATGATGGAAGATGATCTTTTCTTTCCTTTGTGGGTTTTGTTCTTTGCTTCTTCCACACTCCGCACCCTGGAAGCAAATCTTTCTCCAAGGAATCCAGTTCTCTATCATTAGCCTCTCTGACCTTCAGAAAGTTTGTATATATTTAAGTCTTAATTTGTTACTCTTTGGAAAACAAAACAGCTCTCTGTATTAAACTCAAAATTTGGCAATAAGTCAACAGCATGATCTCATATTTTTTTGTGACTGCTTCAGGGAAAATGTTTTAAATGCAGTTAAGAGATTTAACAGAGAAGTATTTTGGTGTAGAGCTATCTTTAAAAGGTTTTGGGTGGCTGATTGCAAGGGACTTATGTGTTTTTGTTTGCCATCCATCAGTACTTTGGTGTCAGGATTTCTCTCCCAGGCCACAGTACGTGACCTGTGGTCTACTGGGACCACTCATCTTGTCTGTGACCTTGCCCTTGGCGACCTTTCCTGGAGAGGAAGAAGGCAACTCGAGGCCTAGACGTGGGCCAAATGAATTGTTTTGGAAATAGCAGCAGCCAGCTCTCAGCAGCTCCCTCCCCAAAAACACCCAGCACTTTCCTTTGCCACATCTGGGTGGGAGCAATCATGGGGCAGGCTTAAAGCTTGGGAAAGCTGGTGGCCAGAAGCGGACTGCTGCTACTTCTGGAAAAGCTCGTTCAGCCCAGCCTTTTGCCCTGAGAATTCCTGTTTTTTCATGGGGGGGGGGGGGGGGGGGGGGGGGGCGGGGCAGAGAAAAAAGCCACATAAAGGATGGTATATTCTGTGTGTGCCCAGTGGACTCCATCCGGAATAGCTGCAGTTCTTCCCCAAAGCCAAAGCAGGTGTGATAGAGGAAGAATCATGCTGTAGCATCTGGACCACTCTTAACCATGGAGAAGAGCCAAGACGTGTCTGTCCACAAGGCTTGGTTGCTAATATTACAGACGTCTCTTTATGGAGCAAAGTAAATCATCCCATGCAAATCCCTTTGCCGCCCTACCCCCTTGGTTTCTGTTCCAGTTCACATAACGGCCATAGCCTGAAGTCTAAATACTCTCTCTCGTTCTTTCTGCAGCTGCCTGGATGTAATATCCTGCCTTTCTCTTTCCCGTTGGTTAATAGTTTGACTTTTTAAGCACTTTCAGTCTGTGTTAGGTTGTGGAGAAAGACATCAGCGGTGATAGCTGAAGAAAATTCTGTTAGGTCATTCCTTTTCAGAACATAGTACCTGTCTTCTAAGCTCTTTGCGGATGTTAGCCAAATAATCCTTTTAATAGCTTTTGTGAGTTAAAAGGGTAGGTAACTGTCATAAGGCTAAATGATTGCATAGATTAATTTACTTGTGGGCAAAAGAAATCAATTGTAATTTAAATTTTTGTCTCTGGACTGATTACCAGACATCAACCTTCTGCTTAGGAATCTACCACGTGCGTTGAAGTGTATGTCTGTGATTATATATGGGTCTGGATTAGTTACAGATTATCCAGAGTAATGTGACTGAACATACCCAGTTTTTAACCTATGGGCGTGCACAAGCTCAGAATACTCAGCCGATTGGCCTCGTTTAGGTCTGTGAAGTATCCATTTATAACTTGAGTCGTTCATAATTCATAGGCTGTTTGGATGTAAAAGATTATTTATCAGACTTCAAGACCATGGGTCGGTTGCAAACCATGTCAAAGCTCCCACTGAAGGCAAAGAGAAAAAAGAGGGTGAGACTTTAACGATCCATTTAAAAAATAAAAATTGAAAGATGATATAAGAAAATTGAGTGGTTCCAGGGAGCATTTTTCTTAACCATGGTTATATTTAGTGATTGGTGTACATTCTACTGCCTTTTAGCAGCGGGACGGATTGGGTGACTGAGCAGCATCCTGAAGGGGCCTGTCTTTGTTATTTTTTAACGAGAAGGGATTTGGTGCTACTGCCTGGTGAAGCTGCCTAAGGTTGCCCTCTGTAAGCCGGTTGTATAATTGTAAGCCAGATAGCAAGAAATCGGAATGTATTTGCCTTTCACAGAAATCTGTAATGTTTTCGTATATTTTAATTGTGTCTTACAGAATGGTGAATAACACTGAAGACCCTCAAGAGGCTTTATAACTTCCCATCCCCATGTAAAGTATGCTCAGAACTTTTCCAGTAGTGTAAGTACAAGCTAAAACAAAAAAAATGCAGAAAAATGTAACGTTTGGTGGGGATTTTTTTCTGTTAAGTTGTCTAAAAATAGCAGAGAAATGGTTACAGTGATTCTCAGCAGTTGCCTAAATTGGAGAGTTCCACTGGTTTGGTATTTGCTAGATATTTAAACCAGGGAACAGTTGCATTTAATTCCTCAGTTGGTCCGGCTGAAAAGTTCTTCTACTTTTCTGTCACTGAAACAAAAGGAAAATCACGCAGTTCTTAGAAACTCAGCCTTGATCAGAGAAAGGGTATTGTTAAGAGAGAGATCTCCATCCATCTACTGAACATAGTAGGGGGATACCAGAGCTGTGCAAGAGAGTTTAGCACCACTACAGGCTTGGTGGAAGGGGATGAGTAGACCATTAACGTAGTATTATATAGCAAAGGCAGAAAACCTAGGGCGCCTAACCTGATGTTGGAGTTGGATGTGTTGGTCCAAGCAGCCGCCGCTGTATCTTCAATCTCAGTACGAATTGAAGTTGCCGAAATCTCATTCTTGAATTTGAGCCTCTGAGTTGCTTCATTTAAATGACTTCTGTCATGAATCTTCAATGTAATTGGTATCCATACTATTTCTTCAATAAATAAGCAAATGAATTCAAAGTTTGAAGCTTGTCAGGCTGAAAGGAG
Source organism: Alca torda (assembly GCA_008658365.1). NCBI lineage: Eukaryota > Metazoa > Chordata > Aves > Charadriiformes > Alcidae > Alca > Alca torda. The sequence continues at coordinate 123,192,916 of CM018078.1, read as the reverse complement.
AGGCTCGACCTGTACTGTGCTGTCATCCGTCTCTCTCCCTGGCCAGTCCTATATCGCTGTTCCCCATACCTCTTTTACAGGCACAACAAAATGCTTGTCCACTGGCAGTCAGATTCTTGAGATACTTTGACCTCTTGACTTCTGATTGTACCTCCTGTCAGACTGAGCTGGAGAGAGAAATCCTGCCTACAGAATAGGTAGCAAGAAACTGAATGTGTGAATGCAGTCCCATTTTTCCCGGATAGATTATTTCAAGGAGGAAACTGATTCATCTGGCACGTGGACATCTAGTGCAACTGGCAGCACAGTCACAGAGGGAGTCACAGCAAACAATAACGACTACCAGGGGTTTTGTGTTGGAAACTAAACAACCAATGTATTTCAAAATGAATTCTTGATACGATCATTAATTCGTTATTTTCTGTTGCTGGTGGCTTAGTCTGCTATTCAGAACCAGTCGTTTAATTTGTAGCCAGTCCCCTGAGCCACCTCCTTTTCTTTCTTTTAGCTGGAAATATGTTGGATTTCAGTATTAAAATCACCACTTGAAACTGTAAAGATCTAGTTCACAGCAGGAAAGGAGTCTGGAGGTAAGGCCACGCTGCCCTGTGCATCTTTGTTATGCTGGTAATTCAGAGTTTGCTGAGGGATCTCAGAGCCCCTTGTGCTTTGCGTGAGCACAAGGACAGTCTGCCAACTTTAACTTTGAATCAGACTTTTAACATAAATTTCCAAACTGTGAATTATATAGTTTTAATTTCCTGTGCTTTAGTTAGATTTCAGTCATGTTCTGCCCCGGTGAAGTTTTGGTTGGGTATCGTGGTGTTCTGACGTTTTCTGGAATTGTTGTGGCACATTGATTTGCCCTGTTAATCAGCTGCCACCCTCCATCAGAGTAGTAGCAGCTTTTTTGATTTATTCCACTATATGTGCAGTTAATGCGGTCATCGAGAATGCAATATAAGTATAGGTGAATAATTTTTGACTGAGTGAAAGCTGGGGTGAACCTATTTGGAGGGGATTAAAGAGTATTAAATTAGAGGAACTGGGCCAGGATGGCCCATTTAGGTATAAAGTTTCCAGATTAAACCATAGATACCTTCTTAAAAGGATAAGTAGGCATTGTGGTTTCAGAAGGGGAAAGAAAAAAAGAGAGTCTTTAAAAAAAAAAAAGTTTAAACTTAAATGCTGAGTAAGAAAGATTAGAATTGAACAGTCTTAAAACAGCCATGGTTAGAGAGTAGTTTGGTTACTCCCACCATGCGGCAGCATCCTCTGTCAGAAAAGCAAAGCAGGCAGCTGGCTGCAGTTACCATTTCACCTTCCTAATTTTTATCTATGCTTGGATGAAAGTCAATACTGGAGAGGAATTTGAGGCACGGTGTGAACACAAGACTCTTGATTTTGGTCTCACAAGAACTAGTCACTTACCTGAAACGAAGTCCTTCTGTAGCCAGTGCAAGTACATCTCTATTGGGTTCTCCATAAGTATAATGGGAATAATTACTTGTATTCCACAGGCTCATGGCAGTATTGATTAATTAATATGTGTTAATAGTGAGATACGATCATCAGTATTTGCGTTGCACGTTTCAAACTGTATCTCAAGATGTGATCTGACAGAATTAGACAGACAGTTTTCAACATCGTCACTTAAAGTTTACCTGAATTATCAGGCCAGTGCTTATGAGTCTAACTGCCAGCAATGACAGAGCTGTCTTGGGAGTGAGTAAAAGCCTGCTGAGTGGAAAGAAAATCTGTGAGTAATGCAGATGAAAAAGACTAGATTGAAGCCTTGTCATCATTTAGGAAAAACAACAGAAAGAAAGGAACAAGTAGATGAGCGATTCCAGAGTCAGCACACATTGAAGAACAGACAGTGGAGTTACAGTGGCTTAGAAAGTCACCACACGGCTCAGCTGTGTTAACTATCCAGCCTCCTTGAAATGTGACACGAAACACGTTAATTAAACTTGGGTGAAAGAGGACTCGGCTAATTTGCTCTTTTTGTCTTCTGTGACAAGGCATCGTGTAAATAGTTGGTGGCTGTAGGAATGTTCAATTGGCGTTTTAAGCTTCCTTAACTGAAACAATGTCTTGTCTGAGCCGGGAGCTTTGCTTTAAGATAAACCAGATGAGTTAGTTCATGATTTCACAGGCAGCTAGAGCACTCTGAAAGAGACTGAAAAGAAATCTGTGTTTCTGTGATGCGTTGCATGTGTGCATCTTACGTCTACTTCTGCTTTTGGACAAATTGGTTTGTCCCTGTCTGTTGGGTTGGTAATAGCGATCATCAGAGCCTTCTCGAAGCTGATTCAGCTCGCTAACCCAGCTTGGATTGGTAATAGCGATCATCAGAGCCTTCTCGAAGCTGATTCAGCTCGCTAACCCAGCTTGGGTTGGTAATAGCAATCATCAGAGCCTTCTCGAAGCTGATTCAGCTCGCTAACCCAGCACAAACTAGCTATGGGTGGGTTGATTGATTGATTTTCCTACTGGGTTAGTGAACTGAACTGGTCAGTGGAGATTTTCACCAGGTCCTGGAGCTGTGCAGAAGGGCAGGTCGTAGGTCGGTTCACCCTCTCTCATGCGTCTGCAGCCTCAGGACTTGCATCTCCAGGTGTTCTCCTCATGCTCTGAGAAAGACACAGAAAGGTACGGACTTGCCCTGAGAATATAGCCTGGGTCTTCTCTGTGTCATGCAAGAGGAAATTTCCCTAGTTCAGGTCTGGGCTACACAAAGAGATGTGTGTTGCTTTAAGAGCATTAACTGGGACATGTGTTTCTCTTTGAAATGCTTTTAAATAAAATAAAAATCTAATATGGAACCAACTGTGGCCAAAAGCCCATGGTTTTGCCATTATCATTTATATTCTTCAAGGAGCCGCTGTTATCTGTTCCTGAGTTGTTCTCCAAGTGTAATCTGTGTCTTCATTAAAACTGTGCTGGTAAAACTACACTTGCAAAATATTTTCTAGTGGGAAAAAAATTGCTTTATAGTTAAACACAAAGTTAGTGGTAGGAAAGTTACGTGCTGGGTTTTAATTTTAGTTTTCTGAACTAACGTATTCCTCTTTTAAGAAAGTGTGTTGTTTATTACTGCTGGCGATAGATCTTGAGGGAGAACGAAGGTGCCTGAAATACTTCAGAACGTCTCCGTTTCTTTTCGTGTGGAAGAGAGGTGGTGGAAATCCTGGTGATGGCATTCCTTGAAACTTGTCCTACACCTTGTCATATCAGATGCTATAGATGGACCCTGTAGGATGGCTGTATGTGTGGTGAGAAAACACTCAAAATTTGACCAGGCACTCGGTCTCCCTTCCGGCAGAATGCCTGCGTGACTTTGAACAAGTCATTTGGACTTGTCTGAAGGCCAGTCCTCTTCTGTGAGCTCTTGGGTCTCAAAAATTAGCGTAGTTTTACTTCCCTGCCTCACAGGGATATTATATAGACAGATGTGTTTCAAGTGTCTAGGTACTCCAGCTAGCATAATTCATAGAATCACAGAATGGTTTGGGTCAGAAAGGGACCTTAAAGATCATCCAGTGCCACCCCCTGCCCTGGGCAGGGACACCTCCTACCAGACCAGGTTGCTCCAAGCCCCGTCCAACCTGGCCTTGAACCCCTCCAGAGATGGGGCAGCCACAGCTTCTCTGGGCAACCTGGGCCAGGGGCTCACCACATTCACAGCAATTAATTTCTTCCTAATATCTCATCTAAATCCATGCTCTTTTAGTTTAAAATCATTACCCTCATCCTATGGCTCCCCTCCCTGCTCCAGAGTCCCTCCCCAGCTTTCCTGGAGCCCCTTGAGGGACTGGCAGGGGCTGGAAGGTCTCCGCGGAGCCTTCTCTTCTCCAGGCTGAACCCCCCCAGCTCTCTCAGCCCGTCCTCCCAGCAGAGGGGCTCCAGCCCTCCCAGCATCTCCGGGGCCTCCTCTGACCCCACTCCAACAGCTCCATGTCCTTCCTGTGCAGGAAGCACATGGATGCAGTACTGGAATTAATAGAGAAAAATTTTGAGATTCTGTCTGCATTTTAATAAAGGATTGGTCAAATTCTGAAGTGAACTGGAGGAGGCAGAGGACAGCAGTGTGTCTACTTCTTGTAATCTTGACAGCTGAAAATACATGACTTGCCAGTCTGGTGTCTAGGTTAGGCCCATGTCTCGGTTTTATTGCCACAGTGACTCTGTTTCTTCACCTGGGTTAAAGACAGTATTTTGGGGTGTGGGTGAGATTTGCTTAGCTGTGTAACTCAAGTGCATGAAGCCTGCCCTCATTCTGTTACAGAGCTTATATATCCAAAGTTTAGTCTTCGGCTCCTGAATCCAAGAGCTTCTCCTTTGCTCTTGGCACAGGTTTGGGCTTTGGGCCCTGGTTCAGCGCTCAGCTGCCATTACAGCTTTTCTCTCTGTTTGTTAGTCCTTCTGATCCCTCATTCTGCCCTTGAATCCAGCCTCGGAGTTTGAATTCCTGCCTCGTTGCTGCAGAACTGCAACAATAGTAGGAAACCCAGATTTTAGAAGTAGGGAAGATTAGGGTTAGACAGATAAGGTGTCAGTGTGAATCAGTCTGTGCCTTGAGGAGAATTCAGAAGTACCTGGCTCCCAGCCCTGTGCTTAGTCAGAGGTCAGTCCCTTTTGTAAGACTTGGATTATGACAATAATTGGCATTTATATTATATTTTTGCCTTGTAAGATCGATCTCAAGTTCTCTCTCTCTTTCCCAAAGATGTAAAACGGATACTATAAGGCAGAGTAAGTTACTCACCCAAGTGGAATCAGTGACAAAAGCGCTAGGGTTTGCTTATTCCCAGTGTGCTGGTACCCAGTGAAGATATTTTATTGGCAGTGAAGAATTTCAGAGACTGAGTGGAAGAACAGCTTATGTAGAACAACTGAATCTGGGTTCGGGGCTCTTTAACCAGCTGAGAAACTTGAAGCCTCCCGAAGAAATGATATGTTGATATTCTGCTCTCAGCTTGCCTTCTATAATTTGTGTAGCGGTGAGTATTTGATTACGTTGGATTTATTTTCAGAAGTTTCAGGCTGCTCTTATTAACTGTCACCATTTTGATCGAAAGCGTATGGTAGCATTCTGCATTCATAAGACAGTGTTTTGCATTCATAAACAGAGCCGGTGACGTTTAACCTCGATAGATCAGCTTGTAGTCTGATTTCACTCCTTGCTGCAGCGCGAGGCTTTCGTTTCCCTGGGATGAGAGCAGTCATTACAAGCGTTACATTTTGTTTGTGAATCAGGATGAATGGGAGTAGAGTCCTCTTTGAAAATCAGAACTAAGAGATGCAACTGCAGGAGATAATTATGCTAACGTATGGGTAAGGATGGCTCTGTGTGCGTTGACATGATGAGCACTTGAGGCCTGATTTTTTTTTTTTTTTTTTCCTTCTCTCTCTTGAAAACTGGTACGACTCCACTGAAAATACTGGAGTTGCAACTGATGAGCATAAGTGTCGGCTCAGATGAGTCAGATCCTTAATCCTCTGTTGCGCCCCAGAATTCATAGCATCAACTACTGTTTTGGAGGCAGCTTTGCTTAATATGGTGCAAAGCTTTGGGCGTTTCTGAAATATTTAAATTGGCTGTGAATAAAAGGAGATGCACTTGCTCAATAAGAACAGAAAAGGCCAAAGCTTGAATTTCTGAAGACTAGATAGCGTTATGCCCTAAATCCCCCTGTACTCGGCACTGGGGAGGCCCCACCTCGAGTACTGCGTTCAGTTTTGGGCCCCTCACTACAAGAAGGACATTGAGGTGTTGGAGCGTGTCCAGAGAAGGGCTACAAAGCTGGTGAGGGGTCTGGAGGACAAACCTTCTGAGGAACGACTGAGGGACCTGGGGTTGTTTAGCCTGGAGAAGAGGAGGCTGAGGGGAGACCTTCTCAGCCTCTACAACTACCTGAAAGGAGGGTGTAGAGAGATGGGGGCTGACCTCTTCTCCCTGGTGACAAGGGATAGGACAAGAGGAAACGGGTTCAAGTTATGTCCGGGGAGGTTTAGATTGGATATTAGGAAACATTTTTTCCCTGAAAGGGTTATTAAACGTTGGAAGAGGCTGCCCAGGGAGGTGGTGGATTCACCATCCCTGGAGGTGTTTAAAAAAAGGGTGGATGTGGTGCTTAGGGACATGGTTTAGAAGTGGTTTTTGTCAGGGTAGGTTAATGGTTGGACTTGATGATCTTGAAGGTCCCTTCCAACCTCAGCAATTCTGTGATTCTAAATGTCCCAGTTTTGTTTCAACAGTGCCTTAGAGCTGCACTTGATGGGTCACAGTCTTTGGTTCTGAAGGTGTGTGTATGGTGTGCACCGTTTACTTTGTGATGTACGTCAACCGCTCTGTTTGTGGACCAGCTATAGCTCAGAATGAAAGTCCCTCTTGAGCATTTCGTAAGAACAGCTGCATCCTTTGGGGTGGGTAACAGTGGGGTGAGGTGTAGAAAAGGAAGGAGGAGTAAACAAAACTTGACTTGGGTCCTTGGATCTCATAAAAACGTATGGAGAGAGAAACAAGCTTGCCTAATATAAAGTATGGTTTAAAAATTAACAGACTGGGCAGCTGGAAGTGGAGTTTCTTTGTAGTCACTGGTTCTGATAGAAAGCATCCGGAGCTGTAGTTCATGTGAATTAGGTTGTTGAATATCAGGCCAGTTGATAAGCAGATTATATTGCCCTTGGAAATAGCAATGCCATCCTTAATATCCATTTTTGCTTGTTGTCTAGCTCAGAGACCTTGTGTAGAAGGGAAACGGAGCAGCCCAGTGATACCGAACAAGGACCTTACCCCGGTGCGCGGTCTGGGGACTGGGCACAGCTGCTCTCTCTGCTTTTTATGGTTTTAATAGCTGGAGGACATCCATCTCCACAGTTGTCCAGATAGCAGTTCTCACTAGTGCTGTATGCACATATAGACAGGAAAAAAAATCTGGCAGGCTAAGGAGTTCAAGCAGTGAGAAAGAGTGTAAAACACTTGTTTAGTTAACTAGTTGTAGAAAGTAATTTTTTTGCTCTATGCTTTGGGATAACCTACTTCAGCTGAAAAGCCTCAACTTAACCTTGTGATTTTGCTGGTCCGTTCAAAGGGCAAGATTGTGTTCAATGACACAAGAAAGCACATGTTATGTTGTAAAAAAATGATGGTGCTATAGAAGATAAGATTACAAATTCTGGAGATCCTGTTAACAGGACAGTGTATTGCCATTGGGGTCCTACCCGGGACCAGCAGCACGTGCCATGTGTCAAAGACAGGTAGAAGTTGGCATCTCTCCCCATCCTCTTTGCCGCAGTTGATGTGACTTTATCAGAATCATTCTTAAACCAATTTCCAGGCTTCGGATCCTGTTCTGAACACTTTGGCTCTAGCCCACATCCATACTGTGCAGATTATATCAAATATAGGTCTTATATCAAAAAAATGCAACTAGTTTTGGAAGTCTTGAGCCTTGTAGAGCTTTATTAGGTAAAGCAGTGAATTTTAATGGAAATTTGGAGAAGGACCTCTGCAGAAGAAGTTCTCTTCAGTGATGCTAGAGTACTTTCTAGTCATGTGCAGTGAGTAGAAGAGTGGAAAAAATGATTTCTTGTGATCATTAAAGAGTCCAGAGCCATTTTCTCAAGTGTTAGAGGTGTTAAGGCTGGTGTCTGGCCTTATTCCCAAATGGGTAATTGAATTGCTTTGAACTTCTGCAAGTTCAATTGGACATGGGCTTAGCTCATAGCTGTTTTTATGGGATTATTCTGCTGTGTTCCATCACCTAGAAAGTTAGTGCCGGGTAAATGATTCTTGTATCTGTGTGGGCTTGGGCTATGACAGCAGGTGAGAAAATCTTGCTGCATTTTTCCTTAATATTCTCCATGAGATGGAGGAAGACAAGGGAAGAGGACACCTCTCTATTTGGCCACGTACACCCACTCAAGATCAGTACTTTCAAAGTGGGGAGGGAGCCCCATATGTAAAGGGTGAAATTCATGCAAAAAAAAGAGACTAAATGAGTCTTGGTGGTATGATAAGGAAAAGTAACGATATTGAGAGAAATTACGCTCCTCGACAGCCTTCACTCCAGAAAGTGGCATTATAAGGGAAAAATAGTGATGCTGCATCTGGCTGGTTGAGTCCTGCTGGATATTTTATATCTGTGCATTTGGGAATGAAAATAGTTCTTTTTTTTTATTTAGCTCCTTATAGTTCTGCTTTCAATCTGATATTCAGGGACCTGAGGTTCCTTTTGGATGAGCCATGAAAGATAAGCATGAAGTTTTAATGCTTTATAGATACCAAGAGGCAGTAAGTGGAATTGGGCCATCGTCCTTGGGGTGTGACTGCCAACTTAATGTAAGAAAAGTAAATAAGTTTGGTATTTAAGCTACCATTTTTCTGTTGGGATTTTTAAAAAAAACTTGATTTTTTTAAGGATAAGATTCAGTTGTTAAAAAAAAATGGTGAATTTTAGTTTTGAGCTTAATTAGTACTTTGCAGAGGTCTTGCTTTCAGAATCTGGGGGAGAAAAATGCGTGGCAATCCCCTTGGTTGGCGCTTTTTTTTTCCCCAAATACCTCCCCAAGGAAATTTGACAGCCCTTTGTAACTGGTGAGAGTTTTGCTAACCGATCAGAAGATAAGGCATGCGATTATAAGCTAAGATCTGATATTGTTGAGGATATTTTGCTACACTGGCAGCAAACTTTGGCAAAGTTTGACTACAGCAAAGCAGTCGGTCCCTGGTCTTTTTGTTCTCAGGAAAAGTATTTGCTATCTCTGTTTTCTCCTGCACACCCCCAGTCATTCTGCTTGTCCCTGTCTTCTTCTACTTCTTGTTACTTTTGCAGTTGATTGTATTTCACGAGGAAAAAGAGGGGGGAAGCAAATTGAATTACAGCTAGCCGGAGGAGTTCAGGAGGATAAGAGGCTCTTACAGCAATATGGGGGGGATGAAGTAGTGCAGAATATCCATTAATTAATGAGGTGAATGAAATTATGATGATTCTAAAATGGCCGATTGACTTAACTGCTTTTTAAATTGATCTTTAAACAGGGTAAGCTTATTAAAATATTTTAAAAAGGGAAGGTAACTGAAGCCCTGCTAGAATAACAGTTCTAAATAACGTTACTGTAGTTATTCATTAAAAAGCAGTAAATAGTTGGCAATGTTGGAACATGTTCAATAATACCGCATTTTGCAATATTTGTTTTGGGTTTTTAATGGAAAATTCCCGGTTCCTGCAGTTGTTTTTAGTACATAAAACTCACTCAGAAGCGTTTTTTCTAGATCTCATGGTTGTGTAGAAAAGCACAGGAAAATGTGAATAGGCGTTCAAAAGCAAGACGACCAGTAAGAAGTATGTCAGATGCAGTATATGCTGTGGATGTAAGTATAAGCAAGGCAGTTTTTACATCTCTCTATGACGTTAGTGAGAGCAGCAGTGAGATGCTGTATTGAATTTTGGTGCTCTTATCTTTTTAAGCGTTGAAAAATTATACAGAAGTTGTCTGAAAGGGTTGGAGGGCTAGAAGAATGCTTTGCATGGACAGACAGATGGATCATTGATTCTAGCTGGTTTTTTGGGGTTTTTTTGTTTTTTTTTTTCAAATTGCCAACATTTTTGCAGTGATTGTGTTAAACATAGTATAAGGGATTTAATTTGACAGTAGGTTTGCTGCTCTCAGATGACTTCCTGCAAGCCTTTTAGAACCAGTCCACAGATTCACAGGACTCTGTAGAACATGAGCTGGAAGTCACTGAGTATCTTTATTCTTGCGGCAGAGGATGGCCTTGTCCAGCAGCCCTTGCATCCCTGTGCAATTGAAATTACTACACACGCACGGCGGATCCCCGCTGCATCAAAGTGGGACAAATTGGAGGTCAGATCACTTTCCCTCATACAGCTGCGTACGACAGAAGGTCAACCATTTCTCTTGCATCTAAGAACACTGCAGTTCATTATGTGTAATTCACTAGTAATTCACTAAAGTATACTTAGAATTCACTACAGGATTATGCCTAATTCACTAAAGGATATTAATTTGGCCTGAGAACCCAGGTCTAGAAGCTGAGCCCTGACATATTAGACAAATTAGGGATCACACCCGAATTTTAAAGAGAATGACTGGCCGTGGCCACAAACTGCTGCAGGAAATAGTAAGTTCTGTGTTGCTTGGTATTTTTGAAGCCATCTAGAAAGTCATGCTTTTGTCAGATGTGAATTTTTTGGTTCACGGGGCTAGAAGGACAAAAGTTTTGGGTTTCTAGGTCTGTGACAAAATGGAGATTTAACTAGGTAACCTAAAGTATGTTTTGGTACTAAACATCAGAGAGTCAATAAAGTAGGAATACTGAGTAGAGGTAACTCTGGGTGGAGGTTCTGGTTCATTACATTCTCCAGTTTGACAAAGTACTTGAGCGCCTGAAACTTGGTGTTGACAGGTAAATGACCTAGGAAGTGGTGATGTTAGAGATACAGGTAAGAAATGACAAAAATGAATTTATCTCTAAGGAACGGCAAGCTGGCTTGTCTAGTGAAAACCATCTCAAGGCCAAGTGTTTAAGAGATTTTTCTATTTGAAAACCACGTTACTCGGAGCTGATGTGTGGGACTCTCAGGCTGTATGGGAGTGTGTGGTGAGTCAGTAAGTCGGTGGGATGCTTCATCTTCTCACAAGGCTTGGAGAAGAGGGTTGAGTGGCTCTGCCTCCCCCAACATGGAGGCCAAAGCTAGAACACAATGTCTATTTCCAAATGCTCCTTGTCAAGCACTGAACGTCTCAGTCTGAGATGCGACTTCCAAATTTTAGTTGTTATAATTCCAGTCAGTTGCTAGTCTACTGCTGCATTGGCTGCTGTGCCCTCCTTTTAGTAGAATAATCTGGGTGCTTATCTTTTAAAATTTAAAATGGCTTGTACGTTTTCAGTAATCAATTGTCCAAAGGACAGCACATTCCTGTCGGACTGAAGCACTTATATGGCTGTAGTCCGTCTGTCTTCTCACAGTCATTTTCTTGGATGGGAGTCATCCCCTTGCGTTGTCCTCCTGCTTTTCCCACATGCACACTCTTGAAACAATGAAAAGGGCTCAATATGTGCTTGATGAGGCTGAAGATAGGATCTTCTTTTCATTTATGTGTTTTCAAGGCTACAAATGCCTTTTTTGTGGATTCATGCATCCTGGCTTTGTAGCACCATGTCTGTGCAGCTACACTCTAGATATAGCTCTACTAAACAAGCCAGTTCTTAGTGCTGTTCTTCAGCCCCAGGGCCACCTGGCCACATCCATACTCCCAGACACTCGTAGCCTTGCGACTGAGTTCCATGAAAAATCTTGAAAAAAGAAAAAACTCTGCAATCACAGAATGGTCCGGGTTGGAAGAGACCTTAATGATCATCTGGTTCCAACCCCCTGCCCTGGGCAGGGACACCTCCCACCAGACCAGGGTGCTCCAAGCCCCGTCCAACCTGGCCTTGAACCCCTCCAGGGATGGGACAGCCACAACTTCCCTGGGCAACCTGTTCCAGTGCCTCACCACCCTCACAGTGAATAATTTCTTCCTGATATCCAACCTAAATCTCCCCTCTTTCAGTTTGAGGCCGTTACCCCTCATCCTATCATTACACTCCCTGATCAAGAGTCCCTCCCCATCCTTCCTGTAGGCTGCGTTTAGGTACTGGAAGGCCGCTATAAGGTCTCCTGGGAGCCTTCTCTTCTCCAGGCTGAACACCCCCAACTCTTTCAGCCTGTCCTCACAGCAGAGGGGCTCCAGCCCTCTGATGATCTTCGTGGCCCTCCTCTGGACCCGCTCCAACAGGTCCATGTCCTCCTTGTGCTGAGGACTCCAGAGCTGGATGCGGTACTCCAGGTGGGGTCTCCCTGGAGCAGAGCAGAGGGGCAGAATCACCTCCCTCACCTTGCTGGCCATGCTTCAAGTGCCCTGGTTGGCCAAAACTGCACCAAAGACAGTTACAGTGATTCAATAATGCCGCAGACGACGGTGTGTAGGTGCTACGGTGCCTCTTCCTGGGCACTATTCAGTTTACTAGTATTGACATGGCTGTACCTTCTGACGCGAGGGCAGACCTGTTCCCATGGCCCAAGTCAGGTCTGTGTTGTGAGATGTTACTCCTCTGAAGAGATTCTGTTGCTACAACACCAAAACCTATGGGCTTGGTTTAGTTTACTGTGATTCATGTATCTGAAAAAAGACTAAACACAGCAATTGAAAAAGTTCTGTCACTCTGTGGCTTCTGCTGGGGACTTCTCTGTGCCAGTGCAGACATGGAAATGAGGAGTGATCTTCAAAATTTGCAGAGAGAAATAGGCAGCCCTGTCCCTGGAAGGTCTAGCAGAATTGTGACAGCTGTCATCCCTCTCTTGGTTTTCTTAGGGTCCTTGGAATTTTTACTTGACTTTCCTGAGGCTGCTGTTTGTCTGCTCTGGCTTGTAGGGGTTGAACTTTAGCTCTGTCATGTCTCCTGTCGTTTGAGTGATCTCTTCACCTTGCTCTCCTGCAGGAATTGTAATGAACCCTAGACTCGTAAGAACATTCACAGGAAGGATGGAAAATGCCTTCATCTCCTTTCCAAATTCTGTCTGCCCTCCATCTGCCATCCCTTCTTCTCAAGATCTTGAGTTTTGAAGGAGGTGATCTTGTCATTTGTATGACATTTGGATCTGTACTGAGGAGACTTAGTAAGGAAAAGAGATTAAGGGACCATATCGTGATATTTTAATATGTATATATATATTTTTCAGTTCCATTTCTGGGCTTTGTAGCAAAAACATAGGATGTTCATTGTTCTGGTACATTGGGAAGTTTAGGGGTTAAAAATGCTTTTGATGAGCCGCCATGATGACTGAGTTACATGAGAAGCCTGCCTTTGGAGGGGAAAAGGCTGTAGACTTATTTCTTTAAATGAAAGCTCCGTAGTAATTGGATGTGCTGCACTTTCCTTGTTAGGGCAGGCGATCTGTGACAACATTCCACGTTCAAAAGTTACTAACTTCAGAAATCGAGCTTCAGAAATGGGACTTCAGTCAAATCAACTTTGGTCCTACAGGCCACTAGAGTTTCCGCTACGTGTGTTTTTATCTTCTTTTTTTCAAGGTAGCAACAAAAAGTTAAGGCAACTTGAACTCTTCAAACTTAAGATTCGAAAGAGTTGTGATTCATAAATCTCACTTCGTAACTGGTTAAAACTTCTCCAGAAAAACTTAACCTCTGGCCTCAACCTAACAGTTTTGGAATATGGAATTTCTGGCTGGTGGATATATAGGAATAGGCAAAATTTTGTCTGAAATCAAGTTGCAGCCTTAATTACTGAGCAACCACTGTCTCTCCGGAGCAGCGGTTTATGAAAAGCAAAAGGGTGGTAAGTGCAGGTTTGTTGTAGAAGGTGTAGGGAATGCTGGTAGAAGAGAGAAATGCTATTTGAGCCCTTCAAAGAAAATAAGCCCTTCTGCCACGTAGCGAGACTTGCATTCATGGGAGGTTGGCTGCTGAGCTTGTTTGGAGGTGGACTCTTGAGCAGCCATCTCTGTCATGTGTGACTTAGAGTTGGGCCTGAATTGATCTTTCCTGCATGTAAGCCACTTTCCATGTAGCACAGAGAACTATTGAACTGAAGTACTTGCTTTTACATTTTACCTTGTTTTTAGTCTGCTGGAAACCATGTCTCACTACACCGACGAACCAAGATTTACCATAGAGCAGATAGACCTGCTTCAGCGCCTGAGACGTACAGGAATGACCAGACATGAAATCCTCCACGCGCTGGAAACCTTGGATCGTCTTGATCAAGAGCATAGTGACAAATTTGGAAGAAGGTCTAGCTACGGAGGTGGTTCCTACAGCAACAGTACCAACAATGTCCCAGCATCTTCCTCTACAGCCACAGCTTCAACACAGACCCAGCATTCTGGGATGTCCCCATCACCGAGCAACAGTTACGACACCTCCCCTCAGCCTTGCACTACTAATCAGAACGGGAGGGAGAGTAACGAGAGGTTGTCTGCGTTCAATGGGAAAATGTCACCGACGCGCTACCCGCTTGCAAACAGCTTGGCTCAAAGGTCGTACAGTTTTGAAGCTTCTGAAGAGGACTTGGACATTGATGACAAAGTGGAAGAACTGATGAGGTTAGTAGAAGTCTTTGTAAAAAGTTTGGAAAGTCAGAGTGAGAAGTCCCTCGGGAGAAATCTGCATGCTGGAGCTCTAGCAGGGCTAGGTCTTCCCAAGAAAGCAGGAGCTGCATTAGCTCTTCCCCAACTAGTTCCCTAATGGTCACTATCTCACATCTCTCACCTACCTCTTAGTCTTGTGCAGATAACCCCTGGCCTTGTGTGGGTATCCCGCAGGCTGGTTTACTGTTGAAGTATTTTTTCCCGTGCTGTACCAAAAATTGAAATTCATGTTAGTACGTTAAATTTCCACCCTGCTCTTATTCAGAAGACTTCCCCGTGTCACTTCACATGATGACTCCTCCACTACATACTGGTTGTATTTCCTTCCATACACAGGGGGAGTAGGGAATCTGCGTGGTTAATGCTTTCCACTGGGATCTGCAGAGCACGTATGTTCTCTGTTTGTAGCTTGTGGCAGGGGCTGAGTCTCTCTGGGATTTGCACAGGCTGCAGATTGGCACAGGAAAATACAAATAATAAAGAAGAAGCAAAAGTCTTCAGTGAGAGGCCGTTGGGTGGTTGTTTTTTTTTTTTTCCGGACTGACCTTCCTTTACTTTTAGCTGCTTCCTTTTCAGCAGTATGGCAAAGATTAAAGGAGGGGATTATACCGCTGAGGATGAAGGTCAGAGTCAGTGGGCTTGATAGCAAAAAGAAATAAAAGGAAAGGCCAAATGTCTCAGAACAATTCTGGTCATAATGTTGGAATGTCTCTTTTTCCCCCAAATTGCAACATTTATGAAGTACCTATGAGAGAACTAGGGTCCGTAAGCTCCAGGAGGAAAATATATTTGAAGGAGTTTTGGGATTTAGGTCAGGGTAAAGGTGTGGCTTTTGGGGCAGAGGATTAGAGATGCGCGGTAAGAAAAGCCAATCGACCTCTTTTACTGTCGGCTGCAAGATAATGGAATAATGCAGGAATGGTGAGGGTAGCGGTATGCAGGAGTTCCCCTTGCTGAAGTTTAATCATTCCTTTGAGTTTTGGGTTCCTGTGCAATAAGTCTTATTTAAACTGAAGCTACTTTTATTTGTAGGCATATGGAGGATGAGTGGTGGGTACAGAAATAAAAATGAACCCACAGCATAGCATTTATTTTGCATTTGCAAGCTTGAATCCGCCTTGAATGTTGCTGGGGCAGGAGGGGAGAAGGGGGAGGGAAATTACCAAATAATAAAACCTAATAAAGCCTGGTTTTAATTGTCTGCCCTTCTTGGGAAGGGAGGGAGGAAGAGGAGGGAGAAGTATGTGTTTACTGCATTTGAAATTTGCTGCATATCACAGTCCCTGTGTAACCTCCAAATTATTTACTTTTTAGCAGAGTTTTAGTCCCTTCTGAACTATCTTTGCACACCTTGAAAAAAATAGTACAAAGGCTGTAAATAATGGGCACTTGTTCATTCAGTGCAAGCTGTGGACTAAAAGGTAGGGGTGGGGGGACAGAGGCTGCAAAATCTTTTCTCCTTTGGGTCTTTTCCTTGAAAGGTCGGAGAAGGTTTGTGTATGTATATTCATTTGTGTAGCTAACCATGCAGACCCTGCTATCTTTTATTTTTTATTTTTTGTGCCTCATTTTTATGACTGAGGTTTTTATGCTGGTATGAGAGATTTATTCATCCCCGTGTAATGAAACTTTGTACATTCCATATGGCAGTGCTGCACCTAATATGAATTATACAGGACATGAGTCATCCATTCTGCTGCTAGGGTACTTTGATCAAACGTGACACTTGTTAAAAGAAGTGCCCACTGGTGAGGCACTTGGACAATTTTAACTCCTGCCTTCCCCACTCCTCGTCCCCTAAATAAAGGAAATAGAGCCATTTTGCATCTTCAAAGTACACTGTGGTCTGTCCGTCTTTTTGTGTGTTCTTTTGTTTGTGGTTTGTGTTTTTTTTTTTTGTTTTGTTTTGGTAGGAGGGACAGCAGCGTGATAAAGGAGGAAATCAAAGCCTTCCTAGCCAATCGGAGAATTTCCCAAGCAGTTGTTGCACAGGTAACAGGTAAGAGCTCGGGGAGTCCTTTCTTCATTTTGGGAAACTGTGTCTAACCGCCTCTCTGTGCACGGTGCAGATGTTGGAATATTGCTTGGCTTTCTGCATTGCAGTGCAGATCTGTCAGCTTAGTCATGATAATGTATGCCTTTGATTTAAGACCCATTGTCCCGCACATCATGGAACTTCCCCAGTGAATCACTTTTTCTTTTTTTTTTTTTTTTTTTTTTTTTGTGGCTTGTGCTAGCAGATTTTATTTTACAGCATTATAATAAGCCCGAAGTTCTTATCTTCGAATGAAAACGGTTTTCCTTAATTCTTAAATTGTTTGTTGAGTGCGGCAAATAGATGCGTATCTCCATCTCTGTGTATGGAGGGAGAGAGAGAGAGAGAGATAATTTGTATTTATTTATATTATAAAATGTATATGAAAAGTCAGGAGAGACAACTCTAGCTGGTATCACTACATCCAGGAGTCAGATTATGATAGTTTGAAGGTTTTCAATCGCTTGCCTTTGAGTCACGATTAATGAAAATCAGATGTGAGGTTGAGGGGATGACCATATTAGTTCAGATTTTACCTAGAAGGAGAAGGAGCTCTCTTTTTGCCCTCTGCCCTGTACCTTCTCTCTTTCATGTTCAGGACAAGTGAACGGACTGCAGTGATATCGCTTCTTCCTTGGGTGTGTTTCCAGAGCTTTACGCAAAGAGCGATGAAGTCTTACTGCTTCTCCATGGGATGGGATGCTATTAGTTCTTCTTTCCGGGCCCACACTGCTTGTCCGGAACAGCGTAGCTGGTAGCATATTTAGGATGAAGACTTGATGATAAAATACAGATAGCTCAATCCCATATTATACCCGTAACACTTATTCATTTTCAAATGCAAGCTTGAATAAAGATCTTGAAATAGATCATTTTTTAAGGTTCCTTGATGACTAGGAATGCCAAACCAGCAGGAGGGAAGTTGTTCTTTTATGATATTTCTAGTATTTGAAATGTCAGAAGAACCCATCTGTCTGGGAGGTGTGGGTTTGCAGACATGCTAGCAGTTGAGGTAGGCAGGCAGAAATGGGTATTTGAGCCATGGAGCCAGGAATTCCTTCCACGTCTCCAACTCTTCTCTCTGATCTTGAGCAAAATTACTCATCTTTCCCTGGTTTCAATTTCATCTGTAAAATCATGAGATTAACACTTTGGATAACTCTAGGAATGTTATTAGCCTTATCAGATGGTAGCACGAGTACTTCAAAAATTAAATGCTAAGTCTGGTTGCTTAAATTGTACCTGAACTCTGAAGTTTCGGTAGTTAGGGGGTCATCCCCTACTTCTGTGCAGTCCTTGCCTGAATACAGTCCTGTAATAACCCATCTCTGAATTAACCTCTGTATAACATCCTTCACGTCTACCAGCAAGTCAGACTAGCTTCCCCTTCGAGAGAAGTAGTGCAAAGAGGAAAAAGTTACAGAAAAAGAGTCTTTCCAAAACAAGCCATCATTTTATTATTTTTTTTTTTGGTCAGTGGGACTCCTGCATGCGGGGCCATTGAGTCAGAATCACCACACCAAGTCTGAGACAGAGGCTGTATTAGTAAAAAGGACCGCTCTAATTATAATTAGCCAGGCGTCTCGGTGCATGTCTTGATACCCCAGCAGGCAGACTGCAGCAAACTCGAGACCAGTCTCACACCCATCCCGCTCAACCCTGCTGCGTAACGTGGAGGGGGGATCTAGAATGTACACATACAGTGAGCAGGGAAAATATTACTAGCTCACAGAATCACAGAATGTGTTGGGTTGGAAGGGACCTTTAAAGGTCATCCAGTCCAACCCCCCTGCAGTGAGCAGGGACATCTTCAACTATATCAGGTCGCTCAGAGCCTCGTCAAGCCTGGCCTTGAATGTCTCCAGGGATGGGGCCTCCACCACCTCTCTGGGCAACCTGTGCCAGTGTCTCACCACCCTCACTGTAAAGAACTTCTTCCTAATGTCCAATCTAAACCTGCCCTGCTCTAGTTTAAACCATCACCCCTCGTCCTATCGCTACATGCCCTTGCAAACAGCCCCTCCCCACCTTTCCTGTAGGCCCCCTTCAGGTACTGGAAGGCCGCTATAAGGTCTCCCCGGAGACCTTCTTCTCTTCTCCAGGCTGAAGAATCCCAGCTCTCTCAGCCTGTCTTCACAGGAGAGGTGCTCCAGCCCTCAGATCATCTTCATGGCCCTCTGGACCCGCTCCAACAGGTCCATGTCCTTCTTGTACTGAGGGTTCCAGAGCTTGACACGCAGATGTCTCTTCTAGCCTGTCAGTGGGACAGAACGAAGACTGAACTAATGGCACTGCGATAATATCTTATTTTTGAGCTAAATCAATGGGAAACCAAGTACATCTAAAGGTTAAATGGCCGCGTCCTTTTGCAGCTGACCCAGTAGTGTTTCCATGGGCATTTCAAATAAGCATCATGTGCAAAATATCACTTTCTGTTTCTCAAGCAGAGATAGCTGCAAGGCTTGCACTGCGCTGTGTCGCACCAGCCTTTTCCTCCTGCTCCCCTTCGCAGTTGAGCTGTGTCATCCTCCATATGCCTGGTGGGAAGGTCTCCGGGAGCCGATTCATTTTAAATATAACCCGTAGCCTTGTGTATGCAGATGCGTGGTACTTCTCTGCCACTATTAAGTACGTTGTTATGGCTTATCTGAAAGAAATAGTAAATCTCAAAGAGATGTTTGAGGACCAGATCAAAGAATGTGCTCAGAACTACCGGGGAGAAACATCAGCTTCTTTTCAAAGGCACAGGATGGTGAAGAGTGACTGAAAATAGCTGGGAACAGAGATCCAGAGCAGAAAGCATGTGTCCCAAGGCTCTCACTTCCAGACTTGTCTTAGGCCTGATGAGTGCTAGTTGACTTGTGTATTCTTCAGATGTCTCCAACATCCCTTCCCATTCAGCTGTGAAACAGTCTCCTAAGGAAGGTCTGGAAACCGCTTTGGGTTCATTAAAAATCAGTTTGTATGGAGGTAATGCTTTGGAGAATATATGATCCCAAATGGTGTCATCTTGGTATTTACAGACTTAGTCTTACTGGTAAAGCTGTTCTGTAAATAATTCAGTAAACAAGAGGAAAAATAGGTAAATAAAATCCAGTGGTCAGCAGCAGATGGTGTAGGGGAGGACCGTAGGAATGAAATGGTGTCTTTTCAGAATACTGGTCAGCCTCCAGTGATCTGTATCTCAGGGTCCTCTTTATTATGTTGCACATCGAGATGGAACCCTGTTCTGGCCAACAAAGAGGCTGTGAAAGAGCGTGAAAGGCAGCAATTCTGCAAGAAGAGATCAGCAAACCCCAGAGGCTGGTGTGCTTACAGCCTCCATCACCGTCGTTGTGATACGAACATGGCAAGCTGTTTCTGGAGGCTGCAGGGCAGATGTTGGGCATGTTTGACTTGCCCATACGTTGGCTACCACCCTGCATCAGTTGGAAGTCATTTGTCTAGCACTTGAAATAAATGCAGAATAGCGTGGCCTCAGCTTTTAACGTTCATCTCGTCTGCCCCAGGAAGAGAGGCAAGACAGACATGAAAAATTTATGGCTGGCTCTGTCCAGAAAGGAGAGTTGTTTGGCTTGGCTACCCATGCTGTCCACTTTCTCCTTTCAGTCTCTACCAAGTTCTTTACGACTCAAAAAAATTGTGCGTGTAATGGGAGGGGAGAACGGCATGGAGAGGGGAAAGCAGTAATAGTGCATCCGAACAGTGGTATTAGAGCTTTAGCTAGGATCCTAAAGCTTTGCTTCCTTTTTTCATTACAGCTAGGTTTGAAGTTGCCCAAATTGGACATACAAGTGATGAACTTTAGCTAAAGCAATGTATTTGCATGTCTTCAAGTTGCAGGTCTTGGATTAGCTCATCAGAGGGTGTAATGTTTCCCTGGTGCTTACAACCGTATCTGTCCCCATTCTTTATTTTGTGGTGTTCTGTCCCTGGCGCAGGAACCTCCGCTGCAACTTCTGCCCCTTCAAACTTCTATTTTACATTATTTCGCTAATTCTTCGAGCCACTTAGGATTTCATTCAAAAATGTCTTTCTCCTTTTTCTCACCTTAGTTTTAATATTGCAGTTCACTTAGAGCATACACGTTCCTACATCAGCTACGGCCCTCCAAAGCACACGGGGCAGCCCCGCGTTTACAGGCTCTGCAACAGTAAAGGGCTTTTCCTCTTGTTTTTCCTGTGCTGCAGTGCGAGGGGATGGGAAGCGGTGGAGAGGGAGGTCATGTGTAAGGGGGACACAAAGCTGAAGGTTAAAGTCAGCTGTTGCGGTAGAACAATTTTTTAGGCTCTCTTGGTCTTTATAAAATTACCAGAAACTTTAAAAGTCATTTAGCTAATGAATCTGACAGGGAAAATTAAACCTGGAAGACATTCTACAGGGCTGCCCTGTGTACTGAGAGAGGAGGGCAGGTTGGAAAACGGTAACAGAATATTCAGTGGTGACTTGAAAATAAAGGAATGATTGATAAGAGGCAAAAACCTAGCATAACACTTATTAGCGCTGGTCCTAAATACAGGAGCTGCTTTTTATAGAAACTTTTTTAATGGTGTCTGTAATAAGATAAACAAGAAGCACTTGGGTTGGGCTCTGTATAAATAATCTCCTACTGATAAGAAAAATGACAGTATAAACAGCAGCTAATAATAGTTCCTGCTGAATTTCCTATCTTGTTATTTGAAGCTCCTTTTAACATAGCTCTAGCTTACTCGGGGGTAGGTATTTAGTCTGACGTGTGGCAGGTGAGATGCCAAATTTTTATCAACAATAATTTGAAGTCGTGTGCTGCAATTCGCTTTAATTGCCGCCAGAATTGTATCTGGATACCAAGTCGGTTATGATCAGAACGCAAAGGCTGAAGAGATAAATGTAAACTTATTAAGAGATGCTGTCTCTTAGCTTCCAAATCTAGATGGAGGGTAAGGGAAATGTTTCCAGAAACGAATGTCTTTCTGTTCTGTGCTACAGTAAAGGAGAGAGGGGGGAGTATGCATAGATGAGCCCTTTGCAGCCAGACTAAATGCCTTGATGGATGATGCCTCTGCGAGGTTTGGAACTATTACCTTTTCCATTTTTTTATGCGTAAGGAGTGAAGGAACAAAAAAAATTTACTTTCCTGAGGTCACAGTGGAGGCAGTCTGTGGCAGAGCAGGAATTTGAGTTCAGATATCTCAGTTCCTAGACTAGTACCATAAAAATAAACTACCGTTAAAAAAAAAAAGACAACAACAATAAAATGCAGAGGCCTTTTTTTAAAAAAAAAAACAAAACCAAAAACACCATAAAAAATAGAGCTTTCCAACGTGCAGTTCTGATAACCTTCCCAATTATTCTGCTTGTACAATTCAGGCCTGTCCCTGTCTTAATTGATATGAGATCTTCAGGCCTTCACTTTATAATATGCCAAACACACACAGCATCCAGCACGGTGGAGGGCAGCCTTGAAGCACTGCTCTAACATAAATAAAATCCCTTAAGGTTTTGAACCTACACAGGGGGATGCTGAGGAAATGCAAATACAAACAAAGGGAAACTTAACTAGTTCCATTGTGAAGAGAATTCAGCAAATTACTCAATTACTGATCATCCGCAATGGCAAGAAACTGGATTTTGAAAAACATTTTCCTTCCTTTTTTTTTTTTTAATACTCGTGACAACACAGGGAAAGATTTGTTTTTCTATGATTTTGATCTTTGCAGGTTTTCTGTAAACAAGCTTTGCTAATCTCCTAAATTGATAGCTGTCCTTTGCAAGCACGTATTATGTGAATCTAGGACTTTGCTTACAAACTGGAGAATTAAAAGACAGCAAGTTACTTTCTTCTCCAAATCTGACGTATTCCAGGTGCTTCTAAAAATCTTGCCTGAAAGAAACATTAAAGAAATGCAAAGTAGAGTCGCTGAACAAATCTATATATGAAGGTGAAAACCGGTTACCAAAGACTTGATGAATAACAGTTTTGAGGGTTATGAGCAGATTTGTGCTGCAGATACCAGTTGCCTTCTCTTGATGATGCATTTTGCCGTTTCTTTTATGTATTTGAAAGGGAAACTTTTTCCCCAAATAAATTATGTAGGAGAGAGTGGGGCTGGCCAGAAGAGCGTGAATGTACTGTCATCTCCTTTTTGTTTATAATTAGGAAGTGTGACCTGCTATGGGAAGGAGTGACGTGTGACACAAGAAGTCAACATCGGAGTTGCTTTAGTCCTTTGTGATTGCCACTTTTTTTTTTCTTCTTCAGTATTTTCTGTGAGAAAACTGGTCGTGCTCGTTACAATGTGTTCGTGTCCCTGCTGATGCTGAGCCCAGAGGATGGCAGTCTTCCTTGAGGTCCGTGGTTCAGTCTGAGAGTGAATTTCCTCAAGGCAGCTGGAGTTTCAGTACTCTGGAGAACATATTTCATTAATCTGCTTCTGGCAGCAGGATGATTTCTTTTTTCCTGCCAGTGCAATTTCCTAAAGTAGCATGATTACAGACAATGTGACAGGATGGTACTGGTGGTGGTACTAGTCATTGTCCCTATGAGTCAACTGTATAAAACCCACTTGAGATGCAAGAAACTCTGATACGACAATTTGGGTTTTTTTTTTAATTGAAAGGAGTGAAGGATGAGTTTGTGATTAAAACACTGTACTGGGATCTAGGAGATCCTGAATCAGTTCTTCTGCTGCTGACTTTGCATGTGACCTTGAATCAGTCAGGCTGTGGGAATACACAGTTTTGGGGCCTCTAAATGGAGTTGATACACAGATGAAAGATATAAAATATCTTAAAAAGAGGAGGAGAGGTATAGGTAGAGGAAGCCTTTAGGAAGCTCAACTGTTACAACAGATCTCTGAAACAAGGAGAGAAGATAATAAAAACCGGAAAAGAGTGATGGGAAATGGGACGTAAAGAGTCTTCTAGGGGTCATCTACTGTATTCCTATGACCAAAAGCAAGATCAGCTGCCTAAGCCATACCTGACACAGTCTGGATTTCCAGCACTGCTAGAGAAGTCACAGAATCATAGCATCCATAGAATTGTCTAGGTTGGAAGGGACCTTTCAGATCGAGTCCAACCATCAACCTAACTCTGACAAAAACCACCACTCACCCATGTCCCTCAGCTCCAGGGATGGCAACTCCATCACTTCCCTGGCAGCCTGTTCTAATGCTTGACAACCCTTTCAGTGTAAAAAAAATTTCCTAATATCCATCCTAAACCTCCCTTGGCGCAATGTGAGGCTGTTTACTCTTGTCCCATCGCCTGTTCCTTGGGAGAAGAGCCCGACCCCCCCTGGCTGCCCCTTCCTTTCAGGGAGCTGCAGAGAGCGAGAAGGTCTCCCCTCAGCCTCCTTCTCTCCAGGCTGAACACCCCCAGCTCCCTCAGCCGCTCCTCACAAGACTTGTGCTCCAGACCCCTCACCAGCTCCGTTGCCCTTCTCTGGACACGCTCCAGCCCCTCAGTGTCTTTCTTGGCGTGAGGGGCCCAAAACTGGACACAGCCCTCAAGGTGGGGCCTCACCAGCGCCCAGCACAGGGGGACGGTCACTGCCCCACTCCTGCTGGCCACACTAGTGCTGGCACAGGCCAGGATGCTGGTGGCCTTCTTGGCCACCTGGGCACACTGCTGGCTCGTATTCAGCCAGCTGTTGACCAGTACCCCCAGGTCCTTTTCTGCCAGGCAGCTCTCCAGCCACTCTGCCCCCCGCCTGGAGCGTTCATGGCGTTGGTGTGACCCAAGTGCAGGACCCAGCACTTGGCCTTGTTGAACCTCACACCATTGGCCTCAGCCCGTCGATCCAGCCTGTCCAGATCCCTCTGCAGAGCCTTCCTACCCTCAAGCAGATCAACACTCCCAACTAACTTGGTGTTGTCTGTGAACATACTGAGGGTGCACTCAGTCCCCTCATCCAGGTCATTGATAAACACATGAGGAAGAAGTTCTTTACACTGAGGGTGGTGAGACACTGGCACAGGTTGCCCAGAGAGGGGGTGGAGGCCCCATCCCTGGAGACATTCAAGGCCAGGCTTGATGAGGCTCTGAGCAACCTGATCTAGTTGAAGATGTCCCTGCTCACTGCAGGGGGGTTGGACTAGATGGCCTTTAAAGGTCCCTTCCAGCCCAACACATTCTATGATTCTACATTAAAGTCTCCCAGCAAAACAGGCTGTGGGCTTTGTGCTAATGCAAAAAATGCTATGGAGACTGCAGTGCTGTTCGTGAGATGTTGGAGTCAAACAATGATGTGCTGAGAATTTATAGTAGAATCTGTACATCTCAGTGTCCTTTACAGAGCTCTGCTTTGCAGAAGGAACTTCATAAATTGTGAGGACTCGCAATGAGTCAAATGTGGACATGGCAATACACGGCTTGAATCCTTTGGCTCCTGCTCCTTTGCTTTGTCTCCGGCACATTGTCTGAAGTGGGTAACATCTGTACTGCTTTATGGCGGTATCAGGCAGCCTCTTGAGCAGAATTTGGATTTTCCACTGTACGACTCTTGTGGAAGATACTTAATCTCTATTTATAATTTTTATCTAATAATGCTTTGCATTTATATCTTGTGTTGTTATCCAAACACTCAACAAACACTAATTCACTGCAGTAAGTGTAAGTGGACTGTAGTAAACAAGTAAATTAATGGTGCTGTTACCCATTGATTAATAGGAGCCACGCAGCCAAAAGCAGTGAGACACATTTATGTCCCATAGCACTGTGTTAAAGAAATGGCTTTTATAAATCAAAATAGTAGATGAGAAGCTGCAAATTCTGAAAACTTGGTCTTTTCATTGACAATTGGGTGTCTAGATTGCATGATTTCAATTGGACTGAAGCCTTGTTTTGGGCTGGAGAGTTTTCTCAACTTAGATTGATTTCTGTTGGTATTAGCTTGTGCGCTTCCCCGATTACTTGATTTAAATTGGCAGAATCTACTAAGGTTTGTGTTTTGGTTGAGTAATTCCACTTTCCTGGTAGCATAAACGCAATTGTATATTCCGATATGAGTCCTGGGGACAGTCAACTCCTGGCTGCCCCGGCTGTTTGAACTCTTCCAGCTGTGGGGCAAAGGGGTCTCTGGGAACGGGCTTGAAGAGGATGGATAGATGTACGGGAAACAAAACCAAGCCAGGGTATGTTTTTGTGGGCAGAGCTCTGTTGAATAGCAGTAAGCTTCTGTACTCTAAACAAAACACACCTATCCCTTTCCCCAGGACAATTAAAACTTTGTAGGCTCTAGATTTCTGTATAAGGAAGAACAGATAAGGGCATAAACCCTGTGATTTTAAAAATCTGGTTGGAGTAAACCCTCCTGAATATGACACCTGAGAGGCAAGTTTAATCATTCTAAAGTTAACTAGCGTCATTGTTCAACGCAAAAAAATAATAAAATTAAAAAAAAAAAGAAGCAGCAGACTACGGGGGGTTGTTTTTCATGAGTTAAATATGGTTATGAGATCTTATAAAACCTCGCCGCATCTCAAGAGGGGAGAGGTAGTTTGGTTTCCGTGTGAAAACCAGCCTCCTACCTGCCTCCGTATTACCACCAAGCAGGTGGTGGCACAGGTGGTGTTCGGCAGTATATTGTTATTCTGAGCACCTCCTAAAACTTCAGCTCTCAGGAGAGTTTAGATGTTGTTAACCCTTTCTGATAGCTGAAGAGCCTTGCGGAGAGCACAGGGAGTCCTCCTACCTCAAGTACTGCTTCAGCTATTCAGCAAACTATATTTATTTTCTTATATATATTTTTAAATGAACCTACAGTTCATCTACTAGTGCGCTTTCAAATCTCTTGCTTTATTTGGTTTCTTTCCTTATAATGACTTCCTTTCCCTCTCTGTATTCATCCTTCATTCACTGTAGTGCTTTGTGCTAACTTGTATGGTTTTTTTCCCCCTTTTACTGATTTCTTAGAATTCTTGCTTTAAAAACTCTGCAACTTTTTGTCGCTAATCTTGCCTGCATACCTAGAGCTTTGCTCTGGCTTTGCTGACAGACGCCAACCCTTTCTGGTTTGTTTTCTGGCTGTTGTTGCAGCTGGTGATGGTTGGCTTGCTCCATTTCTGGGCTGATTTGATCTGTATCTCATAAACCGTTTCGATGTTTATCTCCCTTCTTATTCAAGCATTGAATGATAACGATCTCCTAACTATCATTATTCATATATAATAGTGGGTAAGGGACTTGTTCCCATTTCACAGATGAAAAAATTTGAGAATCAGGCAAGCGGTGGACAATCAAGGCAGTGGTAGATTTGGCTTCCCGGTTTGTGCCCTCTTTGCTTGTAGATTGTGCTGGTTCCAGGGTGTACTTTGAGTAAGGTTGAGAATAACAACAGGGAGAAGTTAAAGAGGTCAATGATGGGGGGGAAGCTTAAACTCTCCGCTTTTCCTGGGATTGAAACATTATAAGTTCCTGGGCTTTGTAAGACAACACCTTTTATCAGTATATAAACAGCTTCAAGACGTTTTTAAAAAAAACAAGTTTTCTCTTTCTCTCTTTTTTTTTTTGTTGGTTTGTTTTGGTTTTTTACAGGTATCAGTCAGAGCCGGATCTCCCATTGGCTGTTGCAGCAGGGGTCGGACCTCAGTGAACAAAAGAAAAGGGCATTTTACAGATGGTACCAGCTTGAGAAGACAAATCCTGGTAAACAAATACAACGTAAACACCTCCTCCTGTTTTATTTATGGCAAAGAAGCCTTTTGTCACTGTTTATTATTATCACTGATCATTCACTTCTTGGTCTGGTGTAGTGTAGAGGTGTTTTCTCTGACCAGTTTACTTTTTAGGAGGGTAGGAACAAATCTGCACTTTGCTTTGCAGCAAACGATCCAGAGCTGACTCATCTGTCCAGCTCCTCGCTCGTGGTTACTTGCCCTGTCTGCTCACCGCTAGCCAACGCTGGCAATCGGAAGCAATCAGTGAAGTTGTAGTCGGCTAACGTGAAATACATGCTGAGGCTCTCCAGAATGAACAAATAGAAAACATTAATAATGGCTGCATAATAGAAAGTTGCAGCAAAAAATGCGCAGTTTGGTGGAGAGGAACTTTGGGATAACTTCAGAGGGTTTTTGGGTGGGATCTCAAGCTCCTGGACAGGACGTTGATAGTTACAGTGATAAGTTGGAGATGTGTCTCTGAAATCCCACCTGCTTCTCCAAATCTCAAAATAGATCTTAAATATTTAAAAAGAGACGTAAAGCTCCTCATTATCTTTAACTAACCAGCAATCTTCAAAATCACCGTTGAATTAATTTCCTTGCATTGTTCTTCTCCACTCATTTTGTTTGACCACAGTTCTTTTTTTCCCTTTAGCGGTTTTATTGTAAAGATCAAAATATTTACGTTTGATTTCCTTTAAACAATGGCATGATTAAATTAACTGTGTAATTGTTTTAAGGAATTTAAGACTCAGGCTCTCTAATGTGAACTTGGCTTCAATATTCGGAGTTCTATTAAGAAAAATTCCAGTGAAAACAGATCCTCAAAACTTCTGCTTTGTGTGTAAGCTGAAAATCAAGAGGCTCCAGCTGTCATTTGGCCTGAGAATGCTTCAGCTTGAAGTTGGGTGGGTTCAGAGCCACAGCTGAGCCTGGCCTTTCTGTTAAGCATCTACAAAATGGCTTTAAAGAATGAAAGTGCTGAGGGTTGTGAGGTGCTGGCAAGCTGCAGGGATGGCCCAAGGAGCCTGGATTTTGCAGTGGCTGGGATTGCGATTTTACTGCGTACAACTGTTGAGTATCAGCTGCTTTGAAAGTGTTGTACCCTACGAAGTAACTCTCAGCCATTCCATTAGATGGAAGGTATTGCCTCCAAAACAGTGGAGAGAACTAGAGGCTTTTTGGAAGGTGTATTTTGGAAGAAAACCCCCAAAGTCCTCTCCTAACGATGAAAGCTGCTGTGGGGATCTTTCCTAGAGCCTTGCATCTTTTCTCCTCAGTACCGTTTGGAGCAGTTTAAGAAATAGTATTCTGCGCTGGGATAAGCGAAACCGTCTCAAACTTAGCACTAAAATAGTTACTTCTTTCTTTCCCCATATCCACAAGCTCACATCCTGTTTGTCCTTTCGCTCTTGAGAAGTGTCTAAGGAAGGAAGACTTGCAACACTGAAGGTTATGGCTTAAATTGAAGTGAATCAACGTTAACCCCTACTTTTCTGACGTGCTGTCTTGCTGAGGTCTTGCTCACTCTTCTTTATACACGCACGGAAAAATTACTCAAAGAGTGGTTGTTTGAGTGTAACCATTCTTAGAATCATAGAATTGCCTGGGTTGGAAGGGACCTTTCAGATCATCGAGTCCAACCATCAGCCTAACACTGACAAAAGCCATCACTAAACCATATCTCCAAGCACTACGTTTACCCGTCTTTTAAACACCTCCAGGGATGGTGCCTCAACCGCTTCCCTGGGCAGCCTGTTCCAATGCTTAATAACCCTTTCAGTGTAACAGTTTTTCCCAATATCCAATCTAAACCTCCCCTGGCACAACTTGAGGCCATTTCCTCTTGTCCTGTCGCTTGTTACCTGGGAGAAGAGCCCGACCCCCCCTGGCTGCCCCCTCCTTTCAGGGAGCTGTAGAGAGCGAGAAGGTCTCCCCTCAACCTCTTTAAATAAGAGATACTATGCAGCATTTTTACGAAACGGAAAAGGCACAACCGCTCCTCTGTCTGTGCCGAGGGACTGTTTGGATGTATTTAAATTCCCTTTAGAACCACGTAACGTTTGGTTTCTTTTTAGAGACTAAGGTAAAGGGGAGCCCTGAGTTTTCCTGTAGCTGTTGGAAAAGTCTACTGGAGGAAAATGTGGTTGGTTTTGTTTATTGTAGGATAATCTTGCAGGCTTTGAATTATTGCCATCTGCTCTACCGCAGGTCAGACCGGCTAGCCCCCAGATAATTAACATGCATATGTGCAAGTGTATACAGCCTCTTAGGGAAGGTACCAACCTTGTCCAAAGCACCCTGGATTTAAATTACTGTCATAAAACCAATTCGGAGCCTAAGTTCTGGATACTACTTAGAGTATCCTGTGATTACTAGACTCAACTAGCCGTTCTGCTGGCTTCTTTAGAGCCAGAAAATGAGGAAATCAGTAGAGCCTCCCGCCACGTGCCCAAAGAAGTGACACTGTCACTGTACTCTAGAAGATTGTCCTCCTTTGAAGAAACTTAAGAGATTGAATGGCTGGCATGTGTTTTTTTCTATTTGCTCACTTACTAGGAAATCACATCTGGCTTTCTGTTCTTGTATATCCCATCTTTTCCAGTTCCAACTGCTGGGAATAAAATCTCAATCCTTCTCCGTTGAGTGCTAGAGCCAGGTCTCTCTGCGCAGAAGCACCTCCGTGTTTGCATTACCGATGGGCAAAGTGAGGTCTTGGGGAACTTTTAGTTCCCCCAGTTCTTTAATTCCTTATTTTAGAAAACTGCATCTTCAGAGTAAGTCCATTTTCTGACTCAATTTGTTTTTGTAGTAATGGAAATAAAACTTTCGCTTAAAATTGAAACAGTTTTGAAGGACTAGGACACCAAATATGACGAATTTATGAACCGTTAGAGTGGTTGTTTCATGTGGAAAGGACTGGGTATCACTTGGCAGACCTGTAGCCTTTCCCTGGCTCCTCCATATTTTCTGTATGACTCTTAGCAAATCATTTCAGCTTTGCACCTCACTTTCCCATCTCCTAGAGAAGGATGAGACCGTTTGCTGCGCATGCTTCGCCTGTAGGGTCCTCGCAGCAGGGACTGTCCTTTACTGTGCTTATATACTGCACCCAGCCGGGAGTTTCTAATAATATAGGGCACCAAAGATGACTTATAAATACATCAAAAGGGATTATATTTTTCTTCTCAAATGTATAATGGCGCTATATAACGCTTTAGGTCATCCAGAAGCAGTCCTGCATCTGCTAACCAAACCACTTTGTGTTGTGGAGCCTTACGGCAGTTTTGAGACACCGCTGCTGTGGAGACGTTGCTGGATGTTGCTCCTATACAGAAGGGACTCAGCAATTCCATCACGTTCGTTATTTGCCAGCTTGCTTTGACCTCTTGAATATGCTGTTTGTCATTTACTTGCTTTTGATTGCTGGTTTGCACGGCCAGTTTCTGTATTTCTCCTCTCTTTGGCGGTGGGTGTTCAGACAACAGCAGACTGCAACATCGCGGAAGAGACTTGAGTCTCACGGGTCAGAAAAAACCCCACGCTTTTCCTACTGTATGCAATAATCTTGCTCAAAAATTACTCGATCGATGCTTTCCTGGTAGAAGCGACGTTGGAGTTAATAGCAATGCTGCGAATTCCAGTGTACTAGTGATTGTAAATTTTTCTGGAAACAGTTGCCAATTAGGGTGAAAGGCAGGTTTTTGTTGAAGGGGAGAAGTCAATGCTAAATGCTCATGTTTGAAAGGTCTTTAATCCAATTAATAGGGATGCTTTTCATTTAGATTGGGCTTTTTTTTTGGACAGGCACCACATCTCTTGTGTTTTGTAGAGGACTGAGAGCATTTTGGCAGTAGATAAATAGTATATGTTTCAGAAGCCAGTATATGAGTGCATAGAGTCCTGTAATGTTCTGATTATTTCTTCAGAGCACGTGTTTTTTAAATAAATAAATAATTTTTCTTTTTACATTGGTAGTTGTTAGCCTGATTAGTTTGGCTGGCACTGGGTCTTGGGCAATGTGGAAAGTTTGTTATGGAGTAACTTTAGCATGTCTTTTGCCTCTGTGTGCTGCAAACTGAAGCTGGCACCTAGAAATGATGTGTTGGAGGTACAGATGGATGCAGACTGCTTCTATTTAGGCTGGATATTTATTTCTGCCAGTCTTCCGTAATAGGAAGGCAGCTGTGGTCACCTTGGAGAAAACCATGTGCTCTCCCTCCTTGAACAAAAGGGGAAAAGAAAGGTAGTTATTATCAAGATGTAGCATTTGTTGTGTTATTCCCATGGCAGTTCTTGTTTAGCTATAAAAGAAAAGCCTACCACAAAAAAAAACCAACCAACCAAACAAAAAAAAACCAACCAAAAAACCAGAGACTGGGTATCCCACGAGATTTGCAGTGGAAACGTATTGTTGGTGATTTACTATTTTGCAGACCTGCAGAGAAAATAGTCCCTGCTCTGGTCCTTTCCATCCAGGCGCTGAGCTCTGTAGGGAACCTTTTGCTGCGCAGGCGGCTGATTCCAGTCCAGCCTGGCCCAGTCATAACTGAAAGGTGTTTATCCTGTGATCTCAGGTCAGTCTGGCTAAAAATAAAGTGTGGCATCTGTTCTTATCGGTATAATATATGATAGGGACTTGCTGCGAAGACTTTTTACTAAATGGTTTCTTGGAGCTGGGAGATGGCCTGAGGCTTGCTCCGACCGTCCCGCGCATCGCCCCGGCATGGCAGGGCTTCTCTGAGACACGTGATGTGGATCAGCAATTCCATGTGACGCTTTTAAGAGCAAGACTCTTTCTTCAGGATAGTGTCTGGGATGTGCTAAAAAGGCGGCAGGCTTTTGCCACAAGGAATTTTGGAGTACAGAGATAGAGCTGCGTTCCTGTTGCAGGGCATCGCTCTTGCCTCCTCTTCCCCCAAAAGCCACCTGCAGCATCCCCGGAGCCATACCCCGCAGCTGAGAAAACGCTGGCCTGCACAAAGGAAATATACTGTATTGTTGAAAAAGGTGCTCAGCACTGGCAGGTAGTGAGAGACGCCGCTTTTCATTTTTCTCTGCGAAAGGATTTCTTCCCAGACGGTTCACCTCTATACCCCTTATAGATGTCTTGCTTTTTGATGCATATACTAAGATGAAAATCTCATACTGCATTTGCTCCGCTCGTTCTGCTCAAGAGAGGAGTTTCACTTCTTAAAAGCTGTTTGAGGGGTTTGTAAAAAGAACCTGACCTAGTAACTAGGATGTAACTTATTAAGTTGTAAAGAAGTGGAGCTGGGTGGCGAGAAGATGGCAGTGACGCCTTGGAACAGCAGAATAAACGGGATCCCCAAGTGCTCGCTTAATTGAAGGGAATGGAGAAGAGCTCGATAATTACCTTATCAAATGTGGCAGCAGTGCGTATGTCCACCCCTTTTGCCCCCCATCCATCCAGGCACACCTTGGGCCTCCGTATGCATTCAGACGCTTCATCTTCATGTGTGTGCAGAACCAGCGGTGGGTGCGTACTTGTAATTCTCGGCATACATCTCCCTTATCTGCTGCTGGTATTGATGTTACCCCATAGAAAAGAGAAATAGGTGAATTAATCTAGCAAGGCTACTAAAACGAAAAAAAAGCATCGTACATTCAGTAAGCGAACGTATCAGTAGCAGGAGCAAATTTATGCTTTAAATGCAGATTTTTTTATTTTTTTTTTTTTCAGCCTTTGCCTGAAAAATCTCGGGCAAATGTAATGGAAGTACTCTGCATCTCTTACCTTGATGTTAGGCATCACTGATGTACTCTCCCTGTGAAATGAAATCCTCAGGTAGGGAAAGAATATTGCTAAGACAATGCAGGGAAAGCTCATTTCTTGTCCTGTTCTCCCCTGCCTCTTTATTTTTATAATTTTTTTTTAAAGTTTTTTAGTTTTTTGAAGTGTATTTAAAACTTAGCAACTTGATACCGACCCAGACCCCTGAACTGTGCAAGTGCTAGAAAGAATAGATAAGGAAGTATCCTCGAAATAGCCTCCCAATAAATTGGCGATATGGGAAATATTTCATATGTCAATAAAACTAAGTGTTCTGTGTAGGCTCGTTAGCTGGGAATTAATAAGAGTCCCCATCCCTTGTGTGCGCAAGGCAGAGGTTGTGGGCTTCGCTTCTTATGGACTTCTCCTGGGTAAATTTTTTTCATTATTTTGAGCTCCACTACCTAACACAGATGCGAGCCCCTGGCAGTAAGGAAAACATCCATTTCTGGAAAGGAACACAGCCAAATGCATAAATAGCTAATTTCTTGCTTTTTAACTGTAGGAATTTGTTTATTGGTTAAACTCAAAGTTCCCTTAACCCTTTTACTCTGTTTTAAATTAAGCAAGCAGTGTTGTTTCACCAACACAGTATGTTTTTATGATTAAATCCTAACCATTCTGAGCAAGTCTGTGTACCCAGAGGGATTTGCTGTCTCAGCCCTGCTTTCACGTGTGCCCAATACTGTATTCCTGCTGCGAGCCGAGCTGCCTGCTTCTCTTCCGTCTATCCAGGCTGGTTCAGTGCCTGAATTCCAGTTGAACTCAGTATGCGTATGGGATATAGGTGGTGATTTATCTTTTCATGTGACTTTTTATTTTTTGCACACAAGAACAGTTATTTCTTCCCTCCAGGGGAAGTCACTGAGCACAAAGCTGTCCTTCAGAACATACCCTCTTTTACGTACTAATGTCCTACACCAGGTTCCATCCTCACCAAGGGATACATGAAAGATCGGTCTCCCAGCGCGTCTTGATTTATCTTGATTTATTAACTGAGAGGCTGTTGTGGAAAGAATCAGGGGTAAGTTTCAAAGGGCCTTTCCTGAAGGCATTGTGCCAAGTCCTGTCTCCTGCTTGATGCTTTCCAGCTCAGGCTTCTTGAAAGGAGAAATATACCCATAGAAGGGGGACAGAAGAGGAACGGCGCGATGGTAATCTGCTTTCAGTGACTTTTTCAGGCAACCCGGCACCCGGGAGCCCATGTTTGCACAGGTCACAGGGTGTGTTTCTATCGGTGGAGTTATTTCAAGTGTTTACTCAGCTCTTTGGACATGTTGAAATACCTTTGGTATAAATTTACATTTTGCTTTCTGAGACTGGCTGTACAATTAAATAGAAACCTGTTATTTCCCGTTGTGTGGCAGAAGAGGTAGCAGCGCAACCTAAAGAAATCCCAGCTGGGGCATAGCTCAGCCTTTCTGTAAGACCTTTTTCCTCTTGATGAAGACAGGACAGCTTTTCCTAAGTGACTCTCAGCTCAGTTCTGTCTCCCTTAGATTTCCATGGTCACCTGGTACCTCTCTGGCTTGGAGATTGGGGATGGGAACTCTAGCTGGCTTTGTGTATCTTTAAGGTGTCTTTGTTTGATAATGCTTTACTTTTTTTAGTTTGAATGGTTTCATCATCTGTCTTGTCTTTTTTTCATGAGCAGGAGTGAGAAAATGGGCATGACTTTTAATCCACTAGGAAACACAGTATTTATTATTCTTAGGGGCTACGTTAAGCATGAGACCCGCTCCTATCCCAATAGAAGAGCCAGAATGGAGACAGACGCCTCCCCCAGTCACAGCTACCTCTGGGACCTTCAGACTACGGCGAGGCAGTCGGTTCACGTGGAGAAAGGAGTGCCTGGCTGTTATGGAAAGGTATGTCACTTTGGGGTTACGGAGATGGGCATTTTAAAGCCAATACAAGTATCCTTTTTCCTGCTCTGGTCAACGCCAGCTCAATTTTCATGGATGTGCTTTAGCATCATACAAGTTAATAATGGTGTAATCATTTGATTCTCAACGATAGAGTAGGAGGAATTATTTCACCCCTTTTGTTGTTTAAAAGGATGTTACGCTTCTCTGGACAATCTCTTATTTTCTGTAGCCCCTAAGACATCTTGTTGTTAGCGCTGTCTGACAGCGTTGGTGTTCTGCTCTTCCTTTACTTTCCCAAAAACCTTTCCATCTAGCCTAACCCAGGCTCTGTCTTGGTGGAGGTCTGCATGCTCTTTACATTCTGCATTTCTCCTTTTCCAATTTACTGATTTGTCCTCATAATCTATCATGTTATTTTATAGTTGATAACTGGCATTTCGGCAGCACTGTAATTGTTCAGGATGTAGAACCTTGCCTAACAAGCAGTAGATTTCCGTGTCCAAAAAGTCTCTTACAACCCTTTTACATGAGCTGGGAACAGTACAGAGCAGAGTGGATCTTTCAAATACATATGCAGAGTGGCAGGTGATCATTAGAGCTCCCAGCTCCTCAGTCCTGCGGAGACGAAGCACACTCTGAGCCTGGGCCCCTGGCTGCTTTGCCTTTCCCTCTGCTTACAGTAATGTCTCTTTTGTGGATAATATTGTATAACAGAAAAGGGCTAGTGAACTCAGACGTAGTTTAGGGATGAATGCTTGGTTCTGTTCAGGGCTAAATGGCTGGGAGGAGTTTTCCTCCCTCCGAGAGCGTGAGGAACCTCCCTTCCATGACAGCACCAGATGACTGTGTGCGCCGCGCTCCTCTCTGGTTTGCAACTCCTTCGCGTCCTCGGCCAGCCGTTTTTTAGGATGTGCTTTTGCCCTTTCTGTAATGCTTCTCTTTCGTTCCTCTTGCTTGGACGAGGGTCTTTGGAACTGATTAGGAGCAGGAGAGTGTCTCCTTTTGCCTAAGCTAAGACCAAAACACTGAGCTCTCTCAGGGACCCGAGCCTTTTTATACACAAGATGGACATGCTTCTGTGTGGCCACAGGCCATGGGAGGGTCTTTGCAGAGCTGAGAGCCATAACTAAGCGTTTGTGTCCATGTTCTGTCTTGGCACTGCACTGATGTTTTCAGCTTTGTCTGAATGTTTCCTCAAAGGAAGGCATGTGAAAGTTTGAAATCTGTTTTGTTTTGCTAGATGGAACTAATGCAAAGTTCGGAAATCTGGTAGTACAGGGGGCTGTGGTTTTCTGGTGTCCCACACCGCGCAGGCGGTGTGACGTGCAGAATAGGGTCTTTAGCACTTTAAAATGCTTGTATGACTGTCCTGACTGTGGTATGTGGAATGACAATGCTATCTCCTTATTAACCCTCTGCGTGTGAAGTATTTAGTTGCTCTGAAGTAGAATTAGAGCTCTTTGGGCATGGGTGGGTTTCTGGTTGGATTCTCTCTGGCCTAAAGTGCGATAACTGCTGTTATTTGCTGTTTGACTCAAGATAGTGCCTTAGACCCCTTTGTGCTGGGTGCTGTGGGAACACCGAGCAGGAGGAGAAAGCTAAGCAAGCAATCGCTGCCCTTTCCTCCTCCAGAGCCCTCCTAACGCCAGGCTCTGCTGTCACACTTCAAGAAGTCAGACAGCCTGTACTAGTTTGGGATGTGTCTGTTAAACGTGCGAGATTTGGTTTTGCATACGTAAAGAAGCAAGGTGGTGTTGACATCGGAAATCATCCAGTTGTGTGCGTAGATACGTAATCACTTGATCTCACTTTTCATGACCTCTTTTCTTCTTTGTCGTTCTTGGTTTTGTTTGCTATGTCTTGTCTCGTGCTCTGCAAGGTCTTTGCTGTTGGGGTTTTCTTCTTATTCTGCTGGTAAACGGAGACTTCTGCCACATTGCCTCAATCCTGGCTTTAATATTAATTTGCAAAGCTCTTGCTGGGTCACCACAAGCACTAAATTTCACAGTCTTGTGTGTGGCTACTGGAAAGTATGGCCGAGGAGTTTTACTTGAGGCAAGAACACAGTAAACTCGAGCGGTGCTAAAAGCTTTGTATGACAAGAAAACTACACCGTGAAGCAAATTGGGAATATGGTTGTTTAACTGTTACGCTGTAATAGGCCTAGTTGAGCTGTAAGAATGAGCTGGTTTATGTGACAAGTTTTGAAAGGATGGGAGGAAAAGACTCTCTTGGGAGCCTGAGGAAGAAGCCAACTAATTTCACTTACAAGTCTCCGGATTCTTCCAGACTTGTCCGTAATATGTCTCATAACATGAAGGTAACCAGACTCCGGCTGTCTGGCCCAAGCAGATCAGGTTCGCTCGATGCCGTAGGGTCAGGAATTAAGCATTTGGCCCACTAAAATGGTATTTGGCATTGCATGTGGTCTGGTGCCATTTAGCTGCTAATTTGCGTTTTCCTCTAAAGGATTTCCTCTAAGTTTGGACTGTGAGTGGAGGCATCCTACTCAGTTAAATGCAAGTATCGTTGCGTTGTGTTTGTACGTCCTGCAGTATCTTGATGCGCTGTTGGTGTATGCGCAGATTTAGGCACCCGGTTTTGAGCTTTTCATTTGGGAAGCTCAGTAAAGTGCTTGTTCATCTTGGCTTCTAGCTATCCACCAATGAGAAATAGAGATCTAGAAGACAGTTCCATCCCATTAATGCAACT
Organism: Alca torda; assembly: GCA_008658365.1. Taxonomy (NCBI): domain Eukaryota; kingdom Metazoa; phylum Chordata; class Aves; order Charadriiformes; family Alcidae; genus Alca; species Alca torda. Next base: position 123,155,678 of record CM018078.1, on the reverse strand, counting down.
CGTGAGGGCTGTATGCACCTTTCTGGCTGCAAAAGAGGAGCCTTCTGCAATTAAACCTAACTTTGTCAATTTAGTTAAATGTCTGAAGATGAGAGGGTTGAATCTAGACCTTAATGCAAACTCTTGTGTAGGTAATGCAGAGCTACTTCTTCCCGTAAACTTCTGAAGCGTTGCTGCAAAGCTGTACGAACGTTTTTTGGGGTGAGGATCGAAGTCTTGGGCTGCTGTATCAGTTAATTGTGGTATGTGCTTTTGACTTGGATTCAGTTGGTAAGAAATTGCAGTTGCTAAAAGTCGGTTTGTCAAACCAGCTGAGAGTACTTCAAGGAAAGAATCTGAATTTGATTGCAAAAAAATTAGAGAGATTTGCTTCTAGGAGCAGGCTCTCCAACCGAAAAAGGGCAGCACTGGTCAGGATTTGGCCCGTGAACTGAATGAGAAGGGTGAGGGTTGGAAGTTTCTCTTTTTTTAAAAGATGTAAATCAACAAAAATTCCAGTGCAATTAATTGTTATATTGGTGCCAACCTGATATAATTAAAATTAGAGTTAGGGCCAGCACATATACTTGAATGTCTGATGTGCATAAGTGTCTGTATACAGGGTATGTGTATTAAAGGAACTATTTGGTTTATAGTGGATTTCCAGAATGCTGCTTGCGGTTTCTCTAATTCAATTCTCCAGTCTTTACTGCTTTTTTGGAAATTCTCCCAGGGTAGTTTATTAGTCGCTAGGCTTAGATTTCAGCCGATAGATTCAGGTCTCTTTCTCCCTCTCTCCTTTCTATTTTTTTTTCTTTTAAATATCTCTCCGAATATTTATGCTCTGAAGGTTAAGAGGAGCAATAGTTCCAGAAAGTAAAGTTCTATATTTAACTGCAGACTAGGTGTGGTTCAGACAACTGCAGTGCAAGCTCCCTCTCGCTGCTGTGCTGGTGATATCAACCTTGACCTGTTCTCTTCTGGAGCCTCCTGCTCATGAAATACGCTGAGTTCTGCGCGCGGTGGTGTTGTCGTGTGGTTAACCCTCCTTCGGGAACGGAGCTAAGACTACAATAGGCCTTTTTGTGAAAACCTGAGGTTCAACTTGAAAGTCTGTTTCTGGTTCAGTTTTGCGCTCTTCGTTACCTCTTGTCCCAAAGATAATTTTTTTTTTCTTTTCTCTGCTTTACTGCTTCTTTTCAACCCCTCTCTTTAGAACTACAAAATCGAAAATTCCCTTAGGGTTTTCTCTTTTTTAATGAAGCTGTGTTGTCTTGTCTGTCTTTTTTTTTTTTCTTCCTTTTTTTTCTTTCTTTTTTTTTTTTCAAGTGATTGGTCCTTATCCTCTAATCATACGTTAGAGTTGAGGTTTGTCTTCTTTTTCAGGCAAAAAACCCCATCTAAGATTGGCAGCAGAATCAATGACTATATACCCGTTCTAAGGCACTTTTGTTGAGTGCCGTTAAAGACTTGAGGGGGGGAGTTGAGTGTTGTTTTTTAAGCATATGCTTTATCCAAAGATTAAATTAAAATAACCGTAAATTCTGCGCTAAACAAAATGAATAATTCATCAGTTGAAAGTATTTTGCTTTGTCTGGGGAGCAGGGACTTTGCTTTCTGGTTGAGGGTTATTTGGTTTGATTTTATTGGTCTGGTTTTTTATTTTGACACTCGTCTGTGCTCCTGAAGCATCCTTTTGTAAAGATGAGATGATATAGATCCCGATTATCCCCATTCCATAGATTGCAAAACAGAGTCAGGTGTTTCACTTGGCTTCGTGATCCAAGGCAACTTTATTCATAAGAGAAATGGGTTTAGATTTCCCAAGATACTGCGGGTATAGTTTCATGATGTAGCTGAGTCGAATTAACGGTTTGTCACCATCTCATCCTCAGGTGTTATCCTGCCTCATCGCCCGTCTCAATTCCTCCTCCTCAGTTTCTCTGCTCCTGCCACCCTGCCTCGTGCCAGATATGTTTCTTGTCTGATTGAAACACCAGCCAATTCAGCGTGGTTCAGAAAAAAGAAATCCTTTTTATTTCCCCTTGTGTTTTACTGAATTGCTTCAGCTTGCCGTGCAATGAGGCCATGCCAGAACGGGCCCAGGGCAAATGACCCAGCGAGAGCACAGAGAAGGGGAAATTTAACAAAAAGATGTCTGAATTTTTCACGGTGCTCTCTTGGTCTGCTTGGTTTAGTTCCGATTTTGTTTGGTTTGAGTTGGATGAGTTCCTGGTTTGGTTAAAAGTGTGGTCACGCTGACAGTTGTGTTGGCATCATGGAAGAGGCGTCCTTTGATTTTTGCCAGGGAGCGGCAACGTACTACTGTGGCATCGCTGCCAAACTGGTCTAACTTGACCAGGTTCTATTCTTGTTCCCCCTTCGAAGTGGACCCAAGCTGGCGAGGAAAGTCATTTTTGTGCCAAAACCAGTCCCTGTTGCTTACACTGTAGAAGGTGTAGCATCGCCTGCCCGCCCAAGCAAGCACCTTCTGCAGTGTTCCCAGCGCCGGGCTGGGCCAGCAGAGCCCTGGGCATGGTTCTGGCCCTGAGCGATATCAGTCCTGACATGCGTTATTAGAAATTCTTCCGATTGTGAAAGCGCTATTACTGCAGCTCTCCTGAGCGCTGGGGCTTCCACAGCTTCCCTGGGGAAAATGAGAGCTCTATTAGCTCCTGAAATTCAGTTAGGAAATTTTCTTAGTTAATTTCATCCCATTACTCTTAGTTATGTCTTCTAGCAGAACCTTAATACTGGCCCCATAGGGGATCTAAGTTTCCTGTGCAAGGCTTTGGAGGAGATTTAAGTTTTGGATTCATTGCGTTTCTCCCTTTTCAAGCTGACAACAGAGCAGGAAGTAATGTCTTTTGGCCTCTTCCATTAGGCTCGTACGTTGTTAGAAACAGAACATCAGTTTCTCATCAATATAACGATGTCCACCGGTTGGCTCGGGAATGCTGCTCGTCTTCCTCGGGTTTGTTCCGCAGGCTGCTGAGAGGTGGGGAGTGCTGAGAGTTACGCTCTGCTGTCCCTGCGGCCCTCGGGTGGCATTGAACCTTTCGGCGACTCGCCGTTCTCAACCGTAAAATATCTCCTACCTGCTTGGGAGACTGAGCCAAACAAAGAAAGGATGAGCAAAGTGCTAAAAGCCTGTGACTCTGGGGTCACCGAGGAAGATTTGTGTTAGGCATTAGGAAAAACTTTCTAACTTTAGGAATAGTTGAGCACTAAGCCAGGTTATCTACAGAAATTATGGAACATTTCTCAGGAGCAAATTAGCTAGAAACTGTCAGGGTGGTTCTGATATACTTGATCTTAATGCAGAGGGAAACATCAGGGGACTTCCTTACATTATTTTCCAGCTCCTTCGATTCTATCACAAGGTGTGTGTTAGTCAGCAGCTTGCAGTGGGAGGTTCAACTTCATTAAGTCCTTTGAGATGTCGGAAGCGAGTGGTTTTTCAGGATCACTGTTTGCTGTTCATGCTTGTGAAGTGCTTTGAGATGTGCGAGTGTGGGCATTTTGCACAAAGGCATTTGGGAAAGTTCACTTTACAATTTAGACGCAGGCAAGATGTTTTCATTGTCGGAAAGTTCAAACGCTTTGGATCAGGGTCATTGCTGTACGTCTTCATAAAATGCAAGAGCAGCCATTTTATGCTTGCCACACAGTATCTTTCTTATTTTGCATTAGATCAGGCGATGTTCCCTCTTCGACATGCATAATATGCAGGCTTCCTATTCTAATCAGCGGTAAGCAAATCCCAGTTGTTTGGCAGATTGCATGCAGTAAAATATAACGCTGGGATGTCTGTCCAGAGTACTCGCCAGACTCTGGTCTCTTCAAGGATCCAGCACCTAATGAGTTATTTTTCTTTTTTGGGGATCTCAGGTGCTTTTTGTATCTTTGTGTTCTCTCTTTTTTTTTTGTTTGGGTTGTTTTTTTTTTTTTAAAAAAAGAAAAAAACAGATCTGTGGGAGGGGCAGCTCCTTGCAGCAGACTCCAGATAAAATTTTTGTATCTGACAAGGTCAAAATAACTGAAATTACCATTTGCGAAAGGAGCCTTGTCAGTCTGACCTGCCACAGCACTGTCTGGTGCAATAAACCCACGTTTTAAGAAGGAGAATTCTTCTCTGGTCCAGATCCTCTCCTGCATTTCTCCAGGACCAGGGGAGGTACTCCAGCAGTGTCCCTGCTCATGAAGGTGAGATGCAGGATCTCATCCTGAGTCTTCTCATACCATCAAAGCAATTGTCATACAAATGGTATTGGAAATCTCTCTAAGTGCCCAGATGCTTTCAGTGAAGCTGTAAAAAGGCATGGTTGCTGTTTACTGTGCAGGCTGATGTAATTTTTGCTGGCTCCAGTAGCACCAGTGGATGGGAGGGATTCAGAAGACCAATTTTACCTCTTAACCTCTCGTTTGCTTTTAAGAACATCTGCTGGCTCCTTCTGGGGTGACCCAACCCACAGACCCCATACTTTGGAGCATACCCCTGATACGAGTGACATCCAGCTGCCCTGCGTGCCCTCACAGTGATTTCCTGCGACCACCCCTGGCGTGTGAAGCTGTGCTGGGGCACTGCATATGGAGAGGAGGTATAGAGACAACCTCGATTCAACCTGAGTTCCTGCTAGGAAAACATGAATGTGACATGGCAGGTCTGAAGAGCATCGTGGTTCCTTAACATCTGCCTAGGTCAGCCTTGTTTAAGAGCTGGATGCCTTTTCCAGCTCCATCTTTTGTCCCTGGCACAAGGGTTGACTTTGCGAAGTGCGTTGGTACCGCACCAGCACTGTGGAGTTCTGGCGTGTGACCAAGGCTTTGAGGCTCAGCAATGACCCAGGTGGTGAAGATGATCATAGAATAGCTTGGGTTGGAAAGGACCTTAAAGATCATCTAGTTCCAACCCCCTGCCCTGGGCAGAGACACCTCCCACCAGCCCAGGTTGCTCCAAGCCCCGTCCAACCTGGCCCTGAACCCCTCCAGGGATGGGGCAGCCACAGCTTCTCTGGGCAACCTGGGCCAGGGGCTCACCACCCTCAGAGTGAAAAATTTCTTCCTAATATCTAATCTAAATCTCTCCTCTTTCAGTTTAAAACTGTTACCCCTTATTCTATGGCTCCCCTCCCTGATCCAGAGTCCCTCTCCATCTCTCCTATAGGCCCCCTTTAGGGACTGGAAGGCCGCTATAAGGTCTCCCCGGAGCCTTCTCTTCTCCAGGCTGAACCCTCCCAGCTCTCTCAGCCTGTCTTCGTAGGAGAGGTGCTCCAGCCCTTGAATCATCTCCATGGCCCTCCTGATGATGGTCAGATGATGATGATATTTGTGATTCTTTCTATCTATCCTCTCCAGTCTGTGACTGGTTCACACATGGCTAGCAACCATGTGGCTGTGGACGAAAGCTCTTATCTCCTATCCTATATTTTTGTTAAATTCTGCTATTGCAGCTGTGGGCATTCTTTCTGTTCACATAAATATGTAATTTGTTCTAAATTTTGCTAAGGTCTTCAGGGTGCTTCAGGAGAACTAATTATACCTGGTTTCATTTTATATGCTGAAAAGTGTTTAAAAAGTTGGAGGTCCCTTTTGCCTGAGTATCATGAGAAGGAATAAGAAAGAACATTACATTTACCTTCCCGTGATCACTCATTGTATATACTGCTATCAGTGCGCCGCTTATTTATCTCCTCTCTGAACTAAACAGTCCTTCTCTTATCTCTCCTCGGATGGCAAGTCTTCCCTTGCCTTGAATAACATTCGTTGTCACTCTCCTCTGGACCTTTTCTATTTCTACATTCAATTTTAAGTGACCCAGGGTGGGTGAGTAGGGACGGGAGCAGCACTAATTACCATATTTCCAAGGTGAATATTCCAGCTTATACAGGCAGCTGAATCCGATTCCTGTTGTTTTCTGACCTCCAGCCTCACATCTGGGTTTTGCTGATCACTTTTGTGTATTCGTTGAGAGCGTGTTTTCTGTGAGTAGCCCACACCAATATGTGTGTCTCTTTCCCCAAACAGTCGCAACTAACGGAGAACCAGTCGCGTCCGTGAGGAGCTTGAATTTGTTCTTCTCCGTATGCATCACCCTGCTTTTTCCAAAGATAGCAAATGAAGTTCAGTCGTGGGAGTGTTTAGATATTTTTGAAATTCACAGCAATTATCGGCTTTATTTGTATCCAATATAAATAATTCACTTTCCAGAACATTATTTAATGTAACTTTTAATGCCAGTCATTTTGGGTCACAACTTCTCTGCGCCAAGGACTTTTATTCTGTTCATACACAGGGCGTAGGGCAGTGGGGGCTCTACGGTGGTGTTGAGACCCAGATGCCGCTTGTTGGAAGGACGGTGTAAAAGTACAAGTCTTTGAGCGTGTGTCCTTTGTTTCGGTGGCCAGTCCAGCCCAAACCACAACACTGTGCCAACACTAGACTTTCTCTAATCCTTCATGGTATTCTTCTTCCTATGACTGTCCTGTTTAAAGTACACAGAATCAATCGAATAGTAACAGAAAGCTCAGAGTAATTAGCCGCATCGTTATTTTCTTGCCTGTTAACTTGATTTCAGGAGGCAGGGAAAGTCATGGCAGAGTTGTCACAGAAACTGTGTGAACGGGCACGTTCAGTCTGCATTTTGTGTAACTGTTTTATAATGACTGTTCACGGTAGGCTGTCTGGAACAACATTTCTTGATGATATTACGACCCACGTAAAGGTGATGTGTCTTTGGTTGTGTTCTGGTGCAAGGGTGGAAGTTCCACTCTGCTGTCTCTGTGTCTATGAAGGAGCTTGAGACACCGCTGGGGAGTCTCCTCGCTCTTTGGGAGCAGACTCCTGGGAAGTTTAGCAGATAAGGCAGTGGCAAACGGCTCGCTGGGCAATGACAAGCACAAGTGACAGTAAAGCTGTGATCATTCCCCCTTTGGCTCTTTTGCAGCCTGCTTAAAGTCCTGAGAAAGAACTAGACAGCCCTGACCTGCCAAGGAGGGTTGCTCCAGGTCCAAGTTCAGCTAAAAGGGATGGTCATCGCTCGCAGTGAGATTTACCTGACCTGGATGTAATATTATGGAATAAACCCACTGGAATGAATTAGAAAATTAACTTCTTGAGTGATCTCGGGAGGAGTTAGTAATCAGGTTGGCATCTTGTCACCTCTTGCTGTGATGAAGCCAGCCGTCGGCACGGAGCACGCGTGAGCACCATCCACCTCAAAGCACTCGTGGATTTGCGGGTTTCTGGTTTCTAGGAGTATGCAGAGTGTTCCTGCTGACTCGCAGTGCAGCTAAGCTCTGAACAGAGCCCAAACCTGCCTCGGTGAAAGGAAGTTCTCTGCCATCTACTAACAGATGTGAGGGCTTTATACAAGTAATGAACAGAGTAATTACAAGGAGAAGTGAGGGAGCAAAATTCCTAAGTAAAACTCTTAAGTATGTTGCATCATGTATTTATGGGCTCTCAGTCAGACTGTGGAGTGCTTTAAGCAGACTAAAAAGAATGCTTTATCAGAGAACCATATGGGCTTTAACTACAAAAGTCACTACCACATCCTAGATTCTTTTTTATCCTTTTTTTTTTTTACTCCCGGACAGCACAATTGACCTTTTTTTGTTTGATTTTCCTTCAGAACATGCATATGTTTTAATTTGTTTTGAATTCTGTGCTGTTTGTGAGGAACTCTGTCAACAGAATAGAAGACATGGACCTGTTCCAAAGAGCTTTTTTAATATGATTTCCTTATAAAGAAAAAAAAGAAGGAGAAAATAGCATACATAAGTACAAAACATATAGAAAAAGTCATCTGATTTGTTGCTTATTATGTACATAGGCTGGCGCTCTTTCGGTTTCTAAATGCTCCTTGATATTCTGTTAAGCAGAGGAGTGCTGGTCTGGGACTTCCAGTTTCATGTCCAGCTTCTCTTTTTGCAGTCAACCTTTATTACATCCTTTTCAGAATCTGATTAAATTCTCTATCTTAGGAGCAGGTAGAGCCAAGGGTACAGAAGCCCCTTGGGAGACAGCTACCCAGCAGGCCAGAAATCTAAATTCCCAAGATTGTTTGTGACCTGTATGTACCCATCCATCTTGGATCAATATTATAATTTAGCTAAAATAAATCTTCACTTCCATCTCTTGTCTCCAGTGTTGGTCCCCTTCGTGTATTTTCGGTAAACGGTCTCCTCCTCTCAGCCTTGAGGTTTGGGCAGGTAAAACGTGCTGTATCTCTTCCAAGGTAGGCTTTCCATTCCTCTGTCATCCTGTGATTGCTCTCTGAGCTGCTCAGTTCTAAATTCATCTTGAATGCGGGAGACCAGGGTTGTACGTAGCCCAGGTGAGGGCTCGTGCAGGTGTTTTAATGCTTTTCTTTTCTGTATTGGCAATAGCTGGCAGCCTCAGCTATATCGGGCTTTGCCTTTTTGGTGGTTTTGTTGCATCGTGTCTTTTGGTCATCGTGACTTAAGGGACGACGATCTTTCCAGCTGATGATCTTTTTGTGTATATAAAAAGTTGTTGTTGTTCCCAAAGTGGCTGACCCTGCATACTGCGCTGTTAAATGTCTTTTTAGTTCCTGCCCTTAGGATTGTCTGTTACTTTTTATGGTACTCAAATTCCCTTGGAATTGGCTTCTAACTTTGTCATCAGTTGACTTCTGACTTTGTCATCAGCAGATCTCATTACCATGTTGGGCCTTTGTGTCAAGATCTTGAAGAGTTTTCGTTCTTAAGATACTCCAAAGATGATACTTGAGGAATGTCACTGATCGCCATCTTCCAAACCATTATTTTAAATTTTCAGCCCAGTTCTTAGTTATATGTTTCCTTTCTACCCTATCTCATAATTATACTCATTTTTGTCTTTTCCAGAATTATGGATGATTTCCCATTTGTGACTCTCTCAAATGCTTTACTGAAGTCCAAAAATGATAAGAATAATTTATTTTTCTAGACAGAGGACATATAGTCAACAACTCCTCAGCTGCTTCTAGAGCATTACTACCGGTACTGTTTAAGTCACGCCTGCTAAAGAGCTGGCCCCAAGGGAACTTGGCTTTTCTGAGCTAGAGTTTAAGAGGAAGCACACAGCAAAAGCCATGGCTCATGACAGGGAGCACAAATCCAGGAATAAGGAGCCATGGATTGATTTCACAGCTCTGCATCTGGTTTCTTGTGTTTGTATCTCTTAACTTTGCTGTTCTTCTACCTCTAGCTTCTTCTAAGAATATTAAAGAATGAGATTAAAGAACACAACTTCAGAATACTTTTAGGAGGTTTATGATCTGGTTATAGAAAAGCGCTCTTGAAATACAAAACATGGTGGGTGTTTTTTAATGAACTAATACTTCTGAATCCTTGGGGCTTATTATTTCCAAGGTAACTATTTGCAATCCTATAGGCAGAAAAGAATTATAAAAAGTTGGATAATAAACTCAGCTATTTCCTTTCCCCATGGATGGTGAATAGTCATTGAATAATCTGTAGCAAATAAATAAAAAGATGTTGCTGCTGCCAGACTTGAGGAGTAATACTCTTCAAGGATTTGCAAAGCTACCTCATTGCTTAAAACTTTCCTTAAACCTTCTTTGCTGTGATGGACAAAAAGCCTCATGAAGCTGCTCTTCGCACTGGAGTAGCTTCATCAACTAGCGTGCTGGCCTACGGTGACTGATCATTTCTTGTTCTCATTCGCTTATATCCATCTGTTGCTTTGTATTTAGGTTGCAAGGCAGAGAATAGATTGATATTAGAAAAATAATTACCTTTTTGTGCTTTGTGTCCATACAGCACTTAATACGATAATAATTCTGGTCCAGATCGTGGAGGTACCGGGCATTAGGAAAAAGATATGGACTAAGCATAAAATCAGAAGCTGTGATCCTGAGCCTCTTGACTTTAGGCGCTGGACATCCTGCAGGAATTGGCCTTATCTTGTCTTTTGGTCCTGTAGGATCCTTTCATTAGTTTAATCAGCTCTTATTTCCTGAAAATGCAGCAGCAATGGTGGCTGTCTGTGCGCGTCTAAGCTGAGCTGACCTGGGCCTGGTCCAGTACTGAAACTGGAAATAAAAACTTGCAGATCTTTGAGGGGAAATGCTAGTGATCATGTTGGAAGTTGTCAGCTTGTACTAAGCTTTATCACAAATCTCGTGTTTGGTATTTTTCCTCTCCTGGAGGCTTAGGACAAAGTGAGACTTGAAGCTTCATAGCCCGAAGGACTATAAAATTTTGAAAAACATGACCTCACTGAGGCTGAACTAATAACAACTTGAGGGACCTTGCTGGTAACACTTGACATTCTGTGTGTACATTTTTTGTGATCCAGTGCTGAGCTTCCCAGTAAAGCACAATTTTGAGACAAGGCTAGGCTATTCTTCTAGAAATATCTCAGTTTAGAAGAGCTGAAAACTGAGTTCTGACTCTGATGAGTTTATTATTTTCTTCAAGAGAGCAGAGAATGATGTTTTGGGTTGAGTAATGTAAAATCCAATTCATACATTTTGCTATTTGTTTGTGTTGCTGTATAAAGCTTCGGAATCCCTGTTGTCTTGCAAGCAGTATCACTAATAACCACAGCGGTGATTACGGTACAGCTCGCTGAAAGGTGAGTCACCGAGCAGGAGAACAGCCCTTACGAGTGGGTGGGCTCTTAATGATTTCTGCAGGGTCTCATCACTTCTTGGAAACGTTCCATCCATGGACTGACCCTGCCTTAGCTTTGCTTGCTTTGTGGGAACTAGATCATCCATGGGATGTGGCTTAAATAACTCTTCCCCTGTAGAAAGTTAAAAAATGCAGATGAGATGTTTGTTTCGCAGTTGTCTTCATAAAGGTCTTGTTTATCAGTCGGTTAAGTCCAGAGGATTTAATGTACATAAATATCCCTGTAGTGCGTGGGTCTCAATTTAAATATCGCAAGTAAATAAAGGAGAACAAGGGATACTATTATTCATGCTTAGATGCCTTGTTAGGAAGAGCTTTGAAGTTGCTGTACGCTCGCACCAACCCGTTGTTGAAATATTACAGAACAATTCTCACTTTATCATGTTACCTGCTGGCTTCAGAAAATTTCCATCTTTTTTTTTTTTTTCCTTTCCTTTTATTTCGTGAACAATTTAGTTAACTGTGTTGGTTTTGGGAGGCTGTGATACCATTAAGTTTAAGGATAGTCATAAAACTTTAGCTGTTGTCTGCTGTCAGTGTCTTCAAGGTGCCTTAAGCAGAAAGTACCTGTGTTTCGAACGGCTAAAAACTCCACATCTTTCTACTCAGAAGAGACCTGTTGTGTAATTTCAAAAATACTCTTATCACCAAATCCAATTACAAGGAAGAGTAAATCGCCACCTCCGATGTCTTAACTATGCTTTTTTTTAATTGTTAATTATCTCGACAGTAGGGTGCTATAGATTAGGAGGCATAGATTATCTTTTGCAAGTATGAGGCTTTCAGAGCTGTTATCAATTAATTCTGTTTTTAAACAAATTTTAGGGTAATATTAATAGCTCGATAGGATTGTGTTGGTGCTTGAGACTGCTGTCAAAATACTGAGAAAATGATTTTTGAAAAATTAGAAACTTGATGATGTTACAGCAGCTCTGAAGGTCATAGAGTTTTACGCGCTCCAGCGCAAGGTGTATTTTTGGCATTTTAATCTACATTGCAGAGTAGATTCCTGCTAAGAAACATCAGTAAAATGACTGTCTCAGAGTTTAGGCACTGATTTGTAAAACCAGAATAGAGTGTCAGCTCTGTTGTGGGAGTTTTTTGATGTGTACTGAAATGACTGTACAATTTATATACACAAACACATACTGACATGTGAAATAATTAAAATTTATTTATGTCTGGTGCTTTAAGTGATCTAGTTCTGTTACCTGAACTAAAAGTTCTCAAAAGCAAAAGGACTTTAGAGAGGAGATATTGCTTTATTCGATGTCAGGTGCTAGGTGGAAATCCACAAATCTAGCACACCTTACTGGGGATATTCACCCGTTATTTATACGAAACAGATTCTCATAATTCTGCCTACCTAATACATAACTCCACCTGGGCTTACATATTCATTAGGTGACCGAATAGCCTTTTTGCACACGTGGATTAAATTTTGCTGTGGCGGCAAAACACTTCTGCGCAGGCGCGAGCTTCTCGGTGGTCGTTTGGGTAAGGAGACCCTTCCTCACATTATCCTTTTAAGATATTGAGTCATCTCGGGACAGTTAAAGTTCACTGTAAGTTTGCCAACTTCTTGAGGAGGATGAGGATGTTCCTTGAAGTAGCCACAACTCTTTCTTAATTGACATAGGAGTACATACTTTGACGTATAAAAGAACCTTGAAGTGATTAACTGCTGCTTGTTATCCCATCCGTAGTGATTAACTATTTCTGGCTGTCTCCTCGTTATCATTATTTGTAACATCTGCTGAGAGATAACTGTTTTCTACAACCTATATCAGCGCAGTAAGAAGGTTAGTAAGAAGCAAACAACATTTTAGTGAGCATATGGTTATAAACAAAGCAGAGGCCTGTCTTTGGTAACAGTTCTGTCGAGATTTCTCCTCCAGGCTTGCGCTTTCCGTGAAAAGAAGTACAAGAATGAAACATCTCTTGCAGTGATGTTACTCTTACAGGCTTTAAAACTGTTCTCTCCTTAGAGTATGGCAATACCCTCTGTTGAAAGCTCAAGCTAGGAACGAGATGCAGGTTTTTAAAGAATGAGGATTCTTACAGTTTGGTTCCAAAGCTTATTCAAAGTTATGATAGATTCTACATCGGATAAAATCCCAAATTTTTACGTTGGGACTGGCTATCTCTGTAGGTTGAACAGAAGATCTGGGCTTCATGCCAGCATTGCTGAGAAACCTCTGGTCAGTGCTGCAGAAGAGGTCGAGCTGGAGTCCTGCGGTGGTTTCTTCAGTCCGCTAAATCCATAGACCTATGAAAGCCCCTAGATAAATGACAGTGCTGTAGGGAAAACAGTGGAGAGCCATAGCCGTCGCGCTCATCGGTGTTTTTTCTGAGTTTGGGATTTTTTTAAAATTTGTCGTTTGCCTGGATGGAAGGTGCAGTTGAGCTGAGGCTGCACGAATGCCTAAATTCGTGTCCAGAGAGCTGCGCTTCCCATCCTTGGCTGATCTCAAATGCAAACGTGCCTCACCAGGGGCTTCCTGGAGCAACTAAACTGGTGGCTGTGTTTTGCAGTCCTGGGGGAAAGAGAAGATGGTGTCTTCAGTGTAATTCTCGGCTCCATCAGAGTTTATCTCTGGAGAGGATATCTTTGAGCTTTAATTTTGCCGCCTAGAATAGAAATGAATTTACTGTATGTTGCAGGGTGAACTGTTTAGTTGACACGCATGCTGTTATTATAGAATCTGTAGAAATATCAATAGATAAAATGGATGGTGTCATCTGTTGACCTCGCTGAGAATGGCATTAGTGATATTCTTGGCCAGTATTTACTGGGAAATAAACTAGTCATTACACTTTCTGATGAGATTATGCTTTGAATGTCACTTCTCTGACAGTCTGTCTCATGCCACGCAGAGATAAGATCTCAGGCGCAGATGACAGACCAACTTCAGAAATATTTCCATTGATGTGACAGCCTGGATAATAGTTCTGTTAAAAGCCGCAAAGACTGAAACAATGACCTCTTGCCACTGCGTGATACTCCGTTGATAAATATACTAATGAGAGATAAAGTAGGTAACTATATTCGAGTGTTTTATGTAACTTGCTGGTGGAGAGCAGAGGTACCGTTCAAAGGGAAACTAGATAGGGAGCTGAAATTACAGGCAGTCTTATCGAAGACAAAAGAGCAGCTTGCACTCTCGTGTATTTTGAGACACCAGAGGGTTTGGCAGGGAGCTCGGTCCCTGGTGGCAGCAAGATCTTCTGTTCATCAACAGGGGTCAGATGGGAGCTGAGGAAAATGGGCAGGGTTTTTTTTGTTTGGTTGGTTTTTTTTTTTTTTTTCCATGCATCCCTGGGCCGGTCGCCGAGCCCATCACTCGGGCTTTGCTTTTAGCTTCGCTTGAAGAGGACGTGCATGAGCTGCCATTGAAGGAACCGATCCCAGCTGCATGGTTCAGCCGTCTCCTGCCCGCCTCCCTTGGCTGCGCAACCACTGCTCTTGGCATGGCTGGAAAGCTGGACCGGAGAAGCAGTTGGGGGGGAAAAAACTTCCCGCAAAAAGGGAATGAAGGAGAATATAGGACCGTTCCTTTCAGTCTGTGCTCAAATTGTGATAAGCTGGAGCGCAGCCTGGGTCTCGGGGAGGCTGGTCCTTGGTGGAGGAGTCGGAGCTCCCAGAAGTGCAGGAGGTTCCACTCGCAGATGCTTCCCGCAGTGATGGAAGTGGGAATCCAGAGACACAAACACAGAGTTAAATGAGGGAGGGAACTTGCAGCACGTCCGCTGTTTTCAATAAATATCCATCTGTGTACTCTTCCCTCCCGTTAATTGCAAGGTAAATTATCCTTCTTTCATTGAGGTTGCCCTGATGTACACGTACCTGAATTACCTCACCTTGAGTGCGTGTAATTCTGCTGTAACAGCTGACCCGCGGTGAATTGTTACCCTGCCGCACATTTGGGCCTCTCTGCTTTGAATCACATCCACACTTTGTAGCTCTAACCATTATGTCATGCTGTAAACTAAGCTTTTCCCCGGCCCGGGGTCTTCTGAGCCATGCTGGGGTTTTATCGGTTGGTGTCTGACATCCAGCCCTCTGAAAAAGCACCGAACCTGGCTGTCCTTCCGCTGCTCCCGTCGCTTGGGTCGTTTCAAACACTTCCCTGGCAGCTGCAAAGCTGATATGAAGCAGCAAAACTTCCACTGTGGATTATGAGGAACGCTACTGGGGCATTGCTTAATGCATCTGATATCTCAGCCCGGATAACAGAAGCCATACAGCCGAGCAAAAAAAAAAAAAAAAAAAAAGATTGGCAGCTATTGCAGGAATTCAGATAGGGGCACCTTGGTAAAAAGTGGGGGGGAATGCGTTTACTTCCATTACAGAGCCCGGGGCTGAGATGGATTCTCTCTCCGTCATTGTCCTAAGCACATTATCCCTGAAAGAAAGAGGGTTTCTCTGAATCTGCAATTTTTCTAGGCTTCAGTGTTATTGAAATGAAACCGCTTCAAGGATATCTACATTCTTTACCATCATATGGATTCTCATCTCATGTAAATTATTTGGCCACTTTTCATTTTAATCCTCCACTGTCATTTTCGACAAAAGAGATCATTTGGTTTCTTCATTGAAGGTATTCAGCTGACAGCTGCCCTTTGTCTAGAAAGCAGTGTGCCTTTGCGGGATTTACTTCTGCCTGCTCTTTTTCTTCTTTCTCCCCCTCCCCCCCCCCCTTTTAAGTTCATATCGCTTCATATTTTTCATCTGTAGTTTTCAGGAACTTTTCAGATTGGGAAGAGACTGTGGTTTGTAGCTGTGAAAGGAAATTCAGGCATCCCTCGCTCATTCCGTCCCTTAGCAAGGGTATACCTGACAGAGAAGTAACAAAACTGGAGGCAGATTAATTCGTTTCCTGCTTGCAAGAACCATAGTCAAAAAATCCACAGTGTGTTGACAACTTCTATGTGAGCAAACCAAACCAGACAGTGATGAAGTATTGAATTTTTTACCATGGCTTCCCTATCTTAAAAACTCGGTTATTCTCACATACTTTCCAGAAATATTGGGAGGCTTTAAATGCTCTGCTTTGTGTCATGGTGTATCACCCACAAGTCCCATTAAGACCTTGAAATAAGTGATGGGAACGAAATATGAATGTGTTGGTAGAGTGTGTATATGGAGGATTTGGAGGCTGAGGATGAAAATCAGCTCTAACGGTTAAGGTTGTATGGTTTTGAGACCTCTTTCTTTAAGATGGAAAACTCCCGAGCTTGATGTCTTCTCTGATAAAACCAGCTGACGGTCTCTGTCAAAGGTTAAAAGCACAATATGGTGATGGAGAAGATACCGTTTTGGGGAGCAGGAGTTGAGGGTTGGACAAGTCCATAGGCAGCTTGAACGTGTGGAGGAAGGAGGAGGCACGACGTTAATGTGGAGAAGGAATGAGCCAGCAGGTGGAAGGAGAGGCAGGTACTAAAATTACTGTGCCAACAACAGAAACCAAATCTAACTGCTGGGGCAGTTCCCTTCCAGCTCCCCTCTGGTACCCGCTTAGCTTTGTCACCTCCATGAAAACGTCTTATTTACCAGGAGAGCTGCCTGAAAACTTCTCAAATTTTTAGTGTTTTTTTCATAAAACAGGGTTTCAGGATGGAAAGAATTTTAGATTTTTTCAAGTGGGAATGACTTCTTGTAGAAACTTTCAGATGTTTTACATTAAAAGATAAGAAATTTGTGTTTGAATTCAAAGATGTTTCAGAACGACGAAAAATACATTTTGATCCAATCAGATTAAAATGTTTTTAGCTTATTCAATTGTAAAACGTGTTAAGATAAGAATTACCGTTTCAGTCGTGGGTTTTTTCTAAATCACAAAAATAATTCGACTACACAAAGAAAACTTTTCTTGTTTGCCAGAAGAGGTGTCTCATTCATTGTCCAGTTCTGGAAGTTTGCTCCATCACAGGGAGATTTCCTGTTATCCTTGAGAATTGTGAACCTGAGCCTAAGTTTTGTTGTTATTAGAAAATGTGAGCTTTTTTGTTTGAGCCAGCAAAAGCGCATGGCAGCCAGTGGGTTGCTAAAAGGACAGCATTTAACTACGTGCCAAGAGAAGGGTCACTAGTGGCTCTTGTGTTGTTATTTCTTCATTAATTGGTGTCTCAGTGTCTTGCATCAACATAAGAACGAGCAGTTTAAGTATTCACCATTTCTTAATTTTATATCTTTCATCGTTTCTTCCATAAAGTTCGGCATCATCTAGCAGTTTTGTGACCCCAGATGATCTAGATCCGTAATATCGCATGATATCAAAGTTTCACCTTCTGGTTTTAGTACATCCCCATGTAGATCTATTGGGTTTTCTAATTTTTATGGGGTTTCTTTCGTAGTGTTTGTTCTTGACTTTCGACAAGTATCTATAAACAAAATAACGTTCAGAAAAAGGAGTCCATAAAATAGCTGTTATGGCTACCAAAATTTGCTGAGTTAATTTTTGTGCATCTGGTGATGACCTGGATTCCTGACTAGGGCTCCAAGTCATATGATGTACTCACTTAAATAATAGTACAGCCGTTTTCAGCTGTGGTGTCTTGATGTTCCTTTATCTCATGGCACTTACAAGAAGAAATAGCTCTTGCCTCTGGGCGGAGAGGAGAGTGCTCTATTTTGTAGGTGGGAGAGCTGAGAGATGGTCATGGGGCAGTTGGACTGGGATCCTGAGCTTCTGCTTCCATCACGAACTACTAGAAAAAACATTCTCTTGTCTGTTTTTCAAGCTCTCCATTCTCCAAAAGGACTTTGTACAGAACATGACCCCTTTGAAAATAGAAATTTGCAAGTTAAGATAGAGGCATACATCACTTAAAATGATATAATAACAGGAGATGGTACGTCTGGAAGAGGAAAGAATATATTTTAAGAAATACCATCCCCAGAGACTTGGGGGTACTGCTGAAAGCAGGGGGAAAGAAAATTTGCTGATAATTCAGGGAGCGTTCCTGCTGGTGCCAGTGCCAGAGTTGACAGTGCTACGTATGTGAAGTTTCCCGGAAAGTAAGTGTAAACAGTTGTCATAGAATCACGGAATGGTTTGGGTGGGGAGAGACATTAAAGGTCATCTAGTTCCAACCCCCTGCCATGGATGTCCTCCTCCTCAGGTCTAATGGCAAATATCTCAGATGTTTTTCAGAGTAGGTTCAAGCCTCGTGGGAGCTGTGGTTATGGTCAGTCTCTCTGGATTTACTTCGTAAGAGCAAATTGGAGGTCCAGGGAAGACGTAGTGGATGTTTACATGTAAATGCGATTGCCTCCAAAGCCCAAATTGGTAGTACAGCCCTTCATTTGGTGAGGATGGAGCTATTCCTGTGGTTTCATTTGCTCTCTAAGATAGCAAATCAAGTGGGAGAACATTAACAGCGCAACTCGCTGTGCTAATGGGGGATTCCCCTTAGTCCGTGAGTGGCAACTTGGAGATGGGACTCCGGTTGTGGGCGTAGCCGCAGCCGTAAATAACACTGGGGACAATGGGATGAAGAAGTAGTACCTAAAATTCAATCTGAATGTTCGAAATTTGTATTTACAGTGAATTGAAATAAACCGGAAGTGAAGTAGCGAGGGAGATCTGCATTAGTACCGCTTATTCAAGGAAAGGTTGGACAGAAACAGTTGTTGAATGGAACAAAATCCAGGTTTCCATAGAAAGTGGCTGTACTGGGGCTGATCCACCGGAGGAGAAATAAGACCATGGAAAATAGTAATTGCCTAAACATGCCTGAATCTCCTTCTACCAAATGATCTACAATTAAAGGAAATATCTTATTTTTCAAATACAGAGCAGCTGTGTAACAGCTGAACCTGCTGCTGATCAAAGTTGATCAAAGAAATCTTAGGATTATATATTCCGGACAATCTACAGAAAAAAATGCAGTAGTCCCTGCTTATGGCATGCTTATCGGAGTCCATTGAAGTAAATAGGACTTTTTGTTGTTTTTAATGCAAATCTGATAAGCTCCGTGGAATGTAAATCAGTTCATTAAAATTTGTAAATCACTTAAATGAAGTAAAAGAGAAAAAACAGTTTAACTTTTATAGGATGTTTACTGCATACGAAGTACAATAAAATCAGAATTACTCAGAAAAAAATACTGGTAAAATATGGTATACGCAATATGTTGTTCTGGGGAAGATTTAAAAATTTTTAAATTGTGATTTAAAAAAACAAGCTAGTCTGGCTCTAGAAACCTCACCGTATTACCGTGTAATTTTGTCTGTACAATCTTCATACCATATCTGTCTAAAGTACACAATATTTGTGTGTGTGTTTGTGTGTAATATATATACAAGTGTGTATGTATGTGTGTGTATATCAACCTAGGGATCAAAATAAACATTCAACAGCTCCTTCATTTGTAGGACGCTGCCGAAGCTGGGGTTATGTCAGGAAAAATATAAGGAAATGACAATAAAAAAGGCAGCAGCGTGGGCTATGGTGTCTTCTGCCATGATGCTTCACTTGACACTCTTAACTCTGGTATTCATGGCGTTGCCTACTTTGTTGCATCTCCTAGTACAACATTCCGAATGCCGAGATAATATTCATTTATCTGAGGCGTTGGGGAAGTTTTATCCACTCCGTGTGGGTATGAGCGCATGCCGATATTACCTTAGGCATGTACAGATTTGATAAAATTTACTGCGTCTGTTTTACCTCTGTAAGAGTGATTCATAAACTAGTAGTTGACACCTTTTAGCGAAGCTGCTTTGGAGCATTCATGCTCTCGTTTCTGAAAAAAACTTTTTTTTTTCCTCCTCTCTTCCCCCTGCAGTTACTTCAATGAGAATCAGTATCCAGACGAGGCAAAGAGAGAAGAAATCGCAAATGCCTGTAATGCAGTTATACAAAAGCCAGGTGAGGAGCTGATCGTGGGTCCTTTCCAGAGGCGACTGCGATTACATTTCAACATCTCCCGCTAAATTCAGCAAATGTCATTTTATGGCTATTGCTAACAAATGTAGTGCTCTCACCTAGTCCTAGGTTTCTTCTTGAGCATTCTATAACTCGCGTTGTTCAGAGCTGCCGTACTTGGATGAACACGAAGTCAATGCAGTTTTCAAACCTCAGTGCCGATGACTGCAACTTAAACTCCCACCGTGTGAGATACGAAGCACAAGTTGTGCATCCGAACACTTCATTTTTGCAGCTTTGTAAATGGCCGTGCGAAGAAAATAAACATCTGAAAGGTTTTCATTCTTTACGTTCAGTTATTTCAAAGTACTTATACAAGCACTCAGTGCTGATGCCAAAATTTTATTACACTCCATAAAAGTGAGTTTTGCTGGTTCCTTTCTACAGATGGGAAATCTTCGGTTCACAAACTTAAGACTTGCTGGAGATGGTACAGTAGGTCCTCGGAGGAGGAGGGAGCACAGCTTCCTGCCCTTCAGTTTTCTTTACACGACAGGGATCTCACATTAGAATCTATGTGTTAACAGAGGATCTTGTATTTGGGTCAACAAGTGGCGTTTTCTCTGTTCCTGGAGAAGTCATCCTTGGGACAGAAGCATGAATATTCAGCGCAGTATTAGTAGACCCACCTGCCTTCGCTTAGTTTTGCTAACCAAACATTTACAGAGTTTTCAGAACTTGTATTTTGCATATATTTAGGTATATTTATGTAACCAGAATAAAAATTAATGCCAAAGAAAGCTAAGGCGTGACTCCTGAACATTGGCACATGGGATAGCCCAGAATCGTAGAGCAATTCATGCTGGAAGTGACCTCTGGAGATCATCTGGTCGGGCAGGACCAGCTTAGATTAGGTTGCTCAGGGCTTTACCTCGTTCCATTTTGAATATGTCTGAAAGCGGAGGTTTTCCCACCTCTGGGCCCCTGTTGAACACTCTCATGGCAAAGTACTTTTTTCTTAATACCTAGTAAAAATTTCCCTTGTTGCAACTTTTGTGTGTTACCTCTTGTCTTTTCATCGTGGAAGCAGAATGATCTAGCGCGTAGATCACCGAGGAGGTTCGGATTTTATTCCTGGTTGTGCTGCTGGTTGGTTTAGCAACTTTGAATAAACTCCTTAAACACCGTGTCTCAGGGTCCGTAAAATATTGTGAGTGGTGCTGATGCAAAGCATTAGGAAACAGCGTAGCTAGCTATCTCCGGATTTTCTTTCTCTCTTTCCCTTGTCGCATCTCTCCTTACTTAAATTTGCAGATTGCTGCAACTACATGGATGTTCTGTATGTTAAATAAACTTGGAGAAACATCCCCTTGTAGCCTGCAGAGGACTGAGGATGCAGCTACACTGAACAGGGTCAAGGCCAGCTGAAGAGGTTTCCACGCCATCCTTGAAGTGCTGAATCCCTCCAGTCTCCCCTCTTTTACGGAGGTGATCAGGAGAAGGGATTGTCTCCTGTAGCTGGCTGGTGGTTGTTGGGATTTTATTTGTTGGTTTAAGTGTAAAAATGCAGTGATGTGGTTTCCAGCATCCCACCCCTTCTCCCGAAAGATCACAAGTGTCCTGGCGTGACCGGCAGGGTGTGAGTAGTGCGGCGGGAGCACCGTCGCAGCTGGCGGTGGAGAGGAAGGGAAGCAGATTGGAGGGGACGACACAAAATGTCTTCATTCATTTTGCTGCTGAAGAAAACACGTCATTGAACTGTATCCCCACGGCACATAGTAAGAGAACTAGCCCAAGGGTACGCGATTTGTGGCGGGGCTGTGAATTGAATTTGAGGGTTTTTTTCAATCTCAGTTTTGTGCCTGAACTAGTAAAGCAGCCCTCTATTCTCCCACGGCTCTGGTTTTGGTGGATTGAAGCTGCAAAGAAATTCCTGTATTTCAGATTTTTAAAAAAGAAGAAAGGCTACTTTGTTTTTAGAGAGATGTTTGGCATTTATTACCATAGCATCTGGGCACAGTACTTTGATTCACATGAAATTCACTTTATTCTCAGTTATAGTAACTTTTCAGTGCTGTCAATATTTCAGGGGTTTATCACGCGTGAAGGTCTCGTGCCTACCTCTGGACCCCGGCGAGTAACGATGCTGTATTTATTATTTTTTTTTCTCTGTTACTTTCATAGGAAAAAAGTTATCGGATTTGGAGCGAGTTACCTCCCTTAAAGTGTACAATTGGTTTGCCAACAGAAGAAAGGAAATCAAGAGAAGAGCCAATATCGGTAATGTATCAGAGAGCCTGCTTCCAAGGGTTAGTTCGTACACTTGCTCAGGAGAGATGGAAAATACATAAGATTGTATTAATGAAAATACTAGAGGTTCTGATGTTCTTAATAGAAATGTGGAGCAGGTTTTAAAATCAGTCTCTTGCTGTCCTAGATTTTTTTTCTAAAATACGGGTAGAATTTAATTGGTGAAATTCCATCATCAATGCAGGAAAAATGATGCAGTTATGAAATTTTACTGGAAGATCAGTTTTAAAAACCAAAGTGAGAATTCTGTTGGCGGAAGGAGAATCGCATTTCCCTATGCTCGGGCTCCTTTGAGTATCCAAAATAAAATTGAAAATAAAACCTCAAAATACCTGCATTGGAAATAAGGGAATCTGAGACGATTGCCGGTTCCCAACCTTAGCATGCTGTTTAAATGAGAAGCGGCTGTTGTGAAGAGCTTTTATCTGGCTGTAAGTTTCCTTGTGTCTGTGTTCCACCGAAACGTGCTTGTTTTTGAAGCCAAAACCTGGGATGTCTTTTTTTACTGCCATCCCTGAGCGCCCCCCCCAGGGATCTAAGAGCCCACAGGAGTTGTTTTACATCTCAGACACAGCCACTGGGACCCAAAGGTTCTGCAAGACAAGTGCTAGCTCTGGTGACAGCTTTGGTCCTTAGTGCTTTCTGAGGGGTTTCACAGTGACAAGCGGCTGGAACAAAGGGATATTTTTTCTTGATGATTGGGATAAAACAAAAGTCACTTCAGAGTTATCCGGGCAGGTTCTTTGCTTGAGTAGCTGATCGTAAGGAAATGAGAAGTGGCTCTGAACTATGGAAGAAGTAGACCTTCTAATAAGAATAACCAGAAGACATTCTAATGAGGATGAGCTCGCATTAGTGGCCAGAACTCAACGAACTTCTGCAATACACGCAGAATTTTATGCATTGACTTCTACATCCTACGCAGGATTGCGTTTGCCATGTACAGATGAACAGAGATCCGTACCTGCTTGTTAACCAGTATTTGTGCAAATGTCAAGTATTATGCCCTTTTGCTGACTGCTTCTTTTTGCCGTATTTGTGAGTAAGAAAAACGTGTCTTTTTACAGCATTTGGCGTGTTATTGAAATTTAACCTAATTTTATTTTTTTAAAAAATGAAACCTGCTGAAGGGTGGGGGGAACAAAGCAAAGTCAGTCCAAGGTGGCTGGGGTTACAGCTGTATCTGACCTGCGCGGGGAGGAGGGTTGGAAGGACATTAAAAAGAACCAATGGATCCTACTGGAAGATGGAAGATATGTGTGTTTTTAAATCCCTTAAATGCTTTAAAAATTTTTTCCAGTATTTTCAGGCATTCCCCGCCCCCCTCAAGTCCTGCCAGTCCAAACTATGTGGGAAGATCCACAGGGAATGCCTTTGCCACTCCAGTGCGTTAGATATTAAGCTAATTTCTAATAGGACTGGCTGAAAAATAAGGATTCTTACTCACAAACAAGCCTGTTAGTTGGCAGGGAAGGATTTCAGGCAAACCAGTGTCTGTACATGTTGTACCTTCCCAAATACTGGGGAGTGAAGAGGAAGAGGTTAAGAACTAACTCTGTTCTTCAAATTATTCTAACTTGTTAGGAAAAAAAAAAAATAGTTACTTTTAATTACTCTAATGCATCAGATAAATTAGGGATCCATTTGCTTTTTTCGAAGAAGCAGCAATCCTGGAGAGCCATGGAATAGATGTACAGAGTCCGGGAGGTCATTCCAACAGTGACGACGTCGATGGCAACGACTACTCGGAGCAGGTGAGCATCGGGGCTGAGCCGCGTGGCCCCAACAGGGAGAGTTCTCGCGACACATGAAGAGACCCTCTACCTCTCGCAAGTGGGATCTCTTGTTTTTCTTTTGCTTTTCTGTAATTGTAATGGGGAAAAGGGGAAGAGCCCAGCTCCCCTGTTTGAATGTGTTGAGCAACCAGCGTTCACCCACATGGATTTATTGTCATACAACAGGACACTTGGCAAGTACGCAATGGGGAGGAGGAGGGAAGATGTTCAGAGGGAGGCAGAGAAGCAGAGAAGGTAGAAGAAGACAGGAGGATCTGCTCCAAACAAGCAAGTTACACCATTCACGCCACACGCAATGTATGAAAAATGTTAGGAGAGTGTTAACCCACCCAGTGCACCATGCATAACTTGCGCTCTCCTTACCCCTGGCACCGTTCTAGTTTTCCACCCTCCAGAAAAGGACGTACAGGTCTTTAACAGTTGTTCCTATTTATCAGGCACCAACATGCTTCCCTGCAAAACTAGGCATGTGTGTTCCTCTTGCACCTATTACTTCTTTCTGCAAGAAATGTCTCCGTTATGGCCTGTGCCGCAGCTGCTGCGCGTTGCTTATCTGGCACCCAGACAAGCGCAGTGGCGAGCCCCTGCCCACTACACTTCAGAATCCCGTTTGTCGACCTTGCCCAGCAGGATGCTGAGCACCCTCCTGTAAGGCGCTGAGCTCCCTCTGTTTGCCTGTGGGAGCACCTTTCAGGAGCGTCTCAGGATCCATCCCTAAGACACTGACAGACAAAGGGTGAAGGGTGGGGGGGAAAGGATTTGATTAAATCAAAGTCTGACATTTATTTGGCCCTCCCGGTACCTGTTCCGTATTGTTCTGAAACTGTGTGCCACTATTCGGATTGTTTACATATTATCTGTCTTTTTTTTTTTTTTTCTTTTTGCATTTTAACTCTTGCCTATTCTCTGTTTTCCTTGGTTATTTTTAACCCTTGACAGCAACTTCTTTTTTAAATTCTCTAGCAAAAGAATACCCCTTCCCGCACTCTGAGCCCTCACCTACCCTAAAGTTGGTGACCCTTCCTTCACACACCTTCCTGACAGGTATTGCATCCCCTTCCCAATTTTCCTTCAGGTGTCAGTGTTGGCCAAACCCCCCCCAGGGCAGTGTGTGCTTGGCACCCGTGGACTTGAAACGGTTCACTCACTTGGTTCTGGATTTGATATGAGCTGTGTTCTGTGCTACACCCAAACAGCTGGGGTGGGCAGATCGCTTTTAATTGACTCGTTTGGGAGAAGTGGGTAGGTCTCCCTCTATAAAAGCTGCTGGTGGAGTATCCTGGAATGAGTCCCCAGCAGACTTGGCTGCGGCCCAGTACGACAGATATCTGGCAGAGGCATTCCCAGCCGCTCCGCTTCTGATGGGCATTATGGCCCTTTTTATAGGTCATCACCAGCAGATTTGGTGGAACCAACTTTGCCAGCCCTAGATGATGAGAGGCTGCTCTGCGACTGTTATGTTTTGAAACCGCTGCCGAGCACAGATAATTCCTTGTCGGGCAGATACAGGGCCTGAATACTGAGATGAAGTCTCGTGTAGGCTCCCGAACTATGTTTTTCTTCTGTGTGTTATCCAAAATACTTCGAAAAGGGAAAAAAATCAGTTATTAAAATTACAAGATCTTTGTTTAGAGTCCTTAAAAATTACATTTCTCAGTAATCTAGCTGGACTCCTCGATGAAGCGTAATTAGGCATTAGCAGCGAAGCGGATTAAATGGCAAGCTCTCCTGATGACCATTTAACATCCCTTAGCTGTTAAAACCATAAATTCTGTTTTCCACAGTGACACTTAAACTCTAATAAACTTTAAAACACAAAGTTCATCCAAATACTAATGAAGTGACTAAATCTCCGCAAGTCAGGACTTCGTAAATTTTACTGTGCTTAAAAAGTACTGAGAGGACCTTAGAGTGTGTGCACATCACAATATTTGCCCTATGTTTGTTGTAAATGGATGCATTCCTTTAAACAGCCTCAGAATTTTACCAAATCCTGGCTTTTCTGTTCCCCTCAGCATTTGCCACCTGTCAGTTTAATTTAAAAATGCGTAATACACGTTTTTAAAATCTTAAATTTCACAAGTTCGTCACTGAAAGGCTGTTGGAAGACTGATAAATGTTTATCATTTCCTTTCTGTAAATTAAAAAAATTAAAATCGCAAAAAATTGCAAGGTCACGGTGTGGTAACTGTTAGTACCCCATTTTAAAGAGGGGGAAAACACCGTGACTTTGCCCAATGTCCCAGAAAAATTCATTTGACGGATGGGATATTTAGGTATTTAGGGAGTATTGCTGGTTTCTCCTTCCTGTCATTTAAAACCAGGCCCTATTTCTGATGTTGACTGATCAACATGCACAGCTCGCTATAAAATTTGTGCTAGAATTGTCAGACTTCTAGGTCTGCCGTTGTATGGCCATTAGGCACCTGGAGAAGGCAGCCCTTGTTGTACATTGATTTTAAAAGTTTCTCTGTACTAGTTTTGGTTGCCAACCATCGCAGCCGTCAGCACAGTGGTCCTCTTACAGCTGAGAGCCTTTGGAAAATAGACACCGAGAAATCTATGGCGTGTGGTTCAGTGGGCTGGAGAACCTGGCAGTGTGTTCACCTGGATGTTTGAATGGTGGTAATTCCAGTCCCCTGGAATGAAAT
Source organism: Alca torda (assembly GCA_008658365.1). NCBI lineage: Eukaryota > Metazoa > Chordata > Aves > Charadriiformes > Alcidae > Alca > Alca torda. The sequence continues at coordinate 123,129,405 of CM018078.1, read as the reverse complement.
CTTGGTGCTGTTTTTCATAACAGTCTAGGAGGTTTTCAGCATCTTTTTCCCTACACCTGCCTGAATTCACTGTCTTCGTAGGACACTGGCTACTGATTAAGGGTTAGTCCAGGTCTCTGTCCTATTTCTGAGTGAGGTCAATAGTAATATTTAAGGAAAAAGTATTTTTAAAGAACAGGGCAATTATAGAATGTTTTTATTACAGTAGCCTCCAGCTTCTTGAAGTTAGGAGTTTTGAGAGGCTTCCTGAGCCAGGCACTGTATCCGCTTTCATTTATGATAGTTCCTGGGAGACTAATTTTCCCTGAATTTGTCTAACCACCACCACACCCCCTCTTTAAAGCCGGTTTTACTTTTGTCTGATCTAAAAATCTGTACAACTGAACTGCCATAAGCAAAGCAGTGCTTCATGTTGCTGCTTTGGAATATGTTATCACTCCAGTGAGGGCCCTTGCTTATTAGATCAGGAGAAGGCACGAACAGTTGTTCTCTATTTACTGATTATTTGTAATAAACATTTACCATGTCAACCATCAGCCATTTCTTTTCCAAACTGAAGAACCTGACTCTATTTAGCCTCTCCTCGTAAGGAAGCCGCCCCGTGCCTCTCTTTCCCCGGATTGCTGTTCTCTCTACCTTTTCTAGTTCTTTATGGGATGGCCAGAACTGGATGTTCAAAATCTAAGCATGAATTTATGCCGGGCATATTGATTCCTGTCTTAGTTTGGTTTTCTGACATACCTTGCATATTGCTTTTATCTTTATAATTTAATGTTTTCCTCAAAATACCCCCCACCCCACCCCCTTCAAATTCCTCTCTCGACAAATTGGGTACGCCACTCCTTGGCCTGTTTACCTTTGTCTGCACAGTGAGGGAAATCAGTCCTAAACCAATTTTGTAAATTCCTTTCACTTTCTACCCCTGTAACGAATGTGCAGTTTGCTGCCCTTAGTCCGTTACTTTAACACACTAACTTTATCTGCCGGTTTTCTACTTCTGGAGTAACGATGCTTCTCTCTTCTCCTTTCTGCATGCCCAGGATGACAGCACTAGCCATAGTGACCATCAAGACCCCATTTCATTAGCCGTGGAAATGGCAGCGGTAAACCACACCATCTTGGCATTGGCCCGGCAAGGAGCCAACGAGATCAAGACAGAGGCTCTAGACGACGACTGATACAAAGAAAGGGGAGGGTCAAAGCAAGAAGTAACTTAGTTTTAGACGTAGCACCTTAGCAGACTTTCCTCGGTCCTTAATATGTGTTCTTACAGTATAACTTTGCAGTCTCTTGTACGTCAGTTAGCTGTTAGGGTCTTGTTCTGTGAAGATGGCATGGTGCCCTCAGCCTTTGCATATACTCTCTCAGTATTAATTCCCAATAAATAATCAATCAACCAACCAACCTCCCTCTCCCAGCCCCAGTGGCTAGACAAATCTTGCTGCTCTGTCTTAGCATTCAAAGTGCTTCCAGGTATTTTAGACAGCCCTCAATTACAAGTCTTAGGCTACACTTAAAATCTTGGATACCCTTAGAGATCGTGTTAAAAAAAAAAACAAAACAAAAACAAAAACCAACTAGTCCGTACGCTTTTCCTTCTCTAAGACTGAAAGGATGCAAGCTGAGGTAGTGGCACAGGGTCGATGGACACCAGATCGGGAGTATCAACAGAGAGTAAAAAGAACACTATAGAAACCCCACTTCAGCATGGGAATAAATGATTTCCAGCTGCAATAAGCCGTGCCTCACTGGTCATACAGTGACTTGATATACTTTTGGGTGCTGTGCTGAGAATGTCCATTGGAAACACATTCACATATTTTGGTTGATGTTCACATATTCAACACAGACATCCTCTACTCTCACGAGCTGCGTGGCTTAGTGGATAAGTACTGCCTTCTGCCTCTGGGACCATGAGTGAAGCCCAGCCTGGGATCATATGAAAAATGAGCTGAATGTCTAATGGACAACAGTCCACTTCTCAAAAACCACTGTTCATTACTTGGCATGGCTAGCAGTGCCTGCTCAGGAGAGGTCTAGACTCTATTGATCTGTCATTAACGGTTTCACCTCTTATTCTTCCTCTCGCCTTTTCTGTCCCCCACCTACTCCCCTCCCCACTTTGCCACTTCCAAAAGCAATGTTTTCCAGGAAGGTTATTAAGGTCATAAAATGGGTGAGTGGATTTTTACACATCCATGTAACTAATGCCTACGTCCTGACTAGCCTGAAAGGTTATTGGAGAACTTTTGCAGCTGACCTTTGCTAGATAATCATCATAGCGTAAACGTTCTCCTAAATAACGAACTTTTGTGTTTGTTTAAAGGCAGGAGGATCTCTTACCTGAGGAATGGGGTATGAATGTTTTGTGTTCTCTTTACTCTGTCCTTGTTAAGATGTGAGAAAGCTATACTGCTACGAGCAATTTAATTAATAATTGGAAGCCATACTGATAATGGATGTGGTAATATTTGTAAAGCAAACCTACTTTAAGTAGCAGAAACTAATGGAATTGTTTTCCTTGATCATATGTAGCACTTTTGTTACTTTTTTCTTAAAGATATTTATATTTGATAAGTCTTTTTTTTATCATTTGAGAATTCAAAATACCAAACGGCAAACTTGCATTACAGAGTCACCCTGCGATCACCTTGTCATCTAGTATCTAAATGATGAACTGTGTGTGCATCTAAGAAAATTACATCTGCTGGCATTGTGTGGAAATGATCTCCTGGCATCCTGATAAAATGATATGTTGCTGCCGGTAAGAGGAAACATTTCGATGGAAACAGCACGGGAAGTGTTAGAGACGGGCAGGACTGTGTTACATTAAAAATAAAAATTAAAAACCTATGTAAATTTTTGTATGTAGCGGTATAAAAATTTGCATAGTGTTTCCTCAACATTCCATTTTTTTTTTCCCTTTCCCATTTATGTGGAAACAGCTTCAAAAGGGGAAACCAGCTCAGTCTGAAGGATGGGTTTCCTTTTCTCCCCTCCGCTCCTAGAGGCGGAGGGAACGAAGGGAAGTTGCTGTTACTTGGCTTGGTCTCATCCCTTCCTCACGCCTAACTATCAGATAGCATTGTGAACTCCTAAAATGTGGCTCCTCAGCAAGATTTTAGCCAGCCTAAACCCCTTCAAAGGCGTAGGCTAACTAGAACATCTTTACATCTTGGGAAAATTGCTTAGGTAAGTGTGGAGGAGATTTTGTGCTTTCAGAGGGCACCGAGTTGGCACCTCTTTGTCTCTGTAACTTTGAAGATATATAGGTAGAGCTTGGCCTCGTCTTTCATTTATGGATTTCATTGGAAAATTTATGTGCTTTCCTTAGATATAGATCACTGAAGCAGAATGAAGCCGTCTTTTTTTCTGTTTTATTGCATTTCTTGAGTAGGCAAATTCATAAGTAGCATCAGGGCAGACTCAGGAACGAAAGGAATTGGATCCGTGACCATTGCAGTTTTTTTTCTTAATGTGTGTATGAATGTTTTGGTACTAAGGGGTGAAAGGACGGGGAGAGCTTTTATTTCTATTTTTGCACAGCAGAATGATCGAGCAAACTGTAGCCTTAGTGGAATTTTACCTGCTTATTCATACTACAGTCACACACCAAGCTGACAGGCAACATCCACGATTTATAGTAAGGAGATTTTAATAATCGATGGCCTCTTTACGTTGGGATTGCCACTGCCATTTGTTCTGGCTGTTTCATTTTAAAAAGAACAGACTCAAACTGTTGGACAGCTGCAATTTTAAAAGAAATATTGCTTACTATACCGTCTTAAAGAAAAAAAAAAGGTCATTGTTTCAAGCGTCGCCTTTTTAAAGCAATAGGGAAGAATAAAAATAGTAGTAGAACTTCTGTATCCTGATTATAGGTTCACGTGATGCGGGATCAAAGTAACGCCACTAAAATTGTGCGTCTGTACCATCTAATGTGGAATAATCTGGCATTAATTCTGTTTGTTGCTGTCAGGTAGCCGCTGGTCTCATCACGCATCAATATCCTGTCTGAAGGTTAAACAGTTAAACCCCTTGTGAACAACTGGAGATGGGCAGATCCTCCTTGTCTGTAGCTTCCTGGTAAATACCAGTTTTCTGCTTTCCCACATCACCTTCTCACCAGAGAAAATATTTAACAAATGACTTAATGGGGAAATCAGACGCTTAGGTCCATTCTGTCAGTTTTTTGGGTTGCCCATGTCTGTTTTGGCTTTCTTTGACCGTTGAGAGGTATGAGGGAAAAGTAGGACTTCAGCTGTTGTGGGGATGCTCTCGGCAGTCTGTTTCCTTCATTCTGAAAGTTCATAATTAACAGTTTGCAGCTGGCTAATAACTTTTTGGTTTCACATGAATTAGTGAAAACGGAACAGGCGCTGGTGTGATGGTATCAAGAGGAGCGCACGTGATCTAGAGTAAGTGGGAAGAATTGGTGGAGAGTGTGTCCTGGAATTTAGCCTTTGTTCCAGGGTGTTTTACGCAATATGGGAGTTGTCATTGTCTTTCTGTCTCTGGATTTTCTTGAAAATTAATTTTTGTAGCATTGCAATTCAGTTGCGGTTTGTTGTAGCCAACCTGGAATTACTGCAATTAGTTCTTGTATGGGCTCCCTTGAAGTGGATCTGGTGGCAGACTAGATCTACCTTTTTGTTCTGTGAATAAAGGAGAAATTATTTAAGATGCTCCTCGTCTGTGGTGGGCACAGATTGCTTATAACTTTGTAGGCTAAGTTCTGGCTGTTATTTTGTCACTCATAAGTCCTTATACTTGAGTTGTTGTCTCTTACCGTCTTCTTAAAAGAACAATTCCTACCTCCACTTCTTTTTTGGGTAATTTGGATTTTTTGTTGCCTTTGTTTTTTTTTTTTAAATTCCCCCACCTTTTTCTGGAAGTACGAGATCCAGACATTTGCAAAAGCAATGAGTAGACGTGTTGTCCGTTGATGCTCTAGCATTATAGAGATGTCTTCTAAATACTCTATAAATACGCTTATTGTTATAGTGTAATCCCATTACTCGTGTTGGATGCGAACAATTCGATCATGAGTCAGCAGTGCACCCTTGCAGTAATTAAGGAATCTCGTTAGGAAGAGACTTCAGCAGGTCAGGGCAAATGATCAGTCCTGTCTGTTCATCACCTGTGGGACCGTGTCTGGAGTACTGCGTGCGGTGTGGGCAGGAGTGGGTCCATCGTAGGGTGCTGAGCTGAGAGGGTTGGAGCACACGTCATGCGGTGAGAGTCAGCGAGAGCTGGGTCTTTTCAGACTGGCCCTGGGGGCATCTCACACTGCTCTTCAGCTGTCTTAATGGGTGGGTTTAGAGAGGACAGAGCCAGGCTCTTCTCAGAGGTAGATAGCAGAAAGGTGAGGGGCAGTGGGCTCAAATTGTATTAAAGAAAATCCCAGATGAATATAAAGAGAAATATTTTCATACTCAGAGTGGTAGAACAGTGGCCCAGAAAGGCAGTGGAAACTCCATCCTTGGGGATATTCAAAACTCAACTGGAACAATGTAGAGGGTGGATACAAGACCTCCAGAGGTCTCTTCTGACCTAAATTATTTGATAATTCTGTACAAACCTGCTCAGGTTGAGGTGTTTCCTAGTTCTGATCTATACATTTTGACTTGTTTAAAGAAATTCTCTCAATTTGTTGTTGGCTTTTTTTTTCCTGTTTTGCTATTCATAAAAAGTTGTCTTTCCTATTCTCCTAATAGAGGGGAACTTTATTTGCAGGATCTGGCTCCAGGTTCCAATCAAGCCATAAGTAATAACTTTAATTAATTATTTGCTCTGTTTACACAGTTCTTCAGGGATATTCGAATTATTCGGTTTGTTTCATTGCCTAACATCAAACTGGTAAGTTTTCCGTGTTTTCATTTGTGCTGTAGATCGGTTTTTGCCTTCATTTGTGAGGGTTTATCATTGTCTTGCTGCTGTGAGTGCAGGCGAAAAATTTCACATAGCGGGACGTATTAGAGGAAAAACCGTAGTTAAATTCACCGGTGACTACTGTGATAAGCTAGAAATTTTTGGTTCAGTAAGTCAGTAATTGGTGATTATCAGAAGCTGAAAGGGTATGACTGGGAAAGAGTCATGTTATGGTCGCTTGGATCCTCCTTTTCTTTCCTTAAGAAAGTTTGTTCTTGGTGCTAGGAAAAAAAATCCCCATCCTTCACTAGGCAGGCTTTAGGTCTGATTTGGTTATGTTATTTTAAAGAGAAATTACCATGGTGTTTGTCAGTACGGACTGGCATGGGGCAGTTGGACTCCCAAGTGTTAATTTCTGCCTTCAAGGTGCATAAGAACATAGAGATGAGGTCACCAAGGTTTTGAGTTCCCCTACGTGGTATAAAAATTTGCCTTCACAATGAGATGCTGTTTGTAAAGAAGTAAAATGAAAGCACTGTTCTGGCCTTCCCCCAGAGTAGTTTGAGTCGCTGAGACACGTGGTAGTTGTAACTGCATTTCATAAGGAAACAGCTCTTCATTTTTCATATAGATAAAACCAGAAAAATTAGTGTAAGAGTTTTCAAAACTCCAAATCACTGCCCCTAAAGCACTTAATGCAGGATGTTGTTTCCCTGTGTGTAATCTTAAATCAAATGCAAAGCTGGATTCACACCTTTCTCTGCAAATCACTGAGATTGAGCGTGAGATTTTGCCTGTAGTACTGAGAGCTCTGCGTGTTTATTAGGAGAAGATTTGTTTTCCCCCCTCTATCCCTGGAATTCTCTTCTTTCAGATAATAATTCTCTTACCAGAAGGTTTATGTTCCTCCTCCCACCCAGCTACATCGTTGTGCAGCCCTCATTCCCCAGTGTTTATTAACTTCTTTCAAGTTCATTGGATAATTACCAGCAAATTCTAGAGGTTTTCTGGTCAAAATAAACTTTGCTTTTATTTTAGACACGGCTTCCCACCCAAGTAGCTCTTGCACTCTTTGAACTTCTTCAACTTGATAATATTATTTTGATCAAAGTCTTAAGCTTGTAGGCAATAATCTTGAGTTTGGTGTAGCTTTTATCATTTGGCAGGAATTTTCGTTGGCAGGATTGGTCTTGAAAACTGTGTTATCTGTCCGTGACATAACGTGTTCGTTCTCATTAGACAGCTGGAAGTTTTTGTGTGTGTGTGTTAGTAACAGTAGTCAGGGTTGCATCGTGATCCCGGCTAATTTAACCGAGTTTTGTGGAGTCAGGCGTTTTCACTGTGATTTCTTGGAAGGGAAAGTTGTTGGCCTGACCAAAAGGTACCTTGTGGTTCCCGAGAAGAGTTGCAGAGACATTTCAAAATAAAACATTCCCCCTTGGGCTTTTTTGTAGCTGGGATATTTACTCAGGATATTGAATCAGTTATTGGCTAGCAGGTATTTGGCAAGCTGGGAAGCATAGCTCTAAAACCTTCATTCTAGCGCCTATTACTGTTGTCTAGTTTATGGGTTTAAACTGTCCGACTAAAGATGTTGCACGCTAATGAAAAAAAGAGGCATTCTAGAGATGGCAGCTATAAATTAGAATTCAAAATACACAAACATTATTTTTCTCCTTTGTGAGAGATGCGTTATAGCTAGAAAAGTGGACTTGGTCGGTTTGAGGACTGTCAGTAAGATGACCGCACTTTGATGTTGTTTTTTGTCCCGACAAATATAAATAAAATCAAATAAATGAAAGCAATCTCAGCGGCACCAGTGAAACAGATGTGGGGAGAAAAATTCAAACGTCTGAAGAGTTGTTCATTGCTAACCTCGGCCTTAGGTTTTGTTACTTAAAAATAGCCTGGAATTGTTTGTTCATGCCTGTTTTCGCGTAGGCGTCCATTGAATGGAGCTGGTGCTGTAGCTAAGACGGTGTCGGCGCGATTACAACAATCAGTACAACCTACTCTCTGTTTTTGTTGTAAGGTCCTTCTGTCGCGCTCTCTTTATGGAAATCCATATCGTACTTTAGCTTGAGCCTGCTGGAAGAAGTAAACAAATACGTTTTGCTCTTTCAAGATCCCGAGATCCGCTCTGTGATGCCTGCAACGGGCTTATCAGTGTGGGATCCAGGTGATAATATTGATGGCTTAAGTCACGGAGATGGAAAAAGGATTTGCCATTCTGGGGGGGGGCGTGTGTGTGTGGATTTTAAATATTTTAAAAAATTAAAATATTTTAAATGCCCCATTTAATCGGGCTGATCAAGAAAACTAACGAATTGGTTTGATTGCTGCAGCGTGGTGCTCTTTTCCCCTTCTTTCCAGTAAGCTTTGGAGTGTTCTGGCCAACAGCTTAAGCGCGAGTGAGCTAAAACCATTGAACTGGAGTGAACCGCGTAATGGGCCTTTGATGTTTCTGCATGTACAGTGCGTCTCTCTCTCAGATGGCTTGGCAGAAGCCTCTCTCTGCCATTTATTCCCTCTCTTCCCCTCCCCTGTTAAATGGAAGCGGGTGTATTCTGCTGATCAAAACACCCAGCACACTTCTGCTAAATCCTTTCAAACTGCAGCCTGGGGTAATTGGGATGGGTAGGATAAATGCAGAAGAGTATGGCAGTAAAAGTGGTGGCAGTTCTTTTGAATGACTGGGTGTCCTCCTGACATGTAATTAGCTGCTTTAGAAAGATGTGGATTGGCATGGTCATAATTAAAAGGATTTCTGTCTTTTCTGTGATTGAAAACAGAAGATCTTCCGCCCCCTAATTCTCTTTAATACCAGTGTTATTAGTGACACTTGGAACACAGCTACTCTGTAAACTTAAATAATGACCTGTTCCTGATGGTAACTTACAACAGCAGGGACTGAAACTGCGGTTAGTTTTCTATGCAAAGCTGCTTCTTCCTTTTATGTTTCCCCCCGCTCCCGTTCATTGCTTCTCAGTGAGTTTTAGAAACAAAAAGGACATTTGGTTCTGTGCGACAGCGTGTTTACAGATCACCCACGGTTCTGGTTTAGCTCTTTTTGGGGCTGTTTTAGAGTTGTGGTGATGCGGAGCCGTGGTCCAGGACTCCGCTGAACTGCTCCTCCTGTGTTTTCAGCCTGCCCGCAGGCAGAGGGTACCGATGGCACCGTTGTCCTCCGGTTCCCGAAGCAGGGAATGTCACCAGCTCTTCTGCGCCACTCCACGTTCTGCTCCGCAGGGGCTCGGTTTGGAAGCCTTATCAGCGGCTGTTGCCAAGTGTATAGCGGTATTGTCCTCAAGCTGTCTGCTCTCTCCTGGAGATGGTGGTAGAGTGGTACGAGTTAACTCACCTTTTCCTTAAGACATCTCAAAATAGCCTGCAAATGGATCGTTGGCTGGACAGCCTGCTTGCCATGTGCCACAGGAGAGGATACGTGCTGGTGACCTAAAATAACATCCGAATCTTTCGCTGATACGTTGCTAGATTCTGAAAAAAGCATCTGTCAATAGGGTGTTAGGTGCCTTTTCATTCTGTGGTTTTGTGAGGAACACTATCTGTTGACCAGTCTTGAGCGCTGCAGCGCCTGTGCTCCATTTTTGCCTTTAAGCTTCTCAACCATATTTTTCCATAGGGCCGTTCTCCTGCTGTCGTCACTTATCAGACAGGTTTCCGGAGTTTTTTGGTATGCAAAGATGCGTCTAGAGACTCCTAGTCAAATTTAGAAAAGTTAGCAAGTTCCTAACTCTAACAGATTTGCAGAAGAAGTTGGGAACTTCATTTCCTGAGGCTCTTATTTAAGTCGTCTGTTATTTTTCAGCTTCTTTGTACTGAAATACTTGTGTAAATCTCACCCAATGTCACTGTGGTTCAGGACAGACCTGTGGGTCTTGGGTACTTTGGTTCTTCCAGCGCGGTTACCACTGGTGGTGCACTCACAGTAGCAATGGTAGCAACTTCTTTTCTAGGACGTGCATTTTTAGACTTTAACTTGCTGCTGTCACTGGCCTCAATTCTGCTTCCTATCCTCCTCTCCCCACCCCTTCTCCTTAACTAATTAAAGTCTTCCATGTTATGGCAAGATGGCATATGTAGCTTAAATAACCCACCTCTGTAATTAAGAGGTTGACTTAAGCCTTCTGAGATATATTTTACATCATTTGAGATTTAAAAATACATTTTACTTAGAAAATTTTATCTGTCAAATCGCTCAAGGAGGGCAAAGAGATAATGAAAGTAAATTATTAATTAATATCTCTCACCCAATTTATTCCATTAAGAACATTAAGCATATATTCCATTCCTCAAAGCACGTTTGACTTTGGATATATTTTTTTTAAAAGTCTGCCTGCTGATAAAGTTGCTGCTATCTCTTTTTGACAGGACTGTAGTGACAGTACTGAAAATATCCTTCAGGAGCTCACCAGAGCCAGAAACTCGGAATATCAACTCACTGACCAGTTTTTCCTATCCCGGAGTTCAAGCTGTTTCATTTGTGCCCTATGGCAAGTGAGCAGATCTTACCAAGACCAAAATGACTCAGGTTCTCCCTTGACATGTTCAGGCTGTTCTCCTGTGCGAAAGGTTTGGGATAATTTTGGAGAGGGAAGTAGCAGCAGGAGCATCTCGCCTTTCTGCGGGGTGGATAGAGTGGTCTCAGTTTAGGTGAGCTGTGTTGGATGCAGAATGGCAAAGAGGAAACTCCATGCGTTGCTGGGAAAGACTGAGCGTGTTTCACAAAATGTGTAACTACAACTTGAGGAGGGTGAACATCTTGGATGCTTTATTAATTAGATAGTTGAAGCAGTTTATTAAATGCTCTGAAATCTCCATTGTATATTCCTTTGTGCCAGCGTGTCTTCGTGGCACGCCGTATAGTGTTAGAAAGTTTGTTCAGGAGTTGTTGTTGGAATTTAAGATATGCTTTTTTGGGGTTTGTTGCAGAGGTAATTGCCTATCAGTTTAGCCAAACATTTACATCTCGGCACGCGGCTGCACACTGGGCAGTAACCATTGAATTCTGCAACTCTTCCTTCCTTTAGGGCTCTCTTAACGCACAGTCCTCTTTCTCCAGGTGCTTGGAGAAAATAAATACTACGGAGATGAGGGAATAGAGCCACTCATTTGCAGAGCTTAGCAGAGTTAACATCAGTTGAGAGCGTGCCCCTAGATTTCAACAATACACACTTAATGCTGGGGTTTGTAGCAGAGCAAGAACGGAACGGTCACGGAGTCGCATTGCCAGGAATTCAGTTCGCTGACATAGGCTTGAAAATTAGGCATCTGGTTAGGAGTAAAGAGTCGGTGAAGTATCCATGGACATTAAGAAGGTATTTCTAAATGTGTTGAGAAAAAAAATAAGATTATTCCATTTATGTTTATAAATCCATTGGATACAAATGGTAAAATTTGTAAAGAGTTATGTGGAGAAAGCAGACACCTTCAGTTAGGGGATTTATTATTTGTTTTTGCATTTGGAAGGGCAGGATGGTTCCCTCATCCCGTTGGATGAGGCAGATAGAACAGGGAGTTTGCGTCGGGATTGTGGGAGGCCATCTAATATTCAGGGTCTCCTTGTAGGTGATAGACTGGTCCCTTCTGGCCTTAATTGTAAAACTATGATTCCAAAGAGGTAGACTTATCTTCTACTCTTAGCGCTATAACCTGTTCGTAGTATTTAATAATTTATAGAGGTTTGAGTACTAGAGGGGTTCTCTGCAGTAAGAACTTCTTTTAAATGTATGACTTTCCATCAGAGAACATATTGTGCCTTATGTCTCTAAACCACCTGAAGTCCCGGTTGTGTATGATAAATATCTTTTTACACTTTGTACTTCTGCCATAATGGGAATCAAACAAATGCAGTTTTGATAACAGGTGGCTTCCGTATGCCGCCGTATTACTCAGATTTGCTCCAGTATCTTACAGATTCAGTCTCTCGGTTCTGCTGCCGCAGCGATGCGCACTTTCCTACCAGTCAGTGTTGAGCAGCTAAAGTAGCTCTGGCACAGCGTTATTCGGTACAGCTCTTATTTTTGTTTCTTATTTGAAAATAAACCAGGAAACCCCTAACCAAAAGCCCAGGTCAGTCTGAATTTCTAATCCTAAATTCTCTGTTGCTTTTCATTACATTAGATATTCGGGTACATGAATTCCAGTCGTCAAGGGTACCTTGCAATGGTTTTTACCGTTACCCAAGAACATTCAACAGGAAAATTGTTCAACGTGAATAAAATGTGATCAGTCGGGACCGTTTCCTCTAGCTGCAGTGCCTCAAGCAACTGCTTTTTTTACAAATACTTTCATCGATTGCCAGGGTGCTTCAGAAAGTATCACAGCCAGCAGAAGTCCTCTCGCTAACCTGATGTCTCCTCCTATTTCCTACGCTGAGCCTGTATTTCCTTGAAGGAATTCCAGACCCGCGTTTTGAGCTGTGCCTCCTCCGACTGCTCCGAGCCATTCGCTTTCCTCTGAAGTTGATTCTTGTTGGTACCGAATTTGTCACACGTTATTTTCCCACACTTCAGTTCTTCTCGTAGAGGTGATTTCTTTTCTCTTTGATCCAAGTTCCTTCGCACCCTGGTAATCCTATTTTACTTGGTTTACCGGTGGTTTTCTCATACTGAAGTGCTCTGACCTAAACCCGTTGTTCTTACCGTCTCTAAATAAGGAACGTGTGTTATTTCCCTCCTAATAAAAAGCGATCCAATGTAATGCTGAAGCTTAGATTTGCTTCAGTCTTACGAAATCTTCCAACAGACCTTGTTTTTTTCCAGCATGGTTAATTAGCAGCCCTCCTCCCTTCCTTCATTTCAGTTTTGACGCTTAGATTAGAAGATCAGGGAATTTGTAACTTTTAAGTATGATGGGTTTTTTTCATTAATACTTGGACTGCCTTTTTTACTGGGAAGACTGGTACTGGGCTGTGCGTTCAGCAGATACTCAGCAATGTTCCTGCAAGAATACAGGTGTGTCTCAGATACGGCAGTGCTTCTGAACGGGCTGATTCGACGTTTCTTGCACACAATTATAGCGCTCAGGTTTATCTGTTCTCTTTAGTTCTTCGTTGTTTGCTGCCTCTCCCTCTCCCGTTGGACTCACTTGCTGCTCTCCGTGCCCTTTCTTCCCCTTCGCACTCTTTGGTGGCTTTTAATTTTGTCCCTCCCTGCTTCCTCTCATTTCTCCTTCTCCTTTTCCTGTACAGGCACTTTATTACCTTCACACCTTCAAGCAGCGTATTTATGGTTAGTCGTTTTTAATTCCTTTAATACTACTTTAGTCCAAGTCAAGAGGCGTTCACCTCTCCTTTTGCCTATTAGACGGTGCTGTATCAATTGCTTACTTGAAGTCCAAATATATATTGTCCACAGTGTAGTATCAATATGAAAAATGTTGTCTACTCTGATCATTTTAAAAAAAAAAAAAAAAATCAGCTCACAAATTCAGTCAATTTACAGCAGGTTCTTAATGGCAACCTCCTGCGTGAAACAAGGTGGTTCCAAGGTGCTGGACCGTGGTTAACGGAGCGGGACAAGGTAGTAGCGTTATTTTTTTTTTTCTTTCATTTTATTTTGCCGTGCTGGAATCTGTCTTCGGTGGTGCCGTTGTTTTGCTTGGTCAGCGTGCCGTTGCCTGCGTTGTTAATGTGAGGGTTTGGGGCAGGACGCGTGGATTTGCTTTACCGAAGGAGGCTGTGCACCCGTTCCCCGCGTCACATCATTCACCCAGGGTTTGGGATCACTTTTTCCAGCCGGAGCGGCTTTTTATTATCATTCTTTAAGTTGTTTTAGATTTGAAGATGATTGGAAAAACTTGCAATTACTTCTCCAAATGAAAAATGATAATGAAGACAGAGTTTGGATTTTGAGCTTCCCGTCTTTCAGTATCATCCACTGAATCTTCTCTTTCTCTTTGTGCTTCTGCGTAAGGTGAGGTGTCATCTCCAGACTTGTGCTGAGCTGAAGCTTGTGACTTGTTTCTAGTTGCCGCGGGGTCAGAGCCTGTTTGTTCATTCGAGAGGGACAGATTTTCCGTTTCATCACCCGTTGCAATCAATAGAGGCTCGAAAGCAAAAAAAAAAAAAAAACAAAACCCTTTCGCCTTGCTTTTGGCTCTAGCCGTGCCGTGAGTAACGTCTTTCCCAACCTCGTCAAGAGCCAACCCTCCTTCATTTGTTGCCGGAGTTGTTCTCCGGGGCGTCCGGCAGCGCTTCTCGCACCGGGGCGAGCCCTGGGCGCGCGGCTGCCGGCGTCAACCGGGGGAGCACCGTGTCCCTCTGGAAGCCAGATGTCAGGTCCGATAGGATAAAGCGATATCATCGTGCCACAGAACCACTGCTAAGACAGGCTTTTACCTTAAAGATAATACAGGAATAACAGATTTAAACCCGATTTAGTTCAATAGCAGTTCTATCAAAGGGTGACAAATAAAAGTCAGTTGTGTCCATGGGGAGCACTATTTTCTTGACAGATCGCCTTGGCTGTCTCCCTCTTGGTCTTTATGATCTTCCCAAGGCTGATGAAAGCCTGGGAAGTGTGAAATACGTGCAGTACTTTTTTTTTTTTTTTTTAATTTTATTTTATTTTTCTTAGCATCAATTTAAAAAGTGCCTAAGTGAGTAACAGGACTCCAGAGCGAGCTGGAGGAATAGGATTAGACCTCATTGCCCTCTTAAGAAAAGAGCCCTCCCTGCAGCCCCTCCGCGCCTACGGCTCCGGGCGGGCGGTGGGAGGCCGGAGCCCTGCAAAAATCCGGCCGGAAAGAAATCTCCGCTCCTTCCTCACGCTGGCCCCCTCGGGTTTCAGGCTCTTGGTAGGGATTTTCCTAACGAATCTCATTTCTCAGCCAAACCTTCACGATCTCCCAGGGGGGGCGGATGGTAAAGAGGCGGGGGGAAGCTTGGATAGAATTCAGTAGGAAACTGCCTCTGGGATTGCAGGTACAAATACCTTCCCGCATTAAACGTGCACCTCTGGAGAGCCGCACGCCCGAGCTCTGGGTAGGAAAAGCTAAAATGCGTATTTAATCGGCCCTTTTTGGAATCTCAGAGGCAGTTTCTTCCTCTATTCTTCATTATTTCTAGGCTTATAATAGTGGCACCTGCTACACATTTTGTCAAAGTAATTTGTAACTATTGGCAGGTGGTTATAATTTTGTAAAGAGACATGAGAATTTTATGTGGGTTAAAAAGAAAAAGATAGATATCGATGCTAGTTTAAAAAAAAATTGCGTTAAAGGAGAATTTCTTCTGACCGTAGTAAAAGGAAATAACAGAAGACTATTAAGATGTATTAGCACCACTTAAGGATTCAGAAAACGAAAGCAATCCATATGTAGATGTTTTATTTTTCATTAGTAACAAAATGTTGTTTTCACTCTGACAACTTAATAACGTGTGAGTTGGGAAAGCCCAGGAAATTACAATTGGCAAGAAGAGCTGTAAGGACATCTCTTCTGCAGAGAACCGAAAATCAGCTCGTAGGATGTTGATGGGTGTTGCTATAAGCAATGATCAAATGGGAATCTATTGCTGGGGAACTAATGAAAATAAAGCGTTTGTGGAGCCTGTGACACACACGGACTGTTCGCCGCTGCGCTGTCGCCCTGCTCCAGAGATGCCTTTTTTAACGGTGATTTATTATATTTTTTTTTGTCCCTAAACCAAGCGATTGTCAATAACAGCGGTTGTAATTGAAAAAAGATTAATGCAGTAGTGAGCGTTGCCAACCTAGACGTGAAAAGACAGTGGAACAGTATCAGAGGTGCAAAAAAAAAAAAAAAAACACCCCAACAAAAAACCACACAAAGAAATGAAGCAAACCCCCCCCCCCCCCACAAAGGCAAACCCTCAGCAAAGCCACCGGGGAGTGGTGATTTTTTTTTTTTTTTTTCATTCGGAAATTTTGTGTGTCTTTTAATTTAATTTTGTTGGGCTGTGGCGTTGCCTCGGGGCCGGCGGGGGGGTCGCAGGGACGCTGCGTCCCCGGGCAGGGCCGGGTGGTGTGTGCGCCGGGAGGGACGGCCGTCGCCTCGTCGCGTGGCACAAGACGAGCCGCGTCCCGTCTCGCCCGCGGGTTCTCGCCCGTCTCTCCCTTCCTCCGCCAGCATCTTCCCGCTCGCCTCTTCCTTTCTCCCGCCGCGTGCCCCCCATGGAAACGGCACCTGTGTCTCATCTGCTGTAGGTGTTCTGCCTACCTCAAGAGGTAAACGTGGTATCCTGGAGTCGTACGTCCACACTCTCTTCTTCTTTTTTTACACGAGCACTAGTGCGCGCACACACACACACACACTGGAATGTATATTCTCCTTCCCCCCCCCCCTCGCCCCCCAAATAACCTCTTGACCCGATCCTTGCTGTAGCCACCACCAACTCCTCTTGCAAATTGGATGCTGCTTTAAATGTGAAAACAAATGTTCAAGAAGCTATAAAAACCTGAATGAAAGCTAAAGCTGAATTTATAAAGCCTTGTTGCATATGAGCCAAAAGTGCAAAAAGCTCTATATAATGAACTAACCTGCCACTCATATAAATATAAATATATATAAATATATTAAAATCAGACTGTTCTACAAAATTGTGTATTTGTATTTTTGTGTACGTACAATTTTCTGCTAAGCAGAAGGAGGATGTAGTATAGGATGATGTGAGAAGAGATTTTGTTTAATCATATTTCTTTGTTACTTATTTTTGTTAACATCCAGATGCCTGTCTTTGTCTTCTGTGTATGACACTGTTCGAAAGGTGCAGTATCCCTCTCCCTCCCGCGCGGTCAACCTCTTCCGCCGTGAAAGAGTCGGGGGATGCCGCCCACCGTCCTCCAGCCCCGCCGCCGCGCCTGGGGCTTGATCTTGACAAGGGCTGCGCGTTCAGCTCCAAGACTGTCTTTCACGCTGGCCTTCCACGGGCGCGTGGTGGCGATGCTCCTAATGGTGATGTCAAACATCCGTGCGCTGGCTGGTCGCTTTCCACACGGGCGTTCTCCAACCGCGCTGTCGACACCGTCCACCCTCGGTAGTACCTTTGTTCAGGGCCTCGGCCTGAAGTTTTCTGGGGGGGATAATAACGAAGTAGCGTAGGTCAGGAGAGAGGGTGAACAGATCCTTGTGTTAAAGTTACTTCGGGAGGAAGAGCAGCCAGGGAAGCGGTACCCAGTATCACAGGGGAGGGAGTCCCAGGTGACACCGCCATGGAGGAAGGTGAAGGTGCCGCGGGGAGCTCGTGTTGCCCACAGCTGCCTGCACGCTGCCAAAGCGTATTTTGGCTTTCAGGAAGGCAAGTTGGCAAGGTAACGGGTTGTAACCTTCCCTGTGCCACCAGACGCATCCTTCCATCCCAGGGGTTGGGTGCGAGCCATGCCCACCTCCGGTGGCGCTGTGACAGTTTGGTCCATTGCTGTAAGAACACTCGTTTGAGGAGGTCCATCTCGTGGCTTGAGGCCCTTGCAGTAAAGATACTGATTTAAGAAGAATATTCTGAAGTCTTCTCCAAATCACTGCATTTATCTGCAAGATGCCGAGTGGGTCTGCTCTCCATCATTTGCCACGAGGAGAAAAGTAATGGTTTTTTCTCCCTTGGTGCCGTTGGGAATCGTTAGTTACGCACTGTGGAGGTGGGAACTACCCAGGGAAAGAGGGGAGACCAAGGAGAGCTAGATAAACCAGGATGGAGCGGACAAACTAACGCAGAGCTTTGGGCAGGAGGTGGCGGACGTTCACCTTCCAGTTCCACCGCAGGTTTGCTGCAGACCCTTGAGGCGAACGGGTCCTTTCTGCACGCTTGGGGTGCCCTTCTCCGAAAGGCAGGTGGGAGTTAGCGCCCGTCGCATCTTCCTCGGGCGGCTGGTGCTGCGAGAGAGTGAGCTGTCGGCTTCTTCCCTTGCGTCCTCTGCGCTCTTTCTTTTCCCTTTTTTTTTTCTTTCTTTTTTTTTTTTTTTTTTTAAATTTAATTTCTAGCATTGTTTGAACTGAATTTTGGCCCAGGGAGAGCGATACTGCATCTTTACATGTAGGGCTCATATTTATAACGATGTGTAATGACTGTAGCAAAAGTCCTTGTTTCTGTATGTGAATGGACAGAGAAACAAGTGCTCTATTGTATTGATTAAAATAGTTAAAATGAGTCCTGTATCATTGTATCTCCTATTCTGGATTAGTGCCTTTTGGACAGTAGACTGTTCTGTAATTAAAATGTAGTATAACTGCTTTTTTGTACAGTTTTGTTTTAATAAAACTTTTTTTTAATTTGTGTTTATTTTAGTATTGTACCTATTAGAAAATAAAAATGTATAACTCGACAACGACGCGGTTCTTCTCTAGTCGTTTTTGTGCGCAGCCATCTGGGTGCGAAAGCCCGAGAGAGGCCTTGGGCACACGTAAGACCTAAAACGTGCCTTCGGAACTTCCTGAATGTAGAAAAAGGAGGCAGACGTCGGTCTCTGTGCCTGCCTGGTTTTTTGAGGATGGTCGCTGAGGGGGATGAAGGTCGTGGATGCTACCATGGTACGTTGGAAGTGGTGGCATCACTTCCTTGGAGTTTGAGCCATGGGCTGATACCGGAGGCCTCTGGGGGGGTCTTTCACAGAATCACAAAACGCTTTGGGTGGGAAGGGACCTTAAAGATCATCCAGTGCCACCCCCTGACCTGGGCAGGGACACCTCCCACCAGACCAGGTTGCTCCAAGCCCCGTCCAACCTGGCCCTGAACCCCTCCAGGGATGGGGCAGCCACAGCTTCTCTGGGCAACCTGGGCCAGGGGCTCACCCCCCTCACAGCACAGAATTCCTTCCTAATATCTCATCTAAATCTCTGTTTAAAACAGTTCTCCCTATCACTACGTGTCCTTGTAAAAAGTCCCTCTCCAGCTTTCTTGTAGGCCCCCTTCAGATACTGGAAGGGGCTCTAAGGTCTCCCCGGAGCCTTCTCTTCTCCAGGCTGAACATCCCTTTCCACTACAAGGAGATCCTAAGAGCAGAGTTTTGCCTGCTGTGAGCGCAGAAGGTACTGGTTGTACAGTAACGTCATGGCCGGGGAGAAGGGGGAGAAGGTGCAAACAAGGCAAAAAGCTGCGCTTCCCCTGGGGAAACCTCCCCCGCCAGCTCCAGGAGCCTTGAGAAGCACCATCTGAGTCCCAGCCCCGCGCAGAAGGTCTCTTGCTGGAGTTGGTGACGGTCTGCAGGGAGCAGACTTTGGGGCCGTTTGGTACTAAAACCAAGAAGAAGTTGAAGTAACGAGGACGGGCATGATTCTGAGAAGCCAAAGGCAGGAGGGCGCGTTGGCTGCCCTCTCATCCCGGCCTGGTCGGGCTCCGCATCTCGGGTGCCTCCACACAGGGCCTGCGGGGGGGCGGGCAGGGAAGAGCTGCATAAAACCAGGGGAAGGACTTTCTGCAGCCGGGGGTGTACGGGTCGGCCGGGTGGCAGAAAAGTCACAGAAATGGATTATTGATTTATTGAAACGGTGTCTGCGTTCTGCAGTACGGGTTAAAATCCGTATGAGCTGCTGTGGTTTGAGGATGATGGTGGGGGTTTGCTCAGGATGACCCCCCCCCCCAACCCACGACAAGGGCCAGGGCAAATCTCGGCGCGTTGGCGCTGCGGGGGATGAAGGAGGTGCCCTGGGGGTGGGAGAACCTTCCAAACTGGTCCTTGTGCCTCTCAGACATCACGGGGAGGGGGAAAAAACAACTGGGACCCCCCCCATCATCCGCTGCCAGATCTGCCGTGTTACACGGGGGTAGTTCGCTCCTGGAGGGGGCAGGCTGGGGACAGGGGACCAAACCCCCAGGGGACATGGGGCTGTCACCCCCTGCCTGGCCCTGCCGCCTCCTGCCTTCCCCAGGGAAACCATAAAACAAGGGCCGTGCCGTAAATCCGCGTTGGCTCCACAGCCGGGATTGAAGGCTGAGCCCCCAGAACTGTCGGCTTTCGACCATTTTTTCCTCATTGGGGTTTGTTTCTTCGCACGTTAATCCCCAACACGCTCCAGTCCCGTCTGATTCCCAGCCTGAGGGCGACCCACGGGAACAGCTCAGCCATTGCCGGGGGGGGGGTCGATAACGCTGACGACCATCGGGGCCAGCGTCCCCCAGCTCTTGTTTTGGAGAGGAGGGGGGATGTGAAGGGACCCACAAGTAGAGGCAGGAGCGGCGGAGACGGGGCCTTTCCCGGTGCCACTGGAAGCCCCTTCCCCAGGAGAGCGGCCCCCGAGGCTGCCCTGGGCGGAGGATGAAGGACAAAGTCCTCTCCCTGCGTCACAGGTGAATACCAGGAATGCAGAAAACCCCAATTTGGAGATTTTTAAAAAAAGAAACACCCACCAGAAGCCTGTGCTTTGCAAAAAAACTCCATTTCCAGCACATTTTGTGCCATTTTTTTTTTCCCCAGGGGAACCACATGATCAGGGCACATCCTTAGAAAACAACAACAACAACAAAAAAAAAACCAAACCAAAACAAAAAAAAAAACCAACCCCACACTCATCACACATCAGTATCCAAAGGTGAGTAAAAAAATCCCCTTTAATGCTCTGCCCAGCTCATGGGAGAGCGTCTCCCTGATGGGCCCCGGAGATGCTGGGAGGGCTGGAGCCCCTCTGCTGGGAGGACGGGCTGAGAGAGCTGGGGGGGTTCAGCCTGGAGAAGAGAAGGCTCCGGGGAGACCTTCCAGCCCCTGCCAGTCCCTCAGGGGGCTCCAGGAAAGCTGGGGAGGGACTCTGGATCAGGGAGGGGAGCCGTGGGACAAAGGGGAATGGTTTTACACTGACAGAGGGGAGATTGAGATGAGATATTGTGAAGAAATTCTTTGGTGTGAGGGGGGTGAGCCCCTGGCCCAGGTTGCCCAGAGAAGCTGTGGCTGCCCCATCCCTGGAGGGGTTCAAGGCCAGGTTGGACGGGGCTTGGAGCAACCTGGTCTGGTGGGAGGTGTCCCTGCCCAGGGCAGGGGGTGGCACTGGGGGGGCTTTGAGGTCCCTTCCCACCCAAACCATTCCATGAGTCTATGGCTCAGCCAGGGTGAAGCAAGAAGCCCCGTGTCCCCCCGTCCCGTACCCGCACTCCCCTGGCCGAGACCCATTGACTCTGTTGCCTTCACCACTCGCCTGTTGCGGTGAAGGGCTTGAGGACAATGACAGTGGTATTAAGTCGCAGGAAAGCAGGGGAAAGGTGTGCTTTGTGGTTTGGTTTGTTGTTTTTTTTTTGGTTTTTTTGTTTGGGTTTTTTTTTGGTGTGTGTGGGTTTTTTTTGGTTTTTTTTTTTTTTTTTTTTTTTTTTTTTTTTTTTTTGCGGTGGCGTTTGGGTTTTTTTCCTTTCCCCAGCTCGTTTTGATCGGTGCTTTTTAAAACCGGCTTTGGCTGGAGAACAGAAGTCGGCGCGTGTTGCGGTGCGAGGAAGGTGTTACAACCGCCTCCCGGAAGAGCGAGGTTCGAACAAAGTAACGGCACTTCAAAAGGCTCCTCTGGTTCAGCAAAAGATTTATTTTTTTTTTTTTCAGAAGGTAAAACATTAAAGGGAAGGGGATTTAAAAAAAAAAAAAAAAAAAGCCGCTGTATTTTTGTGCACTGATTGCAAGACAACACCGATAAAAATATCCTTTGCTAAATGACTTTCAGCAGGGATTGTGGAATCAACTCAGTGTTTGTTGCTTTAAAAAAAAACACACCACAAAATAAAACAAAGCCCTCCAAAAAAAATCCAAGTCAGACCCTGCCAGTTGTTTTCAACACGGAGCTGCGTTTTCAAGAAAAATGTTCCTAAAGAGAAAGAGTGACGGGGAGGGGGTTTCGGGGCCGTCTGGCTGCCCTGAGACATGGGCTGGGGGCGAGGCCTTTTCGGCCGCGGGGGGTGGGTGATACGAGGGCGGACGGTTTCCACCCTGCGCTGGATCCGTTTTGGGCCGAGGATGTGGAGCAGGGCACGGCCCCGCTGCCGGACACGGGCTGCTGCCTGCGGGCAAGGCTGGTGCAGCAGAAGAGGCTCCATTAAACATCTTCCAGTCCCTCAAGGGGCTCCAGGAAAGCTGGGGAGGGACTCTGGATCAGGGAGGGGAGCCGTGGGACGAGGGGGAAGGGTTTCAAACTGAAAGAGGGGAGATTTAGGTGAGATATTGTGAAGAAATTCTTTGGTGCGAGGGTGGTGAGCCCCTGGCCCAGGTTGCCCAGAGAAGCTGTGGCTGCCCCATCCCTGGAGGGGTTCAAGGCCAGGTTGGACGGGGCTTGGAGCAACCTGGGCTGGTGGGAGGTGTCCCTGCCCAGGGCAGGGGGTGGCTTTAAGGTCCCTTCCTTTAACCATTCCATGATTCTACGGTTCTTAATCTGGACACCTGATCATAAAATAATTTCTTCAGCTTTACGTTTTAGGTCTCTTTGCGAATTCACAACCAGGACAGAGGGGCTCTTTCATGTTGTCCCTTTCCTGACTGGCTGCTGCAGCCCACCCCCGAGCTGGCCGGAGCAGCCCAGCTTCCCCTCCATCGCTTGCTGCACCTGTACCGTTTGGGAAATCAGACCCCCCAGGCCGTGATCCCGTTACGGGAAGTGTTAGCACCGAGTTTGGTCTGATCTGGTTTTCCAAAAGCAACAAGCCCCCTCCCAGCTCCCTCGTCACCAACCAAGCCGTGGATTTTTAAGCAGTTTCCCTGCAAAACTTGCCCCATCCCAGCCGTATCCACCTTTCCCGCCCCAGCGCCACCAGTGTTTACAGCCCACAGGGAACAGAGGAATGGAAAAGCCCCGGAGCGACTCCGGGCAGGGCCGGCAGCAACAGCCCCTGGTCTGGGCTGAAGCCCACCGGCTGGAGAGCACGGGGGAGCTCAACCAGACCTCCAGCTGCTTTCATTTAGCGTAATGTTAGGGAAAACGAGTATTAAATAAAGCTTCTCCCTGCGGACCGGCGGTCTGCGACAA
Organism: Alca torda; assembly: GCA_008658365.1. Taxonomy (NCBI): domain Eukaryota; kingdom Metazoa; phylum Chordata; class Aves; order Charadriiformes; family Alcidae; genus Alca; species Alca torda. Next base: position 123,106,629 of record CM018078.1, on the reverse strand, counting down.
GCATTCCCACACCCGAATGGCTGGAGGCAAAGGGCTACTTGCCTGAGCATGGAAGAGGAGGGAGAATGGAGGGAAGGTAAAGCCCAAGGTTTCCACTTGTTGACGGGAAGGTCCCTAAATTGCAGGAAACAGGGCAAAAGTCTCGTCTGAAACAGGTGCCAGCACCCCGGAGCGATGCGACTCCATGGCAGGGCTGCGAATGCACCGAAACCTTCTGGGGAGACGAACTGGATTAACGAAGCGCAGACGGACCGGCTCCGAAGACGATGTTTATTTAGGTACTGCAGGCTGCATTGCATGTATAATACAATATTACAGCAATTTAGTATCATACACAAATAATTAAAAACTTTACAGCTCATTACAAAGTATCTTTGGATTTTAGCTCATTTGAAGCACGCCGAGGGACGCGCAGTCCCCGGTGCCGGCAGCCACGCTTTATATACAGACCCACGACATCCAGAGACACCAAGGGAGGGAGCAGCTGGGAAGGGCTCTCCCGGGACGCGGCGGCGGTGGAAGAGCCGTCGGCTGCCCTGAGGATGCCGGGGACACGCCGGGGGGAGCGACACCGGGGACAAGGACATCTCGAGGGAGGTGGGAAGGCACCGGTTCACACCCCGCCAGTTGTTGCTCGGAGCGCGGCTCCTCCGCTGGCTTCAAAACCGTTTTGGCAGGGGAAGGCGAGGGGGAGAGCAGCCGCCTTCCCCTGCCGAACAGAAGCACCGCTCCTCTTGAGCGGGTCGGCCCGCTGAGCGGGAAATGTCCTTTAACACATCCCTCCCGCCCGGCACCAGGCTTCCCCTCCCGCCCCCAGGGGCTCGGCACCCCCGAGCCACGTCCCCGCTCTCCCTCCGCCGCGGCCTTGGGGCGCCGCAGGCAGGACCAGGCCGAGCCGGGCTGCGCCAGGAGGCTCCGCAACCACTGAACCCAGCGCAGCCCAGCCGAGAGCGGCAGCCGAGATCCCTTGGGGGTGGAAAACACAACGGGGGGGGGGTTGGGAAGAGGTCGGAGAGCGCAGAAACCAAAGGCAATACGGATAAAGGAGATCTAGGAACAAGACATTTATCGGTGACCCCCAGCTCAAGAGTGTTTTGTAGCGTGACCCTGCACCTTTACTTCTCCCTTTCCTACGAGCCGGGCATTCCGGAGGCCGGGGTGAGATCCAGCCCCGGCTCCGTCAGCCGCTGCCCCAGGGATAAGGCACCGCGGAAACGGAACTTCTTGTGCAAAGACCTGGCAGTACCAGCGTAAGGACAACACAAGCACCAGCACAGAAAAGACTCCTCAACAGCTCCACCAGGGCACAAAGGGGTCCGAGGGGTCCGTACAACACCCAAGCTCGGTTCGTACAGGTTTTCACGACCAAAAGAGAGGAACGAGGGGGGTTTCTCGGTTTGTAGGAGGGCAAAGAGGTGTTGACCATCCAGCAGCGGGGAGCTTCCACCTCAGCTCTCCTCTTGAGGACTCGGGCGGTTTTACCACGATGAACTCGTCTCTATTAGTTTTCCTCAACTAAATTACATCATTGAACAGGAAAGAGCCAAGGCGCTCGGGCTGAAAAGGTGTTATTTTGGACATAGAGATCAAACACCGCGAGAGAGCTGAACATAAGAGAGGGAAAAAGGCTTGGCTTGGTTTGAGAAACCCCCAAAAAGTCCCTCCAAAAAACATCATCCTCTTGTCTGGCTCGGGGCGAAGGACCGCAGGGCTCAGAGTCCCACATCCCGTGCGGAGGATGCGACCCGCGCAGCTGCGGACACGGGGTCGGATCCGAAGGTTTCCTACCCACCAACACAATTCTTCTACCCCCAGGATCCGAGACCCAGCCCTGGTTCGGGGGCACGGAAAGCGAGCTCGTCCCACCGAGCAGCCGCAGGAGAGGAGACACTCGCTACACACTACAGTTCCTGCAGTAAATATTCTTCTTCCCTGGATAAAGTGCATGAAAATCTTGGAAAATATGCATAGCTACTAACGCGCCAGCCTCAGTTGCTGGGCGGTTCCAGTTAAGAGCACCTCCTCCTTGATGCTGAGCGTAGAGTTCTTCTAATATTATCAATTAAAATATATATATTACCTTAATTACGATTTTAAACTGTTTTCTGGTTAGTTGGCTTAGCTGGTGCAGAGTAACGGATGGCTTCGAGTAGAGGGATGTGCACTCACTGTGCTAAAATCTTGGAAAAATCTCTTTAGAAGAACCTCCCCCCCGGTGCCCAGGAAAGCCGGGCTGAGCGGGAGGGAGTTGAAGTCCTCTCGGAACGTCCTCACGGCCGAATTGGATCCGTTTTTGGCTTTCCAGAGCTCGCGCTGCAATCCGGGCGATGCGGTTGGGGTGGCAGGTGTCAGGGTGGGATCTGAGGAGAGGTTCGGTTTCAAAAGTCAAACGAGACGGTAAAAACCAAGCGAGCTACGAGTAAAATCCTCCCTCCACCAAAGCCAAGCAGGCGCGCCGAGAACAGAGCCACTTTGTCACGCTCGTCATCCCCCGATGCTCCAAACCACACCAGCCGTATTGAAGACGTCTGCTTCCAGGACAGTTTATCCTAGAGGAGGCAGGGAGCACGGTCTCTTCCATCTGCGTTTCACACCCCTCCGAACAGGCACGGCGCGGGTTTGTAGGAGGACGGAAAGCGGGTGGAGGGGGGAATTCACCCCGTATCAGTCGGCTGCAGCCTCCGACCGCCTGCTCCGGATGGGCAAACACCGAAACGCGTCCTCACGCGGGCAGAGCTGCGGTACAAATCCGGCCAGAGGAGCTCATAGTGGGTACCATAAACAGCGAACTATGGACCCAACCGCTTCTGCTTCACCCTTTCACCCCCGCGACTTTGCTCCCTCTACGTCGGTCCCGCAGAATTCCAGCTTTCAGAGACAGCCGTGCGAGAGAAGAGGCTCCAAAAGGACTTACTTGGGCAGGTTCTTCCCTTCACGTCTCCCCCAAAGGGGCCACCGAGCAAACAGCAAGAAATTTTAAAGATCTCCCTAAATCCGGTAAGCGAAATGCTGGGACAGAACCACGAGGAGCGCTCAGGGGGCTGCTTCACGCCAGGTAACTTTCTGCAGCGCTGCAGAACAAAGTGCAATTAGAAGGAAAAAACCAAAACGGTAAAGACGGATTTTAGAACACTTACAAGGCAGTTTGAGAGGCATCGTGTTAATTAGCGGGTCTTTCATCAGCAAGACTCATCGCACCCCAAATCGAAACGTCGTTCCGTTGCACGAGTCGCGTCTACAAAACCAGTTACAATTTTAAAACCCAGGATTTTCGCGTCTGATTTCTTTATTACTAAATTTCTCCCGTCATCTCGGCTTGAACGGACAGGAGCTTCGTGCAAAGGAAAAGGAGGAAAAACTGTACACTAAAAATATCTTTAAAAGCTGGTCTGTACATTTTATATTAAGATTTGTTTAAGAAAACGTAGGAAACGCTGAAAGTAGTTACACAAAGCCGAAAGGATACCCGAATCCCTGGCAGTACTACGCATGCTGCCTTGTGACCCATCCCACTTATTTCTGCTACAGATTAGTTTCTATTTTAATTTTATTCCTTCTGCATAAATGATATTAATTACAGTAAATCAGCATAATTATCTCCTTCGCTGAGCATCCCGCTCTCCTTTGACGACAGTGTATCTTTCCCGTGGACCTCTGAACCAGATGGCTAAGGCACTTCGATACCCACGTGCGGCACGGGCAGCGGCGACTAGATACGTATTGATCGTTAATTTAGCATCCCAAATATTCCCCACGTAGATAAAACGTCTATTGCTCAAGCTGTCCAACCCCCCCCCCCCCCCCACTGTGATGACTAAACAAGATATAAACAGCTCAGAGTATAAAAGTCTGTGGCCTTTCTCGATTTGTTAGGAAACGCGTGTGCGTACGTCGATACGCGCCCGTGTACGGACACACACGCACCTACGGTATCACTTGTGCCACAGGCGGTTAAAAACTAGCCAGGGTTACCAAAAATAAAATGAAGTTTTCTAAAAGCCAGCCCAAACCTCCCACTTTTCAAGGGAGAGATCAGTTTTGGGGACGACTCTTCGGCCGGGTTCGCTTTCCCTGGGACGGTTTAGCCGGCGACGGAGGCACCTCCTCTTTGGATGGCCGCTCGGGGTGACGCTAGCGGAGCGCCCCCGTGCAACGTCAGGCGGTGGATGATTGTAAAGCGCAAGCATTTCGTATTTTAAAATAATAAATAAAAATAAATAGACTGGATTAACCCCGTCACAAGGACAGCGACCCTCTGCTTTGCATAGCTGGTCAAAATCCCGGTGTCTCCCGAGGCCGGGTGGGAACGTCGCGGCACTCAAGTGCTGACCTCTCTGCAAAAACCCCCTGGGCCCAAAGGACAGAAGAAAGCCCTGCCACCACGGGGCAAGTGAGAGAGGGGACCCTGCCACGGTGAGAGCGCACGTTAAATAGATCGCAGGCAGCAAATTCGCTCAACTCCCCTCTTTCCTAAAAAAAGGGGATCAAAATTATTACAGAGCGGGTCATGGGCCGCCTCCTCTTCCCAACAAATCAGCTAGAAAGACTGTGCTGACTTCCCTAGGAGGAGAGAGGGACAACAGGACAGCACCGGTCCTGTTTATTTTTTAAATAAAGCGGGTTTTGGGGTTCTTTATTTCCAAATAAAGTTTTACGTTGGCTTCTCTGCCTGTCTGGAATCATTATAACCTCGCCCTGTCACCGTGTATTACGCGATACGGACACAGCTCTGATGAAATCAGAAGAGAACTGTTATTTTGGGGAGGGTTTTTTTTTAAGACTTGCCGGTCACGCCGAGAGAAGCAGCGGTGCGTGGGTAGTGTTTTGTAGCTATCGGAAAGCCATGCCATAATTTGAACAATTTACGCCTCTCCCTTCTCTGCGAGCTGGAAGAGAGCAGAGCTTACACCCACCCACCGCCACGAGCTTTCGCCGGCTGCCACCAGCCATACCCTGAAGCGTCACAATTTGTAACAGCAAACGAAGGACGTAGATCCAGCACCGTGACAAGGCAAAGAATTAACATGTCAATCACCCAAAGCAGAGAAGAAACCCCCTTCATTAGTGTTTGCCACAAAGTAGAAGTTCCCGTGGTTGGTTTAGCTTCCCGAAGGTAGAAGACCTGCTCCCCCGGCTGCGGTGCGCGGCGTTTGCTGCGGTGGGTAAGGGCTGTCTCAGTTTGCCCAGGATTTCCTGTTCTCCGCGTTCTTCTGGCTCTTCTCCGGTCGTAGCGTGGATCCTCCTTCTGATTTCACCAGGGCTGTGAGGGAAGCCAGGTTGGAGGCTGAGCCGGAGAAGTTGCCGCTCCTCCTGTTCTCAGCGGCAGCTCCTCCTTGCAACCTCAACCCGGTGCTCCGCCGTCGCGCTGCTCCCGTGGCCTTCTTAACTCTGCCCGGTTTCACCAGCAATCCGTAGCCCGGGTTGCATCTGAAATACTGCTTCCCTCCAATCGACCCGTCGTTCTTACCTTTGACAAGAAGAGAAAGAAAGATGGTAGGCAAAACGGCTTCTACGGTGTGCATATGGCGTGCTACTGGGAGGACATTGGAAGAAGAAAATCCAGTCCAGAAAACCCACTGGAAGAAGAAGAACCTTGAGGGAGGTCATCCTCCCCCTCTGCTCTGCCCTGGGGAGGCCACAGCTGGAGCACTGGGTCCAGTTCTGGGCTCCCCGGTTCCAGAAGGACAGGGAACTGCTGGAGAGGGGACAGCAAAGGGCTACCAAGATGATGAGGGGACTGGAACACCTCTCTGATGAGGAAAGGCTGAGGGATTTGGGTCTCTTCAGTCTGGAAAAAAGACGACTGAGGGGGGACCTTATCAACACTTATAAATACTGAAAGGGGGGGTGTCAGGAGGATGGGGCCAGGCTCTTCTCAGTGGTGCCCAGGGACAGGACAAGAGGTAATGGGCACAAACTTGAACACGGGAAGTTCCATCTCAACATGAGGAGGAACTTCTTTCCTGTGAGGGTGGCAGAGCCCTGGCACAGGCTGCCCAGAGAGGTGGTGGAGTCTCCGTCTCTGGAGACATTCCAACCCCGCCTGGACGCGTTCCTGTGCCACCTGCTCTGGGTGACCCTGCTCTGGCAGGGGGTTGGACGGGATGATCTCCAGGGGTCCCTTCCAACCCCTGCCAGTCTGGGATTCTGTGAAAATGCTGAGATGGAAGACGACTGTTCCCTATAAATACACTGTGAAGGAGAGCACCCAGGAAGAGGGAGCACTATGGGCACTAGAGGACAAACGTGAACTGAAGATCGATACACTTATTGATATAAAGAGAAGTCTTCCAACTGCAGAGGAGAAGTGGGAGTAGCCTTCCTGCAGGGGTGAAGATAAAAAAAAATCAGCCAGTTTTATATCTGAACTAGATAAAATTATAAAATTAGAGGAAGCATCTGCCTGTGACAGCAGAAGGGTGGACTTGATCCAGGTGGCTCCCAGCTGCAGGGTTGTGCTCCAGTGACACCAGTATACTTCCAACACCAGCAAAGCCATTGCATGGAGACAGTTACTGTGAATGGGACACTCCACCTTATTCTTCCTCCCCGCTTGTTATTCGGGGGAATTCTTTAATTCCACCAAAAATGTTAAATAATCAGTTCAGCAACAAATGCAAATTATCAGGAAGGAAGGAAAAAAAAAAAACATTTAAAAGAGCTTTTGGTTTTCTTGAGAGTCTGAAGCTGAGAAGAGTTACTGTTTCCATGCCATAAAACCTTCACAGAACAGAAAGAGTGAATTCTTTATGCTGAAGTTATTGAGATCTTTCTATTTCTCCCTTTAGAGCGTTTTAAAAATCTCATGAACCCTGTTCTGGGTACCAGGACAGAGACTGCTCCCATCTGTAAAAGGAACGCCAAAAGATCCAACAGTTTTTCAAATGACATGAAGTCACTCCTTTTCTTCCACGTGTTTCCTGATCTCTACCACCATTACTGTGCTGGGTCCGATCCACCCTCACGTGGCCAAGGACTTGGACTTCTACCCCTCTTTGTAGTCCGACAAAGATACCAGTTTGTGACCGTATTCCCCAAGTGAAGCTCCAGATGTGCTAGAATCACAGAATCTTCAGAGTTGGAAGGGACCTCTAGAGATCATCTAGTCCAACTCCCCTGCCAAAGCAGGATTGCCCGGAGCACATCACTCAGGACTGCATCCAGGCGGGTCTTGAAAATCTCCAGAGAAGGGACCCCACAACCTCCCTGGGCAGCCTGTTCCAGTGCTCTGTCACCCTCACCGTAAAGAAGTTTTTCCGTGTATTTGAACGGAACTTCCTATGTTCCAACTTGTGCCCATTGCCCCTCGTCCTGTCATTGGGAACCATTGAGAAGAGTCTGGCTCCATCCTCCTTCAACCCACCCTTTAGATACTTGTGTGCCATAATAAGGTCTCCCCTCGGCCTTCTCTTCCCCAGGCTAAAGAGTCCCAGCTCTCTCAGCCTTTCCTCACAAGGGAGAAGCCGGTTATGCTCCCAACAAATCAGGGACTTAATCCTTGTGGAAACAGAAGGGAAAAAAATAATCCAGTACCATCAGCAGTTGAGTCCTCAACAGACCAAAAATCTCGTAGCCGTTCGACTCTCCCGCAGACAGCGAAGCTGATGCTTACCGGCTACGTGCAAACAGCTTAACAGAATTACCGCTGTGGATTAGAGAAGCCAGACAGGGAGGGACGGTGACTTTCCAAAATGGAAATGAATCTGCAAATATATATTTTTATTTTTTTTTAAATAAGGCGTGAATTCAGGGCCGAGAATCGAGTCTACGACTTCCAAAGGGATCAGAGCTACGCTTCGCTTTCCACGATGTCAAACTCCAGGGGGTTTTCTGAAACCAGCTGAAAACACACCGTCCAGTTTAGCTTTTATGAGCACACCACGCGCAGGGAAGGTAACTGCTCATTTAATGGGAGCTCTGCATCCTTGACACAGCATTTATCTTGGTGAAGGGCTCCAATCCCAGGGAAGCGTGTGGCCGAGACGAGCGTGGGCAACTCCCTGGGACGTGCTGATTCACCAGACGGAGCCTGCACTGCAGGCTCCGAGTGCTACAGCTTAGTTAAAAGGATTTAAATAAGGAGCTCTACGTGCCCTTGGTAAACCAAACCCTCTTACTATCAAAGGCAGCGGTATCTGCTGCTTGTCTCTTGAATTTTCCACTAGCACACCCTGCCTGCTCCTGGAGAAAATGAGTGCCATGAAAGTGGACGTGAACCTGCGGAGGAAAGGAGATCTGGAGCCTGGCGCTCCAGCAGGGAACAAACACCAGCCATCACCTTTCTTTCCTCTCCCTCACTTTAAGGGGCCTGTGCTGAAGCCACTGGTTTTCTGCATCATGCTACAATGGCACGTATGAACAAGAGCCTCGCCAGGAACAGCACCTTTCCAAAAAGTATGTATTAGAGCCTAAATTCTGGGAAGTCTACAAATCATCTGTATGTCCGGGCAGTCAATGTATGATTATTTCATACTGCTTTTCACACGTATAGGTATATATCAGATATATGATCAGAGGGCTGGAGCCCCTCTGCTGTGAGGACAGGCTGAGAGAGCTGGGGGGGTTCAGCCTGGAGAAGAGAAGGCTCCGGGGAGACCTTCCAGCCCCTGCCAGTCCCTCAAGGGGCTCCAGGAAAGCTGGGGAGGGACTCTGGATCAGGGAGTGTAATGACAGAATGAGGGGAAAAGGTTTCAAACTGGAGGAGGGGAGATTTAGATTGGATATTAGGAAGAAATTCTTTGGTGTGAGGGTGGTGAGCCCCTGGCCCAGGTTGCCCAGAGAAGCTGTGGCTGCCCCATCCCTGGAGGGGTTCAAGGCCAGGTTGGACGGGGCTTGGAGCAACCTGGTCTGGTGGGAGGTGTCCCCGCCCAGGGCAGGGGGTGGCACTGGATGATCTTCAAGGTCCCTTCTAACCTGAACCATACTGTGATTCTATGTATATACACACACACACACAAATAGTCCTGCAATTTTACAGCTTATTTTAAAACAGCTTGTGAGAGACTAGGTAACCTGTTAAGAGACTCTGCAACTTATTTAGCCTAAACGTTGCTTTGCTTATTTGGACCCCACAACTCCTGCTGCGCTTCGGACACCCTTACCCTCGGAGCAGGAGCCCAGCAGGGATCTCTTGGGACACCAGGCCTGTCTCCTGCAACTATACGCTCACCGAGCTGCTTTGCAAAAGCAATCCCGACTCCTACCTCCACTGTAAGAAGCCAATGAAATAACTGAAAAGGGACACAGTTCAGTCAGAGGTCAGTGAGACCAGGCTGACAAAGGCAGACTGGGAAAAGATTACAAGCAGGGAAAGATCTTTTGGATCTTCCTTCTCAAAACGCACCCAGTAACGGTTAATGAAACCCCCTCATCAAAAAGCGACACTAAAATGAACACTGCAAACTCCGACGTGCCGTCTGCCTTACAGCCGGACTAGATGATATGTTACCTGAGGGTAAATCCAGTTCGACACCAACCCATGTTCCTTCTTGAAAGTCTGTGGGCCCAATATATCTAACGGTGCCAGTCTTATTTGCGCCAACTGTGACATATTCTCCCTCTTTCAGCCACTCAGGAATTTCATTGGCATCTTCGGAGTCAGAAGTCACCTCCAGTTTTTCTTCTTCCATCTCTGATCCATTATGGTTCAGTCCACGGGCGGTGGATGTGCTCTTTTCTCCTTCTTGCTGCTCTTCAGTGTTTAGCGAACACGTGGGATCTGTCCCCAGCATGCTTGTGAAGGACTTCAGCTCTGACGTCTTGACTTTCTGGATTTTGAAGGGGGAGGCTGCAACGCCGGGCTGGGACAATTGGTCGGGATGAATCTGTGGTTTGGGAAACCCCAGTTCCGAAGCCCCAGAAGCCATTTCTTTTTTCCTAGCTTGTCCTGCTGACTCCATCGATTGTGCGGAGAACAATTCCCTCTTTGGAGCGGAGGTAGAAAGAAAGGTTTTTGCATCAGCGGCCACAGAGGCATCGTCTGCCTGCTCACTTTGAGTCACAGGAGATGTGCAAGATTTTGATTTCAAAGCGACATTTCCATTCAGTTCAGCGCTGTCTTTAGGTCTTGCGTGAGCACTTTGAAGGCTGAAGGTGGGCAGACTCTCTCTCTTGGTACTGAGACAGCTGTCTGAAGAGCCGTCCGAGTGTCCTGGCATGTCAGAAGACGAGACCTGAGCCACAGCGGGAGCTGGGGAGTCACTCACTGCAGGCATTTGACCTCCTGGTTGAGCTACAACATCACTTCCCGCTGCAAGGGCTTCAGAGAGGGTGGCTGTGGAGACACTGTGAGAGAAGTACCCACTGGAGGCTTCACTCAGAGGACTCGGAGGTCCTTCCTGGGAGTCCTGCGCCTGCGTGTCTCCTGTGGGCTGCTGCAAAGGCACTTTAGGGGTCTTTTCCGGACTCTTGTCCAACTCAGACGTCTGCACCGCAGTTTCGAATGGCTGTTTCCCTACTTCCTCTTGATTAATCTGAAACAGAAGAGGACAGGGACCGTGGAGCTCTGTTATCCAAAATATCTGGGCTAAAAGGATACATAGAAGGCTTCTGGGAAGTACTAAGGCCTCCAGCTTATCTAAATCCCTGTGTAGCTGCAATGTCCAGAAGATGCAAGCTGATCCCAAGTCAGCTTTGCAAACCTGGTAGGATTGTCAGCTCATTTCTTCCATTAATAAGAAAAGTGTCGACTAAAAGAAATACGTTCCCCAATATTTACTGAAAAATTATTTATATTACAGGAATGGTCATTTGCTGTTTGAATAGCAGGATTTATATGAAATGTGAAACAGCCATGATCTATAAGTCTCTCTCAGTTATTTGGCTTAACTCTCAGGACTGATAAATCACGCCTCTCCAACTAAACCGTCATTTATGTCCCCGTTTCCAAATGCCATTCCCACCTCAACGCCGCCAGCGCCACACACTTTCAGAGTATGAAATTAACTGCACCTCGTGAGATTAACAGCCCATTTTAGTGATGTATTTCTTGGCTGTAAAGTTTACTAAATCTGATAGATCAATATCTTTTGCCAGCACATGTACTCTAAAAGATTAGGATGTCTCTAAATCTCTTGGGGAGGGAGGGAGGAGGCTGCTAATGTGAAGGGGCGGGGGGGGGGAAGTGGTTGGAGGACGGCAGATTCGTACATACCCTGTCTTAACTCTCAGCTGTACATTTTTGTTTACTGTTCAAAATTTTGTGGTTTATCCCATCTAGTGGTTAAGCGTCCAAAACTAGAGGATTTTCACCTTATTCTGAAGTACTTTTTCCACTGGAAACGTACGCGGCATTTGAAGAAAGAGGGATTTGGTTGAATTACAGGAATTTCAGAACCAAAGGCTAGCTTGCTATTGCTATGTGAAATGTAATACAGAAAACTTACTTGAAATATTCCTGCGGATTAAAGACGTATTTTTAGCTTTTCTATGGAGAGGATGGTGTACACGTGGACTCTGGAGCTCCGCTCTTTCCTTGGGTTTTCCCTTTTAAGCGTTCAGATTAACACCCATTTTGCTAAGACAATAAAAGCCCAGTGGGAGCAAGCTGATGTGCTACTCATAAGACAGAAGTTCTGCTGAACTGTGGGAGATCATAGGGTCTATTTTCTCTCCGGCTTAGCAAGAGCCTTTTTTTCACACCGATATAATGAATTGGCTTGAAATGTAAAATGGAGAATTAAGCTCAACACTCAGAATAACATCAGAGCCCAGCAATTTGCCTTTAAAGCAGCAAAACAGCTAAATTTGAGCTAGTTAACCGCTAATGCAATCCTATGGTTAAGCGGGCTTTTAAATATTAAAGCATAACCGACAACATAAGGGGAGATTTTACCCGAACTTAAGAAAACAAAGCAACATACACTGCATTTAGTTGTCTCTCAGTGAAGCAACAGAAGTGCAACAGGCTTTCAGTAGCTAACCCAGCTCCTGGGTTTTACCACCTCTGGTTTCCAGGCACGTGAGGATGACAATCGTACCATGACATCCTGGGATGTGCTTACCTGTTTTATCTTCGCAGCGCTGGCATCGGTACTGGCAGACTGAACCATAATTCGTGGGACAGCCTGCAGGAATGAAAAAAAAAACCCCAGAGTGTCGTTCACTTTAAGGATTCAATATTGTCAAACCGGTAAAACGGTACAACTGACATTTGAAATTTTGGAATCCCAAACAAACCTTTGCCACGAAAGCACAGAGCATTGCTATGTTATTGCATTCTGACGGCGTACGCTGAAGGGGTAAAAACCTTAACCAAGGCATCCCTGAATTTTAACACATAAGCAGCTACAAGTATAAATTCACAGTGTACAGAATTTTCTTTTATACAGTCGGTCAAAGACCACTGAGAAAACAGACAGCAAAGAGATCTGAGGTCATACTGGCCTGGCTAGTGAAATCCTCAGCTTCAGTCCGTCTCCAAAACTCTTTCTCCATCTCCAGCATCTTAATTCGGTTTAGATTTTAGCATTATTGGCTTTAAGTCAAAAAGGAAGCCAGAAACAAGATCTGTGCACCCTCTTTTCAAAGAGGGCATCCCCAGTGCCTGCTGGAGTGAGGAGTACATGGGCCATTTGCTAATCACAAGAGACTGGGCCTGTGCCAGAAGAACCACTTCTGTGTTTCAACAGTATCTTCTCTTCTATAGCATGGGGCTTCATATGAAGGCATCGGCAATAAATGTCCCTCGCTTGCTCCGTATTCAGGTTTTTATGTTAAAGATTTGAAATAATCACTTTCCTAAGACTGCAACAGCAAATTGTGACACTTGACTATAAATCTTAGGCTAAGCTGTCAACTTGGGCTGTCACGCACTGTTGACACAGGACGGAAAGGGACCACCAGTTCCACGGAGAACCTGGGGAAAGGGAAGCATGAAGAAAAGGAGAGAGCAGAAAAAGGCAGAAACATCTCTCTTTAGCACTGTTAAATAACGTACTGCAAGCGGAGGTTCATACTTGCAGGGAAAGAGCCCTTTAAGGGCGACATATTATACAATTTGGGAACAGTCTGGGTTTTTTTCTCCAAGGGATTTGAGAACTCCTTCTGTAGAAATATGCAGGCCGTGCTCATCTCCGAGACAGCTCTTTCCAGAATTCGACAGTCTGTTTAACGAACTGAAACCTTGAAGCTACTCTTCCCTTGCGCCCCTTCTGTGTACAGTAAAGCAGGAATATGACTGATCTTGTCCCAGAAAGAAACAAATGTGGCAGAAAAGAACAGCTATTATTTATACAGAGATTGCCAGGCATTAAATAAAAACATGGATGTTCAAGGTGAAAAATAAAGAGAGAAAAGATGGACAAAAATTCCAACAGTGGATCAAAATAACGTTTTATAAAGACATTAAAGCTTCAGTTCAATAAAAGCAAGCAGGAGGGGAGGGGTTTGCTTGTCATTAAACCTGCTAATTGAAAGTACCCACTGAAGCGGGGTTCAGAGCAAACTGTTCGGGTACACAAGGTATCGCATTTTGAGATCCTTACTAGGACACGCTCTGGGGCTCCAGGAAGCAGATGGTGACCCGAATCAGAACAAATCAATGAAACCTAAAAATAAACACAGCTTCAGGGCTCGTGATCCAGGGGTTTTCAGACACCTCGTACTCCAGAACTTCAGCTTCCTTTGGAACAAAGTGTCAATCTTCTAAGACAAAAGCATTAACCTGAAAACAGCTGTAGTACTGACTTGTGACCGAGTCCAGAGGTAGCTTAGAGCAATGAGGTGCCTGAGTGCTCTGACCCGTCCTAAGTGTGAACTCAGCCAAGTGTTTCACTTTAACGAAGACTAGAGAGGAGCGGGATTCCCTTTCTTAGGAGAAAACCCTGCGAATTTTACGTTTAATAGAAGCTTATCACGGTGTTAAGGGGAGCGGAGTATTTGGCAGAACGCTTACTCTCTCCTCTTCAACCATCTTTGAACCATGGGTTGGTCCACCTAGGGAGTGCAAAGCCAAGCTATTAAATATCATCTTCTAATGAAAAAAATATCTGTAATCACAAGGCGTTAGGGCTAATCCCTAGGCAGGCACTTGCACAGCACTTTAAACCTTTTGCGGAGGTGCAGCTGAACCTCAGCGAGAAGCCAAGGCTCTTGAATTCAAATTATCCTAGTTAAATATCTCCATGGTCCAAAGCACTGCATTTTGGCATCTCAGAGAGGCTGCGCAAAGCAAAAGCACCGTCCTTGTTGCTTCCACGCTACTGTTTGTGACCTGATGTAGCAGGGGAAACAGCCTTTTTCAGCAGACCTTCTATCAGGGGCTAAAGCCAGCTCCAGGCTCTCACGCTGGCACTGTAACACAACTTGATCTTTTTGCCCCGTTTCCTCCCGGTATACGCGCCATCTCTGGGAAGCGCTCTGAGGTCTAGCATTATTATCCAGAGGAAAGCACTCAGAATTGGAATAAGAAAAAGCATTTAAAGATATTTCTCAGTTCCTTTGATTTCCTTTTCTCTCTTTAAAACAAATAAACGTAGGAAAGTGTTTGTTGGGGTTCTTTATCTCTCAAAAACCTTCAGTCTCACCGCCTGTAAATCCATGAAATCTAAAAACCCAGTTGATATCAAATAGCAAAAGAAAGAAAGCCGTTACAGTTTAATCATTCCTCATCAAGTTCTTCTCCCGAAAGGATGATGAATCTCAAAACCGCAATAACTTTGCCAAGCAATGTTTAGAAAAACAGGGAGGGGAAAAAAAAAAAGCAATTATGAGAAGTGGCACTTGCCCAACTTTGGTGTCGACAAGAAACAGATGGGCAGAAACACCCTCGCTGGGGTAGCGAGGGTACCAAAACACATCTTTGTTATGAAACGTAGTCAAGTTACTTGGGGGGGGTGGGGGGGGTGGGCGATACTGAAAACAATGTGGTTGACTATCTGCGAAGACATTTACTGGATGAGAAATATTTCTGAATCAAGAGCCAAATTCTGTCATTAAACATTTGTAGATAGCGGCTGCTAAACTAGACATATATATTTACCCAATGGCAAAACATGACCCTTTTACAGTGATAATTTTTGGCACAGTTTCTTCAAGCAAGCTGGCAAAATACGGAGTAAGAGAGAACATGAAAGAGATTTACTTTAAAGCCTCTTTGAATCTTTGCAGAACAAAAATTGTCTTTCTCCTAAGAGCTGCTACTCTGTGCAGGGAGTTTATAAGGATTTCCAGGAGTTCGTATTCTCTGGTCAGACGCGAGGTCAGTTTGCACGTACTTTAAGGCAACCCAAAGCCATGTAGTTACTAGTGATTCGAGTAATCTGGAGACCAACCTGGTACGTTGGTGAGCTTGAACGGGAAAAGCAAACGTGCATCTCACCCCGCTTACAGAGGCATCAAAATTAATCCTAAACGAACGCTTTTTCATAGTATGTATTATGTATCTGTAACGGCAATCTCTTCAATGAGCTCAGAAAGACACAGTTGGTATTTCTATGTCATTAAACATTTCATAAAATGCCTTTGACAGTGGGGACTGATAACTTCAGAACAAAGCTTTCCGACTTCACGTCACTGGATGAAAACCCTTCAACGTTAACACCCGATATGCAGAAGATCAGTGGCAGTGAAAGAACAGACTGGGCCAGCGTCCACAAGAATCACAGAATGTGTTGGGTTGGAAGGGACCTCTAAAGGCCATCTAGTCCGACCCCCCTGCAGTGAGCAGGGACGTCTTCAACTAGATCAGGTTGCTCAGAGCCTCATCAAGCCTGGCCTTGAATGTCTCCAGGGATGGGGCCTCCACCACCTCTCCGGGCAACCTGGGCCAGTGTCTCACCACCCTCATTCTAAAGAACTTCATCCTAATGTCTAATCTAAACCCACCCTGCTCTAGTTGAATCCTAGAATCATCCTCCAAGCTCCAGAAAGGGTTTAGCCAAGGTTATCATTGGTGCTATCCTCAAAGGGCATTATCAGAAAACTTGCACCGCTCTTGTCTGTGCGTTGCCATCCGCAGACAGGAGCGACAGAGCTCAAGGACTGTCACGCTGACAGCGCAATGTTCACAGCACCATTTAAAAGCAGCTACTGGACACCTCTGCAGCAGGGCATAACAGTTGCTTCCTTACATGTAGATTTAAATCAGTTTTGAGCACTCGGGATAAAATACTTTCACAAGACGCACACAGCAACGCAGTAAGAATTCTGAAGCTCCTGTACATAGCCCAAAAAGTTGAATCTATTTTAAAAAGGTCCCCCCAACAATATTGCTCTCTGCCCTTGATTTTAAAATCATTTTGAAGTCATTAATAATTCAAATAAAAAAATCTCCCGCATTCCAAAAGGACATCTGAAACCCAGGTACAGGTTTGTTGGTTTTTTGGTGTGTGTTTGTTTTCTTCTCTGTGCATTTAAATATTAACCCGAACAAAAGCCTCCTATTCCACCTTCCACATGCGGAACATTTCAGCCTGTAAGAACACTTTTGAATTCCACATTTCTAATATACTGTATGCAAAATTAACCATACCATTTTCTATGCAGTTAAATGACTTCATTCCTAGGGCCGGGCAGATTAAAAGGGTAATTCATAACCATTTTCAAGTTGGTTCATAAAGAAGTTTCAGTGGTTTTCTCCAAGAACTTTAAAAGCCAGTTTTCCATACGCGTTCTCATTAAAAACTATTTGTATGAGGATGATAGCAAAAACTGAACTCAGAAAGAAATCAAAACACTAACAGCTCAAGCACAAGAACTAGACACGTATGAGCTCAGCTGGCCACAGAGGATCTGTCGAGCTATGCTGACTATAGCATCCAGGCGATTCTTGATTTGAAACTCTGAAAAAAGCCTTCGAGATTTTATATAAGGTTCTCCGAGGCCACATTTTTTACATTTGATTAAGGAATGTCGGTTCTAGCAATTACACTACGCCCCATGCACATCCACGAAACTGTTATTTTTTAATGCACTGCCAGAAAAAGGCTTTTGTCTATTTAGATAGCTTTTCATTAACCGCATTTCATTATTTTTTAAGATTAATTACTGCATCAGAAGGTGGAAGAGAAAAAATGAGAGCTGCCCTCTCCGTGTGTCGCATGTCTGTGTTTCTATCCCACAAACCCAAAATTCATTACATTCCAATAGTTTATTATTTTTTTTAACATAGCTGTGACTCGAGATCTCTCATTTAAGCCACGTGCTAACAGAAAGACACCCGAGCATCCAACAAGGTTCTCGAGTACGAAGGTGACCAAAATCCGCTTACCAAATGCACGTTGGTCAGAGGAACGTGCTTCTGCCGCAGCAATGTCAAAAAACCAGAAACCGAAATTTAATATGTACATTTTTAACGTCAGCACCCAACGATGCCCTAAAATGTAATTACACGGGCAGTTCCTGGAGATCAACAGGGTCATAAGGCAAAGAACAGAAATTCTGCTTGGTGCACACTATGAAAGCCTCAGCATCTTAATAAAAAAAGACAAGCCTCAAGAGCATGTACATAATGTAATTAAGCACAGAGAGGTGAAACACTGATTCTCCATCCACCTGCAGATTTCACACGAGTATTTTAAACTTTTCCCCACCAGCAACGTTTGGTAAGGCTTTAAATCTTGCACGCTGCGGTAATAAGCTTTTTAAAGAATAGACTAGGAGAATAAAAAAGCAATTCCATCAGTCCGAAAATGTTTAAATTGTTGTGTTTTTTTTTTTTTTATTTACAGACTACTAGCAATTAATTTGAAGGCATCAGATAATGGAGAAAATAGGCATTTTCTAACTTAAAAGTATATAAACAGCTTCATCAGAAACCAATCTTTTAGGTACATAAACAGCTTCATCGGAAGCCGTTCTGCTAGTTACATAAAGAATCCTATTATGCCAAATTAATTCAATCTAACTAATTAGAGAGCAGGAAGTTCTTTCAATTATTTTATGTGCTGTCTGAGAAACACACTTGAATACGAGAGCAGATTTCATTAATTGCGGTTCATTATTCTCCAGATTAGTTACTAAACTTGCATCAGAAGGTCAAAGACAGCGATTTTGTTAGCTGCCACCTTGACTGGGGTGTCTCTGCCTTTCTGAAACTCAGGCAGCCCCTGACTATAAACAAAACCAGCATTTTGTCAAGATAACTTTTGTACGTGCTCGCTTACTTTAAGGCTGATGCCAGCCTGAGCAACGGCGCGCGACTGAAACAACAAGCTGCTGAAATAATAAAAAGGTACTTTCAGAACTCCATCTTCCGTTTCCTCGCACAGCATCGGAGATTCGGTAACGCACCCACTCGGGGAGCTGCTCGGTCACGATGAACTTAACTTCAGCTATAAACTGGGAAAAAGGTTAAGTACTGCTCCCTTGGAAACGATGCTCAGAAGCGCTAAAATCAAGTTAGCCGTAAGACCCTGCTTACAAGGCGCAGCAAACCAAATCTCACGCTTGCTGCGGAGATTTACGGCCATCTAACCCTGATAATTTAACTATAACATACTGGAGATTTAATACAACAGCAGGGCCACCCGTCTAGTTCGAGATGGTTCACCAGCATTTTTCCAGAACGGGTTTTAATGCCACTAGAGAATTAAGTACTCTCAAATAACGTAACACTGAAAAGGGAGCTTGACAAGAACTTTGGAAATTCTCTTTCACTGTAGTTGTTTGATGAACCAGGAGAAACTAATAAACTCATCCACTTCGCTTTTTAGTATTTATGGTCAAAAACCTGTTATTACGTATCTGCTTGTTTGCTTTTAAGCCAGGAAAGGATGATTTAGATCTTTCCATTTGCTTTGTAAAGCATTCCTTTAGTCATTTCTACTCCTGAACCTCTCCCAAGTTGTTGTTTACGCCATCAGAAGTCCATCAGTTCCCAGTTAGGGGTCAGATTCCTTTACAATTACAGCCAAAAAAATCCTTTTGGCTTTGCCTTTTTGTAGTTTACCACCTACTCTCACCTCGCACATTCATTTATGTCCCCTGCCACCGTGCATCGAAGTTTTATCCTCCCACAGAACTAAGATGCATTGTTCTGCACCACCCGAGCCTCAGAAATAATCATTTTTTGTGTCCTCTCCGTTGCGCGGTTTACTGCGGTTCCGCAGGAGTTACTGCCCCGCTGTCCTGCTCCGGCGGGTTAGCAATAAGGTGTTAAATCCGATTGCCAAGCACTGACCCCTACAGCAGCCCCGTCACCCTCCCAGTACAACGGCCATTCATCACCGCCACCGTTTAAATTCTTCTGCCCACATTTGCATCATTATAAAGGAACAGCAAGAAAGCTGACGAGACATGATATTTATGACGTTCAAGCCAGTCTCGCTACGACGGCGGGTATTTAGCGGGAGTGAAGCTCTCCGTCCTTACCGACACAGCTGTGAAGAATATCTACAAACCCCTCAAACCAGTGAGGTGGATTTGTAACACAATTGACTTGTTCTAACTAAAAGGAGCGAATAATTTCAAGATTTCATTTTATCACGCAGATCCAGCGGTCATGGAAAAACTGAAGTCGCTCTCCAATGCAACCGAGCATTGAAACATCACATGCTCCTGTTCATATATTATATACAGTATTATATATTAGCTATATTATATAATATTTATATATTGTTATATATTTATACATTAGTTTCTATACAAAGCAGAAAGAGCATTTTCACCTCCTGTTAAAAACGCTTTGCCATCGTGATCCGACTACTTGAGTTTGCACAGTAATCCACAATATAAATTAAGATGTCTTTAAATAGATGTCTTTGTAGTTTGAAAACTGACTTCAAGACGAATAATGCAAGGCTGATCTTGAACAGTGGGAAGGAGTGGGAACAGGTGGTTAGACTAGAGGCAGGAAATTAGGCCCCGCTTCTAATCTCAGCTCTCATTGATTCACTAAGAATTCAAGAAGATGTGAAAGGCTCTCACGGCAATTGTAAAGAGCGCCTATTTGCATCTTTCCATACCCGAATGCCTTTAAAGAAAGCCACTGTCTTCATTTTAATTCTCTAAATTTCGTAGAGGAGTAAGTTTACCCGATCCCAGTCTCGACACTGAGGCTGCTGTAAGCAAAGGGCAACATGAAAACGGAAAGCGTTAAATTAGGTAAGATATGGGAGTAAAATTTGCTGCTTTTATTACTTTGTAGAGAATAAAACCAGAGGCAAATTAAAAATATTTTAAATCTGCCTTATTTTCATTTGTGCTATGCCTGTGATAAGTTACTTTTAAAAATATTTAAGTGTCAGTGTATTTAGTTGTGCTCTATTTATTTATTTAATATTTCACTGTACTTCTACAATGACAAATCAACTCCCTGTAGTCCTGGGACATTCTTGTTTAGTTGGAGCAAACAACGGAACAGAATGTCTGGATCCAACCACAACAAATAGTTGCTTGGGGATTTTAGGGTCTATTGTGCTTTGTTTTGAGAAAAATATCCTTTAAAACATTTGCCTTCATGTCAAGGGGTGAGGAAAGGTCTAAGTTAACAGGTGACGTGCTTCCAGAACCCCAGATGCCCAAACAAGATGACAGCGGAGTTAGTTGGATGAAGCACGGACAGAATGGACTTCCGCAAACTTCAACAAGCGAGATCTGGCTCCAGATTTATCTTCAAAACAGTTTGTTAAATCTTCCAGACTTACACTATAGAGGACTATTCCTTTATAAATAAACTACAGCCTCTCAAATAAAGGAGATCATATTATTTATATGGGATTATGTATTTCATCTGGTTTCTTTAAAAGACAGTAGCTTTTTCTAGTCTGCTTGACCACGCAATTGACTGCCCAGAGCACAGAAGCCACATCATCTGGACCAGGTGGAATTTTGCAGCACAGCATCCAAAAAAAAAAAAAAAGAGAAAATCAAATGCTCCTCTGACACGAGGAATAGATAAGGGAATGAACAAAAGCACCCGTCCAAAGCGCACAGCAGAAGATGGTAAAAGGTGACAGGAGCCGGGGCGAGGGGCGGGAGGGAACGGTATATGAAATAACGAATTAAAAATAGAATTACATTTTCCTCTTGGCAATACACAAACAACCCTAAGTGCACTTCATAAATTTTACTATTGTTGCTCCAAGTGGTATTACCATAAATCACGCTGGTAGCGTACTTGGCACTTTTAAAAAGCCGAGTGGGCTGAGTGTGTCAATAAGTTTAAACAGCTCCGCTCTCCCTGGACAGAACGGAGGGGAAATGCATCACGAGGCTTTACTATGACTAAAAGCTTAGTTCGCACTGCAACAACATATAAAATAGCACTTTGCCAGCGAGTCTAACAGCACTCACCGATATTACTGCATGGCCGATCTGATTTAATGTTTTACCTGCTGTGCAAGAGGAGAGGTCTGCCTGCCCTTCTTCTCGTCTCTAACAGGGAAGAGAGACTTCAGCAGCTTTGGCATCTGAGGCACAAAGGACTTCACAGGATTCAGGTAGGAAGCAGCCAGGCTACCAATGCCTGTTGGAAAAATTCCAAAATGAAAACAGTTACGCTTTGGGGAAAGGAAAAGAAAAAAAAAAACCCAAACCAACCCAAAACCCTCTAAAAAACATGACAAAACCGTTATCATTTTAGTCTAAGATGACATCTCCCAGTGGTCAAAGCATTATCCAAGGAAAAGCATTGAGTGCTTGCTCCTCCCTCGAAAGGGATACATGAATTTGGGTAGGTCTTAATCTCTGGCCCCAGCATACGGAATATTTTTTTAATCACATGGTGTGAAAAAGCTTGTTGTTTGCAATTGGAAATGTAAAATACTTTGTAACTTGCAGAAGCAGGAAAAAAAAACCAAACCCAAGGAGCAAAATTGAAAAAGGATGCCTATATAGCACACCATTTCAACACCAGTTACAAAACTTACGGGAAATAAAAGATGAGAAGATCCAAGTTAAGGAGAAAGTTAGGGGCGTTCAACTCTCCTCACTCCTACTGCCATTTTATCTGAACTACTCCCCGCTTGGGAAAACCTAGTTAGACATACAAAACATCACCGCTACGGATCTCTATGCTCTCAGTTATCTATTAGGCACATCTGTCGCAAAATATCCACCCAGTTCCAGTGCTGCTTATTTCCTAAAACATTAGCAGCCTCACTGTCTTTGCTGTTTCGTTCATGTAACAGATAGCATGTTCTGAGCTCAGCAAACTTTTGGCTTTAAATAAAGAGATACTGAGATAAAGACTGCATCTTCAGGCAAGTTTAACCATGCGGCATTTACCACTTGGCAGAACTAGTACCAGATTTAAAGGGAAGGCTAGTTAGAGTTGTCTAGAGCCTGAGTAGCTTTGCCACAGCTGCTAAATGTTCACAGAGAGGAAACTGTTCAGCCTGGAGAAGAGAAGGGAGACCTTATAGCAGCCTTCCAGCACCTAAAGGGGGCCTACAGGAGAGATGGGGAGGGACTCTGGATCAGGGAGGGGAGCCATAGGATGAGGGGGAATGGTTTTAAACTGAAAGAGGGGAGATTTAGATGAGAGATCAGGAAGAAATTCTTTGCTGTGAGGGGGGTGAGCCCCTGGCCCAGGTTGCCCAGAGAAGCTGTGGCTGCCCCATCCCTGGAGGGGTTCAAGGCCAGGTTGGACGGGGCTTGGAGCAACCTGGGCTGGTGGGAGGTGTCCCTGCCCAGGGCAGGGGGATGGAACTGGATGATCTTTAAGGTCCTTCCCAACCCAAACCATTCTGTGATTCTGTGAAAACCAGGCTGGATGGGGTATTGAGCAATCTGGTCTGGTGGGAGGTGTCCCTGCCCAGGGCAGGGGGTGGAACTGGATGATCTTTAAGGTCCCTTCCAACCCAAATCATTCTATGATTCTATGAACTGCATGGACATTGCTCTGGAGGAGAAATTTCTCTGCATCTCTGAAAGCAGCTCAGCTTTAGGAAAGCCCTTACCTGGATCAGGAGAGTGGTTTTGCTGCCCAGAGCCCGGCAGAGAGGTACGAGATGGACTAATGCCTCTACTGGAATTTGTGACCCCTTGGGATACATCTTGCTGACTCTCCCATCGTCCCTAGGGAAAAAAAAAAAAAAGTTACATTTTTCAAAGTTAGCACACCAGCAAGAATACAGCAACACTTACACACCACACCAGCCCGCACAGCCCCTTTGCAAAGTTCAGAACGCACAGAGCTGAGGAAAGACCCTTCCCCAGAGGCCCTTTCAGTTGAGACACCCAGTCCTGCAAAGACAAGCACCCTCAGCTCCCATCAGCATCAAGGCACATCAAAAGTCTACATATAGACCTTAAAGCTATGGTATTTCACTCAATTGCGCAGCTGTGTTTTTGGAAGTTACAACCAGGTGAAAAGTTACAGCCATTGAAAATAAATTAGTCCTGTCTGCCCAGAATTCCTAAATATTTTGCATATCTGCTCAGAAAGTGGTCACAAGTGATCTTCGGAGTGATATAGTGATCACGAGTGATATAGGAGATCTTAAGGCAATTTAATCACAAATCTGGATGTAGAGAGTGTCAGAGAGAAGGGGTGAGGACAGACAGAGCTCTCAACAAGAAAAGAAATAGGATCTTGGACCCCAAGGCTGGATGTTAGTGCCTGGGGTCAGAGAATGGACGAGCTGATCAGATCAGGAGGAAGCAACCGTAGCACTGCAATTTTTCTAACAGCCTGGAAAAGAGTGAGATGGAATACACGACCACAAGCTGCGGATACCAGAGCTAAGAAAAAGATTAAGTAAAGACAGGTTAGAGTTTTGACATGGTTAGTGAAGATGAAACATGACGATTTTCAGACCTGCAAGAGTCTGTGTAGTGTAGGTAGGAAGAGGTAGGAAGAAACAGTGACCAAGAGGGTGGCGGGCCATCTGCCTACCCAAGGCCCCAGAATTCTCTAGTTGGGTTTTCACATGGATCCCAAGGGAGGTACACAACATTCTGCACACGGGGTGTGATTTCTCTCCCTTTTACAAAGGTCCACTGTGGTTTTATGTCTTTCATCTCGACTGAAAAGCCAGAACTGGCTGAAACGGCAACGTCTCTTGGCTAACGGGAAGAATCTCCAAGCCAGTATTTCACACCAGTGCACGACTACCAAGAATCCAGGGGCCAGAAAGTTTGTTCCTAACTCTGTCATCTCGATACGGAAAATCTTGTACAGATTTGCCTGCAATGATTACGCTAAGTGACTGGCCAGAGGGTCTCTCTGCTGCAAGTTTTCTGTGGATACAAGAGAGTATACTGCTTCACCAAACCGAGCACCACGTTAGGTGTGCAGCGCTGAAATGTCGGCACCGAAATCCACGTGGTTGTCCTGCAAACTTCTGATAGGGGCACGCTCACAATGCCTGTCAAAGCTGCTCCTTCACACTGCTAAAGAGTAGGCGCTAATAAAGCCGTACGGCGCTAATTTACTTAATTTATAGGAGATCTTACGGCGTATCCATTTAGAGAGCCTGGTCTCAAATGCTACAAGAAGTCTTGGTGTCTTGTAGAAAAGTGTTGTCCTACTCAGGTAGCAGAGTGCCCTCAGGACTACAAGCTTGCAAAGTTTCACCTTTCCAGAAAGAGCGGTTACAAAGACAGGATGGTGCAGCCCAAACCGATACAAACTGAAGTCTGATCCCACTTCTGGTAAAGAGTTATGCTGTGGCTGGTACAATAGCGGTACTTGTCTGGATTATATTGCATCTGCATCTGAATATTCCTTGTCCTTTTGAAGGACGTAACAGAAATACTTTCACAAAGAGATGGTCCAGCAAACATACTAGAAAGGAATCACAAGGGATGGGCAGACCTGCTACATCCCAGACCACAAGTTTCATGTATTTTTTCTTGGGGGAAGAAGGGGAAATGCACCTTTTCAAGAAGCTTCACGCTGTTGGATGCAAGGAAATAGTCCGACCTTGAACAGAAAAATGACAGGCAGCTAAGCTAATCTTAACTGTAACTTGAAGTCATGAATGTTTCACAAATAATAAATAAGCCAGGATAGGAGGAATAGATTTCTCCAATGGGTTGAAGGTCACACTGAGCAGCCCAGAGCAAAAATCGTTTCCATTTGGATCTATAAGTTAGTCCCATAGTAGCTCTCCTGCTTTGAATAGCAAGTAAGTTGCGTTTTTGCAGAGCAGCACCCGCCTTCAGACGTCTACCAGCTAACATCCGAATTATTAGACGGAGAGACAACAGGCGCTGTTTCTGTGAAGTAACATTCGGGATACCTAAAGACTAATGGATGTCTGAGTTGACTGGAGACAGCCATCCCGAATGTCAAAACTGATGCGAGCCAGGCTGGGACTAGCAGCAATACCAGGGGTTTGTTTAGTCTTGTATTTTTGAGGACTTTGGTGTTTAAACCCTTCTTGAAAGCTCCCTGCTCTACCAGCGTGGCTGACAGAGCTCTTCTACCCACACCTTAAGCCCCCAACTTAAGCATTATCTTTGACCTGCGACTCATTTATGTCTTACACACGTCAAAAAGTCTGGAAAATTCTTTCCACAAAATGCTTCTATGTAACGGTCTTTCCTATTCCACTGCCCAGAAACTCTTATTCAGGCTTTTGCTTTCTTGAGTTCCAGCTAGCGTAGGCTTCTTTCCGGTGGCCTTACCCCATGCACTCTTACCCCCCTTATATCCATTCAAAATACTGCTTCAGACACTTCAGTTTGCAGGAGAAGAGTCAAAACGTGAGAAAAGAGTTCATACTCTATCCAAATGGGGAAAATATCTCAGCACAATTCAGTATTTTTTGAATGCACCAGCTCAGTGGTGCCGACGGAGTTTTTAAAAAAAATAATAAATAGAAGACTATTTGGTGGGAAGTCGTCACAAGACTCAATCTGGAAATACCGTTTGGTTTTCCTGCCTTCGGTCTGGTCTGCAATCAGCCTGGTTGATGTTGGCATTAGGTTAAGAAAAAGAATTATGGAAGAGCGCAAAGCATCCGCAGGCTTCTTTTTTGGAGGACGTAGCACGGCTTGAATAGCGTTACTTTTGGATCTTGGGATAACGATCCACTTACTAACGACAAACGGACAAAGGTGATGTTTTAATAATTTTCTATCTATAGGCGAAGTCTAAGTGCTTCTGGAGACCACAGAGACGTAAGCAACAGAAAGACTATTACAGGAAAGTTCCCTGGCTCGCTAGGACACTGACTCAACGCAGGTAAGGAGCGACTGAATCATTTTCTGAATCACTATTTGTTGAGTCAGAAGCGCCCTGCATTGACCGTCCCAACAAAAATAACTTCAGGCAAGTATCTTACTTTCTAGATCTGTTTGGAGAACGACTGAAAATTGGAGTAGGGAAGAAACAGAGCAAAACGTTTTAAAAACGTTCATTCTGTACAGACAGAATGGCAAGATTTGGTGACTTTTTCCTTAGGAAAAACTTTTTTCTTAGGATCTTTAGGAAATTTTTGCTTCAGCCTTTATATTACGGATGAGTACATTTTCTACATAATTTTAACTTAATGTTCTACATTTCGCCAAGTTAAATAAAATGCAGGTCCCGCGAACAGGAATTTGAGGAACTGGAGAAAAGGATTTGTCTGGCCATATACTTAAAGCGTGTTGGGTTTTTAAATAACGCTTGCTTTGGAGGGAGTGGAAAGATCATCCTTTTAGACTGAAGCTCACGTTTGTTAGGGGTAATGGGAGCCTCAGTTCTGAGATGACAGCAAACCATTAAAAAGCAGGTAAATGAGGGCAACGGGTGGAGAAGCATTTGCGAAAGAAAATACCGAAGGCAACTAAAAGGGTCAACCGTCATGTGAAGAATCTGCAGAGGCAAAAGGCAGTTCATGAATGATTGATTTTACTAAACTGGACTGAAAGATAACCCACCTCAATCTCACAAAAAGAAAAAAAAAGTTGTAAGAATTATTAACTATATTAACTTGATGAAGTTCCCAAGTTTCGCATGTGCATGTTCTATAGCACTCTCGCGTGATTGCTTTGTGCATTCACTAACTGAAACGCTTAAAAGTCTAAGCCACTGGTATTATTTAAATGCTGTGAGTCTTTCCTCTATCGAGAAGGGTGGTGAGAGAAAGGAAGGAAGCTTGTAAATCATTTGCCCAGAGGAGCCATCATGTCATGAATATATTTGGTCTCTGCCAAGTGACCAAACAGAGGTCAAGTGACTTAATTTAACAAATCAAAAATAGCCACCGGAAGAATGCATCTCCCTTGATGTATTTTGATACAGAGCTGTTTATAAAGTCTTTTATTTCTATAATACCTTCTCCTCCTTCTCCTCTGCCTTCCCTTCTTCCACACATCCTCCATGAAAAACACCAGGGAATTTATTTCAGGTCAGCACCACCGCACACAAAATCTTTAAGAGCAAATATGGGTGATCACTACCTAAGTCATCTGTAGGCTTTACCTGACAACAATTCTTTTCTTGAAGTTGACAGACCATTAAAATGCTGCCACTGGGTAAGAGAAATGAACAGTTCTTGTGTTTTATTATTTTAGCGGTTCAGAAAAGGCGTAGGAAAAGGTGACCATGTAGCACTTAAATCTAAGCATACAGCTGGGACAAAAGGCACTTGTTCTCATGAACAGCGAGATTATTCAAATTGATCTACATGGTACCAATTGGGTGAAAAAACTCTGGTTCCCAGTAAAACCTGAAGGTTAAGTGGCACACTCGGGTCTTACGCGGTTTTTGGATAGAAGGCTTTTGAGCTACAAACTGCTGGGAAAGGAAGGCTGACTGCCAAAGACAGAATGGCTATTGTGCTGACGTATTTTAAGAACAACTCATGAAATTTTTCATCAGTACGTGCCTATCGTCTGAAGACCACCTGTAAAAAGTCAGAGGTGCCTTCCATTCTTTCTGCATCTGATTCATCCAGCTTAAGTCAACTGAATTTTTAAACTTCCACTGCAAGCACCCTGGAATGTGAAAATCCAGCTCAGTATCTTATATCACCACTAGGAGACTATACTCCTGCATCGCCTGACACGTGCTCATGTGCAAGATGAAATAAAATCCATCTCACTCTCCCGTAACCATAGCTGTAGTGATAACAGGAGTAAAAATTGGCTTTTCCTCATTTAAGCAAGCAGATATAACTTCGAGGTGAGACCAAATGCAGTCCTGCTAACCTAATACGAAACATCCGCGAGACTGTCTTCTGAAGTAAATTTACAAGGCATCTCCTTGCCTTCTCAGCCAGTTAGGTAGCTTCATCTTATGAGTTATTATTAAAAAAAAAATCCCAATGGTGACTTAAACATTTCACACGAATGCATATCTCAGTGTGAGAGTCATCCTGCTCTTTGGAAGCTCTCTGGGGTGTCAGTACACAGAAATATTCTTCAATGTTTTCTTTCAAAATGTGCCAAACTCACACCTCTGCTCCAGTCCTGGAGAGAAGGGCTCTCCTAGCTCTTCACGGGGCTGTGACCCATCCACCATTGTAGTAACAAAGATTCAACTACGGCTGCGAGACGAACCCAGGTCCTAATTCTGGAACCTTCTGACCAGCCTGTTTGAGTTGCACCAACACCGTCTTTACTTCTTATTCTAACTTGTTCAATATTCTTGGTTACAGGGGGATGAGTCCTGGCTATTCATAGCGCTGAAGAACGAAGCAGAGCCCACATTCATAATTTTACCAGCATGAATGGAGCTTTACATAGAGGAGTGAGACTCAAGAGCCCTTTCCCCAAAGCTAAAAATCCATGGTAAAGACAGCAGGAATGCCAGGAATAATAACGTTAACGTTAGAGAGAAAAATGAAGTAATGGAATAAAAGTTAGGGAGAGGAATATTCTGCCATGTGTCGAGGGCTTCCACTGATACTCAAGTACGCAGCCTTGACAGGTTAGTTCTCCACCCAATTCAGGAAGCCGCTACCATCCTGTGACCGATGTTTCTTACGATATAATAAACCACTTGCTTTAGCTTATTATAGTCACTTGTAAACAAAACCAAATTCCTGGTAAAGAAAAAAAAAAACGATTTATGACTGCTAGAGAAGACTTCTTTTTCACTAAATTTCTCTGCACGTGACAAAGACATCTAAGTCAGCTGAAACTCCGCATATCAAGCCATTCTCAGACCTTTATGCTAAAATAGATATCACAGGACTGACATCACCAGTGTGCTGTACGACATCTGTGTGCTATAGGAACATTCAAGCATTTTTTTAACATTTCGTCGTGATTACAAACGCTTTCGTTCATCTCCCAGTGGAAAACTGAACCAGAGATCCATTTGACATCGGGAAATTCTAACAGGGGAGTTCGCACCCCGCAATGTCCTGAGGAACAAGTGCCTTGAAACGAAGCACGCTGCAAGCGAGGAGGGAAGCTACGCGATCTCAGCCCCACGGCGCAGCGGCGGAGCGTTCGTCAGCAGCGACATCAACCGCGGGCAAGAGCTGCAAAACCCCATGCAAACCACTGCCAATGAACTCCAGTTAACCAAAGCTGGGTACAACTAAGGGGACGAACAAGTCATTCCTCCAGGAGTGTTAATACGACGCTAAGGATAAACATGTTTTCCATTGGCTCGGTATTATTTTAAAGTCGTTCTTTCATAGAAATCAAGAGTTGTTAAGACTGAACTATCAGAAGCCATAAAGCCTGAGAAAGATTTGGAAGAAACTCTCAATGTTTATCTCATCTCCAGGCTGATGTACACATGACTGGCATGTATTTCCTTCCTTTCATGTCTACCTTTTTTATTTTATTTTTTTTTTTTTTAAGCTGAGATTGGGCCATTTCTGAAATAACTTCACAAATAACTTCACCCTGTCCAAAAAACTGTGAGAAATGGCATTAAATAGTTATAGCTCTGTAACAAACCGTAAGATGCACCCAAGAAGGAGAAACTTCTCTCATTTGTACAGGTTTCACACTGCATTAATGACAGGCTTTTCAATGGAAAAACACATTTGCTGTGTACTATGCAAATGAGACACCACCCGCAGCATCTTCAAAGCAGGAAGTAAAAGCGTTCAAGTGCGCAAAATAAACATTATAGTGAGATAAAATTATTATCCCACTCATTAGGTGGACCTAATGCATTACCTCTGCTGGGACCTTTGGACTCTGAAACATGCAATGAGAGAAATTATTGAGGGGAAAGGAGGAGAAAAACAGAAATCATTAAGAACTCTGGTCTTTAATTTTCACTTTAAAAACCTACGACATTGAAACATCCCACAGTTCTCTCCAAATAGAAGTTGCTATGAGCACTTTATCACCTGCACGAATTTTAGCATTCTCTACATGGATGAGATGTAGCAGATTTAGCAACCAGTGCTGGAGCACTACATCAAAATTCTATTATTCTGTGCAACTGCATTATGCATTGAAATGCCTTGTCACCACTAGATTCTCCCTTTTAAAATGACTACACGCTTGCGGGACTGAATATCTATCACGAGAAGACCTTTCAGTTTATCTAGGATTTGGAAAATAAGTTTAAATTTGATCTTTCACTTTTAAAGAAATACTTTTGATCTATACCGTTGTTTTTAAGGAGTGTAATGGGCTGAATTATCACCCACCACAAGCTTAGGACTCATGGTTTCCCTCTGAAGGTCAGAGACTCTCTTCACAAGCCCTTATTCTGTCCTAGAGGTGGACCTCTACGAACTTCCATATGAACCCAAATTTGGCCCTTACCCAGAAGGTTCACATCCACCCAGGTGAAAGCTTTGGAAGAGCTCTGAAGCTTCACAGTGAGAGATTTCCCAGCTCTGGAACTGGTATAGTGTAGTGACTGTGGCTAACTTTTTGCTACAGAAGATTTCCCAGGAGACCTTCAGATACTTACCCGGTTACTGCTCAGGTTATAGGGAAGTGATAAATCTTGCCGGCTTCCAGAAAGCTGAAACAGTTAATAGAATTATTTCTTAACAAAAAATTAAATAGCTAATAAATATGCCTCTCGACAAACACAAGGAAGGGTGAAAAAACAGTTTTTCAGTTAAAGCAGAACTGAAATCCCAGAGACGAAAGGTGAAATCCTGACTATTGACCTGGAAGGAGCCAACATTTGGCGAGTTTGATTACCCATTCTATCAAAGGATTTCACTCCAAATTTTGGACAACAGAAGTCTCATCTTTCTTACGCACAACACTTACAAAGTTCAGTAAATACTTGTAATTTGCTTTCAGATCTTCTAAAGACAAAAAAAAAAAAAATCTTCAACTTGATAGATAAATGAAAAAACGCCCAGTGTTCAGAAAAAATAAAATAATATGCAGAAGTTCTTTTTACGTTGCTTTTTCAGATAGTCTGGATTTATGGGGGTGCTTTCAAGCATACTAGCCTGTATGATGAAAGCGTGAATATGTGCAGATTTTGTCTCCTCTTAGCGATTTACGTGCTCCCAAACAGCACAGACAAACAGAAGGGTCAAACAGAAGGAAATTTATTGCTACAGTTCATGACTCTGGCATCACAGGGACCTGCCACGGAAAGACTGGACCTGCTGCCCCCAGTCTGCTGCAGATGCCGGCGTGGGATACTCACCCGATTCACATTGGGAGAGCTCAGGCTCCTGCGGCACAGTTTTCCTTTTCCCATTGCCTGCTCTTTTACAGCAACGTCCTGCCAATCCGCGGAGAAGCAAAACAAAGAAAATACGCACGTTTTGCAAGAATCTAAGCTCCAATCATCCCAGGATAGTTTTGTCTATACAAGAAAAATGTTTCTAAACAGCCTTCTTGCACAGGCTCCTGCCTGTAAAGTCTCCTCTAATCTAAAACTTGCACGTAACATGGCTAGGAGCGGATAAACTTTAACATCTAATATTTCACTGATTGGCACTCACCGGATTTTACAGCTAATTCTGATTCTAGGAGATGACTGTTACAGACGCAAAGACAAAGACTCCCTTTCCTAGCTGAGCTCCTATTTTAATCCTTTAAACTAATTATATATGACAGGGAACTTGCTTGCAGCACTTAGAGTGCATCACACTTCCCATTAATTTATAGTGGGCAGGCACATACTCAAGCTTGTTTTGCATAACTTTCTTTTGTGCTTGCATGATTTATATCCAGAAGAACAAATTTCAATAAATGTTTTTCTCTCCTTTATTTTCCCTGGTAAACATAGCAAGTTACAGTACTTAAGATTAACCCAATCAATGCCTTATTTATTGACAGAACGGGGTTGGTTACTTCAAGGTAGAATATGGGCAAAACGACAAGAATTCTCCTAGCAACTTCAGAAACTATTACTAAAGCCGAAGCAAAAGCTAATGCCACGCAACTACTTGTTCTGAACCATAATTAGCAATGCAAAGTCTTACAAACTAACCAAACATCCCATAATAGGGATGTTTGTCCTCTAGGACGAGAAGAAATAGCCTCAAATTGCGCCAGGGGAGGTTTAGGTTGGATGTTAGGAAAAAATTTTACACTGAAAGGGTTATCAAGCATTGGAAGAGGCTGCCCAGGGCAGTGGTGGAGTCGCCATCCCTGGAGCTATTTAAAAGCCGGGCAGACGTGGTGCTGAGGGACATGGTTTAGTGATGGGTTTTGTTAGAGTTGGGTTGACGGTTGGACTCGATGATTTGAATGGTCCCTTCCAACCTGGGCAATTCTATGATTCTACACTAGAGCATTTAATATAAAGCTCCCAGTCCCATCCATCCCCATCGCAGGTGGGTGAGTGAGAACATCTCTTTAAAGAGAGCTGCATTTGCTTCTTTGGATGTTTGCCACAGGCACGCTTTGTAAGGCTGAGGTACGCCCCAAAGCGGTGTTTTAGGTCTGTTAGCCGTTGTAGGCACTTCTGAGAACATTTACATTGCCATACGCTGTTCTCAGTAAGCATATTCTCTGCTCTCTGCTACTGCCTTAAAAACAGACCTGGCGCAGACGATCCAAGGTGAGAATGTTCTCCACAGCCATCACACTCCGCAAGTACTTCTCAATATAGGCTTCAGAGTCAGCCGAAGCTGCATCTTCAACGTTTGCTGCCATTCTGGCTAGTGCCTCCCGCTCTTCAACTCCTTGAGCATCCTAGGAAGAAAAAAAGAAATGACATCCTTTTAAAATACAATAAAAATCTCCCACATCAGTCCCGAAGAGAACTCATTTTTAAAACAAGCAGGAAAGATTCAACGTTGTTTTCCCTTAAGCTCAGGGGCAGATTCAGACGTCTTGTTGGACATCTCTAAATATAAGCCCCATTACACTGAAGGAGCTCGTGCCATGCCAACTGCATGGCTGCTGCTACCACCGTCACAGACATCTCAGGCTGTACATGGTTATTGTTCTTTTGGATTTCGTTTTTGAGAGTCTACAGTGAGACATTGCCATTGATTAGCAAAAGGGCTGCATTCAGATATTTTGTAATTAAAAAGTGCTCAAACACATTTGGGGTGTTACCTATCCTGCGAGGAAAATACAATTTCAAGTGACTTGCAAGAAAAAAAACCAGGGCACTGCTTGAAACGTTTCACCACAACGTGCTAAATACAGCAAAACATAAAAGGCAGAGTCAGGCAGCAATCAGAATTTTGGCTCTTCATGTGTTAATGTTTTTACCAGTGCTCTGATAGAGCATCTGTTTGGAAGGAAAGGATTAGCATCTAACTGGGAACATGCTCAGGAATCAAGAGTTGCATAAAGACATTACTTAGAAAATGCCTATTTGTTGTTTTTTACATATTCTCATGCTCCCTACATAAGGCACTTCACCTATCCATCTTTACTCCCCCTTTTCTCTCTCTTTAAAATGTTTCTTCAAGGACCTGAGCAAATAGGTGCTCACTCAACAAAATACTCAGTGACACTGATAAGACATCGGTTGCTGCGAAGTCACAGCATGTAAAGGAATATGCTTAATTTTCTATAAGAACCACAGTTTATGCTTGCAGAGGCAAGAGCCAGCATGCTCAAAATAAGGGAAAAATCAGAAAGTTGGAGGCTCTTAGCCAATTTCAGACACTCTGATTTCTTATTCACCTCTGGAATATTTGAGACTATCTCAAAAGTGATACCACAGCCAGGAATAGAACTTCGGTGAGACATTCTTCGGAGGAAACTCTGTGCAAAACCCTGTGGGGAGACAAAAAAAAAAAAAAAAAAAACAACAGAGGAAAATATGCCTTGCTTTAAGGAAAACATGGTTTAACATATTTCAACTGAAGTAAATATAGTTTACAATGAAAGAAATCCAAACCCAAAAGACTAGGCAATAAATACATAAGAGTCAAAGGTTTTAACTTGGAGAGATATCATTTGCTTGTCTGTATTTCATATGTATTTTGGATACAGAAAAAGGATTAACTTCATTGCAAGGTGACCGCTTAACCAGCACGCAAAGCATTTGCTAGTTCTAGAGGTGGGGCTTTTTTTTTTTGGATAGAGCCCTAGGTGACTTGTCTTGAATATTGACAAGCACAGGCATTAAGTTCTTGACCAAAGAGATCGTTATGAAGAATGATTTAAGGGGGCATGGTCATTGTTTATGCTGACTCGGCGCCTTGCAGGGTTAAGAGCTGGACTGTTGAATTAATGCAGAGATGAGTCATTCAAAGATGCTGCTGAGACGAACACCCGGGAAAGGTTATCGACGAGGATTTTTAGAAACCTAGCAAGAAAGCCAAAGATTCCATGTTGAATAAAGGCAAAAAACATCACTGACTAAATCCGCAGGAAACAGAATTGATGAAGACGTAACGCGACTGTAATTATTGGCATGCTCAATTTATCTATTGAATCCACTCTTCCATTCTGTATGACAAAAAATTCACTGTTCCCTTCCTGAGAAAAAGCTTTTGCTTGGTGGAAGCACCAAGAACTGTATTTCTTCTGTTCCTAGCACTAACAGCAGTTTAGAGGTGGCTACAGGGTGTCTGGGTGTGACCACACCTCTTCGGCTCTTGCTTCAGATTTTAACTAGAGATGTGCAAACAGAATAACAATTCAGGCTTTCTGCTTTGTCATTATCACTGCTAGGGAAAGCCGGATTCCGAGGCAATGCTGAACAAACTCTTCCTCAGCATCTTCCTCAAGAATTAAGTATTTTTCAGGACACGATGCTGCAAATGAAATGACAACCTTCTGCTTTCCATTTACCAAACTTCCTGCTCTCACCTGCACATTATTGTAAGAGCACAAGTCAACTGGAAAACATAAAAGACCAAGAGTGATTAACTTTGACAAATTACAAAAGGGGACCTCGGCTCCAACTATTGCTAATTTATCTCTAAATATCTGGATGCGTGAATAGAAATGGCTAGCAGTTATGTGTGAACATACTGTAAGAGTAGGGAAACACACAAGTTTCTTCTGATGCACCGTTTTTACAAAACATGAACTCCAGGCTCATGAGAAGTTAACTCTTTCTACCTTTTCCTGTGACTGGGGATAAAGCACTTAGTACTTAATATAAATAATACTGATTTCTATGATTCTATGAATCTCTCAGAGATGTCATTGAGCCTTTAAAGAAAGGCTGTATTATCATCCACAATATACTATGAAAATTACTTGGCACCTTAAAGTCTCGATGCATGCCAATTCATAGAATCACAGAATGGTTTGGGTTGGAAGGGACCTTAAAGATCATCCAGTGCCACCCCCTGCCCTGGGCAGGGACACCTCCCACCAGCCCAGGTTGCTCCAAGCCCCGTCCAACCTGGCCTTGAACCCCTCCAGGGATGGGGCAGCCACAGCTTCTCTGGGCAACCTGGGCCAGGGGCTCACCACCCTCACACCAAAGAATTTCTTCCTAATATCTCATCTCAATCTCCTTTCTTTCAGTGTAAAACCCTTCCCCCTCATCCCACGGCTCCCCTCCCTGATCCAGAGTCCCTCCCCAGCTTTCCTGGAGCCCCTTTAGGGACTGGCAGGGGCTGGAAGGTCTCCCCAGAGCCTTCTCTTCTCCAGGCTGAACCCCCCCAGCTCTCTCAGCCTGTCCCACAGCAGAGGGGCTCCAGCCCTCCCAGCATCTCCGGGGCCTCCTCTGCCCCTGCTCCAACAGCTCCGTGTCTCTCCTGTGCTGAGGCCCCAGAGCTGGAGGCAGCACTGCAGGGGGGTCTCCCCCGAGCGGAGCAGAGGGGCAGAATCCCCCCCTGGCCCTGCTGCCCACGCTGCTGGGGATGCAGCCCCGGCTGCGGGGGGTTTCTGGGCTGCCAGCGCACGGTGCCGGCTCCTGTGGAGCTTCTCACCCACCAACACCCCCAAGTCCTTCTCCTCAGGGCTGCTCCCCCCAGCCTGTATTTGTGCTTGGCACTGCCCCGACCCAGGTGCAGGACCCTGCACTTGGCCTTGTTAAGGGAGAGAGAAAGGTAGACAGAAGAAAACAGTCATAGTTCGCATTGCACAAATCACAGCCGTCCCCTCTTCAAGCAGTGAGAAACACGGAGCAGAGTGAGAGCATGAAGGATTATAAACGATATACCTGTCTGCCGTACACATTAACACAAATGCGCTTGCGTAACACTAATTGCATTTCTGCGGGATGGCTGAGCTGGACGGTGGCTCTCACAATAAGGTAAACTCGTTCATCTGCTGCGGTTCCTTTACTGAGCTGGATACAGTCGTGGACTGTGGAATCCCAGGAGGCTTCTGCTTTCACCTGCGAAGGAAAGAAATGTACCCTCTAATAAGCATAATTAGGTGTATAATTAACTGTAATTAATTAAGCATAATTAACAAAAATACATAATACATAAATTTGGAGAGTCAGCTTCTCCATTTCACTCCCTACGAAGAAAAATTCCTGCACTTCAGAAGAGGCCATTTAAAAATCAAGATTAGTTTGCCAAATGAAGACGTTGGGATTAAAAATGCCAACTTGCTCAAACTCTGGAACATTTCCTCTTGAAAAAAAGATCTTTGAATACCCAGGATCATTGCAAATAAATCATAAAATATGCAGAACCCCAGGACTATTTGGCCTAATTTATTAAGATAAACCAGAAAGCAACAGAGATTGCAGTGAAAATCTTCCATCACACCCCAGAAACTCTCCCGTCTGTATTTGAGAAATAACTTCGGTGAAACATTTCCAGCAATACAGCAGAAGATGGAATTTATCTTTTTGATTGTTAAAATATAAGTATTACTGAAGATTTAAATGGTTTATCTTCAAGCCGTAAGAAAAACGGCCTGGTAGCCATCTTTCCAGGCTTTAAAAACAAAATGGAACTAAAAAAAATCTACCAAAACCATCAGGAATAAAGCTCCTCTAAAAATCTAAGTAAATTTCAGAGTAAGGAGCAAAATTTTAAGGTAAAAAAAACCCCCATAAATCAGAGATTCTAAACTTAATAGCAAAAATTATCAACCAACAATTGTGAAGTTGTAAAACTGTGAGCTGTGCGGCAAAATGGAGTATAATGAATGTAATGATGCAGAGGTAAATGTGTTAATCTCACCAACAGTTAAAATTGTTTGGTTTTTCAGATGGGAGCTTCCGTACTCTAATTTGCTCAGAGGTTTTGTTTTGTGTTTTTTTTTTTGTTTTGTTTTGTTTTGGGTTTGTTTTTTGGTTTTTTTTTGTTTTTAAACATGAACTCAGCATCTCCAGCTTTCGTAATGCCTGGATTTAGATGACGGAAGAGCCTTGAGTTTTATTATTTTTCAAATCATGGTTTTACTCCTAGCAATATTCCTTGAAAACACCAAGTCAGTCATATAAGAAACAACCGTTGTATCCTTTGTATGCTGTCTTTGACGCGTTGTTTTCACATCTGACTATATAAAGAGAACAATTAAGACTAGCCTAAACGACATATACTGGTCTCCAGCGCTGCTTACCTCACTATCGTGATGCTTCACAATCTGCAGTTCAAAGAATTCCTCCTCCTCTTCTGCAACAAGAGTAGCGTCCCATCCGCCCGCTTCTGGGTCATCGAGGTTATCTTGGGAACTGAAGTCATCAGCTAGAAGCAAAAGGGAATGCAGAAGGTGAGGAGACACAAAGCAAAACATCCGGCAAGTCCCGAATTGACATTTTCATCACTAACTTCCCAGCTTGGCTACCTACACTCTACCTACAAAAGAAAAGCTCCCCGCGTTGTTCCACTTCAAAAAGAATCCCAATTTTATACAGGAAGCGTGCACCAAGATTTGGGGACGCAGACTCAAGTGTGCCGTATAAAGTCCTCTATTGTGCAGGGAATCTCCCCCGGTAGAAAACACCCTCTCCTTGCCCTCAGCTCTACTGCTCAACCATACCGAGTGCACCGCTCATTTGGCATTAGTTAGGTGCTCTGGTTTTTTAAAAATAAAGATAAGCTGCCGGCTGAGCAAGCGAAAATACAGTACTTTTAGATTATGATTAAACAAATCCTTAATCTGGTTTTTGAGAAGAAGCTCAACCTGTTCTGGCTCGAGTCCCTCACCACGAATGAATTATTAACCTGCTCCCTCTGAAGCCATTTGATGTATCAATGCGCTTTTGGAGGTGAGCAAACCATGGATGTGAACAGCGTTGCAGCAAAGACCTCCTCGCAGCAGGCAGGATGCCACCACTCTCACCTGATGCTTCTAATCCAAGCGTTAACCCTCTTTTAAACATCTTAACAAGGATTTGTTCAACTCATTAGGCACCGTTGGCTCCCTGCGCTACTTTGGGGTTCCCGCTTTCTCGGCTTCAATTTCCCATCTTTGGTAGAAGAATCTGACAAACACATTGTTCAAACTGGACCTTGTGTTGGGATGTACTGAAACATACGTTGTTTAAAGAAACAGATGGAATCACACTCTGTAAAACTGACCCGAGCTTATCATGCCAGGTTTTTTTGATATTCAGACGTGTTGTGGTTTAGGCTGGGCTGGCCGCTAGGACGTTATTACCAGTGACTTCACATTTTCTTCTAACTCACCGGTAAAGAAATTAGAGGATATAAATCAGTGCTATATCCTTGTGAGACTTCTGAAAAAAATTCCCAACAATTTTTTCTTTACTCTGGCTTTTGCTGTTCACTCCCTTAGGTGTTACTCATTTTACTATTTCTGTTTTACTTATTTTTATTTTTACTTATTTTACTTGCGGGATTAGTAAAACCTATGGCTCCTTCCATCTATAATGCTGTGCATTTTGAAACGGTAGACAATATGTTTAAGTGAAAAACGTGCACTCTCAAATTAATCCACCTGCCATTCCAGGCATTTCTTCATTTTATTAGCTCGCTTAAATTCTATAATGTCACTGCGTGGACAAAGTTTGTTGCAATGTACTCTGTCATTTTAAGAACCACTTACCATTCAAGTCGAGGAAAATAACAGGAATGTGCGTCTCCATACCAGGCACAGGAGTCCTAAAAAGCAAGACAGGGACAATGGCGGCATTTAAACTACGGCAGATTTACCCAGCACACGTACCTTGCGACACAAGCCCACAGTACATTACATTCAGTACAACCGCAATTTTAAGCCAGACCTTAACCTTGGCAAACAGCTTTATTTTAATTTACTGTTGCAGAATCGGAGCGACTCAACTAAATTGGTCTTTCTTTTATACCAGCTCTCTTAAAATTATTGCATTCTTTGACCTCTGCTTTCAGAAATGTTTTCTCCCTCTGAAATGCTAATAGCAAAATTAAGTTTATTTACTCTGACACCCACATTTATTAAGTGCAAACCCCTCTGTGTTAGTGATGGCAGTGAAACAGCAGAGTGAGAATCACAAAATCCAGTGTCAAAGTTTTTAAACTAACATTCGTGCTGCCACGCTACACAGTTATTACTCTTTCTTACAAAACACACATATTTAAGAGTCAACGCTGCCATTTAAGGCATCTTTCATCCCATGGAAGGGGTAACACCAGTGGTGGTTTGGTTTTAAAAAGGAATATTCCGTGGCTCAACGCTTTTAAGTTACACAACATTAATAAGGTACTAAAAATGTAACGAGAAGCACAAAAGACTGCAAGACTCCTCGCTGCGATCTTAGCTGTGAAAGAGGGCTGTGGCCATCTCATGACGAACTTGGACTTGAACTTCACGGTGAACAAGAGCAGGCTGGAGCTTTACATCATCTGTAAGGTGCCTTAATCCCACTAAACATTTCCTCTGGTGCAAACGTGTTCAAACCAGATTCTGCCTCAAGTAAGTTTCCTGCAGCTCCGCTGGTTTCAAGCCTAGTCAAACACTTTGACGTGCAAGTTGACGTGTTCCCAACAAGCATTCGCCATTGCTGTGTTTCAGAAGTACTGGCTTTAACAAACTTCAGCTCAAAACTCCACGACACCCAATTCTGTCAATAAATACTGTTAGAGGTTTGCTCAGAAAAAAAATTCAGAGAGTTGAAAGCAACTGAAGACAAGAGGTTTGAAGTGAAACAACTTTGCTTCCTTATCTGCAGTTGTTACAGCGGCTACAGGACGGCCATCTCAGTCTAGCGTAGTTTACTATTTTTAATGTTTAGAAAATCACACGGAACACTTGCTGACTAAACAGACTTTGCGCTCAAAGCAGGAGCACAACAAAATGCTCCTGTAGCTGCAGTTTTATTATGACGGAGCAGCCTTTTAAGTGAATGAACTAGGTAATTAACATATTAGCTAATTTTTTTAAATGGTAAGTGCAGCGGTAATAAATATTGATTCCGTTTTTTGAGAAGGTCATAATTACACTCTGATCAATAATAGCATCGTTTACTAAATAGCATTTCTGGATTTCAGATGCACAGCCTAATAAAATAATTTTAGCAAGAGGCCTAATTATAACAACTTTGCTCATACAGTGTACAGAGGGCAGATTAAGGAAAGCAAAAAAAAAATGGCAACAATCCAAGCCAGGAACAGGCCATGCATCATTTTAACATTCGCTCTTGCGTATGGCAATGCATGTTCATACCACTCCGCTGGAGCTCCAGGGATGCCACTGCCAGCAGAAGGAACCATGACAGCGTTCCTTTCTTCAGTGAGCGTTAGCCTCATCTCTAAAAGCTGTGCCTCCCGATCTGC
The DNA here is from genome assembly GCA_008658365.1 of Alca torda. Taxonomy (NCBI): domain Eukaryota; kingdom Metazoa; phylum Chordata; class Aves; order Charadriiformes; family Alcidae; genus Alca; species Alca torda. The sequence continues at coordinate 123,065,812 of CM018078.1, read as the reverse complement.
ATCATCTTCTGTTTTATCTGGGGAAGCAGGATGTCAATCAGGACAACGGAAAGCATTTCTTACTCACTGCCTTTATCATGCGTGGATGAACTTACACCGTCCATAACAGAGTAGAACCCACTCGGCTCAGAAATTCAGCGCACAAAGAAGAAACACGCAGTATACAAGAACAGTGAACAATTTTATACAGGCTTTTCTAACTTCATTTTCACTGAAAGCAAATTGCTGGTGAGTTCAGAGTCAACTCTCCATTAACTTCCTTTCTAAATTTTACAATACATTAACATAAGGAGCGTGCGCGCGTGTGTCTCAAGCTATCTCTATTGTTACCTTTAATAGTATTTTGCTTACCAGGCTTCCCAACGAGTTTTTGCAATTGCTGATCAAGATACTCCTGACGCTTTGTTAAGGCACACAGCCACTTCCGACGGAGCCTCTCCAAATCCCTATCCTGCAAAGAGGAAAGCAGTCATGTTAAATATCGATCCAGGAAAGCCAAGGTTTCCTATTTGTGGCTTACACATTTCCCTCAACCCTTCTGCTCATCCTGTACCCAGGAAGACAGACAGACCTCCAACAAATCACTTTGCTCTTCTCAGGACAACTTAAACAGAAACACAGAAGAGCTGAGGTTAGAAGGGACCTCCGGAGATTGTCTAGTCCCACCCTGCTCTGTGCCCAAAGCAGGGTCAACCACGGCAGCTTGCTCAGGGCTATGTCCAGTTGGGACTGGACTATCTCCAAGGATGGAAACTCCACAACCTCTCTGGGCAACCTGTTCCAGTGTTTGACCACCACCATGGTGTAAAAAAAAAAAAAGAAAGAAAAAAAAAGAAAAAAAAAAACGTTTCTTACGTGAAGTGGAGACTCATTGCCTCTTGTCTGTTCACTGGACACCACTGAGAAGAGCCTGGCTCTGTCTTCTTTACCCCTTCCCATTTACACACATTGACAACATCCCACCCGAGCCTTTTCTTCTGGAGGCAAACCAACCCCAGCTCTCTCAGCCTTTCTTCTAGTTGTTATTCTGTACCACCCAGCTGAACAAACTTCACTTTGCCCCTTCGCTTTCCCCCCCCATAGATCTTCTTCGCCCCTGAACTAGTCTAAAACTCACTAACCACGACCTTGTGGCAAAGGTGGAGACCCCAGTCCTCATCCATGCCGCACCATTCACACGCCGTGTTTAGCAGCCTCCTATTAGGAACCCATCCCTGCCCCGCATCGTGCCGCTGTCCCCAGTTATGGCATTTGCAACTGAGCCTTTAAAAATATTTTTTCTTAAGTGCTCACGTCCTTTCAAAAAAACCACCTCAGCATCCTTAAGAACATTCTACACCATTTGTCTCTGGTGTAGAAATGCTCAGAAATGATGAACGATTACACGCAGCATGTTGGGTGCCACAAAGAATCATAGACTCATAGAATCATTTAGGTTGGAAAAGACCCTTGGGATCATTGAGTCCAACCATCAACTCCACTCTACAAAGTTCTCCCCTACACCACATCCCCCAACACCACATCTACACGACTCTTAAACACATTCAGGGATGGTGACTCCACCACCTCCCTGGGCAGCCTATTCCAGTGGCTGACCACTCTTTCTGGGAAGAATTTTTTCCTAATGTCCAGCCTAAACCTCCCCTGCTGCAGCTTGAAGCCATTCCCTCTTGTTCTATCGCTAATCACCTGGGAGAAGAGACCAGCGCCAACCTCTCTACAATGTCCTTTCAGGTAGTTGTAGAGAGTGATGAGGTCTCCCCTCAGCCTCCTCTTCCTCAAACTAAACAGTCCCAGCTCCTTCAATGGCTCCTCATCAGATTTATTCTCCAGGCCCTTCACCAGCTTCGTTGCCCTCCTCTGCCCTCGCTCCAGCCCCTCGAGATCTCTCTCGTATTGAGGTGCCCAGAACTGGACACAACACTCAAGGTGTGGCCTCACCAGTGCTGAGTACAGGGGCTATCAGCGATCAGCTCTGGGATGCCTTCAGGCAAGTCTCTTCTATGGCAGCTCAGATTCATTCCACATGAAACTATAACAAATACTTTGTCAAGAAAAAAGGGTGGATGCAAGACTATAAACTATAGTTGCATTGCTGACCCGCAGAGCCCTAACAAGTGTGGCGGAATCTGCCAGAGAGCATTAAACCTAAATCTCTGGTTGCTGCCATTATACAAAGTTGAGATCTATAACGACGATGATGTGCTTTTGTTAAAGTCATTCAGAAGAAGATGAAAAATGTATCACAGATATTGTACTTCATCAGTTCCCCTTTGAGGCTCACGTTACTGTGACGTTACATACACTTTTAAAAAAATAGTCTGCTGATTTCAGTAGTTTTATCGCTACCACACACTGTCTTAGGGCTCCAGGAACAGAATCCCCTCTGCTTGCCCAAGGGTCAATCACTCCGCAGGGTACTCTAGCTCCCATACGCAGAGCACATTCGTCATACGGAACGGCGTGAAGCAAGTATTTTGACTGTATCTTCAACACTGCCATGCCTACTCTCGTTCCTAATGAGGCCAATCTCAATTTAGCCATAGCTTGTCAAGAAGGAAGATTCCTTCCCCCAAAAGACCAAAGACGAAAAACGATTGGATCTTGTTTTGAAAATACACATTGAGGCATCTTGTTCTTTCCCTTCCACCTCTCCAGTTCACCGTACGGCTTTGTAGCATAACAATCTATGCGATTCTTAAGCTTTTAGTCTCTTCAGAAGTCAGGCTTTCTATCTATCCAACCAGCACAGCAAATACAACGTGCTGTTCCTCCTCTAATGTGTTTCAATCTGAAAACGTCTTGAGTTTGTAAAAAGAGAGAATTCAAAATTTTTACCTGATAACTGTCCATTTCATCCTCTTCTTCCTAGGCCAAAAACATGCAAACACACGTAATTAATTTTTTTTAAAGCAGGAAACGCACTGAATGCAACAGATGTAGCTATTTTAAGCAAGATTAGCAGTCTTACATAAAAGTCTGAGCTTAGCAATGGTATCATCATAGAACTAAAACACACTGACATCCCCAAGATTTGCTGCTATCAGCTCATATAGACACAAACTAGAACAATCCAACAATTATAATGGAAAAATTTCACAGAAACACAGCTATTAGAAGTCTTTATAATTGGAAGCAAGTGGAATACTTAAATTGCCCTAGGAAAGAGATAGGAGTTCTAGTGAAACAACTTGAAACGCTTTAATCCTGGACAGCAAAGTAAAACGTGCTGTTTTACCTGTAAGAGTGAAGTATGAATGTTACCAGCAAGCACTGAAAAATCAAAGTCTGGCATAAAGGATCCGAGGTAAGCTTGCTGGAGCATTTAGAGGAGAAAAACCGTAACCACCTAAGCCAATAGTTGGGGAGTCAGAATAACTCTGTCTCCCACACCAGGAGCTGCGATGCAGACCTTTAACATTTCGATTTCCGTGAGTTTCTGTTGGGAGACACCTTTCATTCTCGACAGGCGTCACAAGCAGAGCCACTTACAAGGAGCGGAAGCGGAGCTGCCACTCCTGCACAGCGAATGGAAAAGCAAGGAGGCCTCCAGCCCTCACTGAGTTATTACTTATCTATTTAAGTAGTAACAAGCCACCGGAGTCTACTTTTGTATCTTCGTAATGGAAACAGAAAACTTAGCTAAGCTAAAATTAAAAAGCCATAGAGAAGAGGCATTTTCTTAGTTCATCGTCTTTAGAAAATCTTTCACATTCCACAGACAGTGATTTACTTGAGACAGGGAAATGCGATCAAGGGGACTAAAAATCCAGGTGTTCAAGTCAGGCGGCTATTGTAAGGACTAATAAAACATGGTTTTCAATAGCCCTTTCCCACGTGGGTTATCAGTGTCAGACACAACTCACTAGTCTCTCTCCTCTCAAGCGGAGCTTAAATCTTTCTCCTTGACAGAACGCTGGATTTTGGGGATTGCCAGCTCTGTCAGATATGGCTGAAACTGGTCAAGAGATGAGAAATTCCCTGGGGAAGAGACAGGGTGAGACAAACCGAACGCCCACCTTACGAAACAGGCCGAAGGGGGCATGTGTACGTTGTGGGTGTGTAACAGCTTTCACATAAAGTTTGCAAGAATCAATCATTCCGTCTCAGGAGAGAAGAGTCACTTAAGAAACTCGCTCCGTTCAGGAGCAGGAGAGAAACAAGAGGTACTTGTGCCACAGGACGTGGGTATCGGGGGCTGCTGTGACGAAGGGCAGGTAGACAGCTCGCAGGCACAATCACTGCCAGCAGCATAATGGGGAATAAAAGCAATAATCCACCTAGGATGCTGCGGAAAAGTGACATCTCTGCAAAGGTGGAAAAAAATTCCCCTTTCTGTGCTCCTGACACGAGGGGCAAGGGATCGCTGAGGTTAGGAGACAACACACAACCCAACTGCTTCAGACCGCACAAAGGGAAAAACAATACTGATTAAGCAAAAAAAGGGGGGCAGACACGCATTGAATCATACTCTGTCAACGGGATAAACGCTATGGAAAGCTGGGAGATGTCCCAAAAACTACTTGACATTTAGTTGGCCTTGTCTCAAGCAGGGCAGCTAATCAAGCAAGTCGAGAGACTTGCTCGTTCCGTTGCACCAGATTTTGGCTTGCTAACGCAGAGGAGTGACGGAATTTTAATTTAGCTGTTGTGGGGGGGGCAGGGGGAAGTCAAACTGCACTAGAAAGTGATAGAAGCATCTCAGAAAGACAATCCCTAAAAATAGATCAATATTACTTGCACTTTAGAATGAGATGCAGCACTTCTGAAGCTGTCAGATAACTGGCCCACACATACTATGGGCCAACAACTCACCTAATTCTAACATTTGTAACTCAACGCTATTTGAATATATGTTCCATCAATTTATTTTAGTGTGGCTACTTACTTAAAATTTCTGCCGTATCTAATATTTGAAGTAAAATCTAGCGGAGAGACTCGAGTTTTAGAAACTTTGGCATTTTCTTTTCCTTTGAATGGTGCATTAAGGCTTTGCTGCTTTTAAGGATAGGAAAAAAAAACCAAACCCAAACCAGAAGAGAGACAGAAGGTAATCTTACAAATATTATTTTTGCCATAGAAAATGGTTTTGGAATAAGAGGAAGACATTCCACAACACTTTCTGAAAGATATAACTATCTTGAATAATTGCTAAAACCACCACCAAAGTAATTCTGACGATTCTTCTTGACGTTACTTTATATATTTAAGAAGTAGGTTCAAAAAATATCCCCCAAAACCAAACTAAAACTTGAAATGAACGGAGTTGCCTCCAACTGCAACAAACTCAGGACATCACTTTATGCTTTTACATGTCTTGGAAGTAGCCATAGCTGACAGGAAATATTCCGACTCTTACCTGATAATTTTCAGGTACTTTTTGTGACTTGACTTGTTTTATTTGAACACAGCCAATGCCAATAGATAATATCGATTCCTCCATCAGTGGCAAGGTCCCAGATTCCTGCACAGATCTCACTTCAACCTGAATTCGTCGAGATTGCCCCTGCCCAAAAGAACAATTTGAAATACTTGGGGGAAAAAAAAAAAAAAAAAAAAAGACTGTAAAATGCTGAAAGCTTAATGATAGAGAGACCTCTACTGGCAGTCACTGGAAAGCAACATTATATTTTTATTTTGTGAAAAGCAAAGTGGTGGGTACTGCAATCCCAATGACCAAGTGTTTGCAGACACCCCTTCTGCTGCAAGGATTTATATTGACAGGATTTACGTATTTACAGAAAAAAAAGTTCATCATTTAGCAACTCCCCAGTTTACTCTTCTGGAGGGTTTTCAAAACATACACTTATAGGATTTTAGTTTTAATACTTCTGCAGGCGAAGAACAGGATCTCTTCCCCACCTACAGAAGAGGAAAGAAAATAGTCTAATTTGATGAGCTACTGGAATTTCAGTGAACTTTTCTTGACTCTGGTCTCCTTGACTGGACGTTCTTACCCACTGATGTGATCAATGCAGCAAAGTAACTGTCCTTCAGTAAAACCCGTAGGGAAAAATTAAGTAAATAATAATAAAAAAAATTAAAAAAAAGAATAATCAAAGGAGTTGGGGAGTTCAGAGGTGCAGCCTGTATCTAACTTTTACTAATTCCTAGTGTTCTCTGAGCAATAGCTTATCGCTTAAAAATGTTAACTACTCCGTTAAGCATTAACAATTTAATGCACGTAGAATTCAAAGAACAAAGGAGTGGTTGGCTGGAAGGATCAAATAAAGGGGAACTCTGGACCTCTTTAAAAAACAATTAAGTTCAGTCGAGACTGATGTCCTTTCTAGCAGGCGCTCTCACAGCGCGGGGAACAGAACACAGGACAAAGATCACGGGTGAGCTTTGATCACCTTTACATCCCAGCTTCTGCACACCGGCAGTTTCACAAAACACGGAGGGACTCCACGTTCTTCCGCTTTATGTCTGTTTTACGCAAGATCATATTTTGTGTCTAAGCTTGACAGTTCCTTGGACACCACCCCTTTACCATACAGAACAGAAGCTTCTTAGCTTTCCGCGGGCTCTTCTCCCAGCTGAAATCCTGTACGTGCCACCTTACCTGTCTGAGCTGGAAGATGCCCCCCGTGCACACGTCCTTGGCAGGAGTCACCTCAACTGGGCAGTATTCCCCATTCTCGTTCAGCTCTAGAATTTGAACCCAGAGTTCCACTTTTCGGGTTACTTCACTCCACCTGCAAAACACATCAAAAACAACTTTTTTTTTTTTTTTCTTTTTCTTTTCCCCCAAAAGGAAGAAAACCCAAAGCATTAGCTCGGACTGCAGATTGAAGAAGCAAATGAACACTTCAATAGGTGCGCCATGTGTGACTATATCGCGTTACTAGTTGTGCAGTGCCTGTAAATTTTACTGACAGCTATTTTAGTCAAACATCAGAAATAAGCCTTTTCTTTATTCCAATATGAAAACCAATTCCACTAGATTCTGACGTTTAAGCTCTGGTCTCAACTACTGCCACAGAAGCCCGGTGTTGTCGGTGCAATGAGATTCGGACGGAAGACAGCAGAACAAAATATGACTTTGTCTCACAAGCTTTCAAGATTCAGGGCACTTCCCTGAACTTCATCACACTACTGCCTTCTCTCCAGTTCTTCTAACACCTAACACAAGAAATGGCCACTTTTGCAGTACCTCAAAATTAACAAGGAAGGAGGTACTTACTACTCGGCTGCCACATGTAACTCACTATTTTCCTTTTTCCATCTCCTCTTTCTCACATTTTCCTGACTTTTCTTTTAAACTTCCCTATATATAGCTTAATACCCAACGTGCTCATCACAAGCTTAGGCTGGAAGTAAAAAGAGAAATAACTGCCAATAAAATAAGGTGCAGAGCCTTGAGTTGGAGGGGCAAACCAACTTACATTTAAGAAAATGCTACTGAGTTTACTTTGGGGACAACAAACAGCTGCAAGCAAAAAAGCAACCCCCTTCAGCCTAAATTACCACACTGTTGCATATTTACTCCAACTGAAGTAATTAGTGATACAGCTCTTTCAGTGGAAGCATTACAGTGACGACACTTCATGGCCAAGAATGAACTGGAGTCAGACCTTGAATAAATAAACCAGCGTACGGTCAGAACCACCACCTTACTGTTTGAGACCGGAAAGCTCTTTCTGGCCCAGACTAGCACAAAAATCTAAAGGAAAATCAGCGGCTTGCTCGTTTGTAAAACACTACTTATGCACTCGAGTTTGCTTAAATAAAAGGGACTTCAAAGTCTTTCAAGTTCTACCACTTTTATTTCGAAACAGAGACGGGCATTTCTCCTCTTTCCCTTTTTTAAAGCCTACTGACACATCACATGGTGTTTTTCCAATAGACAGAGTCTATTTATAATAGTCCAATAGATTCAGTTTCAACCACATGTTCAGCTACCTTCAGTTCAAAATTTTGCTACTTATCCTAAACCTGCTTCAAAATTGGGCACCTCAGACAGTGATTTTTCCAAAATTCGAAACCAAAGATCTATTTTCCATATTTACCTGTCACGAAGGCTGCGTGTTTTGGCTTGAATTATTCCCAAATCCCAGAGGGCTGGATTTTTGCGGTCGCCACTCTGCTTGTGCCCATACACTTCAATCGCCAAAGCACCATCATAAAGATGTTCCATGAAGTCTTCGGAAATATTTACAGAAACTTCCTGTACGTAAGCGACAAATCAGTTGATGACTGTGGCTACACAACGACTTAGACTTAGAGATTTACTGCCGTGACTTTCATATAAGCAGGTAGTAAAGTCACCCTGGTCCCCAAGACACAATATAGAGGAAAAGAAGAACTGTAACCTCAGTTTGTAAAATCAGGAGGTAAAGATACATGATTAGCTGAAGATTAAAGTTTATAAAGAGCTGAAAAATGACTGCATGCTGTTCCAAGTCCTGACCCGATGGTTCAAAAACAATTAAAAATCATATGTTCTAATGTTCAGAATCAGAAAAATCAAAACTCATCAGAAGGTATTGTATCTATTTTACAAATGGTAAGTGGAAGAAATTGCTCAGTGTAATGACAAATGATAGAAAGAAGCAGATGAGAACTCGGGTGATTGGCTGGCATTCATCTAAGCTGACTTCAGATATCTCTATCAAAGATGCCTCCACTCAGACAGTTGCTTGAAAGTCAATAGGAAGATAGTCCGTTCTAAGATACATGACCTAATTTCAACATCTACATTTGGGCTACATCTACATTGTGGGCTAGATGAGGTGACAGTGAGGTGGACTGAGAGCTGGCTGTGTGACAGAACTCAAAGGGTTGTGATCAGTGGCACAGAGTCTAGTTGGAGGCCTGTAACCAGTGGTGTCCCCCAGGGGTCAATACTCGGTCCAATTTTGTTCAATATATTCATTAATGACCTGGATGAGGGGACAGAGAGTATCCTCAGCAAGTTCGCTGATGATACCAAACTTGGGAGGGGTGGCTGACACCCCAGAGGGCCGTGCTGCCATCCAGCATGACCTAGACAGGCTGGAGAGATGGGCAGAGAAGAACCTAATGAGGTTCAACAAGGACAAGTGTAGGGTCCTGCACCTGGGGAGGAAGAATGTGAGGCACCAGTATAGGTTAGGGGTGGACCTGCTGGGAAGCAGTTCTGAGGACAAGGATCTGGGGATCTTGGTAGACAGTAAATTATCCATGAGCCAGCAATGTGCCCTTGTCGCCAAAAAGGCCAATGGAATCCTGGGCTGCACAGGGAAGAGTGTGGCCAGTAGGTCAAGGGAGGTCATTCTCCCCCTCTACTCGGCGCTGGTGAGGCCACAACTGGAATACTGTGTCCAGTTTTGGGCTCCCCAGTTCAAGAGGGACAGGGAACTGCTGGAGCGAGTCCAGCGAAGGGCAACTAAGATGATTGAGGGATTGGAGCATCTCCCTTGTGAGGAAAGGCTGAGAGAGCTGGGACTCTTTAGCCTGGAGAAGAGAAGGCCGAGGGGAGACCTTATTATGGCATACAAGTATCTAAAGGGTGGGTTGAAGGAGGATGGAGCCAGACTCTTCTCAATGGTTCCCAATGACAGGACGAGGGGCAATGGGCACAAGCTGGAACATAGGAAGTTCCGTTCAAATACACGGAAAAACTTCTTTACGGTGAGGGTGACAGAGCACTGGAACAGGCTGCCCAGGGAGGTTATGGAGTCCCTTCTCTGGAGACTTTCAAGACCCGCCTGGACGCAGCCCTGAGTGATGTGCTCTGGGCAATCCTGCTTTGGCAGGGGAGTTGGACTAGATGATCTCTAGAGGTCCCTTCCAACTCTGAAGATTCTGTGATTTGCCTGATAACAGGCATCACGTCCCAGGACTGGGACTTCTTCCCTCCACTCCATCAGTGTAGAGTGATCAGCTCAGATATGGGCAGTCAAATGTACCCAGATGAATATCACTCTTCCATTCACACTCAGCAGCACTTTTACTGAGGGTAAACTCCAACATAAGTCTCTCTCCTGAACAGATTGCTTTCCTTTATTAATCGACTTCTTCACCTTCTGTGATTTTTGTATCGTGTAGCATAATCAAACTTAGATGGAGTTTGAAGACGTCTCAACTTCTTACTAAAAAACGGAATCAGGCTATCGGCCTTACAAAGTACAATGATGAGAGCAAAAAGGCAACTGTTGCGCATGCATAAACCTGCTTTTTCGGCCTACAGTTTCATTAACAAAACAGAAAAAAAATTTACATTGCAGTGATCGAAGACAACCATGCACCGTGGCTCCTTGCCGATGGAAGACAAGGAAGGATCCACCTCAGGTGCAACAGTAACTGGCTCCAGTTGATCCCAGAACGTGTATTTGCAGAACACAAAGTTGGAGAGGTGCTGTGGCAAACCTGTAGCCTGAAGTATTTTAATCTAGAAAAAGAGATGAGATACACAGAAAAAGCACTTATTCATTAGGCACAGAATTAAAAAAATATCTTCTGCTAGAACAATGTTATTTTATTCTCTTCCACTGTACAGGATAACAAAAAGAGAAAGGAGCAAAGCAAAAACCTTTACAGAATACGAATTTCTCCATTGATATAGATTGGAGACAACACTTTGAGTGCATCAGGTGGACATCGCCACCAGATGTCACCAGGCACACGTTTCTCGGGAGCGAAAGCTAAAGGTACGAATTTTACAAACACACCAAAACATTTTGTTAACTTTTAATGGCGAGATGCAACAAAACCTTCATAACTGAAGAGGAATACAATAAAAATTTCATACTTCTATAAAAACCGGCTCCTTTATTCTGCAAAATCCTTGTCTGAAGATATTACTTGTCCTTTGATGCTAGAAAAATACAATGCAGAAGTCGCCAGTCCTCTCTTTTTCAAAATCAAAGCCAAAGAGATAGAAAATGTTTTGACTACACCTTCTGACCTAAACAAAGCCATCGTATTAACCATATTATTTAATAAACTTCTATTTGCCATTTGTCAAATTAAGTTCTGATGAGTTAGGTTCCTATGGTAAGGCACCACTCAAGATCCTCAGGAGAAGACGTTTCCTGCAACAATGCCCTACTACTGCTGCAAGCACATGGAGCTCTATGGGACAGGAGAAAAAGCCCCCAAATTGTTCATATTGTCCAGAAGCCAGAAAGTTGGGGTTCCACTCCCTCTAGTATTTTTTGCCTCCCTCTTTTCTTATCTGTAGCTTGGCCTATCTTGCATTTTACTACAAACACAGAACTGCTAGTAAATCCTTCCTGATAACTTTCTTTTTATTACTAACAATAATAAACGCAACTGCATATATTTCACAAAATATTGAATATTTAGCGAGAGAAATATTGAGAGAGAATGATTCACAGAACAATGGGAGTTTATCAGATTCTGTAACTCCTTTTGAATTAGATATTGTAGCTCCAAGCCCAGTGCACAGGTCTTCCGTGTCTTCCAAGACTACAATAAACTGTCTGGGGTAAGACTGTATACATAGACAAATAAATATAGTTTAATAAACACCCTGCAGACTTAAAAAAAAATAAATCATGGAGATAGAAAGGAGCCAAACCCATCTAGTTCTCTTGTATTACTTTAGCCACTCAAGAAACAAAATATTGTGAGAAAAGACCACAGAGCAGCCCTTCAAGACAAATGCTGGGCACCAGGTCATTACACAAGGCCATGAAAGCAGATACAGGAAAAGTACTAAACTCTGTATATTACAACTGAATGATTAGGATACAGCTAAATTATACGCTTTTTTTTTTTTTTTTAAATCCTGAAACATCAACACGGTTTCATGTAGTCAATCAATGAGTTCAAAAACAGGACTCTGCCTCGGTAGCTGAATACTGGAAGTGAACGTGGCACACAAGGTTACAAAGAGACACCTAACATCCAGAAGGCAACGCAACAGGGATGACTTTATTATAAAACTTGGGACGGAAAGAGAGAACTTTGCTCAGAGGTTGGGATCTTTCTGGAACTCACCCTGCAGACAAGTTTTCTCTCCTGAGTGTCATTTTCATTTGAATAGTCTGGACTATCCTCGCCTCCAACCAACCTGTCGTCTATCTCTCCGCTCACTCGAACAACTTCAACGTGGAGACGACCTGATACCTGATAAGAAAGGAACAGGAATTACTTGTGTGACAGAAAACAGTGGCAGGTTCATCCCTTTTCAGGTAACTACGACTACTGCCATTTCCAGTCTGTAAGCAGACAGACAACATTTTATTCCTGTGTATTGTTTTGCACTACCAGATGCAGAATTCTTTGGAGCAAGAATCAAAGAGCCTTTCTTGTAAAAACATAAAGAAATGAGCCACTAGAGTGACTTTGGGAACAGCATACTGCAATCTCACCCACCTTCACACCCGTCTCTGAGAGTCTGAGAAGCGCAGATGTGATGCAGGGCGCCGGGAATGTTGCCTGGTGTGCTCTAGCTGCCTTTGAAGTTGTTCTTACACTACATATTTACGAGCCTATTCTCGATGGCAGTCAGTGAAAGCCAGAGGAGCTGTAGCTCATACTCGTTCTACTAAGTCGTTACTTTGGGCTGCTTCGCTCAAACAGGTGCTCACAAAGCTCTCTCCTTTCCCAATCACTACGCTGGGCTTCAGAGCTGCCTAAACAACTCCAGTAAGGTATTACAGGATTTGCATAATTTCAAATTGTTAGCAAAGAGCTTGTGTACACGAAACTGGAAAATATCTACTATATACGGGTAATAAGGTCCACAGGCTGTAATTAAACAGTTGAGTAAGGATAGATTATAGAAGAATGAACGAACCTCTCCCTTCTGATTGATGATTGGAACAGCATATTGCAGCTTCACATCATAGAACAGGCACTCAAGAAAAACATTGGCTACTCCGATAAGGCTGTGGTTTTCCTGCTCGTCGTAGAACGGATCAGCGCGTCTGAAGTAAGCTCTCATCACCTTCAATCAAAGTCGGTAATAATGTAAGAAAAACAAAACTTTTCACGAAACAGTTTTCGCAGTGTTGCGCAACCAGCCTACTGAAAGGAAAAGGGACTCAAGCAAGAGGCCAGATTAGATCACGAGAAGAACGGAAACTTGAATTTTATTGCGGACCGGGCGTAAGGCCTGTCCTCAGCAAGTTCTCCTTAACGTTGGCGGATTCAGAGAAGTCAGCCTGAAGGGTCAGCTGCTGTTGTGTTTACTGACTGCTTCTTAGGTATGCTCGGTTCTATCACCAAGCTATGCATGCAAACAAGCATCAAAGTGACAAGATAAGGGTTAACTAAATGCTTCAGTATTCACTGAATATTCACTGAAGATCACTTCAGTACTAGGAAAAGCAAAAGCTCAGGAAAACTTATCTCTTTACCTCCCCCACCCCCCCCCCTCCTTCCCAAACCAGAAGATTTTCTCACATCTGCTTAAACAAAAAATTTAAGAGGGATGTAATTCTATCAGCACAACACCGGAGTAATTTTTACTTACTGGGTTGTCTTCCTCACAGTCTTTCCACTCCTGGTAAAGATCCCTCATATCTACCAATCGATTCTCCAGCTTTTCCAGTGACCAGATCTGTTTGCCTTTCCCTTTCCTTCTCACCTGAATAGCAGGTTCGCTGAGAATTGCGCCTCTCTGTGAAACAATTAAAGAGATACCAATAAGGAATTCATATCACAACAACGACCAAAAACTAGTTTAAAACCAAACAAAACTGAGGCATCTTTGGGAGAAGTCTGGATTTTGCTCCTTTTTTATTCTAGCTTGAGCAACCAAATTCAAGCGTGACAGACTCCGAGTTCGGCTGCCACAGTGTATTCGTGTTCAGTTTAACTGCGAAGTCTAATCACAGCTGCGGGCACTAGTTTCCGTGGATTTTCACCTTACATAAGTGTTAAGAGATAGGAACATTTAAGCATTTCACACATATCCTCAAGTTAAAGCAGGCCTGGAGCTCCAGCTAAGGTTACTACTGTCTGCAACTTTCAGCGAATCGGAGGCTTAACCCTCTTCACCATCCCCTTTCTAGATGTGCCAGGATACTGCAGGAAAAACAAGCAGACGAGAGAAACTTCTAAAGCAACTGATAAAAATTCTAACCCTGGAATAAAATACACCTACCTGTACTAACGACGGCCTGAGTATCACCAAATACAGAGCTGACCTCAAGAACAGAAATAATACCAGCTTAGGCAGCCATTCTGAGACATGGAAGTCTGGGTTCAGTTCCCTCCTTCCAAATTTTCTAAGATGCCTGAAACAAATCATCCAAATCCTCCCTGCTCCGGTTCCTCCCTGCACAATGGGGATGGGCAGCGTTTTCTCAGCCCACCAGGATGATGTAAAGCCAAATGTCCACAAGGTGATTGGAAATACTTGAAAGAAAACTTCCCTAACCTGCGCAGACTTCATCTATCTGCAACAGAAGCGAGCGTGAACTACAACACTAGCAGACAGGTCTTGCACCAAAACATTTATCAGTAAGCTAGCACATTATAAGATTTTCATGGTAACAAAATAAGATAAGGACATAGCATGTGCTAACAGAGCCATATTTAATAGAATATATAATATAATATATATAGACTAGAGTAGACTGGCAAACTATCTAGACCATTAAAGTCAGAATACAACAAATAAGAACGCTGAGGGGCCAACTTACTGAGCAAGGACTTAGTTCCATTAGGGCTACCTTACCTTACTGTTAGCATTAAGGCTTGAAGCTGGGATCTGGAGGGTCACTTTATACTCCGTCCTCTTGTCCAGTTCCTCGCCGATAAAATTGGCTTCTCTCACATACAAATTGGCTTTAACAATCTGCTCTCGCAGCTTCCTCAGGCTGTGGGTGAACATTTCTTCTCTGAAAGAAGGGGATTTGGAGGGGGAGACAGGAAAAATCATGGCATTGAAGTATTGAAACAGTGCAAAACAAGCGATCACCTGACAGGAAGGAGTCTTAACATTCAGCTTTTTAACACAAAAATCAGGTGAATTAAATTGTATTTCTTCTGGGGGAAAAAAAGAAAGAGATTATGCGTATGAATTTCGCGGTATGAACACTAGCGTACTGCTGGCTTTGGAGACTTCTCCATGCGTCTGCTGAACAGTCAGCTCTTGGGTGGCTTATTCCAGAGTTTCCCCACCACAGATGTAGACGTTCCATCTTACAGAGAAAGATTTATTCAGACACCATGACCCACTTGCTCACTGGCCTTCCTGGTGGGAGAGCACCAGCTGTGCAGCACGGGAATCTGGTCCCACAAAATATTCCAGACACACAGCTGACATCTTGCTAGGCTGTCCCAAATATTTTCTAGTTCAAAAGTTGCTTCTCTAGCCATATAAATTAAGATTCATATTTTCTCATTACAACGTCTTTACCATACTGCTTGGTTTAGGGTACATTTCATCTTCCTCCTGCAGCTGCTCTTTTTGACAGTAATACTGGAAATGATCATTTAGGGGCTGAAGTAAATAACCTCACTGCAATTGCCTAGGAAGAGGCAAAGAGGACAGTGGCCCCTCTGGGGTTATGAAACAGTTTTTGCAATGCTCTGGGATCAAAATTCTTTGTATCATCCTCTCATTCCCTTTTCTTTCTGCACTCTTCTCGTTGCCAAGGCCTGCCCAGGTCAGACAGCTGGATGTGAATCAAGAGGAAAAACAACCTTCCAGCAGCTGAGTCACGATCCACAGAAGAACAAACTCGTATAAGAGTCTCAAAATTTCTTCCCATCACTTCATCTTTAGTCAAATTTGTTGCCGATCAGGACAGAGTTTCTCCTTACCAATAAAGCAGGCGCTCTTCTCATCTTTTCTAGCATTATAGGTCTGATTGTTCTAATATTTTCGCTCTGTCCTCCCAACCCCCCGCAGGAGTCCTCTCAGAAATTTGGCAGAGGTGTGCAACGCAATTAACAGCTTGCAAAATTCACTAGCACTGAAGAACTTTACATAAACACTCCTGACGGTCAGATTTGATTACCCACCTCTCCTCCGCCCACTGCCGTAAGCGCTGCTGAGCGCTGGGAGAATGAAAGGAGAACCTGTCCATGCTGCGGAAATGCTGCTTCTCCGGCGACAATCGCCTTCGCAATTGCTCCAGTTCATGTTCATACATCAGTCTCTGCCGTTCCAGCGCGGATCTCTTCTCCTCTTCGTGCTGCTGCTCCAAGCTTTGCAAGATGGACTGCATGGGATCTAAGCAGACGTTGAAAACAAAGACGCTAGTACTTCTGGGGGTCAAACACCCCGTAACCATAAAATGGAATGGAAAGAATCACGTAACGAATACGGGGCAGAGCCAGAGGACTTGGAAATACAAGATCTTTCCCACATTCTGCCACAGATGCGCTGTACGACCTTGGGCAAGGCACAAGTTACTACCATTTGGTACCTCCCTTCCCCATTCTGTATCTGCAGTTATTCACGTTAGGGATTGCAGCAGCCACTGAAATCCCTAGTGAATAACATCCTACAGAATAAACATAGTTAGCATAGAAAAGGAGGAAGAGATCGTATTTTTGCTCTAAAGTATATTAAAAAAAAATGCTGCTGATCTGTGGACTAAAATAAACATCTACCAAACAGACTGGATGGATGATTTAAGGTACTGAGAAAAGGGAAATACCAAGCTGAATAAAACCTTCCTCCCATTTCCCAAAATAACGCCATTCTGGGACAGCTACATAAGACCACAAAAACTAAGGAACATGGTTTCAGAGATAGAAATCACTACAGTTAATGCCCGAGTGAGAAATAACACAAGAAAAATAAACAACAAAGTGAAACCACTTTGATTTGAGGCTGTAGTTTCACCAATATTCCAGTTTTGGCCTTTTCCTCAACACGAACTGCCAAACAAAACATTCTGTGGTGTTTTTTTCCCCCCGCCTCGAGTGCTAAAATGGCTACGATGAGTCATTAATGAGAAAAATTCTCCAGTAGGAAGTTATAAGGGAAAAAGTCTGTGGTTAAGAGTCCCTGAAGATGTAACCTCATATTCTATACCGATTTCCAGTCATTTCTGTTGCTTCTTACCATTACTTCCAAGTGCCTTCATGGTGACTTCCATCTGGGCATATTCATAACTGAAGTTAATCTCACTCGACACTTCGCTGGAATTGTCTCCATCTATGTCCAGCTGCTCAACACTGTTACTGCACTTCATAGAGCTGTCTCGCTCTTCATCCTCGTGATCTGCCTTCTTTTTCTTCTTCGGCAAATTCAGCCTTTAAATAAGAGGAAAATTTTTCAAGAACTGTTAATTGTTCAACTTTGAAACAAAGGGCTGCTTTCAAAGATTGTTAAAATTAAGCAAATTATCCAAATAGGTAGGTTTTTCCCTTTCAAATTTGTTGATCTCCTGCGAGTGTAGTTTTTTTCAGGGTAAACAGGCGAGTTCAGGGCAAACTAAGTAATCCATTCTAGAGTACCTGATATTACCAATCATATAGTTTAACCATGATTTGTTTCAATCGTCCCGTACCCAAATTATTTAGAGGCAATAATGAAATGATATCCCACTTTTTGTGCAGATTCTTCTTTAAAGCATAAAAGAAATAAATTAAGTTTTAGATGATCATTTAAATCCACTCATCTTTAAGGTATTTCAGACCAGACAAAGAGGGTTTTCAAGAATACAGTCTTTCACAGAAAACTTCTGCCAGTGATCCTGTCTGATACAGGGAGGTCTCAGGTATGGCTGGAGCTGGAATTCCAGGGAACAGAGAACACAGTGCCCTTGTAAGACCCAGAGCACTGTATAAGACAGGTCAAAAATCTAACACCTTAGCTGCAAAATCCAAAAGGCAACGTATCCAAGTCAAAGCTTGGGTGTAATATTTTCACTGTGGAAGAGAAACTACTTGATATTAATGTAGTACCAAACTACATTAAAGTTACCGCCTCAAAAATGAAATCTCTTCAGTGAGATAATAGTACTGATAACTGCAGCAAGGTGCTCATCAGCAAGGTTTCAGTCCCTTGAAAATACAAGGAATTAAGTCAACCGATCGATCTGGAACTAAAATCAGGCACATTTCCTATGAGATGTAGCATTTAGAACAGCCAAACACCAGCATTGCCTTTATAAAAAAGAAAAAGAAATCACGTCCTCTGGAGCCTGAACGCTCCGCTGTCATCTTTCCTTCTACCTTAAGATAAAACAAAACAGGGGCAAACTTACAATTTCTTTTAATATCTTTTGTACCTGAAGAAGTGGTTGTTCCCCCACAGTATTCTGTCTCCATGATGTAGCTGGATGGGACACACGACAGCAGAACCATTTACGAACGTCCTGTGAAAAGGCAAAAATCTAAAGCAAAGGCGTCGATACAAGGCTTAATTTTTTCCCCAGTACTGCCTACTTTATTGGAACTAGTTAATGGAGGAGAACAGGTTTATGGATTGCAAATAGGCAAAATATTCCCAGAAACTTCATTCACCTGCCCTGTGCTGTTTCATAAACTGCTCAAACCTAGCTTCTTTTGATTGCTTAAGCTTATCAAGTTCAGTATTTTTGGACAGATAATGTGACAGCTGTATCTGGGGACTATAATTAGAGCTTAAAAACGAGGGGCCTGAAAAAAGATGATGTCACCGGAAATAAACACTTTTTGCACTACTTTGAAATAGACACAAAATAGAAATGTTTGAAGACGACAGCAGAGAACTTTGCTATATAAATAGCTTGAAGACAATAACCTCATTAGAATAATCAGAAACTACTTTTATTTCAAAGTCAGACTCAGTCTGCAAACAGGATCATAGGATAACTCAAATTTGAAGGGAATCTCAGGATGTCAGCTGGTCCAATCTCCTGCTCAAAGCAGGATCACCTACGAACCAGGGTAAACGTGAATTTTGTGTATCTGACAATAAATTATGGGAGATGCTGACGATGCATGTCATTTTGTGATCTGTTTGAATATACCATCTGCTTTTCAAGTACTGCTACTTAATCAAATAAGGCAACAAATGCTTCAGCAGCTCTTTGCATATCAACAGATTTCCTAGAAAATGAATTCAAACGTTGACAGTTACATCTGCACAGCTGCAAATCAGTGAGTATCTACTTGCTGAAAGCGTATGCCGTTTGCTCATCCTCTCTTTGAAAACTTCGACTACAAACACCATCCCTGAGAGAACTCTCTTTAGAACAAAAGACATGAGTTGACAGAGGGGTAGATGACAATTAAAACAAAATGTAAAAGCAGGAGACAAGAAGTAGAATTTTCTTGCTTCAGACTACATGGAAAAGTTCGTTTTTTAATTATCCTTTTGCACCACTAATCATAAAAATACTAGATAAAAGTACAATTATTCTACAACTGGAGCTGTATTTTATTCCCTTACCTAGTATTTTTTTGCGGTGTTAACATAACCTGTCCTTCTGGGGTGATGTCTATAATGCAGTGCTCAGGAAGAATTCCCATTCCACACAGCTGGATGTCTTGGGAGTTGTCTGAGCCTATTAACGTGTGCTCCTGGGAAAAAGTAATTAAGATGTTAACAATGGATTGCAGAAGTTCACTAGTTCGAACTCATCCGTTCTCCTTCTGGATACATCCTGTCATCTAGTTCCAAAATTTGAAAGCTCTTGAAGTGCTTCTTTTAGAGGGAAAAAGGAGAATGAAACATTGCCAGTAAATCCTCGCTTTTTCTTACAGTAACAAGTAGGAAACACTCAGGAAAGTTTAAAGGCAGCAGTTAAATCCGAAGATGAAGAGGTTTCTATAACTTAATTGGGGAAGTCAGTGCCTCGGGATGTTGTAGAAGCCAAAAGTACAAAGGAGTTCAAAGAGGAATTAAGACAGGTTCACAGTGGTTTGACCCATGGCTATTAATGCAGGTTCCATCTACATCATCCGAAGGCTTAGGAAATTCCTAAAGTACTCCAGGCATGAGGGATTTGGCAGAGAAAGCATCACACCACACATGTCCCAGTTCATCCTTTTCTTTTTTTAGCCATCTCCGCGCAATTTTGAGGAACAGATACAATAGTTTATATCAGTCGGGTCAAGCTGTTCTTTGGTGTTCAGGACTAGTACATAAGCAGCTCAGCATTAAAGAGAAGGTGGGCAAGATCTTTACTCTGAGAAGCAAGGCAGTTTAACCTCAGAATTTTAGGCAAAACCAGGCATAAGTCATTTTATCGAAAGAATTTCAAAGCACTGGGATTTCTACACCAAAGTTCTCAACTAACATAATGAATTTGTTTTATGAAAAAAATAATAAATATTGAAAGAGTAACTGAAACGCCCAAAACCTACCCCTTGCAAAGGGGTTTTCTCTGGACAAGGGAAGTAGCACAGTACCACCTGAGACTTTTCTGCTGGCACCGATGGGCCTAGGCCTGTTTTGGGAGCGGGCTTTGGTGTTGGTGTACTCTTGTCGTGTGTTCCCAGTGAACGCCACAGAAGTTGGCTCTGCTTCAGCAGCTGTCAGCGGCGAGGCTGATTTAGCAGCTTGAGTCACACTCTGGACACCTACGTGCAAGGCACCCGGATTCAATTCTTCTCCCAAAACCTCAGCTCTTTTGTCCTTTTCAATGTTTTTTAGCAGATACAACACTGAGAAAGTTCTTCCCCTTGCTTTCATTGAGATATCACAGAGCAGCTATGACTGATAACAGAGAGGAGCGCATATTTCCTAAGACCCATTAAACCAAAACCATCTTTCAGCCCAATTGCTAATTCTGTGGCTGTTCTGCGAGTTACTATAGACCACTTCAAAGAGAAAAGAATGATTTAATGCGAAGCTCAAACTGCCAACATTCTTACACTGCTAAATTTTTAGAACTTGTATTCTAAAATGTGACTTAAAAACGGTTGTATCTCATTTCTCCTCCAGATCACGTCTCCAGTTTGTTAAACTAGAATAAACTGCTCAAATGCTTCAGTGTAGAGTCCAAAAGTCCCATTACACGTTTTTTGTTCAACATCAGTAAAGGGTAGAAGTGCTAAGGCAGAGAAGAACCTGATTTTCACTGCTGGCAAGGTGCATGAAGAGTAATAAAAATGCATTTTATAAACTGAAGTCAGTACTACGCAGGTAGAAGCAAGCTGATTACTGATATGCCCGGATAAAACACTTCTCTGGGTGAAAGCTGGCGTATAAAAACAGAAAACAGTTTATAAAGGACAGCATCTCTAAATTCCTTCTAAAAACCAAAACATAAAAACCCCAAACCTTCCTCTGATACATAGGATTAAATTTGCAATAAAAAGGTTGTCCTCATATTATTTTTAATGAGGCGGTAAGTACCAGAGGAGGCTTAGATATGCCGTTTTTATAATAGTCTCTAAACACACCTCTGCCAATGGTGTATTTAAGCCCACTTATATTAAAAAAATAATATATTTTTATATATATATATATATAAAAATAATTTTTTATTTTTACCTTTAAATAGTATACCAGAAGTTCATTGAGAGCTGGATCTGCATTCAAATTAACCAGGAAGCACTTATTATCCCCAACTTTTATTCCAGAAGACTGAAGAGATATGCCAAGACTTTCCAACTGTTTCTGACGCTCCTGCAAGAGAGTAGCCATCAAAACATTAAGCTGGTTGATGTACAGCCCTTCGGAAACGCACGCCTATCGGCCAAAGCCACAAGACAAAGTGATGGGCAGCTACTTCTGAAAAGGGTGAGTCTTTCTTCTGCAATAGATTAGACACAAAAACTTTAGTTATATCGAGCTTTGATCAGGGCATTTGTAATTTCTCCTGTCCTTCCACCTCTGGTCTCAGAGGGCTACGTGCTACGGTCTCGCAGAGTTGCATCTTCCCAGTGAAAAATGAGAAAGCAGCTGAGAGTAGCACACTGCAGTACTGTAGGAGCTTCTCCATGACCTCACCGGGACAGCAAAACGCTCCCACAAAGACCTCTCTAGAGCCCTTTATTTTCTCTTTGGAGCTAAAAAGCACCAAGTTAAGTTAAATCCCTGCCAAGTCAAGCTCCATGTCTATCTTTTATTCCAGAGCAATCAAAATGACAAAAAACTGGCAACCTGCTATTTAAGTAATGCAAATAACACTTCCTGCTGAACCAGAATAGTAGCATTTTGGATGGTGTTTTGTTCTCGTCAATAGACTTCATAGAATTCAACAACAAAGCATTACTGTGCAAAAATGTACATCTTTCAAAGAGAAGTGGTTGGGTGCAGACTAGAGCAGTGAAAGAGGAACATTAAACATTTCTGACTTAAGAACAGAAAGGGATTCTTCTACGAAAAAAAAAAAAAAGAGATAGAAATGTTGAGAATTGTTCCCAGGATCATACGGAAACTGAAACGAGACTCACTATCCACAACGAGCAAACAAAAATTTAAAAAATTTCTCTCCCAGAATTACCAGGGGGAAGAAGAAACAGGGGAGGGTGAAGCAAGTAAGTACAAAAAAAATACAAGAGACTTTCCTGTGATGCCGAGATTTCAAAATAAAAAAAAATAAAAAAAAATAGCAGACATTACATAGGAATAATGCTGGAATGTTTATTAAGGTTCTGACCTTTACCTACCACTCTGCTTTGTGTTTAAAAACTTAGTATGTCATACTATTCAGTATGATTCTCTGTTCAGCATTGGAGTTGTACCAGGTCTAACCAAGATTAAAACAGCAAAGAACAGCAAGCAAAACCCTTGATTTTCTCTCCCCTGTCCGCCCCCACGCTGACAAAACCAACGTAATGTCCTTGTAAGGAGAAGTCGTGTGTGTGTGTGTGAGAGAGAGAGAAAAACAAAGAACGGAGGAAAAACTGCAGTGTGATGTCAAAGATCTCTCTTCCGATCACCAGTGCCAGGCTCTGAAGTTCACATAATTCCTTATTATCCACAGACAGAGATAAAGAACGTGTTGCAAAAAGGAGGACTTGGCCCACAGTCTAAATCTCACAGGATTAATTTAAAGAAAACGAGCCGGTTTCTGTTAACTTTTGCTCAACACCTAACGTTAATTAACTTAAACATTCAACGTACATTAAAAGTACATCAAATACTCACTGAAAATGAGAAAAATTGCCTATTCATATAGTTAGTCTTTAAGGCCTTGAACCCTTATTGTCGCTCCATCCCTACAAACTGCCTCTTCGACGGCTCTCATGCTTTATGAGGAACCATCCTTTCCTCAAAGATTTATAACTATCTCTCCGTCCGATCTGCCCACCCTGCTACAATCTGACAGACAGATGTTAGTGGATGCTGCCCAGAAGTTAAACCACTTGACAAGCCAAGATGTAAATGCCTTTAACCTTGGACCCGCCTAAGTCTATGGTATTGGGTTTGCATGGCAAGGTTTTGGTAGCAGAGGGGCTACAGGGGTGACTTCTGTGGGAAGATGCCAGAAGCTTCCCCCATGTCCAACAGAGCCAATGCCAGCCAGCTCCAATATGGACCTGCCACTCGCCAAGGCCAAGCCCATCAGTGACAGTGGTAGAGCCTTTGGGAGAACATGTTTAAGAAGGAGGCAAAAAAACCCTGCAAAACAGCAACTGCAGCTGGAGAGAGAGGAGTAAGAAAATGTGAGGGCAACAACTCTGCAGACACCAAAGGGCAGTGAAGAAGGAGGGGAAGGATGTGCTCCAGGTGCCGGAGCAGAGATTCCTCAGTAGCCTGTGGTGAAGACCATGGTAAGGCAGGCTGTCCCTGTAGCCTGTGGAGGACCATGGTGAAGCAGATATCCCCCTGAAGCCCATGGATGTCCATGGTGGAGCAGATATCCAGCTGCAGCCTGTGGAGGACCATGGTGATGCAGATATCTCCCTGCAGCCTGTGGAGGTCTATGGTGAAGCAGATATCCCCCTGAAGCCCATGGAGGCCCATGGGGGAGCAGATATCCACCTGCAGCCTGTGGAGGAGCAGGTTTGCTGGCAGGACTTGTGACCCCACGAGGGGACCCACACTGGAGCAGGCTGTTCCTGAAGGACCACGCCCCATGGAAGGGACCCACGCTGGAGCAGTTCATAAAGAACTGTAGCCCATGTGAAGGACTCACATTGAAGAAGCTCATGGAGGACTGTCTCCTGTGGGAGGGACCCCACGCTGGAGCATGGGAAGAGTGTGAGGAGTCCCCTCCCGAACTCCCCTGAGGAGGAAGGAGCAGCAGAGACAAGGTGTGATGAACTGACCACAGCCCCCATTCCCCGTCCCCCTGCGCCGCTCAGGAGGAGAAGGGAGAGAAATTGGGAGTGGAGTTGAGCCCGGGAAGAAGGGTTTCAAGACTTGGGCTTTTATTTTTCATTATCCTACTGTTTCGATTGGTAATACATTAAACTAATTTCCGCAAGTCAAGTCTGTTTTGCCTGTGATGGTAACAGCTGAGTGATGTCCCTGTCCTCATCTCAACCCACATCTTTTCATCGTATTTTTCTCACTCTACCCAGTTGAGGAAGGGAGTGATAGAGTGGCTTTGGTGGGTACCAGGCATCCAGACAGGGTCAACCCACCACACCTACTGAAGATCATAGAATCATAGGGTTGGAAGGGCCCTCTGGAGATCATCCCGTCCAACCCCCTGCCAGAGCAGGGTCACCCACAGCAGGTGGCACAGGAACGTGTCCAGGCGGGGTTGGAATGTCTCCAGAGTTGGAGACTCCAACACCTCTCTGGGCAGCCTGTGCCAGGGCTCTGCCACCCTCACAGGAAAGAAGTTCCTCCTCATGTTTAGGTGGAACTTCCTATGCTCAAGTTTGTGCCCGTTACCTCTTGTCCTGTCACTGGGCACCACTGAGAAGAGCCTGGCCCCATCCTCCTGACACCCACCCTTTAAGTATTTATAAGTGTTGATAAGATCCCCCCTCAGCCGTCTTTTTTCTAGACTGAAGAGACCCAAATCCCTCAGCCTTTCTTCATAAGAGAGGTGTTCCAGTCCCCTCATCATCTTTGTAGCTCTCTGCTGCACCCTCTCCAGCTGTCAGAAGGTGACAGCTTCAGAAGGTGAAGAAGATGTCAGAAGGTTCCTTCCACTGGCTTCCAAGCGGTCCTGAAACAGCCTTATACTGCACCAACACTAATACTTAGTCCTCCTCTGAGAAAAAAAGCATCACTTTTTTTACAGCTTCAAGGCTCATGAAACTCCCAGCTCCAAAACATCGTAACAGGCTGAGAATTTAGAGGCCAGAAGGAAGAGAGCTAAAGTGAGCAGCTACATGCAAACATCAAGGCAGATTTAGTCTGTAGGGTTGAGCCCATCACTACAGTTTTCCAACTTCCTCGCACACTCGGCGTTTCTGTGCCTAGAAATTAGTGTGTAGGATGCGAGCAGAATTTTATTGTATTCTCCTCATCGTTATTATTATTATTTTTCACCCTTATACACAAGGAGGAAAATGCATGGTACAAATCTGCACTGGAAGCCAGGAAGCCCTCGTAGTCACAAGCAGCACTTCTTACAATGGATCTTTAAAACTAAAGTCAACACAGTCTGTTCTGATTGTGTCGTCTACAAGAGGGCTTTGTATCGGAGGCTCCGTTTTCTCCTTATTTATGACATGCTATTCATCACCGTTCAATAGTCCTCCCTCTCAAAAGCTCCCCACTGAAAATACATACATCAGCATTTGTCTCGTAAGAACTGGAAGCGTCATGCAATAATCGTGGTGACCTGCACAATTTTTCAACGTAATCATCATATTCAATTATGGTCTGAGGCCCTAAATATCACTGTAAGAGGTATTAAAACACACAGGGATCCTGAACAGTTCTATTTTTTAATATTCTGCATGCCCTTCGCCTTGTGTGTTGAGGCACTCTGTACATAACCTTGCATTTAACGCTCTCAGTGCTCCATCTTTCATTACAAACAACAATTTTCCTGTCTGAAGAATATAAAATCCCTGTAAATCCTCTCATCCGTGGATTATTATTTTTTTAAATAACGTCTCCATTTGCATACAGTGACGATTTATTATTGCCACTGGAATAGCAATCTGGGAGGCACCCAGCTATCACAGAAATTAAGTGAAGCTTTTCAAAACGGCCGTAAGCTTGACCTACTTACCCGTAAACGTGGGGACAGATTCAGACAATCTCTATGAACTGACAGAAAAGGAAACAAACCTATTTTTCATAAAAAATAGGGAGGGGAAAAAAAAAAAGAAAGCAAACCTGTGCTATCTCCTCAGTTTTTCTTAATTTTTCTTCCCAGGTCACAGTCATTTCCTGAATCAACTTTTCTGATTCCTCCAATCGTTCCTTTAATTCTGGTGATTTCATAGCCTGCAGAAATAAAAGCAAATAAAACAAGAAAGCTTGTTGTGCTTTGGTTTTTTTTTTCACAGTGCTGTCACACAGATGGGGGGAAAAAAGAAACGTAACTTTACTCATTTTTCCAAGGCATACTTTATCAGTAAGTAAAGGGGTTTTGAATATACATATTGCATATAAATGCAGAATCCATCAAAAAGTTAGTTTAATTAGTTTCGAATGCAGATGCTAAAGTGGAGTTTATATAGTTCAATGCAAACCAGTTACATGATACTGGCAGATTTGCACAAAGATATTCAAAAGCAAACTAATCTCATTTCTATACCGATGCGAGTATCCCAAACGACTCATACCTAAGACAACCTCGGTTCTCAGACACTGAGGATGTGGCTGGCCACCATCGTCTCAGCTGTCGCTCCCTCAAAATGGCACTTAACATCTCAGTCACTTAAACTAGCAGTCCACCAAAACATTTTTATTGTTCATTTTGATACGGACTGATGGGTGTGAGTTTTTTCTTTCTATAGCAAATATCAAGGCACCCAAGGTGTTCTGGTTATCCATCTCTACAGAGGCATTTTACGGAGCGTTATCAAGAGAAGCTTTACCATGTGCTTCTGGACACTGGAATTCAATTTTCTCGTTAATCCATCACAACTCTAATTTTGTTTTCTGAAATAGTCAAAGGCCCACGTTCCATCCAAGGACTAACTTGAGAAGAAGAAGGTACCCCCACCGCCACCCACCAGACACTCCAAAAACTGAAAGGACATCAACATTTTTATACTACACGTATTTACTTCATCCCGTCTCCGAACTGGCATATTCCTGTTGTACTACCCTGAACAGGAAGCCTTATGTCATTATTTCATTACTGCTAACAAGACAAAAATGGTTTTGGTTGGTAGGTATTTATGCAATGCCAATTAAACACTGCAAGCATCGTTTTCCATCAGATATTTCCTTACCACAAAACCCCAAAGTCCTCACAGGAATCCAACTCAAAGAGAGTGGCCTCGTTGCACTCCAGTTCATTCCAGAAAAGGAGCAAGTGCCAGGAGTGGAAAATCCTGGTTTAAGACAGGAGTTTCCTCTGCCTCAGGACACAACAGTCTCGGAACTGTCAGCTGATGTGTCCCCTGTAGTCTTTTGCTGGTTGAATATCTCAAATATCTAAATACAGGGTAAAAGGGAGGGCTTGGAGCAACCTGGTCTGGTGGGAGGTGTCCCTGCCCAGGGCAGGGGGTTGGAATTAGATGATCTTTAAGGTCCCTCCCAACCGTAACCATTCTGTGATTCTATGAATTCCACCCAGGAAGGAAAGTGAAGCCAAGACAATCTCCAGAACAAAGATTTATTATGACCAATAAAACATGATCAGTGCAAAGGTGCTGGACACTACGGAGCAGGACAGGAAGATGAAGCCCAGTTACTCCCAACGTCTAAGTCTTGTTTGTCCATTTATTTGCATCTGGGGCAAAATTACTCACCATTTTCACATACTTCAACTGTAAAATGAGCTAGATCATTCTCCTCACTCCCTACCACGCTAATATAAACAGCAGATATGTGGGCCCAGGTTCAACCAGAGCAGCAGGTGGGCTTCTCTGCTCAAAGCACTTAGTTTAAATTGCCAGCTTAGGAAGGACAAGCTAGTGGTCTCGGCTCAGACAAATTAAAACATGTGATATTAATTTCGACAAGAAAAGATCAAAATGCGTGGATTTAAAAAGAAAAGGGGAAAAGAGGATAATGCCTTATTCCTCTGGGGGGAAAAAAAATAATAAATAAACTGTCAAGTTCTGTTCTGCCTCAGTTGTTTAGGAGAAAAAAGGGTACTAACACCAAGAGGAAAAAAAAAGAACCAAGAGGAAAAAAAAAAAAACCAACCAACAAAAACCGTAACTTGGTAATCTCTATATTGGGAAATGAGCTTTGGAAATGTAACCTGACTGTCATAATGGGTCAATGTTTTTGATGACTTTAAAAAGCTTATTTATGCACATTTCTGTAAGAATAATTAGATGGTAATAAACTGAACGGAGGACAGGACAAGGAGTGTGGGGTTTGACCTCCACTGGGCAGCCTCTTAATAGCAAACGACACCGTTTTTTCCATGTTCTGTCAATACCACTGAGATGACAACTAGGGTGGGATTTTAATACTTGGGAAAGGAAATATTTATTACTTCATATTCAGGAAACACTACTTCATTACTTTGGAAAGCTGCCATTATTTTGGCATTAATGCTCACAATTGAAGCAAACAGGGAGTGTTTGCATCTCACAGAGTACTGTGAAGTCTGTGGTTCGTATTTTAGAGAAATCTTTAGGTATTTAACTTGAGATACCTTAAAGAAACTGATACATACTTATCGGATGCTTAGCATATTAGGCAGCTCAAATGAGGACAGTCCAAAATTCACTAGTCATTTCTAATATCACAGCCAGCATTCCCTGCATAGCTCATGAGGCAAGTACTCCAACCATAATTTTTTCTGAGTTGTGAAACAGACAGATTATATCACCATTGCTTTGCCACATTCGAGAACAGAACTCAGAATTACGCTAGCTCTTGGCCTTCATCTGACATTTAAGACCATGTTCCTTTCACAATTTCATTGAGGTCGCTATGCAGATATTCATAGAATCATAGAACTGCTGAGGTTGGAAGGGACCTTCAAGATCATCAAGTCCAACCATTAACCTACCCTGACAAAAACCACTTCTAAACCATGTCCCTAAGCACCACATCTACCCTTTTTCTAAACACCTCCAGGGATGGTGAATCTACCACCTCCCTGGGCAGCCTCTTCCAATGTTTAATAACCCTTTCAGTCAAAAAATGTTTCCTGATATCCAATCTAAACCTCCCCTGACATAACTTGAACCTGTTTCCTCTTGTCCTATCCCTTGTCACCAGGGAGAAGAGGTCAGCCCCCATCTCTCTACACCCTCCTTTCAGGTAGTTGTAGAGGGTGAGAAGGTCTCCCCTCAGCCTCCTCTTCTCCAGGCTAAACAACCCCAGTTCCCTCAGTCGTTCCTCAGAAGGTTTGTCCTCCAGACCCCTCACCAGCTTTGTAGCCCTTCTCTGGACACGCTCCAACACCTCAATGTCCTTCTTGTAGCGAGGGGCCCAAAACTGAACACAGTACTTGAGGTGGGGCCTCACCAGTGCCCTCATAATACTGTCTAGCGCCTCTAAGAGATTCAGTTGAGAATGGTTAAAAGCTCGTAAGAAAGCAAGTGTTATTTAACTGAATTCACATCTCGCAGGATGTAGCCACACTTAAAATACGCCGGCAAAGTTCTGCCTATAAACTGCACAGCCTTAAGACTCCACCCCTATTCCTGCCTCCATGTCCGCTTGCTTTTGATCTCTATCTCGCAATAAAAACAAGATTGCTCAACAAGGTGTTCAAACAGAACCTGCTGTCTCATGTTATCACCTGTGTTTCAAGACTGATGTAGAGAAAAATGGGAAGAAGGGATAATAAAGGGACATTCCTCATAGATACCATGTAGTAATCCTTCGTGGCATTCATTTTTGAGCACCAGGTAAGAAAGTCCTGGCAATGGGGTTTGCAGGTTGCCTAGTCAAGACTTAAATTTGTACCTCTGCTTTTGTGAGCTGTTCTCGCAGCTTCTCCACTTCCTCACGCAGCTCCCGAATAATGCGAGCGTTGGGGTCTTCGTTCACCACCGCATGATTAACGATGTTCTTGGCCCGGTCTGCGTACCTCAGTGTTGAAAGGGTCTCATCATAGTTGTCTGCTGCTGGGCTCACTGTTGCTACCATGGCAGTCTTGCTGTTACCACCAAGGCTATCCTGGAAAGCGGCAGAGGTTATAAAATTAAAACAGAAGGTTTCTTTCCTTTTACCCAGCCAATGAACTTAGGCAGTGAATAACAGAATCATAGAATGGTTCGGGTTAGAAGGGACCTTAAAGACCATCCAGTTCCACACCCCTGCCCTGGGCAGGGACACCTCCCACCAGACCAGGTTGCTCCAAGCCCCGTCCAACCTGGCCTTGAACCCCTCCAGGGATGGGGCAGCCACAGCTTCTCTGGGCAACCTGGGCCAGGGGCTCACCACCCTCACAGCAAAGAATTTCTTCACAATATCTCGTCTAAATCTCCCCTCTTTCAGTTTGAAACTGTTCCCCCTCATCCCATGGCTCCCCTCCCTGATCCAGAGTCCCTCCCCAGCTTTCCTGTAAGCCCCTTTTAGGTAGATGGGGGCAACTAATAACTAATAAAAGAAACATTTTTGTCAGAGCTCCTCAGTTCAAATTTAATATTTTAAGCTGTGTTAATCAAGGAAAGTTGTTATTTTCAATTATATATTTTTTTAAAGCACATTTAGAAAATGCCATTCTTGGCTTTCAGAATAATTTTTAGTTTAAACAGGAATGAAATCAGTCCTTTTTTGGGGGCTTTATGGTGCCTATTAAGGGCTTTAAAGGTTTACCTCTGTGTTTTCTAGTTAGGTTTATAAACCAGAAATACAAGCACTTCAGCATCAGACTTCCCAGATACTATCAAAGGAGCTCAGTAAAGATTACGAAGAATTCAGAATATCTTATTTTAAAGACTGGAAGCGAGATGTCTCCAATAAGGACTTAATTTAAATTGCTTAAAGATCTCTTCCTAAACAATATAGTTGATTTTATTCTTATAAACATTTCAGAATGGGGCCCTTCCCCCAACTTACACAACTCACAAATCTAAATGGAGTTATGTAAGAAATTACCCTTTCGGAATCTGGTTGACAGAGAAGAAGGGTGTGAAAGCACATTCCTGCAAGGCAGTGTGTCGGGGAGTGGAGGAAGGAAGGAAGGAAGCCAGTGTTCAACCTTTTTATTGATCGCAAAATTGTGGTGTACAATTTTGGCCAGTCTAAAAGATAAAACATTCTGGTTTAAATTTTGCAGTAAATCTTTTTTTTTTTCTTTGGTTGTTTTTTTTTTTTTTTAAATTTATTTTATTTTTACCCAAGATCCCTTTCTGAGATGAACGACGCTATTAACTTTCATCTTCAATAACCCATGAAATCTAGGTCAGGCATTGCCATTAGAACAATCTGACTACATTAGCTGCTTGTCTAACCAATTTCAATTACAAAGCGCACACGTAGCTTTCCCCAGCAATCATTAAAATGCCCCTGTAAGTATTTCCTTAAGACTCTCTTTTCTGCTGCATGATGCCTAAGATAATTTGACAGGAGTCTGGCTGCTTCAGTGGGCAGACACACATTGACCACACAGACGGATGCTGCTTTGCTGCCGCACTGGGAGCCCTCTGCTGTCTCTGGTCACGCAAAGGGGCTGCCAGCTCTTTGGGTAGAGAATATAATTTCATTTGTATAGAACCATAGAATGGTTTGGGTTGGAAGGAACCTTAAGGATCATCTAGTTCCACTCCCTGCCCTGGGCAGGGACACCTCCCACCAGACCAGGTTGCTCCAAGCCCCGTCCAACCTGGCCTTGAACCCCTCCAGGGATGGGGCAGCCACAGCTTCTCTGGGCAACCTGGGCCAGGGGCTCACCACCCTCACACCAAAGAATTTCTTCCTGAGATCTCATCTAAATCTCCCCTCTTTCAGTTTAAAACCATTAACCCTTCCTATCACTACACTCCCTGATAAAGAGTCCCTCCCCATCTCTCCTGTAGGCCCCCTTTAGGTACTGGAAGGCTGCTATAAGGTCTCCCCGGAGCCTTCTCTTCTCCAGGCTGAACATCCCCAACTCTCTCAGCCTGCCTTCATAGGAGAGGGGCTCCAGCCTTCGGAGCATCTCCGGGGCCTCCTCTGGACCCGCTCCAACAGCTCCGTGTCCTTCCTGCGATGAGGACTCCAAAACTGGACACAATACTCCAGGTGGGGTCTCACAGTGTTCAGCACGGTGAGGTACACCAGCATGGTTAGCACTTGCAGGTAGGAGTATTTATCGAAAAGTAAATAAGAAATAACAGCCTTCTGACTGCCACCAGCATGGGTTTTCTCCTCATCCGAGGAGCAGCCAATGTTTACGCCAACAAATACACAGCTTGGGAGGATCCACTCTGGAACACACAAATGTTTTTCCAAAGCACCTACTGAGAACTTTAAAAAGACTAACAAGAGCACATGATTCCTTCGGCGGGATTTCTGGCTCTGCAGAAGCCAGGACTTTTCTTCAATCCGTCAACAGTTTTCAAAACTTAGGAATGACACTCTGTAACTGCAATCCCTGTTCTGCATAAAAAGATGGAAGTTTATCAGGGTGCTGGCCAGGTACTCCGCTTCCAAATCAAATCTGAACAGTTTGTACTTTGGGAACCTCCTTCACTGCACTTAATTAGCTCCCAAATAGGATTAATTCATTATTTGAATTGCAACTCTGCTGTACAGGCAGCTGAGAATGCTGCTACAGTGATACACCGTAATTCACAATACACCCATTGTAAGTTGGGTGAAGTTTCTCTGGTACTGTAGCTATTATCCAAGTCCAGTGCCAGACTGTCCGATAAAGTTTTATGTACAAAACCGTTGTGCTGATTTCACTGGTTTCTTTAACGTTAAGCAAGGAAGGTAGACGAATAGTAAGGCAGCCTCTCATTAGCAAAGACAGCATCTGCAAACTACCCTGGAAATGCTGGGCTTGCATGTCATAGAGAGAAAATAAGTTTAATTATTTCGAAGACTGAACCAGCACAGTCTTCTCTAGCACCAACATTACCGTGAAAAGAACTTAAAATGTAAAGATTCGCAATTATATTTTTAAAAATAGCCGTCGGTAAAACATACAGGGCTTCTGATTAAAGTGGGAAAATGAGATCTTTGTAATCAATAGAATCAGATAAAACCAAGAGGCAAAGCGCTGATAAGGTATTTTGCTTCCCACACATAACATGTCACCACTCTGCAAGCCTCCTCTTGCAATAATATTTTTCACCTTTTGTCTAAAGATCCTCAACAAAATTGAACACAAACTGCTAGATCCTGTGGTCTCCTGAACTCTCCTTGTTTCTCAGATTTGTGGAGAGACTCTATACAACAGATATTCCTAGTGTTAGACTACATTTACTCCATGTTGGCATCATAATTAAAAGCTGAAAGTTAAAGATAGCCCACCATCTCATGGCTTCTACAAACAGGCCTCTCTAAATGAATAAACCCCTCCTTTCATCTCTAATTAAAAAAAAAAAAAAGTTTAAATTTTCCCCCTTTCAAAATAAAGCTTCTCTTCAATGAGCTTGTTTGTAAGAACTCCGAAAGCCCCAAACCTTTTGTTTGCACTTAACGTAGCTGGATGTTAAAGACACAAAGAAGGTTTGCTTGAAAGAAGGCAGAACAAAAGCGCGCCTTCTATTTCTGAGCAAAAGCATGCGCTGTGCATGGCCATCGTCACCGCAGCTACAATGCGTCAGACAGGTGCTGAACAGGAATTTCAGTCCGCTTGCTGAATTCCTTTAGAAAGGGAACAGCAGAACTAATTCTAACAACAACGGCAGAAATGCGTTAGGGAAGTTTCCACTCCGCTCGCTCAGACTATCACAGCCCCATCGGGAACCCAAGCACACACGCCACTGGAGCAAAGTGAAGCAAGCTGCGTCTTGGGTTTGTTCCCATCTTTAGAGAGCCAAAAAGCACTCGTTTAATTAAAAACTCAGTGTAAACGTACAGAGGCAAAAATATATTTAAATCTAAGAAAGTCTTAGAGCAAGGAACGCTGTGAGATGAGGATTTATTTTACTGTAGAAAAGCACAGACACTATTTCTGTCATGCCATTCTGATTTTTATGTAGCCTTCACGACTCTACTATTTGATGTCCAGCATCTGTGATGTTTACACTGGGGAGAGGAAATAAATCGTTTCATAGTTGTGCTAAAAGGTTCATCAAAAGTCAGCACTGAGAAAAATGACAGAAAAGGCTTGTGGTGTCAGGGGGTTACATGAGTAGAGATTTTATTTTACTTAAGTATTGAAGTCAACTTTGTTTTCAAATCTCCTTAAGGAAAATATCTTTTTTAACCTCCACACCTCTGTATAACCTACAAGTAACTTTTTCTTTTTCTTTCCACATGTGCAGTGAAATCATACAGATCCCGAATTCAAATAACATTGGAAAACATTGCTAAGAACAGGTGGGGAAGCAAAGCAGAGTGTCCAAGACAGCAAAATCTAGCCAAAGCACCTACAAAAGTAAGAGGACAAAAAAAGACTGGTGGTACCAAAAATCAGTTTCTTCCCAGATTATATCTTTATACTAACAAATATTGTAGTTGCTCCTTGATAACAATAAAACAAAATGCAAGGGAAAAAAAGGAAACTTTTAGTATTTCTATGAGATGTGGTTACCAAGCATCCTGGCAATCAAATGATGAAAGAGAAAAATTTTAACAAAACGACAGGTTACAAGAATGAAACTGAAGTCATCTATATGTGACATCTATTCAATGATCCTTCAAGACCCAAGTCAACTGAGACCACTCGAGCTGTACCAGGCAAGATAAGAAAGACAAGCCACCTTTACTAGCAGGCAAGCTTTTTACAGATAGAAGCGGCTACATTTGTGCTTGCCACTCATTCAGAGAACAGGAGAAATCCAGACGATGACTATACCTAACATCAAACTTGCACTCCAAGATTTTTTGTCATCAGGCTACCATGCTTTACGGCCACGGTATGTAGGAAGTGGGAAGAACAATGAAAACAAAAGCTTGCTTTTTAATTCGATATACATAGACTCACAGAATCATTTAGGTTGGAAAAGATCCTTGGGATCATCGAGTCCAACCATCAACCCCACTCTACAAAGTTCTCCCCTACACCACATCCCCCAACACCACATCTACACGAGTCTTAAACACACTCAGGGATGGTGACTCCACCACCTCCCTGGGCAGCCTGTTCCAGTGTCTGACCACTCTTGCTGGGAAGAATTTTTTCCTAATGTCCAGCCTAAACCTCCCCTGCTGCAGCTTGAAGCCATTCCCTCTTGTTCTATCGCTAATTACCTGTGAGAAGAGACCGGCACCAACCTCTCTACAATGTCCTTTCAAGTAGTTGTAGAGAGCGATGAGGTCTCCCCTCAGCCTCCTCTTCCTCACACTAAACACTCCCAGCTCCTTCAATCGCTCCTCATCAGATTTATTCTCCAGGCCCTTCCCCAGCTCCGTTGCCCTCCTCTGCCCTCGCTCCAGCCCCTCGAGATCTCTCTCGTATTGAGGTGCCCAAAACTGGACACAATACTCGAGGTGTGGCCTCACCAGTGCTGAGCACAGGGGGACAATCACCTCCCTCCTTCTGCTGGTCACACTATTTCTAATACAAGCCAGGATGCCATTGGCTTTCTTGGCCACCTGGGCACACTGCTGGCTCATGTTCAGCCGCTTGTCAATGAGAATCCCCAGGTCCTTTTCTGTCGGGCAGCTCTCCAGCCACACTTCCCCAGGCCTGTGGCGATGCATGGGGTTGTTGTGGCCCAAGTGCAGGACCCAGCACTTGGCCTTGTTGAAGCTCATACCGTTAGCATTGGCCCATCAGTCCAATCTATCCAAGTCTCTCTGTAGAGCCTCCCTGTCCTCACACAGATCAACACTCCCGCTTAGCTTCGTGTCATCTGCAAACTTGCTGATGATACACTCTATGTCCTTATCAAGGTCGTCAATAAAGATGTTAAACAGAAATGGTCCAACACTGAGCCCTGAGGGACACCACTTGTGACCGGCCACCAGCTGGATTTAACTCCATTGACCACCACTCTTTGGGACCGTCCATCCAGCCAGTGCTTGATCCAGCAGATCGTACGCTCATCCAGGCCATGAGCAGCCAGTTTTTCCATGAGAATTCTATGGGGAACAGTGTCAAATGCTTTTTGAAAGTCTAGGTAGACAATGTCCACAGCCTCTCCCTCGTCCAATAATCGGGTCATCTTGTCACAGAAGGAGATCAGGTTCGTCAGGCAGGACCTGCCTTTCATAAACCCATGCTGACTAGGCCTGATCCCCTGCTTGTCCATTATATGACTTGTAATGGCACTCAAGATGATCTGCTCCATGACCTTCCCTGCTACCGAGGTCAGACTGACAGGTCTATAGTTTCCCGGATCCTCCTTTCTGCCTTTCTTGTAGATGGGTGCTACATTTGCTGTCCTCCAGTCCATTGGGACCTCCCCAGTTAGCCATGACTTCAGGTAGATAATGGAAAGTGGCTTGGCGAGCACGTCTGCCAACTCTTTCAGCACTCTTGGATGTAACCCATCCGGTCCCATAGACTTGTGTGCATCCAAGCGGTGTAGCGGGTCACTGATCACTTCCTCTTTAGTTGTGATGACCTCGTTCAGCTTCTCTTCCCCATCTCCCAGCTCGTGAGGCTGGGTGCCCAGGGAACAGCCAGTTCCACTGCTAAAGACTGAGGCAAAGTAGGCGTCGAGCACCTCAGCCTTTTCCTCATCCTTTGTGACTATGTTTCCCTCTGCATCCAATAAGGGAGGGAGATTTTCCCTAATACATAAAACTCATATTTAACAATTCGTTTTTTCATCTAGACCTTACAGATCTTCATCCAGGTGCCATCATGATGCTCTCTTTTTTCCCCAGAATACCAAATAGAGTCCTATGCAGTCCAGAAAATGATTTAACTGCTCATTTCACACGAATACGATGCACAGAGGCTTCTGACCTGTCCCTTAGATGGTAACTGGGACAATGGTCTGCAATTATACTCTGCTGCCAAATGTAGAGTATATTAACAAATATATTAGACAATTAGGAAAAGGTAACAGTCTTAATCAAATAGTCTTAATCAAAACCTTCAAAGCTAACCATGCCAGTATAAAATGCAGTTGCATGTGGCAGTAGCCCAAATTAAGCTGCGTGTGAGGCTGTATGTAAATTGACCCATAAAAGATAATGTTTTTTTTTAAAAAAATCCTTATTCTTTAGGCCATTACAGGTCAACAGAAGACAGGGAACATATTTAGTCTGTAGAGATACTAATGGCTTACATCCAGCTAATTTTCCAAAGACAATTACGGTTAATGTCAAAACCAGAAAGAGAGGCAAAAGAACAGTGTTCGATTTCACTGAATGGGACTCTTCTCCCCTTTTCCCCCCTTTTATTTCTCTTTTAAAAAATCAAGATCAGAGTACTTACTTTAAGTAACCAAGTGAGCACAGAATCACGATAAGGAACAAATTTGTTCTTGTTCTTGCCGGCAGCCTGATCTGCCAGGGCAGAAATAACCAGCCCAAGAGTTGTGAGGGATCTGCACAGAGAACACAAGCAGTCATTAATGAGTGTAAATATTCGTAAGTCAAAAGCGTATTTAGACAGTCACTTTCTCTCCAAAAATGAGCTCCAAGGAGAAAGTTCCCAGTACGGTTTTGATCATTCTTTTCTCAGAAAAGCTCTACTCCTCTTTTTCAGTACGTGTTTTCAGGCTTAATAATCATGTCTTCAAATGCAATCGTGTGGCAGTTGCAGGAACACAAGGACAGAATGAAAACTGCCAATAATTTTCAATAGGCAGAGATCTCATTCAAACATTTCAGAGTATTGTATGTCTGAAGGAAAAGTAGAGAAAAGGGAAGAAGAAAACTGGCTGCAAGAGCTTATACTGATTTTATCCTATTTTACAAGTGTACCGTATTTAGCAGTCATGATTTTACTGATGAAAAAAGGGAAAAGAAATAATCACTGAGTCTTACTTGTTAATGTTGCTTCCTTCTTTCAGCCTGTCTCCTGCAGCACCGGTCTTAGTTGCCCTTTCACTACCTGCTAAGTCCACCAGACTCAGCTTGCCCACCTTCTCACCCGACGTCTGCAGGAGGAACCAGAGAACAGCTACCGTTAGTTCACTCTAAGTTAGACTTTGACGTATTTTCAAACAAGAATCAAGCTTCATTTCTTGGTGTAGCCTCCCTACAGCTGTTCCAACAGCTTTGGAAGTCATAGTACTGGAACAATATTCTGTGATAACTCACTAGTTGCCGCTCCAGAAACAACAGGATTGCAAGTGAACTAAAATATACTTGTAACTCCAAGACACCTCGTAAATCTCCAGAGGAGAAAAACATGGGGCACATCAGTCAAATGTTAAAGCAAAACATACGCAGAGGAAGTACAGACCAAGGAGTCACAAAGAGAGACAGAAGCTCTGTCTTTGTTTTATCATCTTGAAAACAGTCTCCTAGAAGCCTCAGGCTTTATATACCAGCTTTCCACTGGTATGAGAACGAACATGACAAGAAGCATGTTATAATTTATGCATATCATTACAATTGCAGGAGTCTCCCATATCCTAAGAGCCTCCTAGAAAGCAATCCAAGCCATGCGAGTATTTCAATCCTGTAACACGGATTTTGTTATAAACCCTTTTGTCGCACTGGACCCAAAATGACATTCTGAAACATTCCGTGAATTTTGAATGCCAATTTGAAGTTGAAGAGCTAAAGCCGTCTTTGAG
Source organism: Alca torda (assembly GCA_008658365.1). Classification (NCBI taxonomy): domain Eukaryota; kingdom Metazoa; phylum Chordata; class Aves; order Charadriiformes; family Alcidae; genus Alca; species Alca torda. Next base: position 123,027,211 of record CM018078.1, on the reverse strand, counting down.
AAGAGTTTGCTTACACCATGCTTTTCTGCAGCTTCTATGACTTCAGCATCTCAGTATGACAGTTACAAAGCGCTACATTCCCCTAAATGACCAGGATAATTAGAATCAATACGCTTTCAAAAATGTTACTCTAAGCCTCTCAGAAAATAATGTGATCATCAGGCCATACAGAAACGTGTCATGTCCAGGAGTGAAAGGCCCAGCAGGTGGGAAAACAGAGAAATCTGTTCCAGAAGCTCACACAGTGGTCACTGGAAGATGCAGAAAAGACAGACACTCAAAAAACTACAGCCCTGCATCCAGGCTGACCGTCACCACACAGCAAAGGCGTATGATAAGTATGCAGTACCGCCACGGCAAAATCGGAATGGCAAACTACGGCAATTGAAGGAGTTTAGCATAGTATGGCTGCTGATTTGAAGTGCAAAGGGGAAAAAAATATCAAATAAAACCAAGGAAAATTGTTTGGGTGGAGGCTGAGGAATGAGGAGGGAAAAAAGTCCAAATGCTCATTATGCTTTACATGGTATTCGATATTTATGCACATAAACGCCTTAGATTTGCTCCAAGGACACTCAAAATTTCTCCAAGGGTTTGAAGACATGAAAGAACTGCCCAAGCACAGAATCTATCAACAAAGATTAAAGAGTTTTGGTATTGGAGATCTATTTCAATTCTAATTTATCACCACTTTCTGTGAGGGGTTAAATAATATTAACGTAAATGTATTTCACACCCCCCTCCAAGGAATATTTATATGCAAGGAAATATAAAGAAAAATACTTATACATTTAAATGTCTCTTAGATATTTAATATATATACATAAAAATATTAATGTTGTCCAAAGCAAAATTTTTGAAATGAGTGTTCCTGTTTATAAAGTCGATCATTTATGCATATTTGCATGAAATAACCCCTTGAAGGAGATTACCGGATGTATACTCACGTCTTCTATTTTTCACTTGCACATTATATCTTTAGTTTCTGCTCCAAGTCTGTACTACACACCGTTGCTTACGAAGTGTTTCTTTAGTTTAGATTCTAGGATTAGGAGATCCTTCCTGCACCCCCCAGCAGGTCTGCTGCAATTTGGGGCCTGCGTTCTTGCTTTCCATTTCAAAACACCCATTTCACTTACAAACCTCTTAAAATTGATTTCCCGACATTGGGGCAGAAGCAGATGAGCATTACGAGGACTTAGCTAGACAAAGTCACAGCTGACCTGATCCAGCGCTAGCAGGGCACCAGGGCAGGAGACTGCAGCAAATGACCTCCTGAGGTCCCTTCCACACACAGAATCCCAGACTGGCAGGGGTTGGAAGGGCCCTCTGGAGATCATCCCGGCCAACCCCCTGCCACAGCAGGGTCACTCAGAGCAGGTGGCACAGGAACGCGTCCAGGCGGGGTTGGAATATCTCCAGAGACGGAGACTCCACCACCTCTCTGGGCAGCCTGTGCCAGGGCTCTGCCACCCTCACAGGAAAGAAGTTCCTCCTCATGTTGAGATGGAACTTCCCGTGTTCCAGTTTGTGTCCGTTGCCCCTTGTCCTGTCACTGGGCACCACTGAAAAGAGTCTGTCCCCATCCTCTTGACACCTGCCCTTTAGACATTGATCAGCATTGATGAGATCCCTCTCAGCCTGCTCTTCTCCAGGCGGAACAGCCCCAGGGCTCCCAGCCTTCCCTCAGCACAGAGATGCTGCAGCCCCCTCAGCATCTTCGTAGTCTCTGCTGGACTCTCTCCAGTAGTTCCTCGTCTTTCTTGAACTGGGGATCCCAGAACTGGACACAGGTCTCCAGATGTGGCCTCACCAGGGCAGAGCAGAGGGGGAGGATGACCTCCCTCCACTTGCTGGCCATGCTCTTTTTAATGCCCCCCAGAAGACCATTGGCCTTCTTGGACACAAGGGCACATTGCTGTCTCACGGTCAACTTGTTGTCCACCAGGACTCCCAGGTCCCTCTCTGCAGAGCAGGTCAACCCCTAACCTGCTGGGGTGCAGGGGGTTATTCCTCCCGAGGTGCAGGACCCTACACTTCCCCTTGTGACACTTCATTAAGTTCCTCTCACCCAACCCTCCAGCCTGGCCAGGTCTTGCTGAATGGCAGCACAGCCTTCTGGTGTGTCAGCCACTCCTCCCAGCTTTGTGTCATCGGCAAACTTGCTGAGGGTACACTCTGTCCCCTCATCCAGGTCGTTGATGAATATGTTGAACAAGACTGGGCCCAGTACTTCCAACCAACATTTGTAAGAGTTCATGAAATATATTAAAGCAAGTGACCCACATCCAAGCTTAACATTTGGACCTTGTCGCTTGTTTTACTTACCCCTGATTGTACATCATAGAGCGTGTGGGTGAGGATAATCTTGAAGACTGCATGGGACCGACTGCTCTCCTCGTTCATGTTGGTTGCAGCCACCGTTCGAGATTTGTTGCCCTCAGACATCAAGGACTCGATGTCCTAGATACAATTTTCACAGCCATAAGCATATCTGCATTAACATTCTTTTCAATTATCTACCAAAATGATCTCATTTTGATAAAATACAGCAAGTATTTTCCCACTAAGTTTCCCGCTGTTTATTCATAAAGTGCGAGAAAAAAAGTATTGTGATCTCCCCTTTAACGACTAGAAATCACACAATGTTGTGACATGCACATTCATCCACTACCTCTACCTAAACATTAAATTATCAACCAAAATAATGCACTTGGCTGCACATAGCAAAACTCAAACAGCAAAGAAAAAAGTGAGCAAACAGCAATTCATGTTTGAACACAAATGTTTCTCTGGAAAACTAACACATGGTCTTGAAATTTGTAATGCTGACATAATGCTCAAAGCTTTATAAAACAGAACCACACGGAACAGGTCGCTATGTTCTCCCTACGTGTAAGAGTTTATAAAGTCTCTCTGATATGTTAAGTTGTGATATTGGAGGAATACACAGCTCCCCTGCTTCAGGGTTTTACGGCAATCCTGTAAAATAGTTAAAACTTGAGACTCTTGGGCTTAACTTTCATTTATGCATGTCTAGCCGGATGATGCTAAAAAAACCCCAAAAAACAATGAAACAAAAGACCACCACAGACCACTTTGACTCTGTATGCTGTATTACACAAAGCTACTGTGCAACATGTAAAGGAAAAGCATGCAATGTGTCTTGTCTTAACAGAAACCACCAAAGAGAGGGAGATGAATACCTGCCGAAACTGCAATAGGAAGGATTGCACCATTTTCATGCTTTGCTTAAGACGAGAGAATTCCATCCCGTATTTACTCACTTCTCCTACAGTACATTAATGCTTCTTAAAAATCAGGGCACATTGCGAATGCATATATAAACACGTACTACGCAGCAAGCAAGTTTCATGCAATGTTCTCAAGTGTTTGCCTTGTAAACAACCATTAGTTTCTAGTTCCAGTGCGCCTGTGTGCTACTGGTAAGTGAAATCACCAGGCAATACCATGGCAGCCTGAAAGCAACCAGGTGCGGTACCGAACGCCCGTCTCTGCTAAATCCTGGTTCTGTAATTAATCATGGAACACTTCCTCATGGATACAGCATACACTTATCTTAAGTTTGGGAGGAAAGCTGTTTCATTGCATCGTTGAATTACTGCCAGAATTATTGAATAGTACAGGATGAAGATGCGTTTCTGCTCTCAACCCTGTTCTCCGCGGTGATGACAATACAACAGTCCTACAGCTCTCTTGTTCTAAAATCCACATTACTGCTGTGGCAATTAGGAGCAGCTTAATAATTCTGTCCTGCTTAAGGGAGGGACAGTACCCTGGTGTTTAGGATGTCAACACAAGCCTTTCATAAAATTGATCCTTACCTTGTAGCTAGCAACAGCTAGTTTGGATAGGCCATCTACGTAAGGACCATAAACACTGTGTTCTCTAACTTTTAATGACTGACGGCTTCTGGTTGGAAAAAAAAAGTTATTTATCAGCACATGACTGACTTAAGACAACATTTATAGAAAGTCAATTTCTCACTGACAGATCTCAAACTTGATGGTCTTACAAATACCACAATAAAGCACAGAACAAGGACTACAACACAAACAGAAAAAGCCTTATGTCTACATGTAAAATGCTGACAATGACATTTTTTTCACTTCATAAAAGCTAGAATTAGGGTGAGTTTACGCTAAGGTTTTAGTCTTACTACATTATTTTAATTTAAAATAAAAGGACACTGAGATCAGGAAGAAGCGAAAGCCATCCTACGCAAACGCCTTAGATGGGATCCATTAAGGCAAACTGGTTATGGAAAGGAAGAGCATATGACAACATATTACAGTGCTGTTGACACACAAATTACTTACCCTTTTGGGTCAAGAAGATCTCTGACTTTCTCATTGTATATCTCCATGTAGGATACTTCCACTTTGAAACTCTGCTCTTCGTTTTCCTCTTTCTGTGCTCTTTCAAAGAGTCCACTGCAAAGTCTAGGGATTAATCCCGGCTGGTCAGCAGTACCCATCATCGTGTATGATTTTCCAGATCCTGTGTGATTGAATCTACGATTAGTGTACGTGCAAAGTATCTCGCTTTGCGGAACGTCGAAAGGAAATAGAAGAGGTAAGAAAAATAATACGCATTTCTGTGAAAGATATTTGTGCAGTTTTCTATTTCAAAGTAACCAAAACACGATTTAGCTAAAGACTGTTTAATTAAAAGGAAAAGCCAAACAAGAAATTCAGACAGATACAGTCATACTGTAGGAGACAACCCACTAACACCCACATATGTGCCACAATGAGAAGAATTAGTTGCACAGGCGTAATCATTTCTGCGTATTACATTTAAAATGATGATTTCAGATTATTCTAACTGCAGAGGCAGAAAATATGAGTGATGCACTGAACTCCAGGAGGATCACGATCATTCCAAAGATTATAATCTGAGGTGTGAGAAATAAGGGTAGCCAGCAGCACCAGACAAAATCCCATTTCTCTTCCTGTCCACCTCCTACCTAATGTTACAAGAGAAAAACATTTCTTATCTACATTACAAGCCATGTCTCCTAAAACCAATGTCACATCAGCCGTGAAAAGTCTCCAGTGAGAATGTAACACCTTTTGCATCAACCATATTTGTTGCTTACGTGCAGAAGGCACTTACCAGTTTGCCCGTAGGCAAAGATGCAAGCATTATAGCCTTCAAAGGCATTCTGAAGAATATTCTCTCCAAGGCACTTGAAAACAACATCTTGACCTAAGAAATAAAACACACATGCTATCATTCTAACAAAGCAAGAGAGATTTTTTCCTTGATTTAGATTCTTCTGTAATTATAGTGTTTTCCTGCTGTTGTTGCCTAAATAGCATCCAGGATTTGCTCCCTCTACAAGAGCACGACCATCACCCAGTAGACGTGCTCCAGACTTATGCTACTGTAAAATTCAGAAGCTGTGATTATCATACATGTACCTGTATGTGCTTAAAACAACATCCTGTCAACGTTCAAACTCACAAGTTTTATCAGCAGAAAATCTACCACCAACTGCAGAATTTAGTCCACTGGTCAATGACACTACACTCAACCCACACATTTTAACAACTGTCAGTTGATTTTAATCTACAGTAATTAGTAGGGCACTAGCTAATTTTACTGTATACGTACAAGGTATTAAATAACACCGCGAAGAGATTTTTGCAGAGAAGGAATCACAGCTATGTGGGGGAGATGATAGTATGAGACATGCATTAGCAAAATACAGGGTATATCACTTCTTTTATAATTGAACTAGATCTGTAGGAACGGCTTTTCAGTTCCTTTTCCAAGCAGAGGAAGACAGGCTTAATGTATTTGGGCATTATCTATTTCAACAAAACCTCTATTTTCAGATTACTCTTACAAGCAGAAGACCTAAAGTCTGAACGAGACATGGCAGAACTTTACGGACTGAGAAGTCCACTCAAATATACTAATGTTCCTGAAAGTTCTTCCTTTCTCTCACTGATTGAAGACTGTACCTTTATATCCAAGTCCACTCGAAGTTTTATGCACACTAAATTCCCCATCAAAATTACTACTAGCCTAACTAAGCATAGCAGAATGGTTTTGGACCAAATACTTCCGATGTACAACGGACCGTAGTTTAAGTGACGCAGAGCCACATCTAAGTGACTAAGAGCCTCCATTAGATTGGGAAACGAAAAATTTGCCTTTCTCTGTAATTTGTATGGCTGCAAGTGTAATGGTTTTCTCAATTTCTCGCTAAACTACTATGCAATAGTTACTTGTTAGAGAAATTAAAACCTAGAATCATATGCACCTTTTAATTTTCTTGAGATTTTTTTGAAAAAATAAACATAAACAAGCTTAACTAATTCCCAATTTTAAAAGCTATCAAGTACAAAGAGGAATCGAGATCACAAAAGTAGTAAGTCCAAATATATTTCATATATTACCATAACTATTTGCCAAAATATGTCATAATAATACACTGAAAACTTCTAATTAAATACATTGCACATTCTCACCAGACCATATGAATTCACGTACCCCTATATTAAATTAGGCTTATTTTACTTCTCCATTATTAAGTTCTAATATGACGCCAAACTCCCATCAGCACTGTGAAACATGACGTTACATTTAGCAATGTTCCCCAAATTGTGAAAAGAAAAGCATTTGATGCTTTCAAAATGATGGAGTTGGAGCAGTATTTTAAATACAGAGGTAAATAGGAGTACCCCATTATTGTGACGGATTTCTCAATTTCCTACACTGCAAACCGGTAGGAATGCCTATTGCTATTGTTGTCATCTGTAGAGAAGAGAAAGAGGAATGATTGAAGATTTTTCCCTTGTCTTTCGACAACGAGCAGTCACACGGGGGGAGGCACTTTGTGCCATATGGCCTGTGCCCTTTAGCAAATACTGTATTTTAATTAGATCATTCACACTTGGGAGACAACAAGCACAAAGCTACGGTAAATGTTACCTGCGTATTTTTCTTTGACAGACTCATCCATAGACCAAAAGCAGTGATCGTAAGCAAACACCTGTAGGAAAATAACCAGGAGGACACCTTATAAAAGCTGTCGCCAAATCAAACACAATACCCAAATTTTGACAGGGCTGCATTATGTCGGCTAACATCATGCTCCCTGGGGCCATTCTGAACATATAATAGGCATTTCCACAGAATTACTTGTTTTCTATGAGTTTAAAGCCTAAAAAGACACAGCGTCTTCCTATATGCAAGCCTGTTCCTTGCTTTTGTTTGTTCCTTGATTTTATTTCTGCCTTTCTACTGTGTGAGTCCTACTCCACGGTCTCCAAAAGCTCTCCGTGTGGCAACCCCGTGGATGACAAGGAGCTTTCCTCATTTCCCTTTAAACCCATCCTTGCAATTCATTTTTCACCAGACTTTCTATTTTGCAAACTGACAGATGTCGCCTGGATCTTTCTGCCTACCATCTCCCGGTGTCTCTCCTCTGCATAAATTAAAAAAAGGAGGCTGAGGGGAGACCTCATCACTCTCTACAACTACTTGAAAGGACATTGTAGAGAGGCTGGTGCTGGTCTCTTCTCACAGGTAATTAGCGATAGAACAAGAGGGAATGGCTTCAAGCTGCAGCAGGGGAGGTTTAGGCTGGACATTAGGAAAAAATTCTTCCCAGAAAGAGTGGTCAGCCACTGGAATAGGCTGCCCAGGGAGGTGGTGGAGTCACCATCCCTGAATGTGTTTAAGAGTCATGTAGATGTGGTGTTGGGGGATGTGGTGTAGGGGAGAACTTTGTAGAGTGGGGTTGATGGTTGGACTCGATGATCCCAAGGGTCTCTTCCAACCTAAATGATTCTGTGATTCTGTGATTTAGGGTAGGAACCTCTTTCCATACAAGAGGAATATATATTCATACACTGCTGACAAACAGAAGCAGTTGTCACCGAAGTCTAATGCTTGTAAAGAACAATACAGAGCAAATGAGTTTTATCATGGCAGGGGGCTGGAACTAGATGATCTTTAAGGTCCCTTCCAACCCGAACCATTCTGTGATTCTATGATCACGAGAAGAGTAGCACTATCATCTTCTGAAATAGAAAAATTTCAATTTGGTGGTAAATCCGTCTAAAGGTCCACTGAAAGCTGATCTCCAATAAGACAGTGTGTATTTTGGGACCCCAGGCTGTAAAACCAGGCATTTGCAAAAACAAACTCCTCTGGATACGTATTTGTAATAAAAAAAAAAAATAAAATCAGCGTAATATCTGACCTACATTCACCCAGGCAAAATTTACTCTGTAGGATATGAGAAAAGGGAAGTGCAATGTGTTGTTCTTTGGCTGTTTATCTCCGCCCTAAGCTTAACGAAGCTGCTCCTTCCCCTTTAGATGTTCTGTACTGCTATACAGCCGACATTTGCATCGCTTCAGATCACGTCGGCAGAGCAAGCGCACCTTGTCAGCACTTTGTCACCTTCTGAAGCCTCATTCCATTATTTCTGAATATTTCATTTTATCTGTTAACACATTTTCATGTTCCATTTTAATAAAGTCTGTTGTCTATATGCTGAAGGCACTAACCATGAACGAGCATCTGCACAGGTAATCAAACTCAACATTTCTTAATTAGTAAAAATTGTAGGAACAAAATGTGTTGCATCGTATCTACATTAATAATGAGAAAACCCTAAAAAGAAACACTGAGTCTGTAGCGAATTCCCTCAGTTAGAGCATTTCCTAATAGATGGTATCATGGAATCTGAAAAATCACTTAAGGACCCGTGGAGCAATAAAGCAAATCTTCCTCAAGTACTTATACTAACTAAAATAATTAGAAAAATTATGCATGGATCAAAAATCCATACTATCAACACATCCAAACTTACTTCCTATGTTTATGAAAATGCTTAGAACAGCAAAACCCTTGAAATTTAAATAACTTATCTTCAAAAATACGCTGCTTTTTTTCCCCCTATACTACGTTAATGTCCCAGCATTGAAAGATAAAAGTTATTTTACATCCTCTAATTGTGGAAACAACAGCCTGTTTATGTAAAATTAAGGCTTATGTAAAATTTTGGTTCTTTGAATGCATTATACAATTAAGCATATTATTATAACATCCCACGCCTTCAGAGCAGTTAATAAAACATCATTCACTATGTGACCACATCAATAAAGCTGAATCCCGAGACACCAGGATAGAGATAGGTACCTGCCTACCAAATGCGGAGTCACGGGATCATAAGCAGTAATGACAAAATGAGTTTGCTTTAACACAAATACCAGAAAAAATGCTTTTAAAAGCCCACAGATAACAAGTAGTCTTCCATTCCCAGCCCGTAATGCTGAGTCTGTATGTTCTCATTTGTTCCTGTGACTCATCTGCTGGCACAGGCTGTGCAGTGCTCTTCAGCAGCAAGGAGATGCTTCGAGTTTCTTACCCAACAGCTGACCAACTACAGAGCTGTTTTTCAAAATGCTTTTAATACTTGAATAACCCAAGACCGAATAAGCGAGACAACAATTTCTCGCACGGTGATTTAACACTCAATACAAGCCCTTACCTTTGGTTGGGTCCTACTGTTCCCCGACGCATCAGGTGCAGAAAGGATTTGGTATTGGGTTGGGGCAAGAAAGAGAAAGACAAAAGAAAAACAAAGACCATTAGCTGCAGTGATTTTACCTTAATTACTCTATCATTAAGACCTCGTCATTGGAAAACTGTATTTAAAAAGTTAATTTCTCTCCTCGGATCTCCCGTTGCTTACAGACCCCAAGTCATTTTATAACACCTCTTTTCAAGAGTAACATTTGAGAAGCTGCTCTGAACAAGCTGATTTTAAATTCAAAGCCCTGATTTTCCTTGTGCTGCCACCGTCTCTCCCTCACTCTCTCCCAGCTGTTTTTTTCTTGTGACACCTCTCTCTAGTTTTGTGGGTGTCACTGTCTCTTAAAAACAAAGTGCCCAAGCAACGTAAAAATTTCCAAAACCACTTGAACAGGAATTTCAGGAGAGTTAATCAAGAGGAAACTTCAGAGTCCAACCCTCGGACTCGCCCAGCTCAGCTCTCACATGGTTGCTGGGACAGCGGAGCAAACATTTGTTTCCCTAAGATCATGAGCAGAGAAGAGCAATTTCTTTAACACATTATGTGCATATTTTAAAAGTTTGTTTGGTTTGGGGGGGTTTTTTTTTAGTGGTTGGTTTGTTTGTTTGTTTTAAGAACACAAGTACAAAATTACTGGAGTGACCTTTAAAATAACAGAACAGCAGGAGTCAGTGCCCCGACAGCAGGTTACGCAGCCTCCCCACATACAGAAGACCGGAGAAATGCAGCAAACACGCAACAAGGAAGAACCGATATTCTCCTCGCCCTGGACCTTCCAAATGAGACTAGGCAGTCCCTGACATCAGTAACAAGTACAGTCTTGTGACAAGCGTCACTGATTTCTTTTGAACGAAGCAGAAGACAGACATGGGAGCCATGTGAGATTACTCTCGCAGTTCTTGCTGCTCGTATGAGTTGAGAAGTGAGTTTAAAAATAGTGATTTCTCAGCATCGTCTCTCAAAAATCATAGTTCATTAAGCAAGTCCATCATCTCTTTATAGTCAGGCTTGGATCTAATGTGCATATCTGTCTGACATAACCAGAACGACGGTGACTTTGGATAGCCGTCGGCGTGACCCACTACGCAGGATGATTGATTAAGTCAAGGTTACCCCATGACAGCCACGTCACAGGGTCATTCACGTAAGCCGAAACAACAGGACCACTTTTCCCTCTGCCATCTGGCCAAGTTTGAATAAAAGCTCTCCCAAGGCCCTTGGCAGCACGCTTGGTGCACACTCTTGACTGTTGCTGTTGGGTCATAGGAATGGAGACATACAGAGGGAACCTCCTTCACCAGGGCTTTGATCCAGACACAGAAGACACCAGAGAGCCCTGGATGACTCTGAGAGACGCAAGAGCATTTTGCTGGGGCTCTGTGCTCTGAAATGCCAGGGGAGTATTTTGCTGAAGAACTTCACTGGAAACTGCTAAGTGGCTTTTAGGGTGCTCCTGCTTACCAAGCAGGCTTATTCCTGTTCCTACAGGAAGGAAACAGCCTCTACTTGCACCAGGGGAGCTTTAGATTGGATATTCGGAAAAATTTTTACACTGAAAGGGTTATTAAGCTTTGGAATAGGCTGCCCAGGGAAGTGGTTGAGGCACCATCCCTGGTTAAAAGACAGGCAGACACAGTGCTTAGAGATATGGTTTAGTGATGGTTTTTGTCAGAGTTGGGTTGATGGTTGGACTTGATGATCTGAAAGGTCCCTTCCAACCTGGGCAATTCTATGATTCTATGATCATTCTCCTCGTAAAATAAGGAGCCTGCATTCCGAGTCTGAGTTTAGCACACCAAGATGTGATGCCACTCTTGAATTCAGCAAGCAGTTACGCTCATATTCCCCAGCCCAGTTCCAAGGCAGGATTATCTTGTGACAACGCAGTTGATCCCTCCAGCCCTCAATACAGGAGGTAACATTGAGTATTTGGATTAAAGCAGCTATAAGGATATAATCTCAGAAGTCATATCACATACACAATTTTAAGAGGATGGATTATACTAGGCTACGTAAATCATCAAGCTTAGTTCAGACTTAAAAGATCTTGAAGTATCTCATTTTCTAAAGAGCTGCACAAACACACAAAACCATGTCTCACTTGCAGCCTCGCTTAATCCGAACACGTGCAAACAGAAGCCCTACATCCCAGAAACCCAGCGTTCAGCATTTAGGATAGAGCACAGCTATCTAGAGCTGTAGCGTGTTCTGCGTACTTTGGACCAAGAGAATAAATGGCACAAATGTTTCCCTAAGGAATGCATTAAGGGCGCATTGTGCTGTGCACACACGAACCCATTAATGCTGCAGCTGCGCACTGCCATAGCTGGGGCCAGAAACTCATGAAAGTATTTTCAGCCTGATTCAAAATCCCATGGGAAACGAATAGGTACAGGGATACAGAACCCACAGCAGCCCGTGTAGCTACAAGCACACACTGGAAGCACCGGGTGTTCAGAGGACGCTCCATGCCCAAGTACGGTGCATTGCTACAGCCCATCCCAGAGGGGATGAAAAGGTAAATACCAAGAAACAGCATCACCTACGGAGCAGGGCATTGTTTCCTACAACAAAATACGGATGACAGCAACGTATGCAAAGAAAATTTCCTATGGTTAAGGTTGGCATTAGCAAAAAAACCCCAGGGGATCCTAATATAACTGGTGGATGAGAAGCTCCACAGGAGCCGGCACCGTGCGCTGGCAGCCCAGAAACCCCCCGCAGCCTGGGCTGCATCCCCAGCAGCGTGGGCAGCAGGGCCAGGGGGGGATTCTGCCCCTCTGCTCCGCTCGGGGGAGACCCCCCTGCAGTGCTGCCTCCAGCTCTGGGGCCTCAGCACAGGAGAGACACGGAGCTGTTGGAGCGGGGCCAGAGGAGGCCCCGGAGATGCTGGGAGGCCTGGAGCCCCTCTGCTGGGAGGACGGGCTGAGAGAGCTGGGGGGGTTCAGCCTGGAGAAGAGAAGGCTCCGGGGAGACCTTCCAGCCCCTGCCAGTCCCTAAAGGGGTTCCAGGAAAGCTGGGGAGGGACTCTGGATCAGGGAGGGGAGCCGTGGGACGAGGGGGAACGGTTTTACACTGAAAGAGGGGAGATTTAAACTAGGTATAAGGAAGAAATTCTTTGGTGTGAGGGTGGTGAGCCCCTGGCCCAGGTTGCCCAGAGAAGCTGTGGCTGCCCCATCCCTGGAGGGGTTCAAGGCCAGGTTGGACGGGGCTTGGAGCAACCTGGTCTGGTGGGAGGTGTCCCTGCCCAGGGCAGGGGGTGGCACTGGGTGGCCTTTAAGGTCCCTTCCCACCCAAACCTATGACAACTTGTAATAAATAGTAAAGAATCATGAGTAGTTCTAAAGCAGAGAAGATCATGTACAGTTGGGCCACCTGCAAACTGCTCACCCCAAAACCCACATCCAAACCAGTGTCTGCAAGGTGGAGTGAAAAGGAGCACAGAGGGAAACAATCATCGCGGGACTCTTAAAGCACGTCCAGCGGCTCTTGGCAGCTTCCCCAGGGATGCTGCCGTTTGAGAGGCGCAGGCAGGACTTGCTGTGGCTCCTCGGCTGACAGCCAACACTTCACGTCTATCTCAAATGCAGCAGAATGGCCCAGCACAGGAAGGGAAAACTTATCTTTCAGCTACTGAAGGATGTCGCTAAGATGTTTTCAGCTACATATTTTCACTTCAATCCAGACTGACAGGACTTTCCTTTACCAAGTCCCCTCTTTTATCTTTTTTTCAATTCAATGTCAAACAGAAGTAGGGGCAATCTAATGTATCTAGGGTTTCTAAATCTAAAAAAAGGAGAAAAAGAATACTCCAAAACAACTACCTACAGTTATTATTATTTTGTTTGCTGCAGCCAAATAAATATATATACAGTTTCAAGAGTGAATGAAGACATGCAGCCCTGAGCGATCATTTCTTTTTAAGCTAGCTCTTACACGGTATAATCTTCTTGACCAAGACACATTTGCTTTTATATAAAAATGCTAGCGGTTTCACAGATCTTATGCACAATTTAAACACCGGATAAAACCAGAGCAATTCCCAGTTGAGTACATGTCCAACACCACTATTGCTTCTGTTCTTTAAAAAAAAAAGAATAGAAACCCCAATAATTGAATGATATATTGAAGCACAATAAACTACTTTGTTCAGCAAGTGTAATTAGTCCTATTTTAGCGATATCTCAGATCAGTTTTTACTCTGGTTTTCCAGGTTCAAAAGCAGAGGGAAGGTATAGTGGCCTTGAGAATATTTGAGATTTTGCAAATCTCGTGGGGAAAACACCACAGCAAAGGAGTGGGGTTGAACCATTACTGGGGAGAGGCGGGGATAGCTCGGGCCGTATCAGTTCTGCTGGCTGAGCCCGGAGCTGCGAGACAGTGGCCGGCTCGCAAATCTGCACCTGCTCTACATCAGTCACGGCACATCCTGCTTCTTGCCCAAATCAGAGACGGGCAGAGGGGGCAAAGGGGAGGAGAAAGGTGGGAGGTGGCAAGTCAGAAAGCAGGGAAAAGCAACAATGTGCCTTTGTGGCCAAGAAGGCCAATGGCATCCTGGGGGGCATCAAGAAGAGTGTGGCCAGCAGGTGGAGGGAGGTCATCCTCCCCCTCTGCTCTGCCCTGGGGAGGCCACAGCTGGAGCACTGGGTCCAGTTCTGGGCTCCCTGATTCGAGAAGGACAGGGAACTGCTGGAGAGGGGACAGCAAAGGGCCACCAAGGTGATGAGGGGACTGGAACACCTCTCTGATGAGGAAAGGCTGAGGGATTTGGGTCTCTTCAGTCTGGAAAAAAGACGGCTGAGGGGGGATCTTATCAACACTTATAAATACTTCAAGGGTAGATGTCAGGAGGATGGGGCCAGGCTCTTCTCAGTGGTGCCCAGGGACAGGACAAGGGGTAACGGGCACAAACTTGACCATGGGAAGTTCCATCTCTACGTGAGGAGGAACTTCTTTCCTGTGAGGGTGGCAGAGCCCTGGCACAGGCTGCCCAGAGAGGTGGGGGAGTCTCCGTCTCTGGAGACATTCCAACCCCGCCTGGACGCGTTCCTGTGCCACCTGCTGTGGGTGACCCTGCTCTGGCAGGGGGTTGGACGGGATGATCTCCAGAGGTCCCTTCCAACCTCTGCCAGTCTGGGATTCTGTGAAAAGAGGTACAGAGGCTGCAGGACATGATCTGACAAGCCAGGCTTTTTTTTTTTTCCTTTTCTTATTTTTTTTCAGAAAAAGAACATTTCCTTTGCCAAGAGCGACCGCACCAACATCCAAAGTATAAATTTAGCTGATACTGCTCAGTGGCACAAAGCAACACCAGATTTATGGAATTGAAACAACATTTTACCATTTTCAGAAGCTTCTGGAATAGCGAAATATAATCAGAATTTTCGGGTTAAAAAAAAAAAAAAAAGAGGGAAAGGGAACAACTCCAACCATAACTATGAACTAAGAAAGTCTCATCAAATCTCCAGAAATTTTTATTGCTTTCCACGTTCAATCTTCCATAACCATTGCAAAAATAAGCATATCAGATTCCAATGTAATTAGTGCTATTTCATGCCCTTCAGCAGGAACCACTCAGCATAAACCCTCGGAAGCAGCTAAAAACGCAACTGGAAAAAACGAACTGATGGGGGAAAATACTCGGGACCTAACAGCAGAAAAGTTTCAGCGTCTCCCAGCGATCACCCTCTAAGACCACATCTTTATGCTCCTGGCTGAATTAGCTTGCCTTAAATCAATTTGTATTCACGCACATTTTATTAATAGTAAAGTTGGCATCACGTGTCACTGTAATTTATCCTTCGGATGCAGGAACAGCTCCATGTTGTAGCAAGTTTATTCATTTTAAAGTTTA
The DNA here is from genome assembly GCA_008658365.1 of Alca torda. Taxonomy (NCBI): domain Eukaryota; kingdom Metazoa; phylum Chordata; class Aves; order Charadriiformes; family Alcidae; genus Alca; species Alca torda. The sequence continues at coordinate 123,011,774 of CM018078.1, read as the reverse complement.
TAGAGAAATAGTCCAAACCACTGTGTTTCTAATACTTCTTAAACCTAGTATCGGGTAAACTGTTCTTCATACCCCACATGCACGGATTCATAGAATGTGTTGGGTTGGAAGGGACCTCTGAAGGTCGTCTAGTCCAACCCAGGGACATCTGGGTCATGTGAGGAGAGGCTGAGGGAGCTGGGCATGTTTAGTCTGGAGAAGAGGAGGCTGAGGGGAGACCTCACGGCCCTCTACAACTCCCTGAAAGGAGGGTGTAGAGAGGTGGGGGTTGGCCTCTTCTCCCAGGTGAATAATGACAGGACCAGAGGAAACGGTCTGAAGCTGCGGCAGGGGAGGTTTAGATTGGATATTAGGAAGAATTACTTGACTGAAAGAGTGGTCAGGCCCTGGAACAGCCTGCCCAGGGAGGTGGGTGAGTCACCATCCCTACAGGTACTTAAGAAACGTGTAGATTTGGCACTTCAGGGCATGCTCTAGTGACAGAGATTGTAGGGGGTTTTGTGTGTGTGTGTATGGTTGGACTGGATGATCTCAAAGGTCCTTTCCAACCATGAAGATTCTATGGTTCTATGACCTTTAACTAGATCAGGTTGCTCAGAGCCTCATCCAGCCTGGCCTTGAATGTCTCCAGGGTCGGGGCCTCCACCACCTCTCTGGGCAACCTGTTCCAAGTTCACAGACCCTGTTACAACACTCACAACCATGATGCCCACTCCACCCTTCCAAAAATCTGGAAGGGAAATGCTGTGTTGTAACTAGGCCTTCTCTCTCGCTCAGTGCACATGGGAACAGCAACGCATCAGGACAGGCAGCCCCAGGCCTGGTCTTGGTATCGAGTCAAAGGAAAGAAACTCCAGCCTGGCACCTAAAGGACGAATGTCCGATGTCCTCCAGAGGTCCCTTCCAACCTCAGCCATTCTACAATTCTATAAGTTTATTAATGATTTGTTGCAGGTAAAAGCAGTACAATAACTATGCTGGGTTCTGACACAAATGCACAACTGCTTCGTATTTCAGCTGTTTCCTGGAACCAAATAAGTGACGCTACACTGAGTGGAGTTAGTTGTCCCCACAGATCTTTCTTCCCTTCCTTTCCCTGGTTAATTATGCCCCAGATAGTACCTGTATGAAAAACCTTGAACTATAATGCTCCATTTCTTTCGTGGTTTCTGGACAGTGTTTTCCCTTGCTCCTTCTCACTCACTCACGTGTCGTGCACTTCCCCACTCAAACTCACACCGCCATCTCTGGGGAAAAACCCCAACACAGCAGGGAAGGATGCTTGGGAACACCTCAGAAAAATCAAACATCCCATTCACAGGACCTCGGCGCAGAGCTCTGCTAAGCAAACACAGGCTTTGTTTGAAGAGCTGTGGGTTAAAAGGTAACGGCTTTCATGGACTGAAGGGTTTTTCAAGAAAACTCATCCTTCAAACAAGACTTTTGAGTTTGGCCCCTAGCTATATCTGGGAAGGTAAATACTGGGCACAGATGGAGCAGAATACCAACAGGACCTGTGCACCGCTCACGCCGCCTCAGCATTAGATACCTACCTGTGACGGGAGGCAGGATTTAACATACCACTGATTGCAGTCTTATTTTGGAATAACAGGGTGTATAATTTGCAAGTTTACCTTCCCCCATGAAGAAGCAAATATATCCCCTCCTGTGCTGCGGGAGTTTCCTAGTGCGGAGGTAAGTGGATAAGTGGTGGAGGAATTACCGAAGAGCTCTATCACCAGCACATCTCAAGGCAGACAACTTCAGGCACACCAGATACGGACATAGGCACAAAAAAAAAATCAGGAAGATCTTGCATTTGTTAGAAGCTTAGGAGCCCAGCTATCTTTCTGAAGCAGATCCTTTAATTGGTAGTATTTTTTTTTTCCCTATATGAATAAAGGGTTCAGACTAAGGTTTTTTGAAGAGCCAGCAGTCAGTTAGAAAAGACACTGCAATGTTCAGAGTTTTCCCGTTTAAATTTCAGCTGCAGAATTTCTGTCCTGGCATAAAAGAAAGCCAGCCAATAGTGAAATAAAATTTAGACAATAAATTTAATTCTTTTACTACCATAGACATAATTAAAAGACAGCAGTATGACAACTGATAAGCAACAGCAGAATTAATTGAGCAGCTGTTTCCTCTCTTTCTGCGTATCAGACAAATCCGACTTGCAACACAGTTTGCTGCTGCTAGGTATACAATGAGAGGAAACGTCAACTAAATCAAATTGATCACTTCAGGCTTCTTTATCCTACAATACTTAGAAATCCATTTTCCCAGAATATTTCAGAAGGTAAAGTGCTTATGGTTGTTGGGGTTAACAGTTTATAAATATTCTTTCCCCATTTTTACATGCAGAGGAAACGGTATCAAAATGCCGAGTCCCGCTAGACTCCAATTTGTGGATGATATCCTCCATTGAATGCTATTCTTATGAAGTCGCGATTTTACCTCCACAGCAACACCGAGCTCTTCAGGTGAAAATCACACTGCCCTACTTGAGCTAAAGTTTTTTTTTGCAAACAGAAACAGTCTCTTTAAACCAAAATCCCCAAATACGTCAAAGAAAATGTGAAAGAGCATACACAGTTCAAAGCTCAAACTTGTGTAGCTAAAAGGAACAAAAGTAATCACTGTTACTTGGAAAATTCCTCTAGTGCTCCAAGGCATTCCAGGCATACTTGGCGGTTACTTAGTTTCTACTGACAAAACTAATTTTTGCTAGCTCACTCACTCAAAAACTAAAAAAAAAACACAAAAAAAAACCACAAAAAAAAACCCCAAAATAAGAACTCAGGCTGAACAGCAGCGTTGTGGGTTTGGGGTGTTTTCTACTTGGAGCTAAATTTTCTGTGTTGTTAGTACAATAATCTGCTTAGTCCTGACCACATTCAAGTGGTGCATGTATCCCATAAAGCTTGCGTTATGACAAGGGGATTACGGCTTTATCCTTTTGTTTGTAGACACTTAGATGTCAGGGCACTATTGTGCTCTAGAGAATGTTTGGTGAACAGCCAGTACCAAAACTTTCAATTACTATTGTCATTTTCAATATTTTTTAATAGAGCCTGATGCAGCTACCACTTTACAACCATGGGAGGGAGGAAAAAAGTCCTCTTATGCTTTGGCAGCTTAACTCCACCGACAGATCTCCACGTGGGAACATGACGGTCCTAGCCCTGGGATATGGCAGAAAACCTGTTCCCCCCTCTGGGACAACCCCACAACTTGCTTTAGTCAAACGTGATCTCCGGCCAGCCCAGGAGCTGGGTGATGAGCTCCGGGGGAGGCAGTTAGCGCGCCATGGCTGTGTCCATATTCCTGTATAGATGCACAGAAACACGTACGATAATCTTGTTCTACAGCATCAACTAACGCAGGCGTCTATACGCACAGTGTTCTCGTCCAGTATAACCTTTGATTTATGGCAAGGGCTAAAAAGCCAAGTCACTGTTATACAGGATTAATCCTAGAACACTATGCAAAGCACAGGGTTTACACTAAAAGCAGTCCTTAAAATGCCCACACAGGCCATAGATATACAGGATAAATCTCAAGTTAGAGAACTCCAAAAGAAGAGCTGTATCATTGGAAAGCATCTTGCAGGAAAATCTCTACACCTGGTAGAATAATGGGATAATTGCGTAGAAAAGCCTCCCTGATGTGGACGTAATTATGTGTTGTACAGATATTTTCGGTAACATTATGTTACAGATGAGGGAAAACAGTCTGTGTTTTCACAAGGCATCTTTCTCAGTGGCACAACAGTCTGTACAAACCGCGGTTGTACGAGAACTGTGTCATTAGAATGACTTCATCATACTTCAAATCAGGAAAAAAAAACCCCAAACCTTCAAAAGTATGACTGTATAAAGAGTGAAACAAGCTCAGCAGATCAGAGTCTGACACCTCACTGGGAATCCATCAGGACTATCACCAGAACCTCCCCAAATGTCACGGCACCAAACCGCTGATTCTGTACTTCCCTTCTCCTGCAAAAAAAAAAAATGACAGAAACCTTTTGGCTGTGATATTAGAATCTAAGAGCTCATTTTTTTCTTTTTACTAGACTATTGCCTGAAAAACATACACGTGTATAACTTTTCACCCAGAAGTGAGGGTTGGTTTTTTGTTTGTTTGTTTTAAAGCATTTTACTTTGCAAATAGATGAGTTTCAGCCTGTCCTCTTCACTTTCCTCAAGCCACAAGCTCCTTGCTCCCAAGAGGATCCCAGACGCCCAGTTCAAGATTTTGCTCACGCTGTTAGCCCTAGTTCCTGTCAATACACAGAATCAATCTACAATTAATGCAGGAACCACGTTACGAAGCTCCAGTTTCAGAAAAACTACCATCCTGAATATTTTTTGTTTGCTTTTTTTGGGAGCAAGTTGGCAATTCATCATGCAATACACAGTGCAACTTGTCCAACGCAAAGGCGAGCTGCAGAGAAAGGACTGTGTTGAGACATCCTTAACTCTAGCTTCTTCACCATAAAATCATAAAATGCCCACTTTTAAAACGTAGGTTTTTCCCTACATTTTTTTCTTGGGTGGCAAGTGGGATTTAGGAGAGCTCAAAAAGACAACCATGAACGATTACATCCTTTATCGGCAATTTTCTTCAGCTCTTTGAGATTAAATACACCAAGCACATTCACCAAAATAAAAAAGAGAAAATTATTTTAAACACAAAGAGAATTTTCACCATAAATTTAATAGATTTTTTTTTTCTATATGAGGCCTTTCCACCATCAAATAGCCGTGCCCTACAGCCTTCTGCCTAAAAAAGTGGTTTTGACTTCAGCGCGTGTTTGTGTGTGCGTTTATGGCAGAGCAACCAGGGCAGAGGACCTGTCACCAGGTCTCCTGGGTGGGAGGGGGGGAGGGGAGAAAATCAAAATAACTTTTTTTGTGTCTGTTTTCAATTAGCTACAACAGTCTAGTGCAGTATTTTTGAAAGCTTTGTCTCACTCTTCCGACTTTAAAATGATCTCAAGGCTTACTGCGAGTCCTTGTTGCAAGATGGTTTTTCTTACAGACTCAGCAAAAGGGGTAGAAGCTGGGAAGAAGCCAAAGCGATGCCAGTGCCTCCTCCGCCACAAGGAACTGCACCGGACAACCCCCCCAGGCCCCCTCCCTGCTCACTTCCCTTCTGCAGGAGCTGGGAACTGTCAACATGCCCTCACTTCACAAAGGAAAACATGCTGACATCCACAGAAATGTCTAAGGGGAGTCTACTGACAGCTACAAGCAGAAAATAAAGGTGGGAAAGGGGGTTAGGTGGGAGAGAAGTCATTTATGCCCACCTAGGAATAAGAACAAAATGTTTTAATCCGTTAAAGGGTATTTTAAGAACTCTTCCAGTGCCACCAAGCCCGGTATTTCCTCCTTTTGTAGATCAGCCAGCTGTTTCATCCAATTCATGAACTCATTAGAGCCTTGACCTTAAACCAGTTTGAGTTTGTCTCCCTTGAAAACACAAACTCATCATCCAGAATCATTCTGGAAGACAATTGATTTTTTTCACAGACTGGGTTATGTTTTCACACACGTACCTATACACAAACGAGTGTATCCAATATCATTTGACAAAAAAAATAATCATCTACTTCAGCACCTCTCTGCTTCAACCAAGGAAGAGAAAAAAGAATAGTCCACGATAAAGAGCCATTCACAGGAGTATGAAAGGATCTGCAGCCATGGAGGCTCCAAGTCTCCAGAGCAGCTCACAAGCTCTTCACCCTCATATTAAGTGGGCAATCACAGCAAGTCACAGAAATTACTGTAAGGACTCTTCAACCCAGAGAAACAAATGATTTTATCAACAGCATTCAAAAAAATCAGCAATGTTTTCTATTTCTATAAATATACACTAATTCCTTCCAAACATAACGTGTACAAGAGGTGCCTCCCCTATTCTTAATTATCTCCAAGTACTTGCTAACTCCCAATCTACTCCGATGGCGCTTCAGGGCATGCTCTAGTGACAGAGATTGTAGGGTTTGGTTTTTTTTGTGTGTGTGTATGGTTGGACTTGATGATCTGAAAGGTCCTTTCCAACCACGAAGATTCTATGATTCTATACTCTCCTTCCACTGAATTACTTAGGCCATGAAGAAGCTCTATATTATAATACCTCCTACCATATATTTTCTGCTGTAAAGACCACATCCCCAAAGAAATTAGTCATTTATCTCATGATTGTCCATGCAATTTATGTTAGGTAATCACAAAGACTGCAACTGAGGAGACACCTTCCAGCTTGGTGGTCTAAATAATAGGTCAAACTACCTCCTTCACCTCATTTGAGACCTCATTACTCTCTCCAGCTACTTGAAAGGACATTGTAGAGAGGTTGGTGCTGGTCTCTTCTCACAGGTAATTAGCAATAGAACAAGAGGGAATGGCTTCAAGCTGCAGCAGGGGAGGTTTAGGCTGGACTTTAGGAAAAAATTCTTCCCAGAAAGAGTGGTCAGACACTGGAATAGGCTGCCCAGGGAGGTGGTGGAGTCACCATCCCTGAGTGTGTTTAAGACTCGTTTAGATGTGGTGTTGGGGGATATGGTGTAGGGGAGAACTTTGTAGAGTGGAGTTGATGGTTGGACTCCATGATCCCAAGGGTGTCTTCCAACCTAAGTGATTCTATGATTCTATGATTTTCTGGTTCCTTGTGTTCAAGCAAAGAGTAACATCCTCCTCTCTTTGGAAAGGGTGACGCTTATTTGAGGAGACGCATGGACTCAGTTCTCCGTCTTCATGAGCAAGTCCACCAGCCACTAAGCAAGTAGATGATGTTTGAAATGGCTGCAGTTCAAAAGAGGACATTGCTGTGCCCACATTTTGTAAAGAGAACAGTCTTAATGGTGTGTTTTGTACATGCACAGTGTATTTGCAATGTTGGGAATGTCGTTGGATGTAGCGTCCAGTTATTTTCTGACTCTTGGTGCAATTTCAGCATCACTGGGTCTTCAGCTGCTGAAGAGGGCAGTTCTGGGCACAGGCTCCATGCAAAACTTTATACCTCACTCAGAGTCATTTTTGGTGCCTCCAGAACCAGGCAGCTGCTAAACAAAGCATTATTTTCATGTGGCAAGTCTATTCATGGCCTGTTTTGGATCCAACTCCAAATTAGGAACTCAAGCAATATTTAAAACTACACGCATACTAGAAACCAAAAATGATGTCAATCTAGTTGTGTATGGGGGGAAAGATAAGAGCCGTAGGCAAGAAGGGTTGGTCATTAGCATAGAAGCTCTTTGTCTTGCCTTCACGGTTCAGTAACTACCTGAATTCCCTTAATTCAGCGTTTCCCGATCACAGTGATAAGCCAGAGGTTGTTGCACAATATCTATGTACTCTCAAACTCAAACCTCCCATCGACATCCAAGGAGCCTGGGAGGTGAACGAACAGCACAATGCATCTGATCCTCGCTAGTGAAAAAGGAATCCAAGAACGGCAGCTTGGATTCCAAGAACTGGCATCTCAAAAAGAGCACTTCAAAAAAAATCTTGACATACGTTAGAAGCCTCAAACATTCAGCTATAGTGAAATTAGTGTTTGTTATCTCTCAAAAAAGAAAAATGTGTCACACTGTCACTCTTCCCAAGAGCACAGACTACATACCCTCCCTCCCCCGATCAACTCTTTCAATACCATCTATATTCCTCCAACCCACTTTCGCAAATTTGACTGATAACGCGAAGATTAGAAAGCAGGCAGCAATCAATATCCATTTTGACGTTTGCCGTATGCTGAACATCAACAGAAATTCGAAGCGTTTTGGCAGACACCGATGCATAACTTTTTCTTCATGAAGATTTCAAACCTTTTTACCCAGCGCTCTATTTATGCAAACTCGCTCAAACAGGTCAGCAGCCGCAAGATTAGGGTTCTGCCTACGAGCGATGTTAAGGAGGGATTGCTTTCCTCACCTCCCCATATCCCCACTACAGAAAGCGGGAGTTACTTTCTCTTGTCATTTGTCCAAATTATGAGCTCTCAGGACTGGAATCTTACTCCTAGAGTACCTGGCATGAGGAAATTAATAAAATCTTTGTCCCAAAGAAACTAAGACTGGAAAGACCCGTTAAGATAAGCAGCCTAGATCCCTCCGTAGCCCCTCAAACTACCGCTTTTCAGGGTAACGTTTTTGCACCCAGCTGCTCTTCTGCTTGACCTAGAAAAGAAATCCTTATCCTTCGTGTACCATTCAAATCAGCTGTTCTTTTCCCAGCACGAGGATGGGAAATAAGCTATAATTGACCTGTTTGCTGAGAAGCAAAGAGAAAACACAGCATATATTATGAAAATTACAGGCAAGCCTTCACCATGACAGCTCGGCTCCCATGTCCCATATATGCCCTCCTAATGGCTCCGCACTGCTGAAAAAAAAGTCAATAGCCCTCTGGGCAGAATTAAATATTTGCTTAAACCTAGAATTGCATGAAAGTGCATAGATCTGCAGGAAGAACTTGTTCTGGAGATGAAAAAAACTTCTTCGGAGTGAAAAGGAAAGGCTTGCGGGCACACAATCCGTACAGTAAACCCAAGGTGCAACTGAACGTACAGCTGCAAGGCACAGCCTGAAGGTGCAGCAGACTTTAGCGACAGAACTAAAACATTGTTTGCATATTCAGCATTTCCATTTCTTTCTCTTTGCAAAATACCCATTTCTTCAATATTTGGAGAGGGAAAAGCTCCAACTATTGCTGCCCAAATAAGCGCTACCAATTCGCTGCAGCATTCCTCTGCCCTTCAGTTTCCTAAATTCATACTCATTCACATGATGAACTTACACATTTTTGTCTATTCTTCTCCCTCCCACCTCAGCAAATCACTGTGGCCATTTTTAAGTGTAGGAAATATTTTGTGAACTATTCTTGAGTCAACACACCACATAACTATTTCAAAGCCCTGCAGTTCTTTCATGCCCATTGTGTTCCAACTGAAAGCTCACATTTGGGGAATCGGATAATCCTAAAGTATTAAATAGGGAAGGTCACTTTGAATAAGCTTTTATTCCCTACTTCTTGTTCCAATGCTCTTTATTTATTCTTGTGTACAAAAAATTCTTTCATTAAACACTTGTACTAACACCCATCACCTCCAAAACCAAATCTGGCAGTTGCTTTCAGGCTTGTACATTATTGTTGGTAACTTATTCATGCTGAGAAAAAAAAAAAAGAATCAGTAGTAGGCATTAGCAGAGATGTATGAGTAGTGGCCCCTACTGCAGAAGTTACAATGTAGATAGTGTAAAAGCATTTGGCCACAAATTAATTCTGAAGTTAGTGATCTGGAATAGGCATTGTAACTGGGGTTGGTAAAGCTATACATAATTTTTGGCTGACAAAACATTCTTCCAGAGACTGTGGCCTGCAGCGCTGTAAGAAGCAATCAAGGATTAAGTTATCATTTCACAGCTCTGGCAAGAGAATTCAGATATTTAGCAAGGTGAAACACGCACCGTACGCCATCGGTTAGCCCTTTTATCCGAATAAATTGTGTCAGACTAAATCCTGCCATGTACTTCCCTGCCAACCAATCTCCTGGGCTCTGGACTCCGGCCAAGGACTCGTTCACTCTTGCCAACTCTCATGTTGTCCCACGGCAGGGCAAAGAAGTGTTTGCATGGAGGAGGCAATTCCCACCCTACGGCAGACTGATGGAAGGCTGTTCCTAGTACTCTTATTAGGAATCTAAAAAAGTGCAAACATGAGTCATAGAATCACAGAATATCTTGAGTTGGAAGGGACCTGTAAGGGTCACTGAGTCCAACTGAGTCCTCCAATCTATCACCAACTTATATAGAGTGGCCCAGGTTGAAAGGGACCTTTCAGATCGTCAAGTCCAACCATAAACCTAACTCTGACAAAACCCATCACTAAAGCATATCTCTAAGCACTACGCCGACCCATCTTTTAAATACCTCCAGGGATGGCGACTCCACCACTGCCCTGGGCAGCCTCTTCCAATGCTTCACAACCCTTTTGGGGAAGAAATTTTTCCCAATATCCAATCTAAACCTCCCTGGTGCAGCTTGAGGCCGTTTCCTCTTGTCCCATGGCCTGTTCCTTGGGAGAAGAGCCCGACCCCCCCTGGCTCCCCCCTCCTTTCAGGGAGCTGTAGAGAGCGAGAAGGTCTCCCCTCAGCCTCCTTCTCTCCAGGCTGAACACCCCCAGCTCCCTCAGCCGCTCCTCACAAGACTTGTGCTCCGGACCCCTCCAGACCCTCACATATATTAAACAATGCCTGAATAAACGATGCAGGGCTTTTAGACACAGGATGAGAAGTTACACCCTGCAGGTTTTCAGCAGATTTCACCAAGTCTTTCAATGAGAATTCAGGTAAATCCAGCAGCTCTGGGAGCAAACCTTTCCCCGGCAGCTTCGAAGCACCTTCGGGCCAAGGTCAGAGGTGCTGCTGAATGCCCCGCAGCTGCCAACCAGATTTCCTCCTTCCTCGCTCTTATCACTAATTGCTTCTAAGAGCCTCCCACAAGCAACGCTATCTACTTGCTTCCTGCACCGCTCTTAAACACGGAACTGTTTATCGCCCCAGCATGCCTTTTCTTTTGAAACCCTTTTCAACACCTCTCCCTCAAAAAAAAAAAAACCCAAAAAAACCAATGCCAAAAGGAGCCTTAAACCTTTCACAATAGTTTCTGGAGCAAAACCTGCTTATATCTGTAGATATTTAAAAAAAGTCCTTTTCATGACATTACACGTGTCCTGTCTTACATGAAGTTCAGGCTAACTAAAAGTGTATTGTATGTCCATGAATGCAGCTATCCCACTATTTAAGTATCTACCTCCTCACTTAGACAATATAAAGAACCTCAAAGTAGATTTGGGAAAACAGCAGGCAGAGCAGGGAGCCACAGAACTGGCTAACAAGAAATACTGCACCGAGGGCCACGTACGAGTGAGCCTTCGCAAAGCCACAGTGAATAAATGCGCAACAACTGCAGGACAGATCCTACGTTAGTTGTGAATTCAAAGCTCAGAACCTTTTTCTGGACCAAAGCATCTCCGACTTCCATTCTGGATCAGGCCAACAGTTGTTTGGCTTTTCTTAGCCATAGTAATTTCTAAGACAAAAACGTAGCCATAATAAACTGGTTTTTTAGAACATCTTAGTGAACACAGACTAATCGATCACTCAGAAACTGAGACCCGTGCACTGGTTCCCACTGCCAGGAATGATTAATACAAAACACACACTCAGGCATTGCAGAAAATGTAAAAACAGCTCAGTTCTCATCACTGACCGTGGGCTACAGCCCTGTAAAATATTAATTTCTTAAAGCTGAGCCAGTGCTCTCAAAGAATTTGCTCTCGGAATAGCTTCTGGCCTGGTGGTACAGGGGCGGTTTTCACCTTCATAAACCTTAAAGAGCAAAAGTCTCTAAAGTGTCACCAGTCAATTCTGCCATAAAGCACTGTAACTAAAAAGGGAAAAATCCCTAATAAGCCAGAAAAGCAATCACATTTCCTTGTTGTAGTCTGATGAAATTTCTTGCTCATTACTTCTAAATTCTTCACCTAAATATGCAACTTTAAAAAATAATTTTACCATCAACGAAAAGACCACAGTTATAAGTAAATGGTTTGTAATTTCTTTACGAAGCAAATGCAGAGAGTGCGTATATTTGATGCGGGTTCTGTTACGTTTCAGGCACGATACTCTGCAGGAAGTTGGAACTCTGGAAGTGCAAAAATCTAAAACAAGATAAAGACAAAAAGTCAACTCCAACCTAAGATTTGAACTAATGTTCACCTCCCCACACTGTTCTTTTGTTCCACAGTAGCCACCAGCAGCAGAGACTTGCTAGCAGCAGGCAGCTGGTTTCACTTAAACTTCTCTTTTCCAACTATCTATTTGGGAGACAAAGTGTGGGACGTGCCATGTGGAAAAGCTTTTAATATTTTTGTGGTCTCAGTGATTCTTTCTGTGATAGTATGATAGTTCACATCCATGGTTAAGGAGCCATTCGTTTTCCTGAAAAAAAAAAAAAACAAGCCCAAAACACTGTGGTGGGTTGACCCCAGCTGGATGCCCAGTGTCCACCAAAGCCGCTCTGTAACTCCCCTCCTCAGCTGGACAGGGGAGAGAAAATAAAACAAAAGGCTCATGGGCTGAAATAAAGGCAGGGAGAGATCACTCTGTCATGGGCAAAACAGACTCGACTTGGGGAAATTAGTTTAATTTATTACCAATCAGATCAGAGTAGGATAATGAGAAATAAAAACTAAATCTTAAAACACCTTCCCCCCGGGTTCAACTCCGCTCCCGGGTTCAACTCCGCTCCCGATCTCTCTCTCTCCTCCTCCTGAGTGGCGCAGCTGGATGGGGAATGGGGGCTGTGGTCAGTTCATCACGCCTTGTCTCTGCTGCTCCTTCCTGCAGCATGAGGTCCCTCCCAAAGGAGACAGTCCTCCATAAACTTCACCAGCGTGGGTCCTTCCCATGGGTTGCAGCTCTTCACGAACTCCTCCAGCGTGTGTCCTTCCATGGGGTGCAGTCCTTCAGGAACAGACTGCTCCAGTGTGGGTCCCTCACAGGGTCACAAGTCCTGCCAGCAAACCTGCTCCAGTGTGGGCTCCTCTCTTCACAGGTCCTGCCAGGAACCTGCTCCAGCACGGGTTTCCCATGGGGTCAATAGCCTCCTTCAGGCTCTGCCTGCTCTACTGTGGACCTCCATGGGCGGCAGGGGGATATCTGCTCCAACACGGACCTCCATGGGCAGCAGGGGGATATCTGCTCCAACGCGGACCTCCATGGGCGGCAGGGGGATATCTGCTCCAACGTGGACCTCCATGGGCGGCAGGGGGATATCTGCTCCAACACGGACCTCCATGGGCGGCAGGGGGATATCTGCTCCAACACGGACCTCCATGGGCGGCAGGGGGATATCTGCTCCAACACGGACCTCCGTGGGCGGCAGGGGGATATCTGCTCCAACGCGGACCTCCATGGGCGGCAGGGGGATATCTGCTCCAACGTGGACCTCCATGGGCGGCAGGGGGATATCTGCTCCAACGCGGACCTCCATGGGCGGCAGGGGGATATCTGCTCCAACGCGGACCTCCATGGGCTGCAGGGAGATATCTGCTCCAACGTGGTCTTCACCAGAGGCTGCTGGGGAATCTCTGCTCTGGCACCTGGAGCACGTCCTCCCCCTCATTCTTCACTGCCCTTTGTGTCCGCAGAGTCATTGCCCTCACATTTTCTCACTCCTCTCTCCAGCTGCAGTTGCTGTTTTGCAGGGTTTTTTCCCCTCCGTCTTAAATGTGTTCTCCCAGAGGCTCTACCAGCATCACTGATGGGCTCAGCCTTGGCCAGCAGTGGGTCCTTCTCACAGCCAGCTGGCATTGGCTCTATCAGACACAGGGGAAGCTTCTGGCATCTTCCCACAGAAGCCACCCCTGTAGCCCCTCTGCTACCAAAACCTTGCCATGCAAACCCAATACAAACACATAAAGGTGATATCAAATAAACTTGTCTGCTCCTGTTGCCAAGTTTGCATTGCAAAGAAGCTATTTTAAGTCTGCAAGTGTAGGCTACGCAGCCAGTTGCTGGTATTCATAAACAGTAATGAGATGTAGGGCTTTCATGTGTACGGAAAGGAGCCAACTGATGGTTTCTGCTGAATTCTGACTTTGAACTTCCAGATTGCCGGCTGGTTGTCTCTTCTGACTGAAAGGTCTTGCTTTTAGAGGCAACTTGTTGCCTGCTTGACTGCGATTCATATGGGACAGCATATGCAAAAGCGCTTTATATGACACAGTCATGATTTAGCACCGTACACAGCAGTGCCCCTACAATCAATAATAAAAGCAGATGTTTCTGCACATATCTCGAGAACCCCTTTTCATTATTTTAAACATACACAACACCAAGAAAAGCATCATTTTTGCTAATGCTAAACCAAATTCAGAGGTTAGAAATGTGCTGAACAATACCTGCCGTTATTCCTGAATTACAGAAAGCAGCTATGAATATCTACGTTGAGGAATATGACGACACTGGAATTTAACAGATGAACACGACTGACTTTCAAACAGTTTGAAGCAACCGCCCTCATAATAACCCATACTTTGTTTCTCTAAATCCAAAAGACATCAGACCATTTTGAGTAGCTGAAAACGAAATACTAAATTTTCTGCTAGTTTAAGACTATATATCTAATGCTTAACCCACAACACTCATACAGGATGAGAAAGGAACACTCATTAATCAAATGGACTCTTCTTCTAGAAATGTCACTGCCGGATTCCCTGGTTACTACATCATCCACTCAAAGTCACAAAGCAGCGCCGCAGTCCCACCGAAAAAACCCAACAATCCAACTGGGACCAGAACTCAACATGGAACTGGAAAGTCAGCTGTTCTGCTTCCCCTTTGTATCATTAGCATATAAAATGTTTTGTAATAGAAGCAATTGGGTTGTAACCAAAAAGATTACATCCCTTCCTAGTGAAGTAGTAGGGGGATGACATTCAAGCTTCAATGCTACAGGGAGCGAGCGGGCAAACTCAAATAGGCAGCAGCTGCAATTCTTTACAGTTAGATCACGTACATCAGTTAAACTCCACTGTCTTCATTTCCACCGAGACATTTTCCTGACTATAACTCCCCAAACACTGCAGATACATCAACTCAGTTGTGTGTTACTTCCTTACAAAACAAAAAAAAACCAAAACCCACACATACGAGTTGCTTAAGAAAACATTATCTTTAATGTCTCTGTTTTGGTGGGTGTTGGGAGGGGGAACAGGAAGGAGGGCTCTCTGTTTGGGGAGGAAAAGTTATTGCATGAAAAAGTATAGTAGTCCTGTTAAAAATAAACGACAGCGTATTGGTGGATTAGCTGTTCCACAGAGCTCACACTTTGCCCACCACTATAAACCATCACATATTCATAAAAGCAAAAAAAAAAAAAAAAATCCCCAAACTGATTAGTTTACAGACAAAGAAGTTTGCTATACACCACCAGGGAGCATGTATTTAAAGAGACAAACTGAAAATCTGCAGCAGAAGCAAACAGACAGACATGTAGCTAATATTTCCTAATGGAACGGGGTGGGGGGGCAGAATCAACACCCAAAATTATCTCTGAGAGTTACCACATTATCCGTTTCATCTGGAGCACAGGGCTGAGACTAGAGAGACATGCAGACACCATGGCAAAATCACTTTCAACAGCCCTGCGGATACTTTCCTTTCTCGGATTCCCTGCTCTTGCTGGCAATAGCATCACAAAACCATGGTGGCAATGGTCGGAGCCACAGTGAGAAAGAAGTAAAGTTATTTTGCTGTTATACTATCTAGAAATGCTTTTCAATCTTCTCCCCCCACTTAATAGAACCGCAACAATTTTCTAACGGACCTGCGAGCCTCGAAGAAACAAGCTTACGTTTACAGACAGTAGACTGACTTTCTTCTGCAGACCCTTTAGCGACAGTGACCCCCATCCCACCTCCCACAGCCCGTCCTAAAAACACAAACTGAAACCAACTCCTTTGGATGTGCTAGGCTATCCTCCTCCTCCCGCCAACGGGAAAAGAAAAAGAAGTTGTTAGTTTGGAGGCAGGTTGGGAAATCATCCGAGGTCAGCTGCTCCAGGATGAAGCCTGTGTTGCAAAAGAAACAATTTGTTAACAGTTGTTTTCCCCAAAACACAACCCTGAAAGTGGTGGCTAAAAGAAATCTCTCCCCTCAGCATCTCTTTTTTTTTTTTTTTTTTTTTTTTTTGGCAAAGACCTAGTAGCTTACTTTGATAAAAACCACTTAACACATGTGAAATTAATATCAGACTTCAAGATAAAAGGCTGTGGACATTACAAGAACTAAATATAACAGATGACAAAGTACATAAGAGGAAAGAGAAGCAAAGGGATATTCATATAAAGCTCAGATCACATGTTCCAGCTGAGCGAGTTCCTCAAAAATCAGGCTTCAGCATACCGGCCGGATGTCCTCCGCTACTGCTATGGGGTCCTTTGGGAACACAGGCTTGATTTTAATATACGAGCTAATTTATCCAGTTCTGGTGTTATTCAACCAGTTGGGTTTCTTGTGGGTGTTTTCTGGAAGCATCAATTATGAGCATCAAGTTCTCAGTTATGTAAACACAATTATTTTTCTTTGCAGAAAACTAGTCTTATGTCAGTTGTGCACGCATTTAGCAAAGCGCATACAAAAGACAATGGCACTCATAAGCAGCAATACCCTAAAAAAGTCATCCATTTCTCTATTGCATTCCGTTTTCTGTAATGTTAGATGTACGTCTGCCATACCCAGTAGAATGAGAGACGACACGTTTCTCAAAACATTAGAGGTGACCCATTGTATAAAATGACCTTTAGAGATTGTGAAATTATTTGACAGCATTCAAAAAGAGAAATACACTCCGAAAAATAAGAAGAATAAGCTCGTATGGCTTCCACACCAAGCCACACATTAGCAGCATTCTGCCTCTAAATGCCATGAAACTAAACATATGCAGAAAGAACATCATAAAAACCAAAGTATTCAGATATATACAGCAGAACGATGACAGCTTTTAGGTATGCCAATTTTGTACCTTCATCAACTTGTCAGTATTCCTTTAACCTCATTACTGTTCAGCAGCCAGTATAACAAAATAGACAAGATGTCCAATTACCATAATTTGGTCACTCTGGTTTATAAGATCCCTAAGCGCTCATTCATGCAGCTGATTGAATAAGTCTGTCCAAGCATAACCACAAACACAGAAAAGATGCTGGATATTCCATTTTGTCATTTTGATGCTACAAAAACAGGACACACCGATAAAACTCCTCTCTACAGGTATTGCAGCAACAGTTATTACCATGTTGGAATCGTCCATGCTGTTGGCACGCATAATCCATGATTTCATAACCAGCTCCCATAAAGTCATACAGAAATGTAAGGTGCTATTTTAAGCACACGATGAAGAAAGGATGTTTAAAGATGGAGTGTCACTGCTAAGTCATCCCACCCAATTTCTTTTGCTTAAGTAACGATCGATACCAGCTTCTCACTGTGCTGTACTTGACAGC
Source organism: Alca torda (assembly GCA_008658365.1). Taxonomy (NCBI): domain Eukaryota; kingdom Metazoa; phylum Chordata; class Aves; order Charadriiformes; family Alcidae; genus Alca; species Alca torda. The sequence continues at coordinate 122,994,702 of CM018078.1, read as the reverse complement.
AGCGCAAAGTGGAGTTTGCCGTCCTAATTTGCAGGATTAGCACTACCGACATGAGTTATCGCTGCTGGAACATGTGTAGAACAAGCAGAGGGTATTTATCCTTGCTGGCAACCTGTATTGGCTCCAGTTATCGTAGTGTTGGATGGAGGGGGAGATAGAAATGAGCTGCTGCTGTTGTGCCGGTTACAGAGACCAGGACATCAGTCTCCAGGGAATAAAGCACTTTCCAGAAGTGGCACAATTATAAATCAAAGGGGCGGAGGGGGAGCATCTGTACAGTTCTCTCCCTCCACCTCCAACACACAACCCCTAAATTAGCTTTCTGCAAGCCTGGAGCAGAATGCAGGAATGCAGCTTCACCTCCTCGGCTGGTGTGAGTGAGCGGGCACGTAGTGCCGTACAGTTTCGGATAGGACTGTGACACCAAAAGGAGACAGGCTTTTGAAATTCTCCAGAGTCAGAGCTGGAAAGAATTCAGACACACTTGGCCCACACGGAAGAGCTTCAAAACACAGTTGGTGTTTGGCTGTATATTAAAAGCAAGTACCTGAAGAAACCCTCCCTTGCTTATACCTCCCTTCTTACACCTTTATTTTCCACCCCCCCCGAACTTTGATTTTCCCATCAGCAATTTAATGACTGAATGCTCCCAGAGGAAGACTTGGATTGTGCAATTCCAAACATGCAAGTTTCCATTTATTGTTCCACAGAATGAGAGGAAAATCCAGCCTCTCCAAGTACAACACAGCGTTTCAAACATTACATTCGCCTTCCAGAGTTGAAAGGGAAAGAAATCTGGTTAAAACATGACTTGCAAAAAGAAAGGAAGAGAAAATATGTTACAGACATAAAGCCGTATTGTAAGAGACTGCCTGAAAGGCTGCCAATGCAATTCCCCACAGCTTCTTTGTAATAAATACGCATTATAAACTTGAGGAATATCTAATATGATTTCTTTAGCTGCCATTCAGTTTCAAGTAGAGTTCTGATACCAAAAGAGAGAGTAAAAAACTTTCAAGCTCTTTTGTAAGACTTTCAAAGGTCCTAGCTTGTGTCAAGCCCAATGCTCCTTTCAGAAATCAGGCAGTTGACTCTGCCTGCCTAAAAAAAAATAAAAAAAAAAAAAAATCATTGAGCAGACCCAATAGAAATTAGCAGCAAAAAATCAGATCTCTTAGTATCCTCCCCAAGCTATTTGTTCTTCTCCAATGGAATGTTTTTTAAGTTCAACTGCTAGATGTATTTTTCCCAATGACTTATGAGCGCTTAAAAGAAAGATTCAATACTAAAGCCTTGTAAATAAGATATAAGCCTTCACAGCACAAGTTCTTTAGAAAGAAAACCATGGACAAGTACACATCTAAACACTCCTGTACTTGATGTGAAGAAAACCTTCATTAAAAATAACCCTGCTTAGTTTAACTAACGAGCCTAGAGATCGCGGTGGTCATTTAGCAATATACAATGAAGCAGGCAAGTCTTTCAAGCCCAGCGAGCTCAATCGCTTGTTGTGTAATGTTTTACGTTCTTAAACACGTCCTATTGAATTATCACAGCATATAGATATGATTAAAAAAAAAAATCTACATAAAAATTTTATAAACCTAAAGATTAGGCAATGTTCGGGTTCGTGAGTAAATTTGTCACCTGGTTCAATGGCTTTAACTCAAGCTACCTACGCTAGCAACAAAATCCACACAGATGATTCAAAACCAGATTACTTAAACGTGAAACTTTTTAAATAACAGAAAAGCACAGAGAGCCTCTTGAAGCCTCCTGCCTTGTTCCCACTGTATGGATTTGATAAAAGGGAACAGTAACTTATCCAAGGCTGTATGTGCCGGCAGCAGAGGCAGAGCTCAGAGCCTTCTTTATCCCCCCTCCCCGCTCCACGTTTTATTCCCTGACATGCCAACCTAAGGCAGAGGGGTTCACAACACAAGTCATTTTGTCTGACATCTAAGGCCTTTAGAAAGAGGAGAAGAGGAGGGAGGCTGTATTTCTTAGGACCTCACAGCAGCGTATTCCCCTGCCTTCACCCCTCCTTTCAGCTTCCAAATGAACTGAGGTTTGTCTGCGGAGCCACGCACACCAGCACAACCTGCTTTTGCATGCAGATAAACAGCAACTTCGAGGAGGACATCAGACACTGACACACAGCCCATGTAAAACGTGACTTAAATGCAACTGTAAACAACTTAGAGTATGTTAAAACTGAATGAATTCAATACATCATTTACAGTTTATATCTGTCCTACAACCACACACCATACTTTAAGTCTTACTGTCACATCCTCTATATGTTCAGAGATATTAAAGCTGGAAAGAACCGTTACGCAGTTAACCTGACCTTGTAGCTGCTGTTACACAATGAGACCCATCAACTTGTCTCTGGCCATCATAACTCCTTCTGAAAAACATTCTTATTCTTGCAAACAGGAGCCCACCGCTACCTGGCATAGTTTGCTCCAATAGTTCATAACTTTTGCTGTTAAAAAATGGTACGCATAAATTCCTAATTCGTATTTCTCTAGTTTTAGCCATTCATAAACTTAGTCTTTGTGATACCCTTCCCTTCTTACAACACAAGTTTCCAAGATGATGTGTCTCTTCAGTCTGGAAAAAAGACGGCTGAGGTGGGATCTTATCAACACTTATAAATACTTCAAGGGTGGGTGTCAGGAGGATGGGGCCAGGCTCTTCTCAGTGGTGCCCAGGGACAGGACAAGGGGTAACGGGCACAAACTTGAACATGGGAAGTTCCATCTCAACATGAGGAGGAACTTCTTTGCTGTGAGGGTGTCAGAGCCCTGGCACAGGCTGCCCAGAGAGGTGGGGGAGTCTCCGTCTCTGGAGACATTCCAACCCCACCTGGACGCGTTCCTGTGCCACCTGCTGTGGGTGACCCTGCTGTGGCAGGGGGTTGGACGGGATGATCTCCAGAGGTCGCTTCCAACCCTATGATTCTATGAAAAGTGATGTGGTAGCTCCAGCACGTGATGTACTTCACAATTTATGATCCTTCAGTCTCTAAAGCCCACGGTGTGAAGACGTATTTGAGCCGAACAGAGTAATTTAAGTAATGAAACAAACACTTGCTGACTGCGTGTGTTCTACACACAAAACATTGCATTTTATGCTCAGTCCTATTCTAAGGTGTCTTCCACTTCCAAACCTTTCCATGAGCTCTCCACATCAACGAGCAAATCAAAAGAATTAAGAAGCAAAGGGTAAGCATCTAAAGCCATTTCATACTACGGACCTAAAACGATGTGACAAAGACTATCTGCTTTATATCATGGGACCAAATATTTCACTGAATGATTTTAGTAAAATTCCGCAATGAAAAACGCCCTAGCAAAGAGCAAGTACGCAAAGCTACAGCACAGCAAATGGGCTTGCTTTTACAGAATGACTACTGCAAAAGAAACCAAAACCCCCTCATTTTCAAATACCAAAGGACAGAAATCAAAATTCTTTCTAGTTTTATGGTTTTAGCTAAACAGCCAGCATTAATCTGTCAACCTGTGCTTCACATTTCTATCAAGGAACAGAACACTAACACTCCACTTAAATAGGGAACCCCAAATGAGAGCATCAGTCATCCTCAGCCCAGACCTCCATGGTACCACAACAGGCCCCAGTGCCAGCAGATTAGCAGACAATAGCAGTAAACAAGCAGGATAAGGTAGAACACAGAATATAATTCATCAACGTCACTTAGACCGCTAGAAAATATCCTTGTCATTTCAAACAACCCAATTGCCCCCTATTTACCTTTCAGCTTGCAGGATTCGCAGTTTAAGGGAGCAATGTTGAACCAGCATCGCTTTGGTGCTGACACCACAGTAGTTCTCAGCAGTAAATCTTTCACTGAGATAAGCAGTCTTAGATGAACAAAAATAAGGTTTCTATCTGCATCAGATCCTCAACCCCTGCTAATTAAAAACCTGATAAAACACAACAAGCTATTCTGAAGCAGTGATTTATGAGATTGTTGGTTCCGTGTGCGAGACCTTTGTTTAATTACCGGGAATAAAAAGTTATAAAACATAGAGACATTAAAAAAAAAAAAAAATCAAAGTAAAAACAACTCAATCCAGCCTATCCAACTTTGTAAGCATGTGGAAAAATTAGTTCAGGTTCTGCACAGCGGGACCCACAAGGATCATGCACAGTGTCAAGCTCCTGGACAGAGCATTAATAGGTGATTCTTGGTAAAGAGGATTATAAAAACAAAGAATTTGGGACATGAAAGTGAGTGTTTACAGGAAGGAACCTGCTCTGCCTGGATCTCGCTGCTGTTGAAGCAAAATAACTTTGAAGTTCTCCGTGGCTGCATTGTTTCAACTGTTACATGGCAAGATAAACCTTCCAGGAGGGTTAAAATAAAACTCCAAGACCTGCAGTTACTTTATAGCTTCAGGGAGAAATGTCAGCCAGTAGACAAAACTGTCACGTACGTGCTTCTCTCCACTGATTCCATGAAATGCTCCAAGTTATAAGTGAAGTAACTCATAGCTGTGTGATACTTCAAAATTACTAAAACATTAATAGCACCTAGTTAAAGATGATCTAGTTAAAGATGTCCCTGCTTACTTTGGGGGGGGGGGGAGGGGGTTGGACTAGATGACCTTTAAAGGTCCCTTCCAACCCAACACATTCTATGATTCTCTCTGTGGTCACATACAGCAGGTAGGTCAGGCTGGAGAAACTGTGCCCTCCAAAAAGGGTGATTCACCCAAGCAGAGAGGAGATCCTGTTCTCTGATGCTTCTTAGGAAGTGCTCAAGGTTGGGGTTGGCCTTCTGGAACTCAACCAAGTACCTTGCATTCATGTTCATGAGTGGAAAAGTGCTACTCGGGCTCAACACAGGACAAATAAAAAGAAGGTGACTTCAGCCTGGAGAAGAGAAGAAGGTCGCTGGGGAGACCTTATAGCAGCCTTCCAGTCCCTGAAGGGGGTCTACAAGAAGGCTGGGGAGGGGCTGTTTGCAAGGGCATGTAGCGATAGGATGAAGGGCAATGGATTTAAACTAGAGCAGGGCAGGTTTAGATTAGACATTGGGAAGAAGTTCTTTACAATGAGGGTGGTGAGACACTGGCCCAGGTTGCCCAGAGAGGTGGTGGAGGCCCCATCCCTGGAGACGTTCAAGGCCAGGCTTGACGAGGCTCTGAGCAACCTGATCTAGTTGAAGATGTCCCTGCTCACTGCAGGGGGGTTGGACTAGATGGCCTTTCAGTGTCCCTTCCAACCCAACACATTCTATGATTCTATGACTTGACTCATAAGAACAGGGAAATGCACATTCAGGGGCATGAGCATGGACAGCAGAAGCTTATGCCTGTCACATTTGCAGGATGCAGTGTGAAACAGTGGCTGCAGACCGCAGGTGACACCAGGGATGTGGAGGGGTACAGCGTGTGTACGTATACGTACAGCCCGTACAGCAATGGTCCTCGGTCAGCGTGGGGTGCGCGGCACATCCCGGGAGCCACAGGAACGGACACAATCAAGATGTCAGAGAACTACTGTCATGTTGGGTGAGGCAAAGCCTGACGAGGGCTTTCTCTCCAATCTTTCCATCCTTCAACAGAGCAGTTGAAGGATCCTCCCCAGTACCACTATGAAAAACTTGGGAGACCGTTGGCTTTCATTAAAATTTGGACGATGTACAAACCTCCCAAACACAGCCTCACACACTAGCTTGGTGTTACAACTACTCTACAGCATTCAACATGACCGTAGCCCATAAAATGAAACAGGTTGCCCAGAGAGGTAGTGGAAGCCCCATCCCTGGAAACATTCCAGGTCAGGTTGGATGGGGCTCTGAGCAACCTCGTCTGGTTGAAGATGTCCCTGCTCATGGCAGGGGGTTGGACTAGTTGGCCTTTAAAGGCCCCTTCCCACCCAAACCATTCTGTGATTCTAAATTAGTAATTCACCTCAGCTTCCTTTGCAGCAAATTGATCTACCAGACAAGAACATTGTTTCAGCAGGAATGAGAACTGTGCTCCCAAAATACTCCAAAATTCATTCATTATCAACATCATTGTCTACATCATCATACATACACACTGCTGTCTTAGGCCCCGGAAAAATAAATTCTGCCAGTATGAAATCAGTGATACAAAATATAAGTGGTATCAAAAAAAATTAACACCATCTGGTGCCCTATCTGTCAATTCCCATGTCTTCGCAAATCCAAATAACTTATGCACAGACCCAATGCAAAGAAAGTTATATTGCGCTCTGATCAAGCCAACGTTTGCTTTCCCACGTTTGCACATCACATCACCTGGATGAGAGGGAAAGGAGAAGATTGGGAAGAGAAAAAGAGGCACCTCCTGACCAAGCCTCCGGATGGCAAGTACAGAAAACACTTACAATGGGTTCTTCTTTATCCTTTGTGATAACTGCAGGGCCTCTATCTCTACAGAACATGTAGCAATAGATAATTACCCATTTGGACAAGTTTGCTTTGTGGTGAGAGCATGTCTCGGTCACCATGCTCTTCCTGGTCAAAGACAACACCATGGCAACAGCACAAAGTCACTCTAAAGTGAGTTTTCAAGACCATTTTTGAGTCCCTTCCTGTCCCTTCCACTCAAATACCTTAAACAGGAGGGTCTGAGGCAGTGAGGAAATCCTCCCTCCTCCAAAATTCAGATGCGCTGTCAATATGATTTTTTTCTTACAATGTTTAGCATTAAGTAATAGAAAAAGGCTACAAAGAAGCCTTATAGGAGAAGCTGTAATTTGAATATATCAAGTTGATTTAGCAATGCAAAAGATTCCCTCCAAAGCATCAATGGCAAGAGACTCACACAAGAATAGGCTGTAGCAGTTTGGAATTCAAATAATAAAATAGAGATCTCCTTTTAAGGAAGAGCAAAGATCTTATACTGTACTACTATCATTATGACTCATTTTACATACAGCCTTTGTTACTGTATTCTAAAAGAATCTGAATTTTAAAATAGGTTTTAAAAGGTCTTCGAACGACATTCTTAAAATCACAATTAAAAATCCCTTTAGTAACTGTTCCAGCGCAAGATTTTACTTCCTTTTCGAGTTCACGTAAATAGATTTTCAAGTCTCAATATAAACCCATTATATTTCATTATAGTCCTGTGCAAATGCACAGATTAAAAACTTGCTCAAAAACTTCAATTATAATCCTAATCATAATCATTTGCAAAACAGCAAAGATATTTAAGTTGTGGTTGTTTCATTAATTTTTATAATATTGTATAAACCACTGTATACAGATGGGGAAGACAGCAGGAGAAAACCACAATTATGTTGTAATTAGTTTCTAGTTGGCCTGGAGATGCCAGGACAGACTAAGCTGTCAAGTTAGTTTCTTTTGTGATAAAAATTAACTTCATTTTTCTGCAAGGATGGATTTCTTCAATACTTCTCCCTAAAGAATCAAGCTCTTTCTAAGCATTAACCCTGACAATAAACAAGGATTAATGACTTTTATGCAACTTGGCGACAGTCTGAAAAACTTGTTAGTGCCAATGAAGTCTTCAGAATTATATCTGCCAAAATTGGCAGCAAGTATAAGGCACAGGCACGAACAGAACCCATGAGCTCCTAAACGCTAATCTTCTTTCCACCTAACCTGCAGCGTCTAACTGAATATATTCAAATTATAGCTTCTCCTTTCCAACACTGTTCTTCATAGCTTTTTTCATACTACAAGCTTCTGGAGGTACGGACTTCACCTTTGCAAGCATCCCTACAACACTCAGCAAAAAGATTTAAGCATTTATATCTCTGGATACTATGAGAGGCAACTGCTATGGGGCAGACTGCCTTTTTTTAGGGTACACCTTTTAGGGTGCACTCCTTTTTTTAGGGAGTCCAGTAAATACCAGTATACATTAGGAAGTGTAAAATCCTGTATAAATCACCTCTGGATTGGCTGTTCGTACAAAAGAAGCTGTTTCAGTCTGTTATGTGGGGTGATGAGTTTCTTACCTACGCAGGATCCACAGGTTACAGTGACTCTATCACTCAAAAAGTACTTTACTGGTATCTGCCATTGTCAAGGTTCAAGGAGTAGTAGTTAATGTTCAAAATGCAAAGAAAAATGTTAAGTATTTCAAAATCCATAGTAACATAGAGTGTGTCTGGCAAGTTTCACTAAAGGTTGCAATCACTAATGTGCTGAAGATCATCCCAGAATTACCACAGAAGTCAGGCAAGATCTCCCTCAAATAACAACTGACTGAAAGAAAGAAAGTAAATAAATCCTCGATTATTTAGGACAAAGGATCAGAGGAACTACCCCAGACACATCCTGGCATGGGCAGAATCATGAGTGAGATCACAGCAGGGCAGCATGGCTTTGCAGACGAGATATCCATTTGAAAGGTAAACTCGGATGCCTGTCATAAATGCCCAACCCGGACAGTACCATCGGTGATATCATCCTTACAAATGCAAACATTTTAAGGAAGCTCAGGAGCAGAATTTAAGATACCTGCACTAACCATTTCCCAGCCAGGGATTTTTATTAGAATAGACGACATGCTATTTTCATTGAGCGCTACAGAAGATGATTTAGGTTTACCAGTGGGACAGTTAACTGAATTCAAGAATTGATAGAGCGAAGAAACAGGAAACTTGATTTTTGCCCTTCAGAAATTGAAGGTATGTCCACACTTACTGATGAAGGAGAAAAAACACAGCTCCACCTGCTCCCCCCTAATAAATCTTGACCTCTTCTGAACATCGGGGTTACCTCCCGTGATATCCAGAATACTCAGTCTTGCGCAACCTCTACTTAAGAAACAGAAGGTTTCAGGAAGCTTCCATGGCCAAGTCTGCAGAACACTGAAATGCTGGATCTTTGCCATGTTGGCATTGGTCATATGATACATGATTAAAACATCAAAGGATCCGTGTCCTACCTCCCATGCCTAGGAAGGCCGAAACCTTTGACGTCCTTCAAAGCTTATTTATACAGCAGCCAAAGCAGCCAACAGCTAACACACAAGAAACACTCAGCACTGAGGCAAGAGCATTCAGCTAGAGTTGGAATTTCTTTGGGTCTGATCCCAGCATGAGGTATCAACTAATTTCTCATTTATTAAAAAAAAAAAAAAAATCATTCAAGATGAACATTTGATAATTGTGGCTCATTTTTTTAGTTTCTGGATGGATGTTCTGCTTAATCTAATTTACCAAAAGGTAAAGACTTGTATCTTGCCAATAACCTCTCAAAAATCAAGTTACAATTAACTGCTGACATCACTACTGCCTTGAAAATGAACCTGTCTCTCACTTTCAAAAATATTAATTACAGATACAATTATACAGTGACAGTTAGTATTTACACTGAGTACTGCCAGCTTCGTTACCACATCTCAGTAAGGGAGGTGTTTTCCAAATTCTACCACTCTGAATAAGGTCATTACTCAACAGTATACAAACAACTTATGATTTTATTCATGCACAGAGCTACATGAATTATCCTTGAAGATACCAAAAAAAGCCCAACATCTGGACATAGTCCTGGGCAACCAGCTGTAGGAGACCCCGCTTGACTGGGAGGGTTGGATCAGATGACCTTCAGAGGTCCCTTCCAGCCTCAGCCAGTCTGTGACTCTACACATCCATTACTATGTTTAAGACTGCCACGAATAAGCCTGCTATCACTGTAATAGCAATTCTAAAATATTCTGCGATCCCACTGCTTCCAAATCTCCAACCCGGAGGCAGGCAGCTCACCTCCCTGCTCAGCAAAACAGCCTACGCAGAGCTTGCAGAGCCTCAGCAACGTCCTCTGGAAGAGGGCTGCTGCCATGACCTTACCTGGGAAAGTATCACCTAAGAAACCTGACCAGGGACTAGAAGCACAGACAAGGAAAATAAAGGTATGAGGAAATGTTTGATTACAAAGTATACAATATTCTTTGTTCAAAAGGTTCACACCGTTTCACAAGAAGCTGTACCAGGATATACATCACATGGTATTAGTGTGCTCTATCAGTTTCCCCTTGTGTCACCTCACTACATAACCACAAGACTGTTTACTGTCAGGAGAGACAGGCTCATGGAGGACTATCCTATGCCTACTCCCAAACCTATGCCATAGGATCACAGAATGGTTCGGGTTGGAAGGGACCTAAAGATCATCCAGTTCCACCCCCTGCCCTGGGCAGGGACACCTCCCACCAGACCAGGTTGCTCCAAGCCCCGTCCAACCTGGCCTTGAACCCCTCCAGGGATGGGGCAGCCACAGCTTCTCTGGGCAACCTGGGCCAGGGGCTCACCACCCTCACACCAAAGAATTTCTTCCCAATATCTCATCTAAATCTCCCCTCTTGCAGTTTGAAGCCATTACCCCTTGGTCCTATCACTACACGCCCTTGTAAAAAGTCCCTCCCCATCTCTCCTGTAGGCCCCTTTAGGGACTGGAAGGCTGCTATAAGGTCTCCCCGGAGCCTTCTCTTCTCCAGGCTGAACACCCCCAAACTTTCTCAGCCTGTCTTCCCAGGAGAGGGGCTCCAGCCCTCCCAGCATCTTTGTGGCCTCCTCTGGGACCACAGAGTGCTGCATGCAGAAGTGCGCTTACTCTGTATCACTCGTACTCCTGTATTACAGTGTGAGCCTGTTCTACCCATCTGGTCTAACTCCCGTACTGGGTACGCTGTTAAGGACTTGCCAGTGCTCTTCCTGCAGTTCGATTAAACTCTTAGCAGCAGCAAAGAAACATATTTTAGTGGTGACAGGAAGAGATAATTACTATGTGTGAAAACTTTGCAGAGAGCAGTTGCACAGGCTGGAGCGAAGCGAGGCTGTAAGGTTTTAGGGTGAAGTTACTTCACAACTTATTTGCTGTTGCGGGCAGTATAGGAACTAAGTACAATAACTTGTAGGCGGTAGAGATGCTTCTAAGTCTCAGCTGGCACATATGTGGTTTCAGCGGATGAGCAAAGAAACCAGATAATAGCTTCTCTATTTCTCTCATCTCTGCCACAAAATTTGCATATGCTTTTTGTCTTTTTTTTTTTCTTTTCTTTTCACACCTCTGAAGTATTTATTTTCCTGCTGAGCACATTGTAATTCTCCCTTCCCATGGTACCAGAGCTGCAAACTCTGCAAAGTCATTATCTCTAGCTGCATTTTCAGGAGGAAACCAGAAATATATGAGCTATTAGGATGAGGCTGGCTGGTGACGAATACCAGTCAAAGAGCTCCGAAGAGCATCAAGAAGAGCCTTCGTACCAGGAAAAGACTGGACAGAAGAAGAAAACAAGTGATAGTGTCAGTTTTGATCAGAGTTATTCATATTAGGTAACATTTTTGTAAGCAATTACATTTGTTACCTAGTATAAATAACATTCAGATCATAAACATATGCAAATCATACTTAAGAAACTTCAGAAAGCTGGAAGTGCTCATCACTGAAGGGCTATTCAGCTAAAAGCTGGGTGGATATCCTGTTTCTTAACTTCAGTTTATCTGATCAGCGCAGTAGAGCTACAACCGCTGAAGAACAGAACAAACTGCTGGCAGAAGCCTACGAACCCTGAGGAGAAAAAAAAGAAAATGGGATTGTGCTTTTCAAAAGGCTAAAAATGAAAGTAGGCGGACTAGCCTAAGAACCTCAGACAATGCACGTTAAAATGCAGGGTTTCTTTTCGTCAATACAGAGGCCCTGAGTTCTGGTCCCACCAAGCTATCTGACCTAATTAATTATATACCAGCACAGGAAGGTTCCTGCTTAAAGCAAAGAGTCAGAAAAAATAAAAAACCAGACCAAAAACAAACCACAAAACCCAAACACAAAAAACCCCTAAGACAACAACAACAAAAAACAAACCAAAACCCACTGTACCCAAACAATAAAACCCTTCTTGCACTAGATATCATCCAAAAAAAAAAATGGAAAAAATGCTCGGTTTATTTTAGAGGGTAGAAATGGAAGAACAGAATCTGAAGCGACTGTCCTACAGTCAAATAAGCGTATGGTAGAGCTGAGGCAAAACCCAAACCCCCTGAATGCAGCCACTGCTCTTCCCAGAAGTCCATCCTTCCTCTCCCCAGATATCTTTAAAGTTGTGCCCTCTTCCTTTACATTCATTTAGCAAAAAAAATTAAAACAATAAAAAAAAAATATATAAATCACTACTTAACCTGATTGTTTCTCTCCTCAACTAAGCACTCATGGGCCAATTAGGCTTTGCACTGTTGTAAGATGGTATATGCTTATCAAAGCGCCCATGAGCTTTAAAGCAGTAATTAAAATGTTGTTATTTGATTTCATATACTCCCAGAGCGCCGAACGCAACGCTCGTACCGCAGCACCACCACAGTGCGCAGGAAGCCAAGGCTGATATCATCAGACATCGTCCTGCTTTATACCAAAAGAACGGATGAAGGCACAAGTTATTTTAATGTAAATTAGAACCAAGGGAGAACAGTTTGGTACCTCTAAAACAGCAAGAAGAAGAACTTTAGTGTGCCTTTTAGGAGGAGCCCATACACAGCCGTAGCTCCATAGCTTCTTTCCAGGAAGGACAGACTTTCCAACCCAGAGGGAAGGGTGCTGCCCACGCGAGAGCGGCAGATGCCGCATTCCTGCAGACCTGGCTCATGGAAAACAAACCCCCAAAACACCTACAAGATGTTGATTGTTGATTTCTCCTCAGAGGAGAAGGAAAACCAGTCCTTTTATCTCTTTCCCGTCTACTGAAATTAACATAGGTAAAAGAATATCAAATACTAAAGCAAATCTTGAGGTGCTAGAGCAATTGCAATTTTCCTTTTTTACTGTAAGAGCTTGAAGACAAAGATACACAGCTACAATTTACTCCGAGTTCAGTAGTGTTATTGTTATTTAGTTATTTGTTATTTAGTGTTATTTTTAGTGTTATTGTTCAGTAGTGTTATTTCCAAGCTGTAAGATGGTGTCAGAATCAGGCTAACCCTCTTAAATAAAGTGTAACAGTGTCATCTTTTGAACTTCTAATTCTAAAATTACCACCACAACAACAAAAAAAAAGGACAAGTCACCTCAAGCTGATGCACACAAATAACTCCAAAAACTTGTTCAAAGTTCCTCAGGACAATGAATATAAGACACTAAGAGGTACGGGGTTTCTCCTTTTCTTCACCTTTCATAATAAGCCTAGAAATAATTGAGGAAACAAACCCTGACAGTTTTTATATTCCATTTTCCAAAACCTAAAGAATTCAGAAGACTGTATGTGATATTATCCACCCATGTATTCTAGGTGACCGTAAAAGTACATGCGTTACAACCACTGATAACATCATCAGGCATTTTACCACCCTCTCAGGAGAGCATCAAAGCATCTCCTGCCACAGCTACTCAACTCCCCACATTCAGATTAGCTTCTTTCAAATTAGCTTGAGGGATACATCCACACAATCTAAAAGGACTGAGGCAAAAAGCATTAGAGTTGTTCAGCACGAACAAAGTTATTCTGGCTATTGCTAATCAAGAGCAATAGAAGAGTGTGGCCAGCAGGTGGAGGGAGGTCATCCTCCCCTTCTACTCTGCCTTGGTGAGGCCACACCTGGAGTACTGTGTCCAGTTCTGGGCTCCCAGGTTCAAGAGGGACAGGGAACTGCTGGAAAGGGTGCAGCACAGGGCTACAAAGATGATTAGGGGACTGGAACATCTCCCTTATGAGGAAAGGCTGAGGGATTTGGGTCTCTTCAGTCTGGAAAAAAGACGTCTGAGGGGGGACCATATCAACACTTATAAATACTTAAAGGATGGGTGTCAGGAGGATGGGACCAGGCTCTTCTCAGTGGTGCCCGGGGACAGGACAAGGGGTAACGGGCACAAACTTGAGCATAAGAAGTTCCATCTCAACATGAGGAGGAACTTCTTTGCTGTGAGGGTGGCAGAGCCCTGGCACAGGCTGCCCAGAGAGGTGGGGGGGTCTCCAACTCTGGAGACATTCCAACCCCGGAGACATTCCAACCCCGCCTGGACGTGTTCCTCTGTAACCTGCTGTAGGTGACCCTGCTGTGGCAGGGGGGTTGGACTAGATGGTCTCCAGAGGTCCCTTCCAACCCTATGGTTCTATGATTCTATGAATCACGTCGGATGGCAAGAAATATCCTCTCTTGCATCTTTTTCTGATATCTCATAAACATGTTAATCAGAGATCAAGATTTTGGAGTTCAATCTCAAATATCCCCAATACAAAATTGTTAGGCATAAAAACAGTTTAAGGCAGCTAAGAAGTTTAACAGACTCATTTTATGTATTTTTTAATTTATTTTTTCTTTAAATTCTGTTCTTAAAATTGATATGAACTTACTCGACAGGCATGAAATCTGGCTGAAGGTGCTAGGTATTCGCTGACACTGCAAATACCTTCCAATGCTGAGGCTGTAAAAGCTGTCCTGAAGTGCATCTGTCACCTTCCTCAGAATCCAGCGGCTCCAGCCACTGAAATAACCCTTCAGCCTGCAGGAGTATTATTCAACAACATTCTGACCACTAAATCCATTTTGTAGCCTTACCTCAATGAAGCATTATTATTTAAGAGTCGAATATTAGGATGGAATAATTTCACATAAGCGCTCACAGCTGCAATATTTACTCAGAATACTGAGGGCAGATCCGAAGATCAAGCTCCCTCCCCTACCTTCATTCCCTTCGCCCCACAGTTACGGGCACTAGGTCAATGCCCTGTCTTTATTCGATTTAACGGGGAATGTACTTTAAAGCCCGTAAGTCTTCTCTTAACATATTAGATCTACATAGGAAACAAATATTTCAAACTTAAAGCTCAGCTTTCGTTACCTATCCAGTGTTTCATTCTGTTCACGTTGTCAGAATAGCACAGGGTAATTTGTTAGTGTCGTTTCCTTATTTTCATACATTTAAACAGAGCTTTGACTCGATTTCTACCATTTCAAAGAATTACTACAATCAAATCAAATGTTACGCTCTTTTGCATTATTTTCATAAGAGATAAATCTACATTGCAGCAAAGTCAAGAGAGGATTGGGCTGAACTGGAAAACGCCAAGTCAAATCCTAATTCCATTGAAACTGAAGTCCAGAAAGAGACTGACGCTGAGCCAAATTCCAACCGACTCTTCCTAAAGCACATGGATTTGTCTGTTTTAACTTGTGGATTTAACAAGTCAGGAAAACAATTAACACATCACAGTCTCCTCAAAGCTTAAAAAGCTTGATAATCTAAGCTTCACATATAGATACAGACTAGCTTTAAAAACAAGACTGTGACAGTTATCTCAAAATTGCTATAGAGACTTAAATAAAAGATACTTTCCACTCAAATATTTAACATGTTCATATGCCACAGCGAGGGCTCTTTTTTATTTTTTGGGGTTTTTTTGTTTTGTTTTTTAAACTCTGGGAACTGGCCCTTACTGCTGATACCGCTTTGCAATGGGAAGGGACAACAAATTACTCTCCATTTGCAGCAGAAGTCCCCTCCTTAGATAACTCGCCATCAGAAGCCTTCACCAGCTCCAGAGAAGTTTGCGTGAAGGCCTGGCTGCTTAGCAACTATCACCGCCAACCTCCAAACACTGGCTGCAACGCGGGTCAACAATGTTAAGGGTACTCCAGAACTTGCTGCTAGATTACCCAGTCTACTAAAAGCCTTCAATTTAGTGAGGAATTAAGGTTGCAGGTACTTTACAAATGTATTAGGTTTTAAGAAGAAAAAGTAGCAGAGGTCAAGAATCCATGAAATACAAGTTAAAGGTTATACTTTAGATGGCATGTGAACCAAATTAATTCTTCATCTATGATATTTACTCTTTCCCTCAAGTAAGTAGGTTATTACCGACTTGGCAAGATCAGCAACAAGATCCAAAAAGGCTCCTTTCCTGCTCAGCTAAGGAATATAAAGTAGCCAAGGATGATTCCTAGTGGTGGCGTGGACACTTGATTCTCATTTCAAGAGGATGTGTCTTACGGTAAAAGTTGTTTTCGCTTACAATATGGGCACAGAGTTTATAAATAACAGATAATTCTAATTTGCTATGGCTATGCTAGCCATAAAAGAAGGTAGAAGTAAATAGGCGTGACTCAACTGGTGGGAGGGGAATTGTCTATAAAAAAAAATAATAAATTAACAGTGTCATTGTTTTATTTTCTTAAGCAAAACAAAATAGGATACAGATCTTTTTTAAGCACACTGACGCACACAAGCACAGTTCAAAGTTTTGTTAACTTTTTTGGCCATGACAAGAATGTGTGGAAGGTTTCCATCTCACATTTTCACTTTTACTCAAGTCAAAGCACGTGAGTTGTAGCACATACACTTCCTCAAAAGCACAACTTGAAGCGCAGCAAGCCCCGTCTCTCCTGACAGAACTCTTACTTCTCAATTTTGCACAAGGTGAGTATTTTATACAGCAAGCGTTCACCTCCTTGTGCGATATAATCCCTCGCTCAGGCAACTAAAAACTCAGGAGGTGCATGGTGACAGCCTTGTTAGGGTGCTAGCCCTGCTGTCCTCAAGACATGGTCTCCATCCTTCATCTGTCCCAACTCTTCTCTGATTTAAGATCTTTCCAGGACAAACAATCAGATCACCTTCCCACTTCTAAGAAAGAAAATTATTTCTAGCTACTGCAGTAACTCATCGGAAGTGTTTAGACATATAATGTTTATATCAGAAGACATTTTTCAGTAAAACACAGAGGACTGGCAGTCGGATGCAGTCCAGCTTTAATGCGCATGTACAAAGTATGCTCCTTAATCTAGGTTTAATGTGACTTGCTACAAAATAAACTCTGGTAATAGACTGAAAAAAGCAATGGCTTTACCGTAATTCCATTTAAATTACTTTGTCTGGTTTAGGTGAGGCTTGTGGATCGATGGGCCAAGGCCAATGGTATGAGGTTTAATAAGGCCAAGTGCCGGGTCCTGCATTTCAGTCACAACAACCCCAAGCAACGCTACAGGCTTGGGGAAGAGTGGCTCGAAAGCTGCCCGGCAGAAAAGGACCTGGGGGTGCTGGTGGACAACCAGCTGAACATGAGCCAGCAGTGTGCCCAGGTGGCCAAGAAGGCCAACAGCATTCTGGCTTGTATCAGGAACAGCGTGGCCAGCAGGAGCAGGGAAGTGATGGTGCCTCTGTACTCGGCCCTGGTGAGGCCTCACCTCGAGCGCTGTGTTCAGTTCTGGGCCCCTCTGTCCAAGAGGGACATTGAGGTGCTGGAGCGTGTCCAGAGGAGAGCGACCGAGCTGGTGAGAGGTCTGGAGACCAAGTCGTGTGAGGAGAGGCTGAGGGAGCTGGGCATGGTTAGTTTGGAGAAGAGGAGGCTGGGGGGAGACCTCATTGCCCTCTACAACTCCCTGAAAGGAGGGTGTAGAGAGGAGGGTGTTGGCCTCTTCTCCCAGGTGAATAACGACAGGACCAGAGGAAATGGTCTGAAGCTGCGGCAGGGGAGGTTTAGATTGGATATTAGGAAGAATTACTTGACTGAAAGAGTGGTCAGGCACTGGAACAGCCTGCCCAGGGAGGTGGGTGAGTCACCATCCTTAGAGGTATTTAAGAAACGTGTAGATTTGGCACTTCAGGGCATGCTCTAGTGACAGAGATTGTAGGTTTTTTTTTTTTTATGTGTGTATGGTTGGACTGGATGATCTCAAAGGTCCTTTCCAACCATGAAGATTCTATGATTCTATTTTTTCCCCCCCTCTTCTAACTTATTCAGGCAGTTCAGTAACCTAATCAATAAAAAGCAACAACACATACTTGAGGGAGCTCATCAGAAACAACCGTCACTTTACAGAACAAGGTTGTGCTTGAAGCAAGAGCTGGATACAGAGATGCGAGAGAGCTGTACAGGCAAATTCGGCAATACAGGAAAATCCCTTAGCACTATTTTTGCAAACAAGAATTTCCTGTGAGCTTTTTTGTGCCCACAGAACACCCGTATGGATGTCAAGAGGCAGGTTCCCTTTCTTCTGGACGTCAGCTACCAGTCTCGGGAACACAAACACACTCTCCCCCTCCCACCCAAACTTACTGGAACATTTCTGCGTTATGAAACGTTGCATAAATCCGTCCCCTGTAAGGCAAAGCTGAACTAACATCTAACCCAGAAATTTCATTCTCAGTAAGTTTTACACATCAGTATGAACCCTTACCCGCAGAGCAAGCCGTTCCCTCTTCGCGTAAGGAGGTAGCACAGCTAACTATGCAGATAGTGTTGTTTCCACGCGCTCACATCCCAATATGAATTGTTCCTATCCCAAGCAGTTTAACACAGCAGGAATTCATACAATGCCAGGAAAGATACAGAGAAGCAAAGGCTCATCCAATACAATTAGTTTTCACCCCTCGTCAAAGACGACAATATTTCTTCCTTTAAATTGCTTTGCTGTCAAATAGCGACGGTACCACATCATGCAAATGGTCCACCAAACTCAGCATCCAACCTCTGGCTGTGTCCAACAGCCAATACTTCTAAGTAAAATGCATGAACAACCGGGGACACATACATAAAACACTGTCTAAGACCAGGCAGTTCTCCAAGCGGTTCTCACCTAACATCAGGCAGGTTCCTGGTGTATTTTCAAGAAAAAGCGCGCATTTTTCCATGACTATATACCAGTAACTGCCTCTCACTGTTTTCCTGGGGCAAAGAGTTCTGCAGATTAATTCCATATATAGCATAGTCTTCATACATTTTCCTCATTTTCTGACTATGCACGTTCTTTCCTAAGGTAGAAAAAGTGAAGCGTGCACCCTTCTGTGTTCCTGCTGTCATATGTTATTTTTCAAAGTCGAAGTGTTCCTGATTACTCCTACCAGTCAGCTTTTCCAGTTCATATTTATACACACATACAAGAACGCCTATATAATCACATCAGTATTTCCTCTCTAGGCATCTGGACTGTTTGCATGCTGTTCTGGAAGATAGGAGGAGAATCAATTAACTGTGCAAACATTGTAAGATACTACAACCTAGATAAACAGAATCATGATTATTTTCAACTTTGCTAAACCTAGGGATTTTTGCCTACCTTTCCACATACATTGCGTATTTCAGTGAATTGTACAAGTAATACGTATGCTTCTTCACATCACAAAGATGTAATTTAGTCATAACTGGTCAATGCAAGTTTTTCACTGGTTAATGTGCATATTGCCCAACCAGCACACTGCCTGTTTACAATTTTTGCAAGAGAAAACGATTTTTGTGCAGGTTTTACCACATTTCCCACGTAGTCAGCTACACAAAGATTAGCATTTTTCATTTTATCAAGAGAGCGCGAGATCTGTAATGCTCCACACAGCAAGAGCTGGTAAGTTGTGACTTATTTTCAGCTTTTAGCCAGCTTTAAGGCAACTTCTCGAGTCGTGCTGAAGAGCCACACACACAGCAGATAGACGAAAGCCGGCTTCGCCTGTGCTCTGTGCAGACCAAACATTGGATAGTCACTAAGGCTGTGCCAAGCAGGAGATTATTCCGGCTCTCACTGGTGCTGCTCCACATCGGTCAACACCACCACAAGACTTCTGGCTAACTGGGAGCAGGCAGAGAGAGCTCATGTGGGCTCACACAAATGCCATATTCTAGTTTTTAGTAACTGAGCAAAGAATAGGTGAAAACAGACTCTGATAAGATCATATTAAGTTCTAAATACACTTTCCGAGCTTGGCAAAAGCTCTGGTCTTTACCTATTATTTAACATAGTGTCCAGGCATTTTATAAACTTTCATGTTAGAGTAGAATGAAAAGCTTCACTCAATAGATAGGTTTTAATTTCCATGACAGCAGCAGTAGTGTTTTACAATTAGTAAACCCTTCCAGTCTTCTATCCTTCTATTTTTTAAGTTGCATGTGTTTGTTACCATTCATCCACATCACACTTAACCCCTCAAAATGAGTGAACTAACATCGCTTGGTCCTTGGGACTCCCTAATAATTGTTTTCCAGTACCATTTCTTCAATAGCTACGCCTCTGACAGCATTCTGCCTGTCCTGGTCCCAGTCCTCATTACTTCTGCAAAAGGAGTAAAAGGTTCTTCAGCTTTGTAAGAAAGAAAAAAAAAAAAACAAACAACTTTAGTCTGAAGACGTACCATGGAAAGTTTTAACACACTGGGCTGTTTATTTCAACCTGACTGCTGCCTGAAGTCTATCATTCATCTGAAATCAGCAAATTATTTCCTACTTACTGCATTTTTTTTTTCACTAAATTCTGTGAGAATAGTTTTTATTATCTCAACAATCTTTAAATTCATTATGAAAGAACTTCCTCTTTGGGAGTATTATTATTAGTAGCCATGACAAGGTAAGCATCATTTCCCTATAGCTCTGAAAGATGACCCTGTTTTAATTACAGGGAAAGTAGTCCAGAATTATTTCTCCCCACAACCCTTTTTAGGGCTCTCAGTTAGAAAATGGGAACTGGAATGGTAGAAGAATCTTATAAAAGTATTCCATTGTAAGTAAAGTACACTTGGGCTTCATCCAGTCCCTCAGCAAAGCAGAAATCATCAAGCTCGGATGTTTCAAGGCTACAAAAATCCTCAAGTCTAAGATACCAGTACGCCCTTTCTCAGTTTCCAGAACTCCTTAGAAAAAAATCAAGTTGAGTTTAAGTTTCACAACTTTCATGAGCAAAAATGTTGCCTGTGGGGATATACAAAAGTAAACTGGTGTAAATCCAGGAATAAATACCTTAAAAGTAATAGACTTTTAAAAAAATATTTATAAAGATACTCAATTATTGAAATGCCTACTACAAAGCACTAATTATAAAGATATTTCAATAGCTGAAAAGGAAAAACCCAGCCTGGTTTAACACACTTGTCAGCTTCGGTTAGCTACACTCACTCATTCCTTCAAATAGCTTTTACTCTGTGCCAGGCTTCGGAATCTCTCTGTTCTGCAAGACAAGCGGGAAAGCATCTCTAAACCACAAATTGCGACAAAGTACACAGAAGTCAGCACTCCTTTCGTTTTTAAGCATATTCTCCTAATACAAAGCTCAAAGGTGTTTAGTTGGGCAGATTTAATAAACGCTTTGTTTTACAAATATTGTGGCTCATTCATAGGCCAGTGCCAGAATAAGACACAACTGATTTCTGAGCTTGCACCAGTTACACATCACTTACAGTTACGCCTGCAGTATATAACAGAACTCCTCTGTCTGACCTGTCAAAAATTATAATTTTAGGTCTTTTTAACAGGTCTTGTTTGTGAAACTTAAATGACAGCACAAGCAAGTTGATAGTTAAAAAAAAAAAAAGGCTATAAAGAAAACTAGAGTAATCAGAGTCTATTTGGAGGTTTTCCAAAAAATTAATTCCTATAAGCATTCCAATTGTTGCCTAGGACTTATCTATTCACTTCAATCAGAATGAGTTCACGCCCTCTTTCAAGCCCCAACCACCGAGTAATAAGGTTATGAGCAATCCTTGCAGCACACAGCAAATCCTGTGTTGATAAAGAAACTTCAGCCTTGACCTTTGCAACAGAGAGAACAGACCACTACGTAAGGCAAACAAAAAAGACGACAAGTCATGCTAACGATACCATTCATTTACAGTGAATCCCTGGAGGTTCACACATCCTTGAAAGCGGAGATTTTGATTTAAAGAGGTCATTTGGGGAAATTTGTGACAAATCTCAAGGCTCTGCAGCAAATAATTTTGTGAAAGCAACTAAAGAAAAGGTGGAGCTTTCTCACACAGCGTAGTTTTCATTTTAAGATGAGAAACCACCATTCAACCAAACCCTGCTCCCAGTAGGCCAAGGTTAGTAACAAAGCCTACCCAGTCTGGAGGTCGTCCGATAGATTTTAAAATTGATCTTTTGTACACGATCAGATTACCGAAACCTGCCCAGCACTATCAAGGATCGCTCAATAAAATAACTGCTGCGTTCCTCTGTCTCAGGAAAGGTCATTTCTTGCTCAAGGAATAACTAACAGGAGGATGCTAGCTTTTTGAAGTCGTATGAAAAGACACCTCTTTTTTTTTGAGAGCAAGTGTTTTACATGCATTTATTGATGCTCAAGTCTCAAGAGAAATGTGTAAATAATATACTCAGTTTGCAGATGCAGAAGAACGTGAGGTCAATCAGTTATCCCCTGGATTTACAAAACATTCCTTTATTTTTAATGCAAAGTCTGAAGCAGCTAGAGACGTGCTTTTTCTGAAGACCTGAAAATGTTTCAGTGGCAATTACATCAACACAATTCACCATCTCCAAAAGTCAGGTCCCACGCATCTCAAGTTGGGTATCTGTCAAAATATGAAATACATAAAAACAGAGTGGACATTTCTGACTTTTTCTTTACACGTTCGTTCCCAGGATCCATGGGAGGAGAAGTGGGTATCGCTTAGGAAGTAACTCCAAAGTCTGTTTCTCCTCTTTAACTCAGAGACAACTGAAAACAGTATGTCAGGTATTTCCCATTTTAATTGATGTGACTGGCAAACATTTTTTGCAGATGGACAGACACATCATTATGCAGATCGTCGGCCTGCAAGGACCACCTTGGGGAAACGGGACAAATATGCGTAACTGTGACACAGGCTGATTCACCCATCAAGCTATTTATTTAAATCCACCCATCTCCCAGACTTGGTTTCTACCAGAGAGAATGGAAGTGGGAAAAACGCATAATTCCAAAAGTCATCGGCTGTTTTTCCAAATGTCACTCCCTGCCACAGCATGGCTGAGTCATGACAAGTGGGGACGTGACAGCACAGATTTCTGTCTCTAGAAGTTTTTTCCAAGTTCCTAAATTGATCCTGGCATCTTAAAGAGAAATGCAGCAAAGCTCTTCAGATTTTCAAACTTATCCTGCTTTGTAAGCATCCGAAGAGTGTATTTACAATATTATTTACTGTTCTCTATTTCAGTAAAAGCACTCTAGGTTTGCCAGAATTCCTTCAGCTCACTTTAGACACTAGACAAGTCTGAAATCAAAACTAATTATTTTATAGCACAAGGCAAAGTTGTTGACAGTGGATTTGGAAACAGAAGCAGAACCTGAGCATATATTAACCCCCAAACTTAGAAAAACTGTAACTAAAACCAACCTTTCCCTTGCGTTGGTATTTAAGATTCCTCTGATGGAGCTGCAGAAGCCAAGACAATTTAGCAGCGGCCTCTCTCAAGGGTATTACATTCTAGATACGACCCTGTTCCAAATCCTCACTACTCCAACTATGTTTTTGAGTTATGCTGTCTCACTGTTTGCAGGCAAATCTTTAGTGCAATTAACATGCCTTCACTTTTCCCTCTTCTATTAAATCCCCCCATATAAATTTACTGTGCTTCCTGCTTAGATTAGCAATGGGTATTTGTGAAAATGCAAATGAAGCGTTCTTTGGTCTGGCACGCTGGTTTCTCACACTAGGCTTACCATCTTGTCTGGGACGTCAACTCAACTGCCAACTGATCCCTCCCTTGCCAGGGGGCATGATTTACATTATATATTCTCTCATGGCTGCAATATGAACGTTTTTTTAAACATAGTGAGTGTAAACTCTGCAGCACTTAATTGGTTGCCATGTCTTAGAGAAACTATGAATAACATTCTTAATACAGTTCTGGCTAACTAGGCTTCCGAGAATCTCAATTTCCTGCCATTTTTAGCAGCTTTAAAGGCTCAAATCAACATAGGTATTTGGCAGCTAAACAAGGCACGAGTTTCTGGAGGAGGCAGATATTGACACAAACAAAACCACCCCACCACACACAGCCTGTTTGATTTTAAGTACCTTCTTAAAGCTCCAGTCCCACTGTCCATAAAAGTCTTTCAGCTGACGGCAACAGAAAGTACATATTAAACCTGATGATTTCTTTGCTTTTTCATTTACTACCACTCGGGTTTGAGAAGTTTAAGTTATCAGAGATCGGGTAAAGAATACTTATACTGACCACTGACATACGCTGCAGCTTTACATCAAAAAGCTATGACATGTTGGATTTAAACAATGCTTTTCTGTGTGTTTAACTGATTGTTTTTTTTCCTCATTTCTGTCACCCTTAAGAACACTTCCTTCCCCCCCCCACCCTCCCCCGCCAAGAAAACAGGTCATGATTGACTGTAGATGTCCCGTAACAGCTTTTGCCTTTTCCTGCACCCTGTTACTTTGCTTCATGCATATCTTTTTTCATTTCCTTTCCCTTGCAAACAAGCAATAAATTAACTAGTCACAACCTTAACCCTATCAATTATTTGATATCAATTAAATAATATCAATTATTTTCAGCTTCACAGTTTAACACATCGATGCCAGTTCCGACATATATTGGTCCCTACCCTTTGCCACCTTTCCAAGTATTTCTGATGCACGTAATGACCCATTGGCAAGTCACCCCTGGAGCGACACCTCTCCAGCACGTTCCCATTCCCCTTCTTACACAACGACTACAAGCCCGTTATGAGAAAATAATTGTGAAAATTAATTTCATTCCAAAATGACAAATCGCGCCCTGCTGAAATTATTTTGCAAATTTAAATTTCTCCTGTTCCGTAACAGCATATGAGAAGAAATGAAACAGTTCACAGAACCATTAATTGCTAACACATTGTTTAGAGCAGGAAGCAAATGCAGTAAGCACTAGGCTTTCAAAGTACCTTCCCAGCATGGTAAAATCAGCCTTATATTATAACTGATGGCAATTATATTGCAGAAAAAATATATATATTATTTTTTTAAATGAAAGCCCTCTATCAAGGCCTACATTTCCTAGTTGTTAGCCTCATATTTAATATACGAAACCTGACCTTCCTAATTCAAAAATCTTACCTGGCATCTCCTTTTGAAAGGTTGGTGTTTACAGGATGAAGAATAACCTTGTTTGCATCCACATCCACCACACATTTTGTATGCAGATCAAGCTCTATAAAGAAATGAGAAAGTGTCAAGTGCTGCTCCTAAAGCACTAGGATTATATACACCATTACTTCCTCCAGACACCAAATTTATTCATGCAGCCTGACAGCCACCCAGCAGCTAGAGAATAGGAACAGGACCATTGCCAAATTCCAATTCTAGAGATATTCTGACAGGATGGATCCTGTCCAGCTTTAAAGCATGCGCTCTTTTCAAAGCGAGAAAGAGCACTGAGGTTTTACTGAAGGACAATCAGCATATACAAGGCAGTATGAAATTTCTTCTGGGGAAAAGACCCATTAGGCATGGCACCACGTTGACAGCTCTTCTTGCTGCGCTCTCAATGCCTCACACGCTCGGAGGGAAAGCTGCCCCTACCATCTGCAGCACGTTTTCCCCGGCCAGCGTTGTGACACCGCAGCATGCCATGCCAGCTGTCAGTCCTGGGGCACCTGCTCGGAGAAATTCAAGTCCCATCAAAAATAATTTAGGTGCGAGCGTGTAGAAAAAGGGCTTATCCTTCCCCACAGGCTCCCAGTCAGCTGAAAAACCCAACACTTCCAAATGACGCCAAGCAATGGAATATATACTATGAGTAATAAGAACATTTGGAATGTTATGAGAATTCTCAGCCACGGAGGCAGGGCAAACAAAATAAAAGCTTCAGATAACACTGACAACCATCCAAGGTATCCACCCAATGACAAATGGAGTTAGATATAAAAAAAAAAAGCACACAGTCACTTGCAATCAAAGCCACTGCCTACAGACATAGGGGCCTGGACATAAGCAAGTCCAGTCCTATGTTCTTACACTCCAATGCTGAACCTGGAAAGTGCATCCCAATGCCGATACCGATAAACATGACACACGCATCCCAGCCAGCAGGTCTCTGCAACGCCCTCGCATGCTGTGATGACAAGGGGCTACACCGAATAACCTCCATATGGGGTTCAACACCTCAGCTGAATCACCGAAATATGCTCCTGTCTAATCATGTTAATTATAATCCTCATCCTCCTCCATCTCTGCTCTTCCCTTCTGCGTCACCTGTACGTGCTCTTTCACCTTACATCACCTTATAAATTCAGACTGAAAATCTCCCAGGCAAAGACTACAGATCTTAACTATTGCATAGCACCTTGCAGACTTCTTGCTACTGTTAAATAACATAATAGGAGGAAGTTTCTTTCATTGACGTTTTTTGAAAGGAACGTTATAGCCTTTTGCTACTTGAAACACAACAAAGAAAGCCAAAGCTCGAAATTACTGGTCATAGCAGGCAGGCAGAAATCCTTCCGAACAAAAGTACTCCTCTGTTATTAAACTGTGCTTTTGTAGAAGGAAGAGACAGACAAGTTTCAGAAGCTAGTGTTTAATTTCTCTCCACACCCTGAAAGCCAATTTACCTATCATTAATATGCAATACATGCTTGCTTAGATGAAATCATATTCTTCGTACACCCCATATCCGACAAATCACTTTATCTTGGTCTGGCTGGTTAGCGATTAACATTCTGTATTGCAATGACCTCCTTTTCCTCAACTACTGAAAAAGGTTTTTAGATGCTACCTCCCTTATGCAAAGCATAAGGTATGCACACACCATATATAAGCGGTGTGGTCTCTACCACATTTTTTAATCCGTCTCTTGAGAGAGAACGCTGATGGCAGGTTTTGCATCCATGACTGCCCAGTGAACTCAAGATCGTGCTAGCATTCGTTACACCTCTTGTGAAATACCTGTAAGAAAGCACACAGACGGGATACAGGAGCTCCTTAAAGTCATGCCCTCACAGGAAAAGAAGAAAGATTCGAAGCCAATTTGTCATGTACGACACACCTTGTCTGATGATCGTCATCACAAAGGTAATGTTAAAATCCCTCACCTAGGCGTCCTGCAGACAGGGGACAGCGCGGTTTCGGCAGACGTGGTGAGCCAACCTAAGAGCTGTTGCCAAATGGGGAGGTCTCAGCCCTTCCTCCTGGTTACCTGTGCCTGTTGCTCACCTTCCACCACCAGTGTGCTCCCCAGACTCCTCCACAAGTCATTTTATGCTACTTCAATGGCAGAAAACTACCCAACATGAAAAATGGATGTATTCAGATACTACAGAAAGTTCCATCAGCCCAGTGAAAGCTCTGAAGAACATCAAAGGCTGTGCAAACAAGCAGGTAGACCTGTACAGGAGGGAGAGAGGAGGGAGAAGAGTGAGACCTTCTCTCAGTGGGTAGCAACCTCAGCTCGTGGTGTCCCATGAAATAAACCCCTAAGAAACAGTTATATTCAGCCTCTAAGCTGGGTTATGTATCCAGAGAGCCTTAAGGCTTACTTATCCCAGTTACCCTGGCAAAAGACTCACATGGCAACTCTCCCTTTAGCTGAAGAAATAGTTTAAAATTCTGTTTTAATAGCACATCATACACTTTCTACAAATGCTGGCTCCATAAAAAAAAGCACGTTCTTTGACTGATTTCTTTAATGCTTTCAGTAGGTTGAGAGATTAATATTATATTAGCCACCACCACAAATCCTATCATCGTAATTTCCACCTCATTAAGTTTTTAATATTACTAAAGCAGGTTAGCCTCATAGACAAATTATCTTCCTGCTCTTTTGGATATGATCCCACACGGACTCCACCCTTACTTTTACTAGTTTCAGTGTCTCCTAGATAAGCAGTGTACTTGCTGCCTCTGAACAACAAGGAAAATTAGGATGCATCAAGATACGACAATAAGCATGTACATCCAACCGATTAGTTCATCTTGCAGTAAGGACTCATTTATAGGGGCCTAGTATTATTATTTCTTTCAACTGTACAGTTGTTTTTTTCAGACAGCATGAAATTTAGGCAAAGTTAAAGGCTGACAGAGTAGCTCACTGTCAAACTTTGGAGATATATCACAAATCTTGTAGCACAATAAGACTTAAAATCTCACCTATTATTATTGCTAACCTGCTTCTGCCTTCAGTCATTACCAAGCAAACACAATCAACTACTCATTTGCTTCATGAAATCAAGAAACTAATCAGCTAATTGCTTTTTGAAAAATTAAAACTCAAACTCTCGTCATCTCGAGGAACGTTTATTGCAGGGAATGAAAGCCTCTTTCATAGCTTCTGAGTAAGAGAGCTGTGACGTCCATAATAAAAGGGTAACACGTATCTTAGTCACTTTTCCACATTTGCATTTCATAGCTGTAGAAGTGTTAAGCAAAGCTGAGTACAAGAATAATTGTTAAGTCGTGTGCGTCCATGCTACTCACAGAGAGTGCCTCGGATGACTTTTTATTTCACTTGTGAAACTGGAAGGTGGGGCTTGAAGGAAGCCGTTCTCCTTCCCATTTCCCTTGATTTTTCAACTCCTCACAAAAGTTTTCTAAGACAATAAAAACTGTGATTCAAGCAGTACAGATCTTAGCTGAAGCAAGGACAAGGGGTGATGGTTTAAACTAGAGCAGGGCAGGTTTAGATTAGACATTAGGATGAAGTTCTTTACAATGAGGGTGGTGAGACACTGGAACAGGTTGCCCAGAGAGGTGGTGGAGGCCCCATCCCTGGAGACATTCAAGGCCAGGCTTGATGAGGCTCTGAGCAACCTGATCTAGTTGAAGATGTCCCTGCTCACTGCAGGGGGGTTGGACTGGATGGCCTTTAATGGTCCCTTCCAACCCAACACATTCTATGATTCTATGAGACCACACTCGCGTGTAAATCCTAAATGACTCTGCCTTTGACAAAAGTCTTATGGGTGTTGTAAAAAGAATTCACACCACGCAGATAGACTTTGGGCTTTTTCACTAGCCTAAGAAATTCGGTGCATTTCAAACAGGGTGGAAAAGTCAGTAAGCAAGAGAGAGCAGGAAAAGCAAAACCACCGCATGCAGTGGTGGATTCAGCGGCACTGGTATCCTCCCAACAACAAACAGGTAGGAGTTTACATTCCCTCTGGAGTAGCAGTCACATGTCTGGTAATCATAAACTCAACGTGGCAGATTTTCCACAACGGTGTTAGGAAACACTAGCAAAGGTGCGACTTTAAAATGTATTGAACAGGTTTGGGGCAGAGACAAAGAGTGTTTGTGAATCCTGGAGGAAGGGGAGAGAAGTATTTTGGAAAACGTCAGGCGTTTGCCACTCTGGGAAACCTCCACCTTCATTTATGGGTCAGTTAGGGAACTGTCTTCATGATTAGCCGCAACTAATTACACCACTGGTTGGGTAATGATGTACCCAACTCACTCACTCTAGCAGGGGTTGGAATCAAACCCAGCTGCGTCAAGTGGCATAACAAGAACACATGAACTACCATGTGATGATACTGGAGTTTTTCAGCCACTACCCTAAAAAGTCATCCCACCTCTTAGGTTACTGTATTTCAGAACCAAACACAATGATCCTAAGGGACAGATTTTACAGAGCAGACTGAAATAATCTTAAAATGAAAGACAATACAGTAAATAAGTCTGTCTGCAATTTGTTAAACTAGTGGTTGGGACCATGGCTTTTGGTACAACAGCCACAGTAACTGAAAAATCTGTTACAACTTACTTGACCTTCCATATTTTCCTCTTTATATACTCTATTTTTTTCACATTGTGTACGATGAATTAAGGGAAAACTTTTCTCAATTCATCAAGACCCTCTATTTCCATATATATTTTTCCATCAGATTTCAATTTAAGCAATTAGTTTCTGATGGTTGACAGTTTTTCAGCCCTTTCAAATACCATTTGATCCTAAACCCCACTGAAGCAAAGATGTGAACCTGATGTTACAACACAGATGGAATAAAATTCGTGACAGATTCCTCCTGGTCCCACTGCCAGGTTTAGGGCAGCTGCACTTGCACTGACACCGAAGGTCCCCTTGGAGACAGGACACTAAGCTCGACAGCGTCACTGGGAACCAGCACGGCTGCCCTTGTACAGTTTCAAAAAAGCTAACTGAAGTATAAAAAATAAAATGTGAAAGGTTTAAAGTGCACGTACTAAGCTCATAAGCCAAAATTGGCCCCAAATACAAAAGCTCAAAATAATCTCCTGTAAAGACTGAGACGATAGAAATTTTATATTTTAAATTGCCAGTAGATTTTCAGGAGATTAACATTCCCGTGAAGGTTAGAACTGGAATGTTGTGACCTGAGCCTTCAGTTGCATTCAGTGAGAAATTACAGTTGGTTTCCTGTACCTCTCTTGGTCTAAAAAAGCAAATAACACCAAGAAACACATAAATAGTAACTTAAAAATATTGAAAGGTTTATTTATCACACAGATTAAATGAATGCAACCTAAAAAAAAAAAAAGAGGCTGTTGTTTGTTTTTTGTTTTAAAAAGAAGTCTGAAAGCAAGTTCAAACACAACAGGTCCTCAAGTCTCCCTGCCAGTGTTTGTTGCCTTAGAGTGACTTTCCTCTTTGCCCTTTGCTATGTAGAAGCCAACACAAATAAAGGAAAAACTAACTGACTATATGAGAGAGTATGAAAATAACTTACATCTAAATGACAATGTTAAGAGCTGAAATGGAAAAAAAGAAATAGTGTAATAGCACTTTTAGGGCATTAATTACAAGACATAGTAACTGATACGTTCTGGACAAAAATACAGTAATTTGATTTGCCCTTAAGTCTATCAACATGAAGTCTACGCAGACATCTTTCAAGCTTCTCTGCTATATATATGAGCTGTGCAAATATAATTCATGAAATTTTCAGTTTGAAGCAATTAAAGATCATTAAATATGTATGAGTGCATCTGGAAGAGCACACAATGCTATCTAATCTTGATGATGAGGTGTAAGTCAACTCAAACTCACGAGCACACTGAATGTAAGCAAGCTCTCCTCACACGTTAACACTATACTGTCCAAATGGTAAAAAAGATTATCCTATCTTCTGCTATTCCATTTTCTGCGAGAAGAGAGCTTGACAAACAGCTTTAGTAAAGGCACTCCATGTATCTGGATATTAACCTTACTCAGGGTCAGTTCTGCCGCTGCACGTGCTGCTCAGCTCATGGAGACTAAGTAAATAAATGAGCCTGGTGACCTGCTGCTGCAGCAAGGGCTCTGAGGAAGTTCAACACACAACTCCGTCCTGCTGCTTTGTCTGGGACTTCAGAGTTAACAGGAATGAAACGCAATAGTGTTTGCTCTGCCACCAACCACCCAAAAGCCAAGGCAGAACTATTCACAGCATATGCGTATCTGATCTTCTGTTGACTTCAGGAGGAGCAAGCAAACGTGAAACCAGAGCAGCAAGGTAATCTCATACTGCACTTCAGGCTAGCTCTAAAGATGTAATTAGCACAAGAATTGTTTGCCTTTGTGGCATCCTCATTGGAGTGACTGGTAGTCTCGCTGGTTCTTTGGCAGCGGGGAGCAAACTTGTAATCTCATAGTTCTTAAAATACAATTGCCTCACTGAGGAACGCAAGATGAAACACTAACTCTACATGCTTTACCCATTTGTCACCGTACCTCTAGGTTAATCCTGCTCATACCACCAACACTATTTTATAGGTTATCAACAATCACAAGGAAATATTAAAAACTCCAGGCACTCGTTTCTGACAAGGATAATGGTGAAGACAAGTCTTGCGTTTTGCATATTGCCATCAGGATACAACAGGTGCCATTTCACTTAATCTAATACCATAATTAATCTTATAAGGCTGCTTGCACAAACTCCAATTTATAGATAAATTGTTTCTGCTGTAAGCTGCAGTGGAAAACAACCAACCACACAAAAACACAGAATACAGGCTGCGGTCCCATACAGTTTAAACCTAACCTGGCACACCCACACCACTCCTCCCCACCTGAGCTGTGTAATGCCCCCACCCACCCTGTGCCAGCACCACTGCTTCTATTGCTCCTCAATGAATTCATTCAAAGCACTAAACACATAATTTTTTGCAGTTAGTTTCCTGCCTTTCTTGTTCAAACAGAAGAGTATTAACCCAAGTGAGATGCAGCAACACAAGAGCACTAGTTTTGAATGGCTTAAGGTGTCATCAGCAATACTCTTGAGCATAAGTTTTTTAATAATGATAAAATACGTTGTATTTTAATTAACACTACGCTGAACTGATTCAAAGGCACAGAGAAACACAAGGACTTAAACGTACTTATGGGATGCTTGTACATCAACATCAGCTCAACCCAAAACATTCAGTAAGACAAAACTTAATTAAAAAGCCTCCAGCTGTCTTTTGCTTTGCTTCGTGGTATGGCTGGAGCTTTACGCAGCATTTACCTGAAATACAATGAGTATCTGCTAAGTGAAGTCAAACACTGGCAGTATTTGTAAAAGGAAATCCACTGCAACTCCAAAATACAACAGCAAAAGAACTTACTGATTATTATCAAAAACCCATCTGAAAAAGCAGTGCACTAGGAAATATTTCGTGAATGACAAAACCAAGAAAACAGAAGACTAAGAGCCTTACCTAACAAAACAGTGCTCAATTATTTAATTCATGATAGCATGCTAATCGAGACCCTGGTTTGCAAAGTAGAAAGTATGCAAAAAAAAGAAGTCACTATTGCTACCTTAGCAGAGCCTACAAATTCAGACGTGACGCTGCAACTGCGTTGACACTGTAGTAGTTTTACAAAAGCATGTAGTTTTACATAGGCAGTGTGTAGGACTGGGGTCTAATTTGAAGCAAGATGCAAAAAAAAAAACCTAGATGCAATAAACCAAGAAACCCAAATACAGTTACGAATGCTTCCCCTCACAGCTAAAAATCAGTAATATAAACTTAGTTTACAGATTAGCACTTCGCATGAGAATGAAGCAGGACCCTCAGTACTACCACCGTGAAATGTGAGTACTATGAATAACCACCTATTTGATATAGAAACCCCTTCGACACGCAGGCAAGGAACCTATTACGCTTTTATGAGCTGTGTAAATTAGTAATAGTTACACATACCGCTTTTATTAACCTAATAAACCCTCGCCTTAAGAAATTCATAATTCAAACACTAAAGACAACCACCACCACCACAAGTAAACACTGAGAATTATTTCAAAGCTTAAATTTCAACAGTTGTAACCATCTGATAGGTTTGCAGTTTTAAGCCCTTCGGTGCAGACGGAAGGAAAGAACATTACTCGTGATCCTGAAGAAAACAAATACTTGCTTCAGGTCCAAAGCCCCAGAACTTCATAAAAATACTACTTAGAACAAAGTACATATTAGAGAGCTTCCAAGAAAGCCGCCTCTTGCCTCAAAGCCTATTAAAAAAGCAAAGCCACGGAAGTCTTACAGCAGCATGACTCTTCAGAAAAATCAGTTACACAAATTCTTAAATGTAACATTAAATAAGTCAGAAAAATACTAAGCTTCATAATGTTGTTTGTTTCTATAAACTCTGGGAGCATCAGAAATACTACACAGAGGTATCAGTTGTTTAGAACCGACCAAAACATCTGGACTGTGACAAATAATCTGCTCAAAAAAAAAGAAATAAACAAACCAATTCCAGGACATTTTGTTTCAAGGAGAAAAAGTTGTCGATCTTTTAGGCTAGACTTACATGGATTTAGGTATCGCTCAAAAAATAACATCATGCTTAATAGCTGCAAAGCAGTTCTTATAGAGAGGAGGTATGTCCCCATTGCCAAGCTATGTGCCAAGAGCGTGGGGTTCAGGTCTCTCTGCCCTCTGATGAACAGCAAAGGCTGATACTCAAACATCCCTCACCCCTGGGTGAGTCTCCTAACAGCCAGGCTACAGCCATCCCCTCTAATCCGTAACATTTTTAAGTTTATACAGAATAAAATAGCTCTGATAACAAGATACATTCTCACAGATTCACGCAGCTCAGTGTTAGGATATTCCTCAGCAAGGCAGAAACTTCAAACAGATGAACAACTCTAAATCTATTATCTTCCACCATTTTCCCCCTTTACTTCCAGCACTTCTTCCCCATGTATATTTTCTGCAGAACTCAGTCCCTAGCTGGAAGCAGCCTGAAGATCATTACACGTGCACAAACTGGGGCTGAACATACGTAGAATATATGCCAGGAGGGAGAGGTGCGTTGTTCATCCTCAGAGATTCAAAACTTGACTGAACAAGGCCCTGTGCAACCTTATCTAATGTGACCTGCTCTGAGTAGCGAGTTGGACTAGAAACCTCCAGATGTCCCTTCCAACCTGAACTATTGTACAATCCTGGGGGTAAAGAGCACTACACAGTCAGAAGACGTCTGGGTCACAGCCAAGGAAATGACCTGTGACAAGAAAGGGACATGAGCAAGAGGAAAGCCCACGTCTATCGCTGAAACAAGGCACCACCTTTCAGCTCCTTTCCATCCCAGCTCCCACCGACTCCTCCGCACTGTCACCACATCTCCTCCCAGCAATTCTGCACAAGGATGGGTCCCTCCTTGGTTTTGAGAACTGATGCCTGAAATTTAACATGCAGATTTTGGTCAAAACATCCTCGATTGCCCTAACCCACCAGACTGTAAGGACATCAAGTCCATCTCCTCTATTTTGGATGTGGGACTCGAGCTCTCGTGAACTTGGTTTGACATTACCCTGCTTTTATTTTAAAAGGTATGGAAATACTTTATTCAATGCTT
The DNA here is from genome assembly GCA_008658365.1 of Alca torda. Classification (NCBI taxonomy): domain Eukaryota; kingdom Metazoa; phylum Chordata; class Aves; order Charadriiformes; family Alcidae; genus Alca; species Alca torda. Next base: position 122,960,239 of record CM018078.1, on the reverse strand, counting down.
TCCTTTTTTCTTTTTTTCCTATTTATTGAAAGGAATTAAAGAGTTATTTTGTTTCAGATCGCATAGAAGATAAAAGGCCTTCCCCCTCCTCCCTTTTTGCTTCAGCTATTAAACTGACTTCACTTGATTCCCTTTCCCCAAAAGGAATTATTGGCATACTTCTATGAGAATGTGGGGAAAAAAAAGCCACCCTACACGTTTCTTGGATTTTTGCCTTCTTCACCTTCCCATTCCTTGGCTGAAGTTACCTATTCATACTTGCTTCCTCACCATCAAGAGCAATTTTTTCTAATTAAGACAAGTAATAAACATTTAAACAGATGCCCAGACCACAGTCAGATTAACATAACCCTTAGGCAAGTTTCGCTGAGGGGGAAAAAAAAAACCCAACCCAACAAAAAGAAAACCCAACCCAACCACAAAAAAATCCTCTCTTGTCAATTCACACTTCCTCTTCCACGTTTTCTTGTTTGTTTTTGTTTCTTTTTGCCCTTATAGTGCCTCTGTCATCTGGTTAACACCGTCCTGCTCAATCATCGAGGGGTATGAAGAGCGGTTACAGAGCTGAAAGAGGAAAGGAAAAATTACAGAAACAGAGGCATTTTCCCCTCAAGCCCCAGAAAGCAGGAAGAAGGAAGAGCTTTCCCAGGAGGGAAAAGGGCACAGCCCGGCTGTAAAGCAGGTGCAGGAGGTGTGGAAAGGGGGGTACGCTGGGGTGTGGGGCAAAAAAAAAAAAAAAAAAACAAATAATAAAAAAAAAAAAAAAAAAAAAAAAAAAATAGCAAAAAAAAAAAAGGCAATGAAACAGGACGACTTTAGCAAAAGGACGTCAGGAGAGGGGAGCAAAGACAGCTGCTTCGTGAGAGCTGCTCAGCTTCGCCCCCAAACCTACACAGGCGTGCATAATAAATACATAAATAAATACATAAATACACACATACACACCCCCACCGACACACACACCTATAAACACGCTCCCGCGCCAGGACACACGCCTATAGACCCACACCTGCCCCTACAGACACCGAGGGGGACCGGCACCCCCGGCCCCCCGCCCCGCCCGGGCCCGCTCCCCTCACACACAGCCCGGGGACGGCGGAGGGAGGAGGGTCTCACCTCGCCGGTTCATGGGGCGGACGCGCACCGCCACCTTCACTTTGGAGTCCCCCATCGCGCCGCTCCCGACCTCCCCGGCTCCCTCGATCCCTCCTCGGCTTCCGTCTACGGAGGGACACCCGGCGGGGCGGGGAGGAGAGACCGGGGGCGGTGGGAGGGAGGCACCGTGCCTGACCAACGCCCGGCCGGACTACAGCTCCCGGCGTGCAGCGCGGCGGCCCGCCGGCAGCGGAAGGGGGCAGTGTGGCGCGGTGCACGCTGGGAGATGTAGTCCCCTGGCAGTCCCGGCCCTGAGGGGAAGCATTGCATTCTGGGATGTGTAGTCCTCTAGCATGGAGGGGACTCGTGAGGGGGTGCGGGCTAAATGGGGTCTGTAGGTTGTGTTGAACAACAGGGCGCTGGTGGGGAGGGGGATCTGGGTCATCCCAGGCGCTGCCACTCATCCCTTGGGTGGCTGCAGGTGAACCCTGGGGTGTGTGCCCCATCCCTGGAGACATTCCAAGCCAGATTGGATGGGGCTCTGAGCAACCTGGTCTAGTTGAAGATGTTCCTGCTCATGGCAGGGGCTTGGACTAGATGGCCTTTGAAGGTCCCTTCCAACCCAAACTATTCTATGATTCTATAAGCCCATCGCATCTTGCCCCCTCCCCTCCTTGTGTCAGGCCCTTTTTGGGGTGAATACTGCCATGTTTTGTGCAGAGCAGGCAGCAGCATTGACAATGAGACTAAAAACTTCACCTCACTGCAAGACTGGAGGGCCATGAAGATGCTGGGAGAGCTGGAGCCCCTCTGCTGTGAGGACAGGCTGAGAGAGCTGGGGGCGTTCAGCCTGGAGAAGAGAAGGCTCCGGCGAGAACTTATAATGACCTTCCAGTCCCTAAAGAGGCTCCAGGAAAGATGGAGACAGACATTTTAGCAGGGCCCGTTGTGATAGGACAAGAGGTGATGGCTTTAACCTAAAAGAAGGAAGATTTAGACTAGATAGAAGGAAGAAATGTTTTGCGTTGAGTATGGTGGAACCCTGGCCCAGGTGGCCCAGAGAGGTGGTGGCTGCCCCATCCCTGGAAACATTCCAGGCCAGGTTGGATGAGGCTCTGAGCAACTTGGTCTAGTTGAAGATGTCCCTGCTTGTGGCCGGGGGTTGGACTAGATAGCCTTTAAAGGTCCTTTCCCACCCAAACCATTCTATGGTTCTATGATTCTATAACCTCATTGCATCTCGGTCTGCCCCTCTGTGTCAGGACCTTTTTGGGGGGAACACTGCAATATTTCATGCCAAGCAGACAGCAGCTTTGCCACCGAGGCCAAAAACCTCACCTCACCGCAAGATTTACTCTGGGAGTAAAACCAAGACAGCATTACTTTGCTGGTCTGTGGGGTTTCCGTCCGTTAGAAACCGCGTCAAGTTGAATATCATGAACCGTAACCCAATGTATAGACCATGGTTTTAGGTGATGACTGGGTCTGGTTTCACAGAGCAACCTCTGATACTCTGTCAACACACTGTTATTAACGGGCCCGGCGCGATTCGCTTAGCGAAGGCGGCTCGGTAGAAGACCTCAACAGTAATAATCAGAGACGGTTTGAACAATATTACAATTTATCCCCATTAGACAGCTCGGCTGCTCAACCGCAGCTACTGACTGCAAAGACCGAGAATGAAACTATAATGCAAAGATGCAAAAAAAAAAAAAAAAAAAAAAAATCTCATTTAAATGGTCATGGTTGAAAACCCTTGTAGAGGCTATTTTAGTTCAAAACAACTATTCTCTCTGTTATTTTTAAAAGGCCAGATTTCAGCAGGGACAGGGTAAAAAACAAATTCAGAATCGTAATCCTTTGGCCCTTCAACATCGAATGAGGTTTTATGGCAGAAATAAATAAATAAATAATGGTGGTTTTGAGATAAGATTTCAGAAGGTAGCACTTTTTGCCCAGAACTGCATTCAGTATCTATCATTTCACACCTGACTGACCTGAAGAATATCTTGTCAAGGCAGAGAGAAAACGAATATTAAGTTGGCATTTAAGTGACACTAGGATTAACGTCCATGTTCTTAAGAGGAGCACCAGAGCATCCTGAATTAGGAAGTTGTCTTGAAGTTAAAAAAAATTAAATAATGGCAGGTCTGACCAAGCTGGGTGGCAAAAGCCTGAAACAAAAATTAAGTTTTTGTCCGTAGTAGCAAAAAGCATCGGCTCCTCGGCATGCTGTGCTCGTGGCTCAGCCCCGCAGCCCCGTGCGGCGGCGCGTTTCTTGTTGGGAGAGGGGACATCCCGCGTTCAGCCTGCACAGTTGGTTCTTGCACTTGTGAACTTGAGGATCCAATTACAGGATGAAAACAGGCTTTGAACTTCTTGTGGTATTTTCCAGCTGGGGCCTCGGCAAACCGCACCAACGTTTTCTGAAACCGAGTACTTCGCAATGGAGATAAATATAATACCCGTTTACAGCTGGGCACGATGAGCAGCAAGTGGAGGGTGGGTGGTTTTTTTACATCAGGTTGAGTCACCTGGAATCTGATTTAAGTAAATGGGATGAAACCCGCCAGATGTGCAAACTGCTGGGGATAGCTCTGTCTTCCTTCCTTCTCCATCTTCTCCTCTGGTATTAGTTATCATTGCTCTCTCTTATACGTAAAATTAAACAGTAAATCTTATGGGGAAAGGATTGCATATCACCGTTTTATTTGTTGGAAAGAGGCGCCAGTGTGTTTTCAGCGCCGTGTGCATGGACAACAACAAATCCCAGCATACAGTTCTTGCAAGCTTTGCTCCAGTTTTCTACTCAGAATGAAGAGTTTATTTTAAAATCTGAAAAATCACCCCTTTTAGCCTTCCTTCGCTTCTAATTGCCAAAGAGAAACTAGATTCACGTATAATCGTCGCTACTTCTTGCAGACTTCTTCCAAGACGGAGACATCCTTAGAGCCCAAAGAACCGTCCTCAGCTTCGATGCCGGGTTGGGGGAGGCGTGCAGGAGCGATAACTTCTCCTGCCGCCCTGCCTCTGCACGCTGCATTTACGCAAGCCCCTGCCTCCTGCAATGAATTACAGTAGTGCAACTTCTCCTGCACCGGCACAAGCTGCCTCGGTGTAATTACCCCACTGTGAATTCCTCGACAAGCCCTTTCCCTGGCTCAGTGCTCTACAGACTGTGGGAAGCATCTCCCTGGAGGGGCACAGCTTGGAGGGAGGATATTGTTTCCATTCACAGCACTGGAACATGCTAATTATGCTGGGAGGAAAAGGAGGGGGGGGGAGGTGGCAGCTTTCACTTGGGAGGGACAGGCTGGGCAAATAGTTTGTGAAACGCCAACTTAACCCCATCTTGTAGGGAATTGTCTCCAGCTCTTTTCCCCCTTCCTAGTTACTGTAATGAGGGCCTGACTTCCCAGATTAGCTCCGGCTATTTAAATGCTAATTTAATTAACAAAACATCCTTGGGGGAGAGGCATTACTTGTCCCTCCCATTCATTTATTGAATTTCTGAATGCAACACTATTTTCATCAGGTTGAGGAGCCACAGTTATTGCTGTACCCACCTGGTCATAGCAGGGATTAAAGCAGCGATGTGGGGGAGAGAAAGTCAGGTCTTTCGTCTCATTTTTTTATAAGCAGCTTGATTAGAAGTAACCAAATCAAAAGGATTTCACATGTCCCACATAACTGCGATGCCTGGGCTGTGTGTATCACCAGGCTGCAATGGCAGAAGTTGGCCGTTGTTTTTATCTAGATGAAGGTACGAATGGTTCAGATCTCAGATCACCTAGGTCTAATTATATCTCAGGGCAAGGCAGAAAACACGACAGTCTCTTGGATATCTTCTTCCAAACCATAACAAGTAACAAATCCGGTGTATTTTTAATTCATTTTTTCATTCGTGAGGCTGCGTATCAAAAGAGACACATCAATTATGAATTTACTGTAGACCTAGTTTCTGCCCATAAATCATTCAGGTGTTGGAAAACTAAAACAGAGGATCTTATGAGTGTTTAGTTACTTGTATGCAAATTCTTAAGTGTCACTGGGGGACACTTTTGCAAGAAGCTGAGCACCAACTGGGACAGTCCCAGTCAGAGACTGGGAGGCATTCAGGGCATCCAGCAGCTCTTTAGCATCTTCAGTGATCAGGTCCCCAGCACAAAAGGATTTGACGAAACATTTAAAAATGAAGACCTGTTGCTGGTTGTACATTTTTCACAGATTTTTGTTTTGTGCAGTCCGTGGGGTAACATATTTATTCTGATATACTGATTTTGTCTTTGGGTTTATCTTGCTTTTCAGTCTGGAGGTAGGAATATATAAATGTAGTAGAAATTTGTAGGCAGGCATAGGCAAAAACAGAAGACAAGTTTGTTATAAATTTCCTTCAACTGCGAACAAGAAAGATAGCACCAGGGGAAATTGGTCGAGAAATCTGGATGAAGCAGAAAATCAGTTTCTCCAAATCAGTTGTGTCGAAATTCTGTGTGTTATAAAATTTATTTATTTCTTTATTTATCTATCTGTTTGTTTGGTTGTTTATTTATTCATTAAAGGAATTGCTGAAATTTCTCATGCAACACTTTGTACAAATGGGCAGGTTCAGGAGACTCACATTAGTTTTAGCAAGGCACTTTCTGTGCTTTATTGGTTTAACAGGAACTTTCTAAAATCGAAGGATTGGTCATTTCCAGGGTCATCCATAACTATGAATTTTACTGATCCTGGGATGAACTTTTAAAGGTATTTGAGTGTGGGCTCCTGCCCTTGCTGTGAACAGCATCCCTGGGCAAATAAATGAACTCTTGAAATCTTCTTGCAGTACTGGGTTATAACAGAGTAAAGCCTGAAACAAACTTTTTGTAGGCAGCCCCCACTTTTTTAAAGTTATTCCAAAGTTCAAAGTGCCAGTCATAAATTTCATGGCATTATAGGACATAATACTCTTTCCTGTATTACCCAGAGGGAATCCCAAATTGATAGCCAGGCTCTGATCACTCCATAAGCCCCAACATAAGCCAACAGCATCCTGGCCTGGATCAGGAATAGTGTGGTGAGCCGGACTAGGGAAGTGATCATCCCCCTGGACTCGGCACTGGTGAGGCCCCACCTCGAGTGCTGTGTTCAGTTTTGGGCCCCTCACTACAAGAAGGACACTGAGGTGTTGGAGCGTGTCCAGAGAAGGGCTACAAAGCTGGTGAGGGGTCTGGAGGACAAACCTTCTGAGGAACGACCGAGGGAACTGGGGTTGTTTAGCCTGGAGAAGAGGAGGCTGAGGGGAGACCTTCTCACCCTCTACAACTACCTGAAAGGAGGGTGTAGAGAGATGGGGGCTGACCTCTTCTCCCTGGTGACAAGGGATAGGACAAGAGGAAACGGGTTCAAGTTATGTCAGGGGAGGTTTAGATTGGATATTAGGAAACGTTTTTTCCCTGAAAGGGTTATTAAACATTGGAAGAGGCTGCCCAGGGAGGTGGTGGATTCACCATCCCTGGAGGTGTTTAAAAACAGGCTGGATGTGGTGCTTAGGGACATGGTTTAGAAGTGGTTTTTGTCAGGGTAGGTTAATGGTTGGATTTGATGATCCTGAAGGTCCCTTCCAACCTCAGCAATTCTATGATTCTATAAACCTGTTTATGGCAACGAGATTTCCTGTAGCTACGCTTGGGCTGAGGTCCTTCTCCTGCACAGTGGGATTTCAAATACAAATTCATACCTCCAGCAGCAAGGCAGAGAAGGGTAATATTAGCAATTTATGTGCTGTTAGGATGAGGCTCCCGATGAGAATTTTGTCATCCTATTGGCTAAACATTTTTATTATTCTTGTCAGACGTTCAGTTTGCTGATACAGCGTGTTTCAAAGCAACTGGTTTTACCTGCCGTGTTGCGCTGTGTTTGAGCAGTTCTTTCCTCAGATAAAGATTTGACATTGGATTTCATTTGTTTGAAAATAAAATTGATTTTCTGTCTTTGGAGGAAACGGAGACTCTCTAGAGAACTTGAAAAATACATAATTAGCAGGAGAGTGTGTTTAGGGGTTGCAAGACAAGCTTGTAGTCCTAGAAAAATGAAAAAAAAATCCAGCACTGTGGTAATCGCTGGTACTGTGAAGAACGCACAGTTAGAGAGTTGTGTAATGTTTGCAGCATTTATCTCCTAGTACTTCTGAGATACACGATTGGTGAGAGCTGAACTGCCTTGACTTCAAAGACTGGACTACGTTATAGCTTAATCTGCTCAATCACGTTGTTCTTGCTCCGCTTCTGCAGGGGACATGCCTGCAAAAGCCACAGGTTTTTTTGCTTTTCCACCCATCCACGCCTTCCCTCTTCTACACCTTCCAGAAGCTCCAGAAGCTGTACAGCTTCAAGGCATGTCCTGGTGATCCAGACACTGCCAGACACTGGCCGAGCTCCTAATCCAAACCCAGATCTAAATTTTCCAGCTGCATTTGCACTAATAATAATAAAAAAACTGTAATGTGTTTTGCCTGTGTTTATCAAATAGCACTGCAGGCTAAAATACCAACTCCAGATACCCCCAGATTTAATGAGTTGGTGATTTGTTGTTGAAACCAGGGAAATTGTGATAAATGGAGATGCTGCTGTCACCGCTGGGAGCTGCAGAATTTATTGACGAAATAAGATTTTAACAGAACCCCCAAAATTCCATTCTGACTCTGTAGCCAAGAGTGACACCCGGTGGCTAAGGAGGAAAATAAAATCAGGTCTAATTGCAATGTTCCCCTTTCCTGTCCTTATTCACTGATTTTCTCCTGCTGCTTTTAAAGCAGGAGCTGGGGACAAGGGAATACTTGCTCCCCCCTCCTTGCAGCATGGGGGCACCCATCACCTGGCAGCACTGATTCCCCTGGACCAGCTCCTTTGGGGTGAAGCGGGGAGAGCGAAGGGATGCTGGCAACCCCCCCATGGAGCCTAAAACAGGCACAGAGGTGGTCCTGGCACCCTGAATTCGGGCAGAGGATTCCCACTGATCCACAACCCTTATGTGACCCTTCCCAGGGCTTCTCTAGGCTCAGGGCCTGCGCTCGTTGGGGCACAAGGTAGGACATTTTTTAATTGCATTTCAGCTAAAATGGCAACAAACTCATTAGTACAGGTTGTCAGAGAGAGGTAAATACTGCGGGGCTCCTTTTTGCTCTGTGCCTACTAGCTGTTGCTTGTCATACACTAAAGGATAGATGGCAAAAAGAATGAAACACCATTTTTGACGATTACTGTGACGAAATCCTAATAATACCTTAATAAGCCAAGCGATCCTTGATCAGTATTATGATTGGTTAGCTGTCTCAAGGAAAGAGTTAAAATATAAGGTAGTAATCTTTGGTGAAGGGCTAAAAAATGTACCTGATTTGGACTTTAATTTGGACTGACTAAAAGTGAGAATGGAAATGCCCAGGTAATTACATCACTCACTGAGCTGTGGCTTTAACAAAATGTCAAGTGTTGGCAGTGTGCTGCTAAAAGCTGGTAGCAGGGGCCTCTGCTGGAAATGTGCCCATCGAACAAACAAACCAGTTTGGGTCCTAAATCAAAAGTCCCTGTGGTGTTTCTGTGTGGGTGAGCTTTGATATTAGGTGTTCCCTAAGGTACCTGTCCACGTCTCAATGTGTTACATAGAGGGAGCTCAGGCTGGGGCCTGGGTCTAAGCATTTTGGTTCAACTTACTGGGAGAATGAAGCCCAGCTCTGATACTTGGATCTTGCTGCTGACTCCACTTCCAGACCTCTGCTTAACCGGTGTGGGCGATACCTGGCTTTAGGAACTCGCTGGTGCTATTTCGAATTGAAAATGTGGAGCAGGAGAGGACTGTTGGAGAGACAGGTCAATGTCCTCTGGTCCCTCACTCATGGATGGCTGCAAAGCTAAGAAAAACCGCAAAAATATTTTCTCTTAACATTTGGGGATGTCTCTCCTGACTGGGAATAACTGGGATGGGAAGGAGCATCGTTTTTGTGCCAATAAGTTTTTAGAGTTTTCAAAAAGGCAAGGAACCACGCTATTACAAGCAAAGAGCATGAAGAGCACAAGGCCATCGCAACCACAGAACCAAGGAGCAGTGTGTAGCTGCCAGAGGGACCAAGCCACCTCTTCCACCACCCCACAGCTCAAAGGCAACTCTGCAGAGACATCCCTCTTGCACAGAGTTGCATTGTACAGCATACAGCAACCCCGAGCGCAAACGCAGGATAGGAGGAGAATGGCTGGAGAGCAGCCCTGAGGGGAAGGACTTGGGGGTGTTGGTGGATGAGAAGCTCCACAGGAGCCGGCACCGTGCGCTGGCAGCCCAGAAACCCCCCGCAGCCTGGGCTGCATCCCCAGCAGCGTGGGCAGCAGGGCCAGGGGGGGATTCTGCCCCTCTGCTCCGCTCTGTGAGACCCCCCTGCAGTGCTGCCTCCAGCTCTGGGGCCTCAGCACAGGAGAGACACGGAGCTGTTGGAGCGGGGCCAGAGGAGGCCCCGGAGATGCTGGGAGGGCTGGAGCCCCTCTGCTGTGAGGACAGGCTGAGAGAGCTGGGGGGGTTCAGCCTGGAGAAGAGAAGGCTCTGGGGAGACCTTAGAGCAGCCTTCCAGTATCTGAAGGGGGCCTACAAGAAAGCTGGAGAAGGACTTTTTACAAGGACATTTGGTGATAGGACGAGGGGTAATGGCTTCAAAGTGGAAGAGGGGAGATTTAGATGAGATATTGTGAAGAAATTCTTTGCTGTGAGGGTGGTGAGCCCCTGGCCCAGGTTGCCCAGAGAAGCTGTGGCTGCCCCATCCCTGGAGGGGTTCAAGGCCAGGTTGGACGGGGCTTGGAGCAACCTGGTCTGGTGGGAGGTGTCCCTGCCCAGGGCAGGGGGGTGGCACTGGATGATCTTTAAGGTCCCTTCCAGCCCAAACCATTCTATGACTCTATGATTCTATTACTTGCCTGGGGGAGATGTTGTCTCTTAAAGGGCTCTTCCATAGTCAAACAGCTTCACAGCTACAGTGTTGCTCCTAATATTCAGCAAATATTGGATCAAAAAATTGCATCTGGAGAAAGTGGCTTCCGGGCAAAAATGTCCCCCAGGTTCTGTTCTGCGACAGGCTGCCCTGTGGCTTTTTCTTCGTAACCATTCCCTTCTCTGCCTCCATCTCTCTTTTCCCTTCATGAAGTGTTGTTACTGGTGAAGATGTAGCAAAATGGGATTTTTCAGAATCGTTATCTCAGAAATACACAGCCCTAAGGTCATGCCGAAATCCTTGCTCAGACCCAACGCAGAACCTCTGTTCTCTGAGTTTTTCTGTTTCTTTCTCTCCCTTCTGAACTTAAAATAATGAAAAGCCAAATAAAGGCATCAAAATGTAAAACATCAGGAAGAATCAACCAGTTAACAAGTCCTAAGGCTGATACAGCAGTTTGACGATGGTTGTGTTTGGGCACTGCCATGGAAATGGTGTGCTCCGGGCTTTGCCAGGCACAGCCAGCCTTCCCCGGCTCAAATGACTTGGGAGATCTCATGTAACGTTAGACATTTCACTGTACGTGCTCCACGTGCTAAATCACTGTGAGACTATGGTCAAATAGTGAACTGTCAGCATTAAAAAAATGAGGGAAAGCCATCTCGCTAAGCAAGAGGTTAGTGGGATCTTTTCCCACAGCCTTCCACGGGAGTTCCTCTACTTTTAGCTTTGCACATCCCTTTCTCGACCAGTTTTCCACTGCTCTGCTGTGCAGGAAGTGGCCATCCCTTGATCTTATCCCCCACAAGTCACCGGAGTTCATGGATGCTGCTGTACACGTACCTGAGGGCAGTGCACGGATCGTAATAGACACCTGCAAGTTGAATATTCACAGAAATTAGCTTAACAAATTACCCCACACAAGGAGAACACTTTCATTAATTCACATCAGAACCAGAAATACTGGAGTGGCTGCTTCTAAGCTTGCTAGGGCACACCTGGATTTATCCCATATCACAATTTGCCTTTAATGATCTACCCTACAGCCAGGAGAGACCACTGAGGTCTCTGACCCCTCTGCTCTGCATAAATGAATTTGCACACTGATTCTTTCCCTAAATCTTCAATTCTTTCCATAATTAGAGCAGCTGGTGCTTTGTCTCCACTTTGAGTCCGTTGGGTTTTTTTTTCTTCTGGTCTTCAGATCATTCTGCCCTCATGATCTAAATTGTATTCTAAATAGATGATATTGTTTGCTTCCTACTCCGTGCTTTTTTTCTACAGGGATGCTCTGAAACTTGCTGAAGGCTTGGGTAGGAGCTGGAGAGCACGCCAACGGAATTCTGGGCTGCACAGGGAAGAGTGTGGCCAGCAGGTCAAGGGAGGTCATTCTCCCCCTCTACTCTGCACGGGTGAGGCCACAACTGGAATACTGTGTCCAGCTCTGGGCTCCCCAGTTCAAGAGGGACAGGGAACTGCTGGAGCGAGTCCAGCGAAGGGCAACAAAGATGATGGAGGGGTTGGAGCATCTCCCTTATGAGGAAAGGCTGAGAGAGCTGGGACTCTTTAGCCTGGAGAAGAGAAGGCTGAGGGGAGACCTTATTAGTGTTGGCAAGTATCTAAAGGATGGGTTTAAGGAGGATGGAGCCAGACTCTTTTCAGTGGTTCCCAGCAACAGGACAAGGGGTAACAGGCACAAGCTGGAACACAGGAAGTTCCGATCAAATATGAGAAAAAACTTCTTTACGGTGAGAGTGACAGAGCACTGGCACAGGCTGCCCAGGGAGGTTGTGGAGTCCCTTCTCTGGAGACTTTCAAGACCCGCCTGGACGCAGCCCTGAGTAATGTGCTCTGGGCAATCCTGCTTTAACAGGGGAGTTGGATGATCTCTAGAGGTCCCTTCCAACTCTGAAAAATTCTGTGATTCCTCACTTACTTGAGCTCCTAAAAATATAGCATCCAGTCGTAGTTAGTTATCTACTCGGTCTTTGCGGTTGGGAGAGAAGTACCTGGCAGACAATTTTCCTTTCCTAGAATAGGTGTCAAAGACATGGGATAAATCACCCTTTCGCTGGTGCCGGTCTCTCTCCAGGGGAGACAAGGAGATTTGAGCTGCCTGGTGAAGACTTGGGTTGGACTAGATGATCTCCAGAGGTCCCTTCCAACCCTTGTCTGTCATTCTGTGATTCTGTGATTTGGAAGACCTAACTTACAGTTGGTAAAGGGAAAGGACTCCCACGCCAAACAACCTGGTGGCCCTTTCCATTTGTAGGCTGCAGATCTGCAATGTGTCCAGTTCTGGCCTCCCTAGTTCAAGAAGGACAGGGAACTGCTGGAGAGGGGACAGCAAAGGGCCACCAAGGTGATGAGGGGACTGGAACATCTCTCTGATGAAGAAAGGCTGAGGGATTTGGGTCTCTTCAGTCTGGAAAAAAGATGACTGAGAGGGGACCTTATCAATATTTGTAAATACTTAAAGGGTGGGTGTCAGGAGGATGGGGCCAGGCTCTTTTCAGTGGTGCCCAGCGACAGGACAAGGGGTAACGGGCACAAACTTGAGCATAGGAAGTTCCGTCTCCACATGAGGAGGAACTTCTTTGCTGTGAGGGTGTCAGAGCCCTGGCACAGGCTGCCCAGAGAGGTGGTGGAGTCTCCGTCTCTGGAGACATTCCAACCCCGCCTGGACGTGTTCCTGTGCCACCTGCTCTGGGTGACCCTGCTCTGGCAGGGGGTTGGCCGGGATGATCTCCAGAGGTCCCTTCCAACCCCTGCCATTCTGGGATTCTGTAATGTTCTCCATTGCCGTCTTCCCAAGTGTTGCAGAAATCAGTGGAGCTGCTTTTCCCCCACCCCGCCAGCACCGGTATGATTACCAAAGAGGCGTGTGGCTCTGGGAGCAGGTTGGTCCTGCTTCTCAGAGATGCTCAACGCATTTCCCGGTCTGTTCTACAGGAACTGTCAGTACTTGGCACTTCGGAAAATCATCCTGGCCCTTCTTTTTCATGCACTGATGTTTTCAGGCAGAAGGGGGAGCCCATACATTATTTTTTGTGTGTAGTCATGTCAAAATAGTGATACAAAGCTATCAGATCAGTAGGTTCTTTTGAACATGAGAGTTTCTGCTAAGCTGATGTTACAGGCGCGTACAACTAGGGGAAGGCAGGCTTGTAGAGCCCAGATTACTGTTATCTGTTCCTTTGCAACAATGAGAAATCAAGGAAGATTTGAATTCTAAACAACTTTATCATGTGTCATCACGCTAGTTCAAATGCTAGAAAACAGAATTTAATTAAGAACGCGTTAAACAAACAAAAATACAGAGGGAAAACAGAGCCTTTAGAAATAGAATAAATCATAGCCGCATGACATTTATTTTTGTTAATTTACTTACACACCCACTGGGAAACCAAATAAGTCATCTGCACGGTACTGCTATGGTTATTTGTATAGACCCAGTATGTCAGATGTTACCTAAGGATGCATGTGGATGTTAAACTCTTAAACAAGCTTTGGCCTTTTGTAGGATACTTCTGTGAGGCTCAGCAACTACATAAAGGCACTGGGCAGTCTTTTTCATCGCTGCCCAAACACCCTTCAAATCTTTCCTCAGCGGAGAAGCTCCCAGGCACGCCACTACCATGTCCTTCAGTCACAGCTCCTTCTCCACCCTATAACCAAAATTTTGGTCCATGCGTTTACATCCAGGGAAACCCATAAATCCATTTTAGCTCTGAGGAAACTCTGCAGTTCATCCCCTGGGATGGGTTTCTTGTTACTTTTCCTCCAAGAAAGGGTTTGATTGCTCTTTCTGATGAGTGTGAAAGCAAGTATGTTCTTGTATTCATGGCTTTAACACCATCTGTGCTGTCCTCTAGTGGCATTACCCACCTGCTGGCTGCCATTAATACTTCTGAGGATGACAAAAGCAAAGATTTTGGCCCTAAAACTTGTGACCGCATGAAGTTACATTAATATAAGCTCAGGTTAGATTTAACTCCCACTGCATGTACAACTAGTTTTTTTTCCACCTGGTTAATTGATCCTGTGTTGGATTTTGTATACACTGTGGAGTTTTACTAGCTTAGGTAGATTTATTAGTCAGAACTGTGGTTTTGTCCCATTTTCCTGGCTGTGTGAATAAATCCGTGTAGATACATAGATGCGGTTACACCATTAAAGCAGTCCTTTTGCTCATGTAGCTCCTCGTGTTTAAGGATCTGGCTAATGAACGCCTAATATGTGTTAAGCTAACCTGGACTGGAAGTGCTCACACAATCTGTTTGATATTTCCGAACTTCCATGAGCTCTGAAGGAATCACAGAATCATAGAATCATAGAATTGCTGAGGTTGGAAGGGACCTTCAGGATCATCAAGTCCAACCATTAACCTACCCTGACAAAAACCACTTCTAAACCATGTCCCTAAGCACCACATCTACCCTGTTTTTAAACACCTCCAGGGATGGTGAATCCACCACCTCCCTGGGCACCCTCTTCCAATGTTTAATAACCCTGTCAGGGAAAAAACGTTTCCTAATATCCAATCTAAACCTCCCCTGACATAACTTGAACCCGTTTCCTCTTGTCCTATCCCTTGTCACCAGGGAGAAGAGGTCAGCCCCCATCTCTCTACACCCTCCTTTCAGGCAGTTGTAGAGGGTGAGAAGGTCTCCCCTCAGCCTCCTCTTCTCCAGGCTGAACAACCCCAGTTCCCTCAGTCGTTCCTCAGAAGGTTTGTCCTCCAGACCCCTCACCAGCTTTGTAGCCCTTCTCTGGACACGCTCCAACACCTCGATGTCCTTCTTGTAGTGAGGGGCCCAAAACTGGACGCAGTACTTGAGGTGGGGCCTCACCAGTGCCGAGTCCAGGGGGATGATCACTTCCCTAGTCCGGCTCACCACACTATTCCTGATCCAGGCCAGGATGCTGGTGGCCTTCTTGGCCACCTGGGCACACTGCTGGCAAGGAGATGAACTTCATTACCAGCTTCACATTATACAGGCTTTCAGTCTCAGACTGTGCCCAGGTCTCTCCTGCCCTTGCCAAAGGCAACATCAGGGGGCTTCTAAGAGGGATTATGTGGTCCCTGTGAGGAAGGAGCCTGGGTTATTTTTCCTGCATGATGTCTTTGCAAGGATAGAAGGACGGAGCCACCAGAGAACCACCAGGACCACGTTCGTGGGCTGCTCGGAATGTGGTGTGCAGCTCAGAGTGCTCTGGGTAGTTGCTCTGCCCCCTTCAATGGACAAGACAAGCAGGAGTTCACAGCAGTCAAAATCGCCAGAGGATCAAGAGGCTGCGGAGAAATGTCCAAGTAAGAATCTTGTGTTTTCCAAGGGGGTAAATGTTGCTGCTGAAATGAGTGATGGGCAAAAATGGTACCACTAAAAAAAAATTATTTCTAGGTCTGAGGAATTAAATTGGTTTCATAGCTTCAATTTCAATGGAGAAGAGCAAGCTGTGCTGCAGAAACACAACGACGACGTACTTCTGGAAGGAGTGAAGCTCCTAAGAGATATCAATTCTACGTCAGAAATTTGGTTCATGATAAGAGTTTCAAGACTGTAGAATTAATACACAATTTCAGAGAGTTAAAGGGATCTCAGGTCATAGTAGGAGCTGGAGATGGAAATCTGAGTTAAAGGCTGGTAGAAGATCCCTTAAAACTAGGAGTGAGAATTTGGAGAATAGAGAATATAGTCCGCCCAAGTATATAAAGTGAATTCTTATTACGTATGACTTGGATGCTGGGGTATAAATTAACTTTTATTTGAAACTGCAGTGCAAGCTTTGCCAAGAAAAACCTCATCCTGTAGAGCAGGGACAGGTTTCAGACTACAGTGGTGGAGAAATCCTTCCTAGTGTTGGCGTTTCCGCACCTGATGTAAAGATAAACTCAAAAAGGGAAGCTGCAAATTGTTTCAGGAGGTGGTGTGTCTGTTCAAAGGCTGAAAAATCTGTCGGAGTCTGTTGCACTGGTAGGGATTATGTGCAGAGGAACTGGAATTCAGGGGGACAGAAAGCAAAAAATATAAATAAAAGGCAGCCCTACATGTAAGTATAGAAATAGCATGGGAAAGGCAAAATTTTGAAAAGAAAGATGCCACAAATAAAAATTGCGGATCGAAAACTTTAGTATAGAGGAGCTCCATTGAACAGGGAGACTGTGGTCCTGAAAAGTACGCCGGTTAGTGGTCTGATGGAAAGGAAAACAAATTTTCCCATGAGAATTAATGTAATAGAGGAATTGAAATGCACAGGGACATTATACAGCAGCTTAAAATCATTCCCATCCAAAATCCATCCCTGAACAAAGGCACAAGATGATAGTGTCGGTGCGATACTTACATAACATAATATTGAATTACTTAAAATGTTGTACTGCAGACAACCGTATCTTTGTAGGTATTTTAATGCAAACAAATATAACGCTAGAAAAAAAAAATTGCGTTCACCGAAATAATTTGGTGGCAGGAGGGTGAAGGACAGAAAAATAGTCTAATGGCAGCAGTTAGCAGAGCAGGGTGTCAAACGATTGACAGTGAATTTGCAAAACACGGGGTAGGTAAGTGATGGAGAGTAGGGTATTACTGTGCCATTGAAGACCTTCCTCCTCCTTTCAGGAGAAATTTGAAAAATGGTAGCACAGAAAATCAGACAAAAGAGCGGAGGCTTATGTTGTAAAGGTGAATATATTTAAGAAATCTGCAGGCTTTTGGTCTGGAGTGGCATAAATTTATTTGCTTATGCTGTTAGAAAATGCATGTCAGTTCTGGATTAGAAGCACAGATGCTGGGGATTCACATAAACTGCATGGTTTAAAGGCCTTGCAGCCTTGGCATAATGTACAAATGATGTTAAAATGTAGATAAGAAGAGCAGTAGCGCATAGAGAAGTTGCTCCTCACTCCAGCGAGGCAGGTACTAGACCAGAGTAGATCTCTACATCCCAAGAACGGCTGTCCTGGAGGAGGCTGGAGGTCTGTCTAGCCCAGGATCCTGTCTCCAAGCATGGTGGTAAGTGGCATTTAGGGAAGAGAAGAAGAACAGGGTGCGTGTACATGATCCTGCTTCTCAGTCTGGAGATGAGATTTCCATGTACAGGCATCAGTGGGTGGGGAAAGTGAGAGACACCTTCTACGTGGGGGGAAAAAAGAGGTGGCCTTTCAGTACTCAAGCAAAACTTGAAAAACCCAGGCTGAGGAGGACTTAGAGGAGCAGATATTCATAGCTGAGCATTTCCTTGGACATGGAAACAGTCATCTCTTTAACTGTTCAGGCTCTATCGAAAGTTTTCTCCTGCCAGTGTCCTAAGAGCGCTTGCAACAGGAGGTTACAGCAGCAGAGCTCCGTAGGACTAACTTCAGGAAATTCAGATTTGTGCTGGCAAAACTGTAAGCTAGCCCAACAAAGCTTTTAAGACTTGCTTTTAAGAGTGACTGTAAGTGATTTAGAAGATTCTCCCTCCAGATATGCTCATTTATCTGGCTGCTCGACTGGTGCTGGTGTTGCCAGCAGTACTTCCCAGCCAGCGCTCTCCAGCTGGAGCTGCGCTTCCCCCTTAGGCTGCTCCTGGGGGTGTCCCAGGACCTAATTTCTTGGCTGACCTTAGACTGCACCCTCATGGCGTGTGTGTCCTCCTTGGCATGTGCTGGGTACCAGTTGGGCTTGGGCTACTGGCCCATGGGAGAGTCAAGGAGAGAAGGAGGCTGAGGGGAGACCTTCTCACTCTCTACAACAACCTGAAAGGGGGTTGTACTGAGGTGGGGGTCGATCTCTTCTCCCAAGTAACAAGTGATAGGACAAGAGGAAATGGCCTCAAGTTGTGCCAGGTGAGGTTTAGGATGGATATTAGGAAAAATTTCTTCACCAAAAGGGTTGTGAAGCATTGGAACAGGCTGCCCAGGGCAGTGGTGGAGTAGCCATCCCTGGAGGTATTTAAAAGATGTGTAGATGTGGTGCTGAGGGACATGGGTTAGTGGTAACTTGGCAGTGTTGGGTTAATGGTTGGACTCGATGACATTAAAAGTCTCTTCTAACCAAAACGATTTCATGATTCCATAAGGAGTGTGACCTCCCATGCTGGAGCATCACTGGATACGGGTGCTGAAGCAGAGCAGTGTGTTTCCTCATGGGCTTTTGGGCATCAGGACATCCTGCAAGACTGGATGCACTGCGACACCGGTGTCACGAGCCATTTGGGATCCAGGTCTTAGATGCTCTGGGGGAACCCGGTGTATGGCCCCACAAAAAGCAGTGGCAGCGGCGCTCCTGTTCTCTCTGACCCCTCGGGTAGACAGCACTGCCTCTACGCCATCCCTGCTCCTGCGTTCCCTCCTGAGTGCTGAGAAGTTGCTAAGCAACCTCAATCCATCTAGCAACCAGCAGCATCACCACCACGAGGATACCACGGCGTGGATGCTTGGGTACCATTTTGTCCTGCAGCAGCTATTGCACCTGGGAAAGCCCCATCCTTCCCACCCCCCCCAGCTGACGGTGACCCCAGGGATGTCCACAACTTTGCACAAACATGCAGACGTACCAACAGATAAAAAATGGACAAACCTGGTCTTTATATGAAGCACCAGCTTTGGCTCATAGGGGGTCCTTTGGGCATGGTGTGGATTTTCATCAGCATGCGCAATATGGGATATTTGTAGGTCCAGCTCCCTCCTGGCACCCAGGGGTAGGGTGATGCCATGTGGGGTGGTGGGGAGTGCATGGGGACAGGGCAGGATCCCCGCAAACATTCCCACATGGGCCATTCTTGTGGGCAGATGGACCTCACTTGACGTAGCTGAGATGTTAGATCTGTCCATCCAGGCTTTTCAGCTTTAGTGTCCTAAAGATGTGGCTGACCTGGCAAGTCTTCATTGCTGAGACTTTTTTTTTTTTTCCATAGAAAGTAAAAAGCTTGACTACAGTGATATAATCACGGATATTTATAGCCGCTTTCTTTAAAACTAGCAAATTGTTGCTGTCTTTCATATTTTTCCTTCTGCTGCCTCCTTCCAGCAGTGCAGCTTCTCGGTGTTGTTGGAGGGGTATCACTTTCTGCAAAGGCATGCATGAATATTTAACCAATGGCTATATTTCTTGGAGACAACATGATGGTGAACGATACAGGCGTGTCGGTGGGGTTTCCTTCGTGCGCCGTTGCATCAGTCCATCCATTGCAAGCCTCCTGCCTTCCTTCACGCAGGGTTTTGAGTTTCTCCTTCTTCCCGAAGGCTGCAGGGAATTTCCGAGTCCCACTCTCGGACTGAGTTTGCGGCTGTACAGCACTGAACCCTCCCTCTAGTGGCTGCCGCACCGAAATGTCGAGAGATGCTCTGCGCGTTTCGGCTACTGTCTGCTCAGGGATGGACAGCGGAGCCAAAATCAGATCATCTGCCAGAGGTCCATGGCTCCTGCAGGCTGGGAAGCCAGACCCATAGCATGTGCTCCACTTGTGCCGTGCCCTGGCTGTGTCGCATGGAGTTTGGCCACGTTGATGCGATTTCTGCCGTTCCTTGATTTCGATGGGCTATTTTGGATGCAGGATTTGTCCTCCTGAACCGGCAGAGAGGGGTGTGAATGGGAAGAGCTGCGTCAGGCTTCCCGTCTGGGTCTCACCACGCGTCTGGCCGAGGGTGCTTCTCCCTCTCGTGGGTTTTGTACTGCTAACATTTTGGATTCATCCAGACCAGACATGCCAGGGTAAAAGCTGGCTTTATTTTAAATCTCATTACAGTTCCTCTGTGTTTCATCATCCTGCAGACACACTATTTGCTGCAGCATCACTCTTTGCAGCAGGAGGGATTGCAGTGAAAGCCTCCACGGCTGGTGGGAAGGGAAAAGCGCTGCCATCCAGCACACAGGGCCCCCCATCGACATCTCTGCTTCTGCAGCACCACGCAGCTCCGCCGACATAACTGTACGTGCAGCCATTCTTGGGCTTAAACTACCAAATCTTGTACCAAAAGCAAATACTAGCATTTTTTCTGGCGAACTGGGAGATGCTGCATAGATTTTGGGAAGACAAGGCTAATGCAGGGGTGCAGGATAGCATCTTCTCCCGGCTCAGGAACAACCAGAACAGCACATCTGGCACTACCTGCTATGAACGCATCTGCTGAGGGCTGCTGGGGCCTGAACGGTCCCCGAGAGGTGCGTGTGGTATCGCTCATCTCAGAGAGCCATAGATCCAGACCCCTCAAAGGAGAAATGGCTCCGAAAACCCAGGATGACTATTTAAATGTAAACACCGCTAAACTTTCTGTTGATGGTTTGAACGAAACCGGTCCAGATTGAATGGAGAAATCTGTCTTGGTAGCGATCCACAAACCCGCTCTCCCCACAAGCAGAAGATGTGTCTGTGCTGGTAAATGCCAAGAATGATTTCCGACTTCTGAAAACTTTTTGTAGGTGTCTTTTGCCGTCGTGGATCTTCCTTGCTTTATTTCGGTTCCAGTCTCAGTCTCAGGGCCGTTCCTCTGGCTAATCAGAGGACAGCCGTTCGTAACCACTGACCAAATTTTCCAGCAGTCGTCGAGTTATTTTGCATTTCACTCAGCTTGACTATTAAAATAAACTGGGCAATTTCCCAGTTATTGCTGACTCTCAGGCACCGGCGCAAAGCTGTGCTCGAGTGTCTGTTGCTGCAGGGAACTCATAGATTTTGAAAAAAATTGCCACCCCGTTGTTTCTTATGAGAGATTTCTCTATTTAGCATCAAGACAAAAATTAAGTTCAAAATGAGCCACACGTCTGTGCTCTGGGTACCTCTGCCTTGCCCAGAGCAGGTAGGGCAAAGCCCACGTGCCAGTTTCCCTAAAGCTACATCTGTACTAGGTAGTTATTAAGCAATAAACTAACCAGTGCCAGGAGGAGGGTATTAAACTCTCTCCCTTCCTGACGGGGTGGCTGCATCCAAATTATCAATTGGGAACAGTCCCCTGCACGGGGACTGCTTTTTACTACCCGTATGAGGAGGAGTTTCTTGCGATTTTCCCTTCTGCTGCTGCTCATGGAGCCTCTACTGCGTGTCCCAGCCTTTCCCTGCTGTGAAGGCGACTGGAAACTTAAAAAAGCAAACCGGGGAGGCAGAGGTTGTCGCTTGAATCCAGGAGGATTCAAGGGGCTCTGAGGTTACGCGCACGGCACCCCCCTGTCCTTGCAGAGCCTTTGGTGACATCTCTGTTTGAGACTGCGGGAGAAGTCTCCTTGGCCTCTGCACATGGCACAGGGTAACCGAGGAACGAGAGCCGTGATTTCTTTCTGGCTCTACAAATATTTCCTTATGTGCTGGTGCATGGATGTATATTATATGATAAATATATATATATCACGGTGTACACTGCAGCAGGTGTTATAATATCTGCTCCAGGCTGGGATGAGCTGAGGCTCAGGGTGTTTGGGGTGTGAGGCAAAACATAAATATAAAAAATTCCGTTTAGCTCTGAAAATCTCTATCTTAACGCCAAAACATGTTAATAACAGCACATTTCTCACCTTCTCATGCTCACAGAGGAACCCCACTGCCTTCCTTCGTGCTCTGCATCACCAGGGATGCTGGTACCACCCAACGCTGG
The DNA here is from genome assembly GCA_008658365.1 of Alca torda. NCBI lineage: Eukaryota > Metazoa > Chordata > Aves > Charadriiformes > Alcidae > Alca > Alca torda. The sequence goes on along the minus strand of CM018078.1, from coordinate 122,938,619 downwards.
CTGCGTCGACAGGCGGGTTATTTCCCTACGCTGCAGCCAGGTATTTATAGGCAGCAGATTCAGGCAGTAATTAGGCCAGAGGATAATTTCAACTTGCACTGGGACCGCCGAGCCCCACTAGAGGGGAGCAAGAGATCTTTGCCAGAAGGGAACCAAACCCCCTTCTATATGCGTTGCTCCTCAGATGGAGCAGAAGATGCCAGCTCGGTGTGTCCAGTGACAATCCCTACCCGCTTGTCCCTCTTGAAGGTCATCGGGGGCATATAACGGGTGGAGAATAGCTCCTTTTATGCCATGGGAGATATTTATATAGATAAAGGCTGCCAGTCGCTGGGAAGCTGCCCAAGACTTTAATGGTTTAATTGCAGTTTCCTGTATGTTCCCTTCTCTGTTGTTCATCACAGATGACAATTGTGGTTTCGTGTCCGTGGGGCTGGGCTGGGTCTCCCTGGGAATCTCGTCTCCTTGTGCAATTACTGGATATCTCTGCCGGTCTGGGTATGTCCTTGAAGTCTCCCCCCCGGTTAAGATCATCCGTATGGGCCTTATATGCAAGTGGGAACATCCTACAAGATGATGTTGATCCCTTTTTTTACCCTGAGGCACGAGGGAGGGATTGGGGCATCCTTGCAATAACCCACAAAACACGCTGTGCGTGATGGGGTGAGACCGGGATGGACACGATGCACGACAAAAACCAGGGGCGGTCTGGAAAACGAGCCCATTTTGGGTACCCTGGTACCCACCGGCGGTGCCACAGAGCTGCATTAGTGTAAAGCAGGGCACAATTAGACCTTTTAAGACTTGTGTGTGCTAGCAGATAAATACACCATTTGCTCCACCCTGATATTGATCCTGAAATAAAGCCATGCCGCCCTCCGCTCCCAGGTCCATTATCTCCAAGCCCAACTGCCCAGAAATCACAGCCAGAAACCCCCACATCGCAAAATCGCCTCAAAGTTCTTGATCGTATTTTTAGCACTCTTTCTAATGTGCTTTGAATTTGCCTTCTGGTTTTTCAGCTGCTGGAGTAAACTCAGCTCATCCCTCAAACCTTTTGAAAATCGAGGTTTTTAAAAAAAATCAGTTGCCTCCAGGGCCCTGGGCTTTAAGAAAAACAACATATATGTATGTATATGTATTCCTACATATATTTATACCTACATAAAAGGAGATGCGTGGTAAAATCACATGAGCTGGCGACACAACCGCCCTGTCACAAAAATCTCTTTGAAAAGGTGACAAACCTCCTACGTCCAATGCACCGTGCTTTGTCTGCCCGGGACCGAGATGAGAGGGCAAATGTTGGCTTGGCTAAATGGATCCCTGACAGCCCTTCTCCGTCATGTCACCCACCGCTGGGTTTCACACGTGCACCCCCTTCCCTCGCCCTGAAACATTTCGGTACCTCCCTGAATATGCACTGGGCGACGGCCAAGGATTGGCTGTTTGCTTTAAATCACAGAGGTCTTCTCTGCCGCGCTTCAAAAGCTGATCCTGGGCTGAAGTCGTGCCAGGATGAGTTTTATCGGTGATAGGAGGGAGAACCTGAGAAAAAATGCTATAAATCTTTCAGATCTTAAAAAAAAAAAAAAAAAAGAAAAAAAAGAAGTCTTTTCTCCCATGGTCATTTTAAAAAAGAGAGTTGCCCCGGGATTGAGTCGGTGCCCACCACTCGTCCCCGCACACCCCTCTGGTTAATTCATCTCTTGGCACTTTTTCCTCCAAAGCTGCCATCGGCGCTGTCGCTCGGTAAATCGGCTGGAAAAAGCTGCTGGGAAAGTGTGTGTGGGCGTCTGTGTGTGTGTGGGGATGGTGCCACCCCTGCCGTGGGCACTGCCGACCCCGCGGGGAGCTGCTCAACCGGCTGGTCTTTGGGCAAAGGTTGCAGCATCAGGACCACCGCCGGGTAATGCCAGCCCAGAGACCGGCTCTCCCGCCTGCCGTGGCATCACAGGAAGGCTCTGAGCCGTCATATTTAATGCATGAGGAGCACCGGGATGATCTTTTTATAGGCAGTGCTCCCAGGCTTCATTTTTTAAAAATTGTTGGGTAATAAGGGCTTTGAAATTAGGGGTTGGGTCTCCAGGTTGGTAGGGGAGGTCTGTAGGACCAACATCTGGAACTAGGGCTTTGCTGGAACCCGTTCCTCATCCTGGGCACCGGGGACACATCTGCTCGGCCAGGCGGGGAGCCGTGACGGAGAGGCGGGTTCAAGCTCCTTTTTCAGCACCTCCAGCTTCCCCTTCCTGGAAACTAGGGAAAACCTTTTTTATTAAACTCTGCTTTTACACAATTACATTTTGTTTTAAAAGACTGGGAGTCTGGAGATCCGGACTATATACTCTGTTTTGCCAGCGATGTGCTGGGTGAGGAGTTCTTCCTCTGTTAAAAACATCTGTAATCCTCCCCGTACCTTGCTGGATTTGGTCACCAGGTTGGGGGTCTACTTGTACCATCTGACTTCAGGGGATTAAAAACAAGGATTGTCCCTTTTACCTCTCCAGAGACCGCATTGCCCTTTCTTCTCTGCTGGTTTTCATCTTGCTAATTTTAAAGAGAAATCCTCGAATCAAATACAGCGCGTCTGGATCAGTGGGTTTTAACCCCCGGCCCATGGGTGGCTGCTGGTCTGGACTACGCTCCAAGCCAGCTTTTATTTTATAGATATTTTCAACACTGTACAAATGAGGCAAGAAAGTAAGAGAGGGGAACGAGGAGTTAATTTTATGGGCATTTTGGATGTAGCCTGTCTTTTCCTTTGGCTGCAAGCAAAGTGATAGCAACGGTACACAAAGAGCCTTTGGGATTTTAGTCTTAATTTGCAGGTTAGCTAGACTCATGGACCAACGTAGCTTGGAACGAGACCTTTGGATGTCATTTGGTCCAGCCCCGGAAGCATTGCTGATCCTTAGGTATTTTTTAAAGTCGTTTAGTGGTTTTTTCCAAGAACGGTGGGAAATACTGGGCTCTAACCCACCCCCCTGTCCCAAGGCAAGATCAAGTATTTTCCTATGTCGTTCCTGACACACATTTTTCTAACCTGGTATTAAAACCCCCCAGGAGCGGAGAATCCACCCCAGCTGCAGGCAATCCATCCCCACACTAAACTAACCTCGCCAGAGCAAACTTTCCTTATAGCAGAGTAAGAAAAAATCCCAGTATCAACTGAATCGAACAACATTTATTTCACCGCCTGTCTTGGTAACTGAATCCTGGGTTTGTCTGGGCTATCGGCGTCGTTAACTCTGGGCTAACGAGGGCAGCGTTAAGAGGATGCTGCACTGGGGAGCGTGTACGGAGAGAGGATGGAGAGGTAAATCCAGGTCCCTTGTAGATATAGAGATAATCACTGCTACACGGCCCCTTCCCACTACGTATCACGTCCCATCGCATCACCCCACGTTAAGCAACGCAGGGCATTTGCCTTCTCTCCAGGAAAATCCGACCAGCCAAATTCCTCCTTATATAGCAGAGCTCAAAGTAGTAGGGGAAAAGAGAAGAAAATGCAATATAATAGGCCACGATATAGTGCTATCTATAAATATTTTACCAGGGAAGGTATGCGACTGGTATTTTGAACAAATCCCCAGCCACAGTTTTAATAAAGTGCCTTTAGCATGCCACTCTGCCGTGTTTAAATCTAATTCCAGTTGTCAGTCAAATCGCTGTATGTTATTAACCTATGGGCATAATTGCCGATTCCAAGTCTGCGGCTCTAAGAGCCTTTATGTATGATTGTAATAAATGAAATAACTTTCATGATTCCAACTCACAGTCGAACACATTGACATTGAAAATTACACATGCATACGCATTACTTTTGTCTTTCCCTGTATCAGGTATTATCGGTGCGACTCCGACTGCAGAGGAAGACCCGTGTTAGCGGGGAAATGACTGAGCTTTGCATTAGCTCGTTCTGCACCTGGTGCCACATGGAAACACTTCAGCCCATCTTGGTTTAAAATAAAAAGACTCCATCCAAATAAGCAAACATTCATAAAATTGCCACTGTGTGTGTTGGTGATGGAGAAATCCTCGTAGGCTGCCATGGCCAAAGTGATTTATACCAGGTTTAGGGGTTGATGGCTGCTGTCTCTCCACCCCCGACCTCCTCCCTTTCTCCCACCATGTCGTATTTTGTGCCTGTGAAGTGATGCCGAAGGGGCGATTGATTTCTTCGCTTAGTTTTTATTTGTCACCATCGGGGCAAGGTGAATATGAAACGCAAAGGGCAAAGTTGGCGTTTTCCAGCCTTTTTGTGCTGCCGAAAACCCACGGCACAAGTGGGAGGGTAGCAAAGGGTCACCGAACACCAAAGGAGGTAGGTGCTGTGAGCAGCAGGTTCCGAAAAGCATCATCTCAACTTCTCCTGGATCTGACCAGACTTTACAAGAAGTTGTGGCAGTAATCTGTGCTGGGAGCATCTCTCTTGGCAGTGCTGGACCCCTTGGCCTCTGTCTCTTGCTCGAACCCTTTTCATATTCATAAGCTGGGGCTAGGGAACATCTCTCTTCATTTCAGCCATCTGAAAGGCGTGTGGAGATTTTCCACTGGCCTGCTGGACGGCTTCCTAGATGGGCGGAGAGAAGGGCATCTCCAGAGGGTGGTTTGTCTTGGAGACAAGGGCTGGCTGTCCATCAGCAATGGACATTCACACGATGTGATTCACAGGCACGAGAGAACCTCTGGGCAGCTGAGATTTGGTAGAGTGAATCCCACCTTTGCAGCTCCTCTGTCTTCCAAACCTAAAGGCTGCTGAAGACATGTTGGGACACTTGGAAAATCCTTGCTGAGGACCAGACCCTGCTTAAAATCATAGAATCATAGAATTGTTTTGGGTGGAAGAGACCTTTAAGATCAAGTCGTTAAAAAATACCACAAGGGATAGGAGGAACATCCTCCTCTGAGCCTCCAGCGTGTCCCCAACTCCATAAATATACTCAGGAGAGAGACAGCAAGAGGGGGATAAGTCCTGTAGCTGGGCTGCTCAGAGCTTGCCTTGGGTGTGGGGAGAGGTTGTGCTTGCTGGCCACCTCCAGCGACCGACCACGGGGGCATTTTATCCTCTTGCTATCCTGCACTTTGGCTGAAATGGTCCCAAAACACACAGAGAAAGACCATTCTCACTTAGAATCACAGAATGGTTCGGGTTGGAAGGGACCTTAAAGATCATCCAGTTCCAATCCCCTGCCCTGGGCGGGGACACCTCCCACTAGAGCAGGTTGCTCCCCATCCAATCTGGCCTTGAACACTTCAAGGGTTGGGGCATCCACAACTTCTCTGGGCAACCTGAAAACACTGTGTCCTTGCTGTAGGGCAGGAAAGGTCCAGGTTCCTGCTAACGTGGCTTTTAGTGCTGGGACAGGCTCAAGTCAAAACCAGGATGTTTCCACTGAATGTTGTGCTGGCCATTTTGGGGACCAGGGCTGTGGGGCCAGCGTGGGTGTGTTTATGTATCACGGTCTATAGGTTCACGTGAGGGGGCGATACCATGCAAATCTTTCCTGGCATTGGTAGGAATTAGAGAACTGTGATTTCACTGGGTGCCATGTCACCGCTAAACCTTTGGATGAGGGTCCAGGCAGTTTCTCAACGCTCTGCGCCTCTTGAGTTCCTCTTACTGAACTCTTGCCCTCCAACCCTTCTGATCTTGTTGAGGAGGTCAGGATCTGTCCCTCCAACTGCAGCGCAATAGGAGCCACGGGAATCCCTCTTCTTTACTCACCCCCTGGCATACGGGACCTCTCACTTCAGAGCAGCCCCGTTCCCACCTTGGGACTCAGCCCTGGCTCCCTTTCCCCTCTGCGGGGTGTTTTTCAGCTCTGAGCTTTGGTTGCAGAGCAAAGCGTGCCGAAAGCGCTATAGGTACCAGGATACCAGGGTAGCATCACTGCCCCATAGCTGCAGCACGACTTGGGACCGCACGCGCGCCCAACTGGGCAAGTGCCATGGTAACGGCGTATCCTCCATCATCACCAGCCGGGTAGCAAAGGCTGGACCCGCCTTCCAGCTCCGGGGGGACAGGAGATGCGAGTCGCCTCTCCTCCCAGCCTCTGCGCCGGGCAAAGCTCGTCGGCTTTGCTTGTTTGGTTGCTCATCGCCCGCGGGCTTGGAGCAAACCCGGTCACACCGAGCGTCTCGGCAGTGCTGATGCGTTGGGTCCCAACGGTCCTTAAGCGCGACTCCTGATTGGAATTAATCTAATTACCGGTCTGATTGTGGGCATTTTGGGTGATGGGAAGAATACACGTTGAGGGGCTGCTTCGAGATGTCTTAGTAGGAGAAATGGGATGGCCCCGGTGAGTGGGAGCATCATTAAAGCGCCGTCCCCTCTCCTCGTCCCTGCTCCTCAGGGCACCACGTGCCGCTTCCCTATTTGACCCCTTAATTTCCAGCAGGTGATGTCACCGAAATCCCTGTTTGTGGGCTCGCTGGCGGTGTAAATTTAGAGCGTTTGAGATGATTTGTGACTCTGTTGCTGGGGGGAGGCGGGGAAGGGGGGGTGTCGGGGAATGACATGTGAGTCCTGTGTCATTGAGGCTTGTTTGGGCTTTGAAGGCGGTGGAGTGGTGTGCGGAGGTGACGGTGCTGTCCAGGAAGAGCAGAGGGGAAAAAAAATATGGGACTCTTGCTCCTTTTTATAGTCTAAGCAATTTAATTGAGCTCGTTGCTTAGCTAAGACATTAAGAAAGGATTTTCCCCTCGGATCCTGATTAGATTTCCCAATAAAATGCCCACTTTGACTGCTGCTGCTAGGAGATGTGCTGGTTTATGTTTCAAAGAGGCGCGCGGCGTAAAAATAAACCGAAAAAAGGAGCTGGATGCTGTGGGGATGTGGAGGAAAAGACCTTTCCGCATGGAAACCATCATCCTTCATGGGGCTGGGTCAATAGCAGGGCTGGATGGGGCTGGGACTTAACGGAGAGCTGGGAAATGAGGGAAATAGAGGAATTTCCCACATCTTCCTTTCCGCCTCCCCGCTGGAGCCGGAGCATCTCGAGTCAAACCAGCGCTGCAGTGGCGAGCGAATCGGTCAGGGGGTGGGCGTGGGCGGGGAGAAATAAAAATGGCATAAAATCACGGGTGGAAGGACGTGCGCACCCCGCTTCTCCGCTCCATCCGTCCCTTTCCTCTCGCGGCATCCTGGGTACCCGAGGGTCCCTCTCCCCGGCCTCGCCGTCCCCTTGCAGCCTGCGACCTTGAGGCCAGACGCCTGAAGGTTGTTTGGGGGCATCTCCGTGTTAATCAAACGTTCGCACAAGCTGCTTAATTCCCCCCCTATAATCCAACTGGGGATGGAGCCTGGCAGGTTTCTAGCCGTTATGTTTACATCGGACTGCGGGTGGAGGGAGGAAGGAGGGGACGGGGAGGCGGGGGTGGGGTGGGGGGGGAAGCTGACGTGCTTGGAATAAAATCGTGCCACCTCCTCCTCCATCCCTCAGCGAAAAAAACCAAACGCATCTGTCCACCACCCCCCCCGCCCCAACGCCATTTCCCTCCCCAAACTGTCCACCCAGAAGAGGAGGGGCCGCGCTGCAGCTCATCTCAAGGGGGCAAAGGTCTTTGAGAAACCCCCGGCCTGATTTATTCAGGGCACAGCAATATTCCTTGGGATTAATATTAATAAGAGCCTCCTGCCCCCTCGTCTCCATCCCCCCTGGCGCTGAGCCCGAGGGATGCAGCCAGGCCCCGGCAGGGTACCAGGCCTCCCGCCTTCGGGTGCGAGGTGACGGCGTCTCTTCATCCCAGCCGTTTCACAAGCAATAAAACAGGTTGTTTATTTATTTGGGGTTATTTAGAGCTCGTTTCTCTCTTCCATGCCGCAGCTCGTTAATGGAAAAGCCGTTTCGCTGGCTCTCCGGGTGAGGGCTACGTGCTGCCGGGGTTGGTGGTGCTGCAGAGGGATGCTCGGCGCATAGTGCGGCAGGGCAGGGACCCGCCTGCGGGGACGGTAGGCAATCCCGAATAGAAGGGACCCCAGATATCTTGGTTTTTTTTCCCCTTTTATTCATTAAATGGGAGCCCTCTGGCAGTTCAGACTCTCCTGGAGGTCCAGGATGCGGAGGCACCCGCCCAGGGCTGTGCAGGCGACCGTGGCGTTGCCAAATTGAAAGGCTGAGGTTTTTATTTTGGGGTGGATTTTAATATTCATCCCACCCCACCTAGTGCTGAGTGGGGGTCCTGCCTCCGCCGCTGGAAGAGAAACCTCGGCGAACAAAGGAGAGGATGCGGGAGCCCGCAGCGAAAGACCTTTATTGGCACGGCACGACCCGACGGGCTCCTTGCGGCAGCCGCACCAGCCGGGCTACAAGCCCGGGAGGGCTGCCCCCAAATACCTGCAGCACCCCGGGCGGGTTGGGGTGCAAAGAGGCGTCCCAGGGACCCCGAGCTGCTGTCAATGCTCCCATGGGCACTGTCCCGGAGGTGAAGGTCTGCGCGCAGGGCTGCAAAGAGAGATGGACCCCCCCAAAACCATCATCAAAGGCCCTCCCCCCCCCCCCAGCCTGGGCACAGCTCTGCAGCCGCCCCATGGAGTGGAGGGGGGGGGACCATCCCCTCCAGAAAGGCCTGTCCTTGCTCAGTGCGAGGCACCTGCTGGGAGCACTGGGACAGCGGATACGGCACGGGGATGGAGGGATGCGGGGACAGGTTGGCCTCCAGCTGCAAAGAGAGGAGAAGGGATGGGAGAAGGGATGGGAGGAGGTGAAGGGTGGTGGTGGGGGGGTGGCGATAGGCTCCCAGGCACCCCTCTGGTTAAAAAGGGGGAGAAAAAAAAAAGGAAATTAAATAATAAAGCGTGAAAAAGGAGGGGGAAATAATAAAAAAGCAGGGGGGGAGCGGAGCAGGCAGCGCTGCGGGGGCACCCGCTCCGCGTTAGGCCGCGGGGTCGCAGCATCCCTCCGTCTCCCCCCCCCCTCCTCCTCCCGCCGCCCCGGGCTTCCAGCTTCTATGAATTTTATTTTATTTTCTGAATAATTCAGGTGCTGGTTTCCCCCCCCCCCCGCACACACACCACCACCCCTCCACCTCCCCCCCCCCCTTCTCCTTTCCCCCACCCCCCTCCCCTCGGCTCCTCGCACACACACGCCTCTCGCCGGGGCTGTGTTAGGGGTATAATGAGGCAGCCGATGGGTAATTGGGATCTTTTGTAGGGAGGATGTATGGCCGGGGCAGCTGCCGGGGGGGCAGCTGGGGGGGGGGGGGGCGGGGACGGGACGACAGCATTACCATACAAAGGGAACAAATGACATGTTTATCCCTCCAAGAGATTTACGCCCGGCCTCGCCCTGCAGACACAGCGCTACACCCCCCCCCCCTCCTTCTCCTCCCCGGCACTTTTGATTTAAATTATAAGGATTAAAGGCGGGGTGTGTGTGTGTGTGTGTGTATGGAGGGGAAAGACACACAAACAGCCCCCGGAAAAAAATAATAATAAATAATAACAATAAAGCTTTAAAAAATTAAAGAAAAAAAGCGGCTTTGCCCCAGCCTTCTCTCCCCCCTCCTCCTCCCCCTCCCGCCGGGGGAGCAGCGTGAGCCCCGGTGACCCCAAGACCTGCCCTTGCTTTTTAGCAGGGGAAAAAAGAAAAAAAAAAAACAAACAAACAAACAAAACCCCCCAAAAACCAAGAAACAAACCCAAAACAAACCAACCCCCCATCGCTCTGCGGAGAAAAGGCGAGAGAAAAGGGAAAAGCACAAAGCGGCGGCAGCGGAGCAGCCCCGGGGGCAGCAGCCGCGGGCCCCCCCCCCCCCCCCCCCCCCCCCCCCCGGGCCCCCCCGCGGGTCACCCCCGAGTGACAGCTCCGCATTTCAGCCCCCGGGTGCGTGTGCGCGCAGGGACACCCCCCCCCCCACCACTTTTTTCCCAGGGATCCCCCCCAAAAGATGCTACAACCCCCCCCCACAACTCCCCTCCATCCCTCCCCCCCCCCCCCCCCCCGCGCTGCGGGTGCCACCTGCGCCGGTGCGCAGCGCTGCCTGCGCGCCCCGCGGCCGGGCTTTGGGGGTGGGTTGGGGGCGTGGGGTGGGGGTTGAGGGGGGGTTCCGCGGGTGCGGAGAGCCGCGGAGCCGCCTCCGGCCTCGATGCTGGTCAGCCTCGTTCTTGGCATTCACCGCGTGCCTTAATTGTATGGACATTTAAATCAAGGTCCGCTGTGAACACGGAGAGAGGGGCCTTTCCTCGGGAGGGAAAAAAAAAAATAGATATCATAAGAGGAGGGGGGAATTATTAAGGAAAAAGAAGGGGAGGTGGGAGAGGGGCCGCGCAGCCCACCGCCCCCGCGGAGCCCAGCCTTTGTTCTCCGCACCCCGGCGCCCTTCCCGATGGGAATAAAAATCCATCCCACCCCCAGCAAAAAAAAAAAAAAAAAAAAAAAAAAAAAATTAGAATAAGTCAGTCTGTCTGTCTCTCTCTCTAAAATAAAATCGATCCAAGGGTGAGAGGTGCTGCGTCGGGAAGGGGCCGGGGCGGCGGTGGGGGGGGTGTGGGGGGGGGCCGTTACCTGCCCTCCGTCTCTGCCCGCCGCTGCCCGCTCTCTGCCGCCTTCCCCGAGCCCCGCCGCGCTGCTATAAACGGGGGGGGTCTGGAGGAGCGCGATAAACCTTCCCCCGTTCGCCTGCTGCAGTCAATCCTTTCGCTCAGATCCCAAGTGGTGCAAAAAAAAGAGGAGAGGGGCCCATCTGGCTTCTCATCAGCTTTGTCAAGTCTTGCATACGCTAAAATGCTAATGACCTAGATAGCTCATGCAAAATGCAGCAGAGAGGGAGGGAGGGAGGGAGCAGCGAGGGAGGGAGGAGGGAGGGGAGGGAGGGGGAAAGGCAGAGGGAGGGGGAGAGCCCGGGTGCATCACCCCCCCCCCCTCCCCATCACATCCCCCCCCCCCCAAGCCCTTGCTGGCCAATGCACCTTGGTAGGTACGAGCGGGGCTTTGATTTGAAAGGTCACCCGGGTACGATGTGGGGGGGGGGCTAGAGGGATGGATGGAGGGGGAGGGGGGATGGATAGGAAGGGGGGGGCATGGATGAATGGGGGGGGAGACGGATGGATGGATGGATGGATGGATGGGGGGGGGGAGGATGGATAAACCTCCCTGCCCTCACCGCCCCCTCCCCCCCCCCCGCCCCAGCCTTTTAAGGAGGGGGAGCAAACGCGCGGGGGGGGCAGCCCCCACTGCATCCCCCGTGGGGTGCTGAGGGGTGTCGTGTGTGTGTGTGTGTCCCCTCCCTCCCTTCCCAGCCCGACCCCAACCCCAAACCGCCCCCCCCCCCCCCCCCCCCCGCGATAAGAGGAGCGAAGGAAATACCCCCTGCGTGGTCCCTCCGTCCGGCGGCCGGTGCAGCAGCGCGGCCAGGCGCGTAATCCCGCGGAAGATGCTTGGGGGCGGGGGAGAATGCCCACCTCCGCGCTACGCGGAGGAGAGGTGAAAATGAGATATATATTTAAAAAAAATTAAAAAAAAAAAATTAAAGAAAAAAAAAGGGAAGGGGGGGGGAGGATAAAGCCAGGCCGGCGGCGGGGCGCGGAGCGGGCGCTGGAGGGGCGCGGAGGGAGCGCGCAGCGCGGAGCAGCCGGGCGGGCGCTGCGCGGAGAGCGGAGCTGTCAGCGGCGCCTTCTCATTTATCATTAGCCAGCCCTAATCTTGCTCGCTGTCCTCCTTCGGTGATGTTGATCCACTTTCCCTCCCTCCTCCCCCAACCTCCCCCCCCTCCTTTCCCCGCACCCCCCCCCCCCCCCAATCCCCCCCCTCTCCCCGTAAAGGATTATTCAGCCAAAAAAAAAAAAAAAAAAAAAAAAAGAAAAAAAAAAGGGGGGGGGGGAGGCGGAAATCACAGCTGCTGACTCCGTGCGCGGAAAACAAGGCGGCTGCAGCCCTCGCCCCCAGCCCCTCTCCCGCAGAGATGCTCCGGGTGTTGTCCGCAGAAATGCTGCCTTTTAAAACAAGGAGCGACCCGCGGGGAAAGAGCCTCCAGCCCTGCCCAGCTCCCCCCCCCCCACCCACACCCCCCCGCCGCCTCCCGCACCCCCCACCCGGCGGAGGGAGCCATGGAGGTTGGGGGGGGGGGGGGGGGGGGGGAAACCCCTGGTCCCCCCTCCTCACCGGCCTCCCCCAGCCCCGCTGCGGAGGAAGGATGCTGCAGAGCTGGGTGCAGCTTCGCAAAAAAAAAAAAAAAAAAAAAAAAAGAGAGAGAGAGAGAAAAAAATAATAAAGGACCAATTTTGGATGAGGCTTCGCTTTCTCTACACCCCCCACCCCCCCCCCCCAACACTGCTGGTTTTGTGGCTACGCTACTGTAATTATGAATTCTTCTTCTTGCGACTTGTGTGTGGGGGGTGGGGGGGGGCTGGGGGTGGCAGTGGCTGTGTTTTGCGGCTGACATCACTGCAGTGGCGTGGGGCTGACAGCTCCCAGGGCTGCCTGCCGCCCGCAGCCGCTCCTCCGCTTCCTTCTGCAGCCTCTCTGCTCACAATTGTCAAGGAAAAAAGGAGGGGGGGGGGAAGTAATAATAATAATAATAATTAAAAACAAACAAACAAACAGCAAGCCCACCCCGTCTCACCGCGTTCAAGGTGAATTTCAAGGAGAAGAGTGTGCTTTTTTTGTTTATGGTAAGGTCCTGATGTATACCAGCGATAGGAAACGCGCGCTGTGGCTATCTATACATCTACATCCAGGGATATCGGTAAATCCCCGGCCTCACCGGTCCTTACCGAGCACCCTGTGAGACCCCGTAACCTTGTCGGGGCGCTGCTCAGCGTGACCCGGCCCAAACCCCTGGCCAAAGCGGGCTCCGAGGGCAGGAAAACCTTTATTTCTCACCAAGGGCATGTGCCCGCTCCCGGCATCTCTTTGCACAAGCTGCGGCGGCCACCGTTGCCGTCGAGATCATTTCAGCTACGTATCGCGCCGCATCGCGCGTATATTCCTTCCCATTGCATGAAGACAAATACATGCTTTTTTTTTTTTTTCCTTCTTTTTTTTTTTTTTTTCTTCCTCCCCCCCTCCCCAGTCGAGGCCTAGAAGTTGCTGAGAAAAAAGCCGCATGGAAGCAGGAGCACACGGTCCGTACGCCAAGCACAGACTGTGTGTGTGTGTGTGTGTGTGTGTTCAGAGATGGGTAAAAGCATCCGGCCCTGGATAAGCAGAAGGGCCCTGTGCGCATTGGGGGCCCCCCCCCGCCCCGACACGCTCGAAATCTTCGTGCCGAGCCGGCTGAGAGCCGCGGCCCTTTCTTCTTCGTGCCGTTCAACACTAGTACCATTTTGCTCCCATTACTTTAATGACATTTCATCTAATGCACCAAATCTGAGGAGTTTTCAAGGAAATGCTAGAAATTAGACGTCGAAAATTGTCCGGGAGAGTCACCAGCCCAGGCACAAAAATCTCCCCGCCTGCCCTTTGTAATGCCACCCCCCCCCCCCCCCTAAAAAACCCACGACACGATATTATTTGATTAAAGAAGCAACCCCCATTTACCCTGAATGAGCAACTTCTCCTATACCTCCCCGAAACTGTTTGCAATTCAAATAAGAGACCGTATAGCGCAGATTTTAAAGGTCTCGCTGACAGAAGCCAACAGCCAGAGCATCCCTCTGGGACCGCCTGCGCTTCACGCCGCAGCTGGAGCCACCGGCCGCCCCGGCCTCAGCCCCTGCCCGGTGGGGACCGCGCCGGGCACCCGGTCGCGGCGTCACGTTATTTATCTGTCTCCTCCTCGGTTTTCTGTCTCGGAGATTTACAGAGGGCTGAGCTATTTGTACTTTAAAAATAAACCTGTGTGTTGCCCGGGAGGTAAGTTGGTTGGAGCTAAAAAGTTGTCATTTCGGTATCCCTCCCAAATTACTGCTATAATATGTATTTTTTATAACTAAAAGTGCTTTATCTCTCTGTAACATCCTCTTTCGGGGGATCCTAAAGCGCTTTGGGAATCTGCCCGAGCGCCGAGCCGAAGTGGCAATCTGAAGGAGATAAATGCAAATTCCCCCTTTTGTGGGGGAAACTGAGGACCAGGGGCATCGGGGACATTTTGCCGCCCATCCTTGGTGGCTTCGAATGGGAGGGAGATGCCTACGGAGCCAAACCGTGGAGATGGAGCCGCTGCTGGAAACCATGGGGGCAGCTGGAGCTGCGAACCCAGCCCAGGGCCCTCAAAGCTGGGCCAAATGTCATGGCTAAAGGGACACGGGGATTGTCAGCCCGAATTTCAGCCCTCTCACGCGGGGGCTGGGGGCCATGCTATAAATCCGCGCTAGGTTAATGCCCAAAGGGATCTCTCAGGGTCTTTTCCAGCTCACTCTTGCCCACTCCCACGTTTACCGGCAGGATTGAAAGCCCACTCCAACCCCCTTGAAAACACATTACGCTTCCCTTAAAAACATAAATCCTCGGAATTAACCCGTGATCCGTTCCCTCCCTCCCTCTGCACTATTAGCACATTAAGAAATTAAACGATAAAAACTCCTAAAGATCCGATTGACCAGAATGGCGCCGCTCCATATGGCACGGCATATGTGTCCGGGCCCTGCCGCACTCCCCGGTCGGGATGTGCTGGTTTCAAGGCAAATTCGGATGGATTTAGAGTTGCTTTTTTTTTTTTTATTTTCCCCATGACATTTTGCTTCTCTGCTCCACCTCCAGCGCTGGAGGACACGGCGTAGAGGTGATGTATGGCCCTAAATAAGGCTTGGCTTTGCTGGCGGAGGTCAGGTGAGGCTATTTAACGCTTTGCGGGACGCCTCCTCAAAGACGATGGGCTTCAGAAAACAACCCCAAACCCCAAAGCGACATCCCTACAATCAGCTTAAGGACTGCTGGAGCCCATGGCAGAGGTGACTCGGGGGGAACGGGTCCCTGTCGGTGGGTGCTCAGCACCCGGCCGCGGGGGAAAAAGTCCTTTTTCTGCCCGACCCGCTCCACGATAAATCACGCTGCAGCAAACAATAGGCTCCGGGCCTCGCTGGGAGCTTTCCCCGAGCGACGACGGGTTTCTAAAAGCCTTTATGAGCTTTTTCACCGCTCTGGTGAAATTTAAACCTCTTTAACCTCTCTTTTTTTTTTTTTTTAACGGAGCTCACCTGAATTTGTGGGTGCTGGGAGGTGAAGATCTCAGAGCCGGAGCTCAGCCCCGTGCCGCGCTCTGCGCAGACGGACGGGCAGAGCCTGTACCCAAAAACTTTAACTCTAAACACGACCTAAAACAGCTTAACGGGGATATACACGAAGGAAGGGATTAACCCCCCCTCGCCCCCCAACCAGGAGCAACAAATCCCATTAACTCCCCATCCCTGGGAGGGGAAACTCTGCATCCGCTGACCCCCGAAACAGGCACCTGCCGTGTCGATGGGAGTTATTTATTTCCACTAAAAATCCCAGCCCGTGGCAACGTCTCCCGCAGAAGCTCCGTACTGAGAATTAACGATGGTTTCTGCGGAAAGCGTCGGCATCGCCGTGTTATTGGGGTGCGACGCCGGCTGCTCACCTCCTAAATAGTTAATTCCTGGAGACCGCGAGGAGGTTCACTATGTGTTGGGATTGGATGCGGTCGCCTATAGCTTCCCTTTCTGCAGGATTTCTCGGGGCTACGTAGAGAATCGGGAATAAAATCCAGCAAGAGACGGGGAGGTGTGGGGGGGTGGTGGTGGTGAAAAACCTCTCTCTGCCTGAAAAACCCGGCTTGCTCCCAAGTTGTAATTCGCTTTAAAACCGGGCGAATTACTCAGCGAGGTGATAGGTAGGAACGGCACAAAATATAGGGGGGGGGGGAAGAAGCTGTTAGAGACAACAGCAGGAGAAAAGCTCCGTTATCTATGGTAACAGTCTGGAGATGGATTTATACGGCGTATAAATAGAGCAGGAGAAGCTTTCTCCATGCAGACGCTCCGATGGCGAAGGGAGAGTTTATTTTCCCCTCCCTCTCAGGTTCGGCTGAAGGGGAAAATCGCCCGTCGAGGCGGCGGCTCCTGCTCGGCGGCGCGCGACATCGCACCCATTGCCACGGGAAACGGGCCCAAACTTTCGCCCCTCGACGCCGTGGCGGGCGCAGGCGTGGGACGCCAACCCCGCGGTCCACCCCCCCCCAACTCACCCCACGTAGTCATTTCATCTTAATTAATTAACCCCCCCAGCTCCCCCCAGAGCAGCCCTCTCTAAGCCCCCAAATATTGCTGCATTGTTTACTACTGGATTTTGTGGCGGATGGAAGCTGATGGACCAGATCCCCATCCCAAGTGTTTATTCCCTTCTACAGTTTTAATAATATTATTTAATCTACTGGCTGTAAAGGAGAAAAAAAAAAAAACCAAACCCAACAACCCACCCCAAATCTCTTGTACTCCGTGATTTATTTCTGAATTCTCCTCGAGGCTGGGGGGGGGGGGGGGGGGGGAATCATCTAAAGGTCTCCAAGCCAAGGGTTTAAAATAATGCAACGTATTTAAGCAAATGATATCAGAGTAAGCACAGAGAAAAAAAAAAAAAGAAAGATGTGACGCCGGGCTGGAGCCCTGGTAAGCATTTTGAGAAGGTAAGAGAATAAACCGTGGGGGTTAGCAGTGGGATTTCAGGGCTGTTCTTGGGAATATACCCGGGCTGTCGGCGTTTGGGAGCCGCAAAACCCCCCTGGGCGTCACTTGTCCCCTTCGCGTTTTGCGCCTCCGTCATTTTATGACTATTTGCAAAGCAGATTTAAACCTCCCGAAACTCGCCTCGCCTTGCTGGAATTTGCTCTTTATTTTCCAAGCCGTTCCGCTGCTACCGCGGCAGCGACGGCCTTGAAATCCCGCGGCTTCGGTTTGAGGGTGACATCTCCCGGCGTATACATTATCTTGGCTCCTATTGTTCCATAGGTCAGCCCCAGAGCCCGGCATCAGGTAAAAGCACTTTCCCACTCCCTTTTGTGCCGTATGCCTCAATATAAATCCCTGCCTAGCCTGGGTTTCCCGTACGCAGATTCCGCGGGCAGGGAACAGCAGACGGTTCAGGTAGCGGATTTAAAAAGCCGTCCCGGCCAACCCTCAGTCCTGCCCTACATCGCGGGACGAACGCCAGGCATACCTTTGCTTTCCCCTATGTCCATCATATATCTTCGGATTATTCCCCCCCCGCCCCCAACCCCATCAGCTGTCAAAAGAAAAAAAAAAAAAAAAAAAAGGAAAAGTGTTAAAAAAAAAAAAAAGCAATACCTTCCTGCCTGATATTTACACAAGTAAATATTTTTTTAATGTATATACAGCCAGTCGGAAACGATTTTTAATGAATTATCTGCGAGTGAAAACAGTTCTGTAGATCAGCAGGGGCTGCAGGCAATTTTTGCCGTATGTCGGCTTGCGTTTGTACCGCGGGATTTGGTTTGTGCGAGGGCAAAAACACCCGCTTTTCTTTCGCTGCTGCTGCGCGAGGATTAGGATGTACATAACTCAATGCATTTAAGCAGGAATATTGCCTGCTTTTAGTGGGCTGTTATTAATGCAAAGGCGAAGGTGCCCTACGCTGCGCCGCGCGCCCGGAGAGCGGGGCAGGCAGGGAGAGCTGCGCGTCAGCAGGGAGAAGCCCGAACGATATTAAAAATCCCTTTCCCCCCCCCCCCCCCTCATTAAGCTCCCTTCAAACCTTTCACCAGGAGGTTTCTTAGAGTAAATCAGAAAAAAAAAAAAAAAAAAAAAAAAAAAAATTAAAAATCTGCAAAATCTGAGCTGCGCTCCGCACACATCCCTCCCTTCCCCCTCTGTAAAATAGCATCTGAATTCCTAATGGCAATAAGGATGAATTACTTAACGAATGGAGGGGGTGCAGGGGCTAAAAACACGCTCCGTAATAACGCCAGGCTTTATTATCCCCGTGTTTACCCGTCGAAGTGTAAAGCTCGTCGTGCACAACACAAGCCGGAGCCCGAAATGAGGAATCGCCACCCCAAAACCCCGCCAAATGCAGGTTAAAACTTCTGATTGATGCAGGTTAGGAATAAATCACTAAATTCAGTTACAAAACCAAGATGACAAGTAACTGGGATGCGTGTGTGTGCGTTGGGGGGGGGGGGGTGGGGTGAGAAAAACCACAAAACCCACCCAAAATCGCTATGGAGATCTCTCACTCCTGCTTTATTCCTGAGCTCTGGGGATTTTATTCCTGAGCTGGTAAGGCCGAGGAAATGTTTCCATTATTTTTGAAAAAAATATTGCCGCCGTAGAAATCTAAAGCCGGATTCTCCATCGTTTCGCTGGGGCTGAAGCGGGGGTGGGGGCTGGGGGGGGGGGAGGGAAGCGGGGGGGGGGGGCGGATGGAGGATTTCAGGCAGGTTGCGGTGATGCTGGGATGCTGGCAGGGAGGAGAAGGCCTCTGGTGACACAGTGGTCCTGGCTCTGCCGCGCCGAGCCCCGAACAAAGAGAGGTCGCCCCTATTTGTAGACGGGTCCTGTACATCCAGCCATTTGCTGCTGCCTTCAATGGGAACAGGATGCTTTCCATTTGCCCGCGGGAATATTTCTGGCGAGGCCGCCTCGGGCAGGGGGGAAGGGAGAGAGGTTGAAAAAAAAAAAACCAAAATGTATTTTTTAATTTAAAAAAAAAAAAAAATCCCAATTCTTTCTCCTCTGCCCCCGTTTCCATCCCCTCCCCTCTGCGAGGATGCAGCCATGAGGCAGAAGACGACGATTGTATCATAACGTAATGCTTCGATGAAAAATGTCATAACCATTTGTCACCCAATGCCCCGCGCACCGAGATGAAGCAAACAGTATGAGACTGACAGGGCTGATGAAAAACAGCACTTGAGCTAATTTTTTTCTGCTCAACTCTGTTGTGCACTATGCAAATATGATTGCGAAAGTGGGACATTATCAACACTTTAACGCTAGTTAACTTTCGGAGATGATACTCGGAGCAATCAACATAAACTTAGCATACAGTTACTTAAATAACAAAAATGTTTCGCCGCTCGGCGCTGACATTTGGTTCCAGCCGGCGCGTAACGCCGCGTGATGGATTGCGCCGTGCCTGCAAACAAATTAAAAATACATCGCTCCAGATCACTTGTGGCAGTAGCAAAGAGGAACTGGTTTTAAACCGGAATAACAATAATAGCAATTATATACCAGTCTGGCCTGAATCATCTCGCCCGGCGAGCAGTTATTGATTGTTAATAGGATAATATTTGCACCAGCCCGCCTTAGACCGCATCCCTCATCCCGCTGGCTCCTGCAAGCAAGAACCAAGCCCTGCCCGACGGATCCGCGGTCCGGTGGCGGGCACTTGCCAGCTCTTAAATTTATCAAGGTCCTCAACAGCCTGTTTTTTTTCCCCTAAAGGTCCAATTCCTAACGCCACGTGATCACGTGAGAATTGCGGCCTTTCCTTTCCTTTCCTTTCCTTTCCTTTCCTTTCCTTTCCTTTCCTTTCCTTTCCTTTCCTTTCCTTTCCTTTCCTTTCCTTTCCTTTCCTTTCCTTTCCTTTCCTTTCCTTTCCTTTCCTTTCCTTTCCTTTCCTTTCCTTTCCTTTCCTTTCCTTTCCTTTCCTTTCCTATCCTTTCCTTTCCTTTCCTTTCCTTTCCTTTCCTTTCCTTTCCTTTCCTTTCCTTTCCTTTCCTTACCTTTCCTTTCCTTTCCTTTCCTTTCCTTTCCTTTTCCTTTCCTTTCCTTTCCTTCCTTTCCTTTCCTTTCCTTTCCTTTCCTTTCCTTTCCTTTCCTTTCCTTTCCTTCCTTTCCTTTCCTTTCCTTCCTTCTTCCTGATCCTTCCTTATCCTTTCCTTCCATTCCTTTCCCTTCCTTTCCGTTTCCTTCCCTCTCCTTCATTCCTTCCTTCCTTTCACTTCCTCTTACTTTCCTTCCTCTCCTTGTCCTTCTCTTCCTTCCTTCCTTACTTTCACTGTCATTTCTCTTTCCTCATCCTTTCTCCTGTCCTTCCTTTCCTTCCTTCCTTTCCTTCCTTTCCTTCCCTTCCTTTCCTTCCTTTCCTTTCCTCTCCGCCTTTCCTTCCTTCCTCCTTCCTTTCCCTCTCCTCTCCTTCCCTTCCTTCCATCTCTGCTCCTTCCCTTCCCTTCCTTCCCTTCCCTTCCCCTTTCCCTTCCCTGTCCCTTCCCTTCCCTTCCCTTCCCTTCCCTTCCCTTCCTTTCCTCCTTCCCTTCCCTTCCCTTCCCTTCCCTTCCCTTCCCTTCCCTTCCCTTCCCTTCCCTTCCCTTCCCTTCCCTTCCCTTCCCTTCCCTTTCCCTTCCCTTCCCTTCCCTTCCCTTCCCTCTCCCTCTCCCTCTCCCTCTCCCTCTCCCTCTCCCTCTCCCTCTCCCTCTCCCTCTCCCTCTCCCTCTCCCTCTCCCTCTCCCTCTCCCTCTCCCTCTCCCTCTCCCTCTCCCTTTCCTTTTTTTTCCCCCTTGGAAAATAAATGTCTCTTTATCCATCAGAGCTCCGCGTTGCGAACCCTAAAGGTCATCCTCCCAAAGAAAGGAAGAACAACCCGCAATTTGCTATTTTGAAGAGCTCACGGCGGTGGGAGAAGTGGCGTATGAAAGGATGAACCGATTTAGAGGAGAGGACGGGGCGCGCATCTCCCTCGTTAGCATTCGCCCCATTCCCTGGAGCAACGGGGAATAATAATAATACCTTAATACCTCCCAGCGGGGCTCAAAGGAGCTGGAAAAATAGGATTTAGGGTATGAGCTCGGGGGTGGGGGTGGGGGGAAAAAACACCCAACCCCGCGCTGCGGCTGAACCCAGGGAGAAAAGTTGAAGCTGGATTTTATGTCGCGGTGTTATTGATTGGGATGTTAACAAACCCGGAGCGCGGGGAGAGGGGGGAGGTTGGACGGCAGCCAGCTGCCGCCGCCGGTCCAGGCCTGGAAGGATGCCTGCTCGGATACGGCAAAAGCCGCTCCCCGTCCTAGGTCTTCCCAAGGCTTCTTCGAAAAACCTTAATTAAGGCTCCCACACCGAGTGACGGACGGGGAATCGGCCCTATTTCGCGTACGCAGAATTGAGGCGTGGGGAGGAGAAGCACCTTAACGAGGGTGGCCCAGGGAGCCCACCGAGAACTGAGCCCCATCAGCAGGCTTTGGGCCCTCCGCTTTGACCGTGCCTCGTCTGGTCTTCTCCTTAATCAAACCACCGCCAATCCTATCTAGTTCATTAATGCAACAATTCATAGCAAATATTATAGACTGGAGGAACAAACGGCACCTTTTACAAATTTCAGGAGACGCGCCAACACGCGCGGTTGGTGCAGGGACCGGAGAGGTGAGCAGAGGACCGGTCTACCACAGCAAGTCTGGCCAAGGGAATAATTCTGTGCAAGGAAAAGTCTTCCTTCTTGTCTCAAGGGATGGCTGGCCGCAGAGATGCACCAAAAGGCAGGGTTTCCCCCCTTTTTGAGACTAGGGAAGGCACTTTATGGGTGAAGAAACCAAGAAGGACCCTCTTGGATTTGGTGGATCAGCTCTGAATTTCCACCAGCCTCGTGGAGCGTGGGCTAGGCTTTCTGCTGACAGCATCACACCAGAGAGCAGAGAAATCGCTAGCTAGACCCTTCTGCGTGACTTAATTTATTAAAAAATAATAAAATGGGCTTTAACTTTTTGATAGGAGGGAAGAGCAAGGCTTACGCATCAGCCAGGTCTCTCTGCTCCTGGTGGGGTGGGATTCACCTCTCCAAACTTCAGCTGTTTTGTTGCCCAGTGCCAAGACCTGCTCTGAGGCGTCTCTGAAGCCAGCAGCAATTCGGGGGCACCAAGAAAAAGCTGAGACTGCACAAGGCGCCCCATGGTCACAGCTCCCCCACCCCAAAGACGTGGCTTCACGGCCAAGGAAAGAGGCTCCAGCACAGCTCTATTTATTGCTAAATGCATAGCTAAACTCTACAATTCATCCCAAAGGGTCTGCATATCTGCTCTGGTCCTGGCCAGGGTGAAAGAGAGATGAGAAACACAGTGGTCCAGCTTTTTCGGGTCGGGGATGGGGCGTTTTTGGTTCATTAGCCTGTGCTGCTTCAGCAGCTCAGCTTGATGCTTTACTCCGCCTCAGCTCCTATGTTCTGCTGGAAGGACACCACCAAGGTGGCCACCGAAGCCAGGGTCTTGCAACCCCCACGGTGCCCCCAAGGCAGCTCTTTCCACCTCCCCCCATGTCCAGGGTCTCCCTGGGCTTCACCCACCTGCAGCTCCACACCTCCCAAGGGGTGTCTGACCCTAGGAAGACCACCTCACCATGGCAGAAAGCCTTCTTCTGTAGCCATGGCTGCTCTAGAGGGGAGCTGAGGTCAGCCAGCACGTTGCTGTTTGACGAGAGAGCTCTCCTCGTTCTCACCCAACGCAAAGGCACTTCACTGCTGAATTTCTGAAGCTGTAACAAGCCCGGTCCTAGTCCCCAGCTGCCTCTCACGGCCATCAGCAAGTCCTGGAGTGAGAGCATAAATGCACTTGTTCTGCCTTCCTGAGTGCAAGGAAACTGTCTCAACAAAGAGGATGAAATATTTCTCGTGCCTTTCCGTAAATGAAGGGAGAGAAAGCAGGGCAGACAGCAGCTACTTGAACCTCTCCACCCAGCGATTCGTAGCCTACAAGAGCTTTGCGGAGCTGCTGGGACAAGGTTTTTCTGCTGCGGATGAACCCACTTCTTTGTCATCTCTGCCCAGATTCCCTTTTCGGCTCTTCCAGCTCCTGGTGTCACAATAAATAGCGGCTGGGGCTGTGAAGGGTGAGCAAGAATCCCACAGCATTCTCCTGGAGAAACTGGCTGCTCATGGCCTGGACAGGTGTACTCTTCGCTGGGTGAAAAACTGGCTGGATGGCCGTGCCCAGAGAGTGGTGGTAAATGGAGTTAAATCCAGTTGGTGTCCGGTCACAAGTGGTGTCCCCCAGGGCTCGGTGCTGGGGCCGGTTCTCTTTAATATCTTTATCAATGATCTGGATGAGGGGAACGAATGTACCCTCAGTAAGTTCGCAGATGACACTAAACTAGGTGGGCGTGTTGATCTGCTGGAGGGTAGGTTGGCTCTGCAGAGGGATCTGGACAGGCTGGACCGATGGGCTGAGGCCAATGGTGTGAGGTTCAACAAGGCCAAGTGCCGGGTCCTGCACTTGGGTCACAACAACCCCATGGACGCTACAGGACTGGGGAGGAGTGGTTCAAAAGCTGCCCGGCAGAAAAGGACCTGGGGGTGTTGGTGGACAGCCGGCTGGATACGAGCCAGCAGTGTGCCCAGGTGGCCAAGAAGGCCACCAGCATCCTGGCCTGTGTCAGGAATAGTGTGGTGAGCCGGACTAGGGAAGTGATCATCCCCCTGGACTCGGCACTGGTGAGGCCCCACCTCGAGGGCTGTGTTCGGTTTTGGGCCCTTCACTACAAGAAGGACATTGAGGTGTTGGAGCGTGTCCAGAGAAGGGCTACAAAGCTGGTGAGGGGTCTGGAGGACAAACCTTCTGAGGAACGACTGAGGGAACTGGGGTTGTTCAGCCTGGAGAAGAGGAGGCTGAGGGGAGACCTTCTCACCCTCTACAACTACCTGAAAGGAGGGTGTAGAGAGATGGGGGCTGACCTCTTCTCCCTGGGGACAAGGGATAGGACAAGAGGAAACGGGTTCAAGTTATGTCAGGGGAGGTTTAGATTGGATATTAGGAAACGTTTTTTCAGTGAAAGGGTTATTAAACATTGGAAGAGGCTGCCCAGGGAGGTGGTGGATTCACCATCCCTGGAGGTGTTTAAAAACAGGGTAGATGTGGTGCTTAGGGACATGGTTTAGAAGTGGTTTTTGTCAGGGTAGGTTAATGGTTGGACTTGATGATCTTGAAGGTCCCTTCCAACCTCAGCGATTCTATGATTCTAAGAACAGCATCCCACGGCCTCTCGCTCTGCTCTCCGTTGTACCCCCCAAATCCATGTCCCTCTCTGTGACGGGTCTTTGCGTTGCCAGCAGCAGCGGGATGCAGGGGGACCACCACCACCAACCTCGAATATCAGGAGCTGTGTTATTGGGGGTGCCTTGGACCTCATTTTCAATAAGGCAGAGATTTGGGCATGGTGGAGCCGTCCTCCACCAAAGTGATGTCCACCCTGAAGAACCTCTTCTCAGAATCACTTTCTGCACTTGAAATGGAGGCCAAGAACACGTCCCAGTCGCTGTCACATCATCTCAAATCACTGCTGGTTTGTTGTTTTTTTTTTTTTCCACTTCAAGCGACCAGCAACAGCTCTCACCCTGTGTTTTATACATGGTCAGCAAGAGACAATCTCTTTCATAACAGGGCAGGAGCACATCCAATTAAACTGGCAAACAATATTACATTTTCCTATTACTTCACGGAGAACATCCTTTCTGGTAACGAGAAGCCCAGAGGTTATAGAAATTTTAAGGATTTCTTGTTCAAACTCTTCCATGGCTGGATCTGTGATCTCAATTTGAATGAGCTGGTACCTGCTGTTGGGGCTGTTTGTTGTTAGATGTCACCAGCGATGGTGATACCAGAACAGCTGTAACACAACAGCCTGAAGGGATCTGAGGTCAAGGGCAATAAAGTTTAAAATATAATCTCTTCTTGCTTGGAGATATTTTTGCACATATATCTTTATCTATATCTATATATCTATATCTCCTGAAAAGCAAACTCAGAAGAATAAAGCTTTCAAATGCAATCTGAAGAAAGTCACAGGGAAAAAGGCAATATATTTTGTAATGAATTCGTTTAAGCAACTCAGGTAATATTGTTGATTTGCTGCTCCCTGGATTGCAATTTATTAGAAATTGCTTCTGATGTTTACAGGATGCATGAAGAGTAGTTCAATGTAAATAAGGTGCTGCTGTATGTTTAAGTGTCCCTCCTGGTGAATTAAATAACTTTGTGAAAAGACTTCTTGCATATATTTATTCCACTTCCCGCTTCAATGTCATCTTGGCTCAATTAACGGGAGAAGGCAAACCGGATCGCACGTGAACATCTTACCATTCTTGACGGAGCCCGCGCTTCGATTTGGAAAACCCCAGATCGCCCTGGGTGCTCTGTTGCTGTACTGATGCCTTTAACCCCCTCATCACCCCGGGGGACCCGGGGGCCGGATTATTTGTTTCTGGGGGGGTTGGGGGGGGAGGATGCCACCGCGTGAAGCAGAAACGGTCCCTCCCCTCCCTCGACCACTGCGCCAGCGCGAAAGTGCTGAGCCCAGCAGACGAACGGGGAGCCGGGGCGGGGGTGGGCGACGACGACGACGACGACGACCGTGGCACGTAGCCTCCGCGAGACAGAGCACGCGATATGATCCAAGAGTCACCTTTTCGGCGGAGTGATTTGCTTCACCCGAGGATTGCTTTCAACGTGGAAATAAACCTGAAAATCTATATACGGCCGTCTCCAATGGATCAGGCAAATCTCGCATAGCCAAGGCTAATCAGAAGGAGTTGTAATGCACAGATTCCTTAAAGCATCTTAAAATTAATGGCAGGATCTATCCCAGAGCTATAATTTTTTTCAGAGTGCTTAAAGGGTGGTGGTGGTGGAGGGCGGGGGGGGGTATGCAGCTATAATTCAGCTGGATCGAACGGCCTAATCTGAGATTTACATGATTGGTAATGCTTACTTCTCCGGTAATCAATTCTCGCAGTGCAAGAAGGAGCTCTGAAACGCGCAGCCTTGGTGTGAAGTACATTAATTCCTTCTAACAGGTTTATTCCTCCACCGTTCCTTTGCTGAGCGCGATTTCGCGTCACGCCCCTCGCAGACAAACCCGACAAAGCACATCTGTTGATTTAACCGATTTACAGCCAAACTTTAAATACCAGCACTCGCTTCTGCCGTTAACCGCGCCGCCCCGTTAACGCAGAAACACCTTGCAAGACCCCGGCGAACTTTTGTAGCGCGACATCCTGGTTTTCTCCCAGAAATGGTGCCGGTTTCCTCGAGCAAGCCCTTGGTTTGGGCTACTGTATACGGTGACCACCCTCCTCTGGGCCCCGGGGCTCAGCACAAGCCGTATATCCCTTGTGGTCTTCAAAACATAGATTTTTTGCCTCATTTTCCCGTGTCACTGCAATATTCCAGAAAGTCCTATAGCAAACGTGAACCCCTCCCTTCTTCAGGGCAGCAGGTGTTTAACTTTCCCCTTCGTGCTTTACTTGCCATGAAGGGTTTGGGCACATACGGGAAGCTGGATTTGCTGGGGCTGGTCTCCCATGCTGCAATCCCGCCGTGCTCGGATGCAAATCCGTGAAGGTGTTTGTGCCTCCACCATGGATCCTGGCGCGTCGGAGCAGAAATTTCGCCGCGTGCCGTGTGAGCCTCGCTGCGGAGATGGAGGTGGCACATTTTGTCCTCCTCCATGAGACTAGACTTTGGGGGTCACTCACATCATAAAGAGGTGAATTTTTAAGCAGCTCAGGCCCCTGGTTACGGTGTTACTTGGTGGTGGTGAGTCCCTCAGCACCTCCTGACCTTGAAATTGTTGGGTTTTAAAAAATAAGTGTTTGTTCTAGCTGTGCTGTTTTCATTCATGGTGTTTTAAAAGCCTTCTTCCCGACACCAGATGCGGTCAGGAGGTTTTACTCCACACTGGCAGCGTAAAAGGGACTTAAAGGAGGAGTAAACCAGAGCTGAATCCAGCTGTGACCACAAGCTCATTTCTAGGGGTACAGCAGTGCTCACACTGGGCCCACATGGGGCAGGAAGATGGAAACACCTTTCTTACCCTCAGGGTGGACCATGGTCACTAGCTAATGGGAAAGTTCTTTATATTCCATATTTTAATGAGTACATTCACAGAATCACAGAATGGTTTGGGTGGGAAGGGACCTTTAAAGGCCATCGAGTCCAACCCCCTGCCATGAGCAGGGACATTTTCAACTAGATCAGGTTACTCAAAGCCCCCCCCAGCCTGGCCTGGGAGGTTTCCAGGGATGGGGCCTCCACCACCTCTCTGGGCAACCTGGGCCAGAGTTTCACCACCCTCAGCATAAAAAATTTCTTCCTTATATCTAGTCTAAATCTCCCCTCTTTTAGTTTAGGTTTACATTATTACCCCCATCTTTTGCTAATGTGTTTTTTTTTTGCCAGTGTCTCCATCTTCTTCCCACTGGCAGAAGCACTATGAGACGCAGGACACGGCTGTGGGCCCTGCGAGTTTTCTTGCAAGACTTGCATTTTCTTTTGAAGTCGCAGCTTTTTGTTATCCCTTCCTAGGAGCTTTCCTTCGGAGCCTGGTGACGGCGAGGGAGCAGCTGGTCGAAGAAGAGCATCATGTGCAGAGCACTCTGCGACAAGGCAAACGCTCCTTTGCTCCAGGCTTTTGTGCATGATGCAGAAGAGAAAAAAATAGTAATTTCCATCCACTTAGCAGATACAGCTGAAGCTGATTTTCATAAAATCATAGAATCACAGAATAGTTCGGGTTGGAAGGAACCTTAAAGATCATCCAGTGCCACCCCCTGCCCTGGGCAGGGACACCTCCCACCAGACCAGGTTGCTCCAAGCCCCGTCCAACCTGGCCTTGAACCCCTCCAGGGATGGGGCAGCCACAGCTTCTCTGGGCAACCTGGGCCAGGGGCTCACCAGCCCCACAATCAAGAATTTCCTCCTGATATCTCATTTAAATCTCCCCTCTTGCAGTTTGAAGCCACTACCTCTTGTCCTATCACTACAAGCCCTTGTAAAAAGTCCCTCTCCAGCTTTCTCCAGTTTTGTTCTCATTTGTCCCCATTCAGGCATTACGAAGGTGCTGCTGCATGGATGTGATGGGGGTGACTCATCACTGGGCTCCTCCAAGTTCAAGCTGGAGAGTCTGAATACAAACTGGACTCCCCTACTCAGTTGTCAGGACACTTCTTCATTTTAAAGAATGATACAAAATGGTAAAATTCAGACAACAATCTTCAAAATCCCACCTTGCTTATGCAGCTAAGATCTTCTTTGGTATCTCAGTTTCCTGGCTGGGATTTCCATCCCCAGGAGGTGTTTCGGGAGCAGGTCCATGGCATGGCTTGCAAGTTGGACTATAAGCGGGCATGTTCTCCAAGAGGAGTGTGTCAGGGGAGGCTGTATAACAAAACGAGAAATTGCAAGGTGGCGATGGGGGAAAACACTGAAAATAGGGAAAATGAGAAAAGCATTTCTAAGCTAGAAGAAAGCATAGAATCATCGGGTTATGGCTGGGCATCTCCTCTTCTGCTGGTCCAGCAGGAATGGCAACACGGCTGTGCATGATCTGCACAGGGGTGGGCACGTTTGTCTGGGGCAATGTGCCAAGCGCTTTGGGTTCGCTTTGGGTCCACGACGGGTTAAGAGCAGGTGGCCTGGGAAGCTTGATCACGTCAGAGTTTGAAACGATGCTAAAAAGACATCATGGGGTTTCCTGGTGATTGTCCCCCATAGTTCCAGATCAGCTGAATTCAAAGAAGCCCCCTTATAGCTACAAAGCTTTAAGCTCTGCTTCAGGTCATCTGGAAATGGAAATCTCTTTTCTTTCTGCCTCTTCCAGCCTCTGTGGCCATATGCTGAGTTTGGCTGTCAGAATTCAATCACCAGCGCCGGTTCCTGAAGCAGAAGAGACTCTAATTTATTCTTCCTTCTGTATCTAGGCAAAGAGATGTTTGCGACACAAGCCGAGTTAGAATTAGGCTTATTCATATTTTCATTTTTCTGAGCAGAGCATAATGTTCCTTAGGTTCGATCTCGCAAAATGCTGGTTGCTTTGGCCCTGGTCCATGCCCGGAAATCATGCATGGTAACTCGTGGCATGTCTGGGGGACATTTGCAACGTGTGTATAAATTCTGGAAAATACGTGATGTGTTGTTAAGATGAAGCAGCCTGTTCTAGTGCCTGTGCTGGGTCAAAATCTGGGCAGGAGCTGTGTCCAACCGAGGAAGGACCATGCCTACGAGCAGCGTTGTGCTTGTGGAAGAAGGAACGCCCAAGTCAATCATGTGAGCAGTGAAGAAAAAGGAAAGATGGGGTTTGCCACTGTTGATGCTAATGAGCTTACAATCATCTGCAATTAGTGCTCTTTTGTGACTTCGTAAATGACTTGTAGTGACACACAAAGGAAAAGTGGTGCCATCCCGACAGGATGGGGAGGTGTATTTGGACTTTGCTGTCTCTCCAGGCCCTCATCTTCTGCGTGCAGCACTTCTCCTGCTAAGCGTCCCGTGTTTAATGGCAAGAGGCATCATCCTTTTGCAGCTCACGTGCTCACAGGACCTCTTAGATTTGGCTTTTCTGGATTCTCTGGTGGGACAAGAGAGAAGAAAGCAGAGAGGAGATGAGAGGGGGAAGGAGCTCATTAGCAGACAGAGCGCTCCTGCTCTCTCCTTCCTTCTAACGCCTGACAAATGCCACAAATAGGAGCAGAAAATCAGAAATCAGCTCTGGGAGAACTGTTAATACCTTGGAGTTAGGCTGGGATCCTGCCATCCCGCAGCTGAGCTGTGGCACCGTGGGGCATGGACCTGCAAATGAAGACTCCCCCGCCACGCTGTGCTGGTTCAGCTGAGCTGAGTGTGTCAGCAGGCAGCACCGAGAGTTTAATATTTATAGCATGTTTTGACCGGTGATATATTCAGCCTATTTTTAAGCTGCATGGCTCTGCACGGTGGGACATCTCATGTCTCTGAGCCCTACGGAAGGCTCCTGGAGGCAGCTGGAAGAGCTTTACAGCTGGTGTCCACACTTGAAGGAGAAGGTTTCCAGCCTTGCTTTGGGTTTCCAGCAGCTGGGGGTGGAATATTACATGGTTCACAGGGTGGGAGAGGACACGGCATTGGGTTACGGATGCGAGATGCCTGGGAATGTCATGGGCTTGGCCAGGGCGGGATTGACTGCTCTGGTTTAGGTTATCTTGGAAAATGCTTTTGATGTTGCTTTAGGAGGAAATTCTTCTGGCAGCAATTCTCAACCAGGGGTCAGTTTATTTACACGAAGAAGGATTCGGATAATGAGAAAACACCGCTGTGAGCCCAAATAGGCATCAAATCAAGTTTTTAAAGCAGGAAATCACTTTCCAGCAAACAAACTAGTTAAAATTCAGGTTCTAATGAGAGACCAGAAGGAAAATCTGTAACAAGAGGAGCTGAAACCTGTCTTGTTTGGATTATGTGATTAGAAGTTTTACTATTTTCAGTATCACTAATCTGAAAAAGTAAGCAATGTCAGCAGAAAATTAGTCAACGTGGGAGGAAAATTTGGTGAGTATTTTGGGTTTTATTTCTGCATTGGAAATCAGTCGTTAGCTGAAAAACACACGGGGGGATTCAAGCAGTTGATGTTCCACTTCTTCTGTCGCACGCAGAGCTGGTAGAAGTCAGGGGCTTTTTGGAAGGGAATTTGCGTGGGACATGACAGCAGTTCCTAACCTCCAAATACAGATTTGTTTTTTTTATGATTGAAATTTTGGGGGCCTGAGGACTGTTCGTAATTAAATATGTGAAAGAGAAGTGGCTGGTAATGAGGAGGCTTTACTCCATGTCTCCAAACAAGCCTCACCTAGATGAGATTTGTGCCCACACAGGTCTTTACAAGCGCCTGTGCATTATTTGAAATGTAAATAAGATATCCCCAACTGCTCAGATAGTGAACGGGAGGGTGAGAGCAGCCTGTGGGATGCCCAAATTCAGGGCTAAGCCAGAAGATGTGGGCGCAGGTCTCCTGGCTTGCTGTCTCATGACATCCCATACAGCATGCAGGAAAGGGCAAGAGATTCAGAGGTTGCTTTCCAAAGGCGAAGTCACCCCATTTTCACCTCCACGTAACCTGTGCAGCAGCTGATGTGACTGAGCTGAAGCCAGGCCCTCTCCAATTTTGGGGAAAAATCATGCAATGGGAACAGATCTACCCTGAAATGCAATAATAGGTTAGGATGGGTTTTGAGATCAGAGATCCTGATTTGTATTTACACCTAACTCTTTCCCATCCCAGTAGCAATGTAAACCAGCTGCAAAATGACTGTGCAGGATCAAATTCTTCCCTTATTTCCCCAGTGGTGCAGAAGTCTCTCAGGACCAGCGCCCCGTGAGCATCTGTGTTGAGCAAGGGCTAAAGAAGAGCCGAGGGATTTAGGCTTTATCTTGGAAATAGTATTTCAATGCGTCACCCGGAGTGAACTGCTGCCGGAGCTGCTGAGGGGTCAGTGATCTCCTCAGCAGACCTCAGAAACAGGTGAAACACTGGGCAGGGCTTGGAGCATCATTCAGCCGAACTTTTAAAATAGCAATCCCCGTAATAGGATTAAACGGGGCCAACCAATGGGGGCAAAGGCTTGAGGAGATTACGCGAGGCATGCGAGAGGAAGGATTAGCGGGAGATACAACAAAAACGGAAGCCAGGAGAGTGCACTTAGTGCTAAGGGCAAGCGGAGCCACGCGCCGTGCAGGCTTGGGCTTAGTTAACCTCTCCACCTCTGCTCCAGGACAGCCTGGACGCACCTTCTCCGTCCACGAGAACGGTCCCTGCGCTGTGCCTGGAGATGTCCCATCATCACTCGGACACCAGCTCGTGCCCTACACTGGTACCGACATGGTCCAGGGCTCCTGATGGCCGCTGGGAGCATGGACAGCTGTCTGCACCAAAAATGTATTGTTTAAGGCCACTTCTCCTTCGCAGTCTGGTAGCCATGGAGTGAGCTTTGTCTCAACTACTCTTAACTTTCTCATCCCAAAATGCCCCGACAGGTGTGACAGCAAACTCAGACACCAAAAATAGTCACCTGAGCGTGGCCTCAGATTCATCCTTTTGCTTCCCTTTTGCCTTCTGAAAAATGACTCTGTTAATGTATCTCTTCCCCACATGATACTCTCACAAAACTGTGCGGAAAATATCGTTTCATAGAATCACAGAGTGGTTTGGGTGGAAAGGGACCTTAAAGCCCATCCAGTTCCAACCCCCTGCCCTGGGCAGGGACACCTCCCACCAGACCCGGTTGCTCCAAGCCCCGTCCAACCTGGCCTTGAACCCCTCCAGGGATGGGGCAGCCACAGCTTCTCTGGGCAACCTGGGCCAGGGGCTCACCACCCTCAGTGCAAAGAATTTCTTCCCAATATCTCATCTAAATCTCCCCTCTTCCAGTTTGAAGCCATTATCCCTCGTCCTATCCCTTTTCCCCAGCCACCCGCACGAGATAGTGGAATGATCTCAGATGTGTGAATTTACCTTCTCTCATGGTTATGTTTTAGCCACGGACATTGAACTTGAGTAAGAAATGTGAGTGTGTCCTACCTGCTGCATAGGCTGTGCTGTAATATCATGGTCTTGGTGACTTCACTGGTTTAAGCTGGGTGAGATCTGAGCTGTTGACAGTCTACACCATCATCCCTCATCAGACTTTTCACCACAAAAATACGGGGCTGTGCATCTTCAGGCATTATCAAATACTGTTTGTTTCCTGTAGAAGATGGAAGTTTGTGCTCTTGGAAACCACATGGCAGGAGTCAAGGGCCTCTTTCAAACTTTAGGACTTTTTTGAGTTCCCTGGCTTTGTAACTTGAAATATAGTTTCCAATAAGCAGAAATCACACTATTTTTATCTTACTACCTTCCCACTAAGTTTGGGACAGCGTGCTCCTCTCCCATGCCTCTGAAGACCCTCTCCTGCATCCCCAGGGCTGCCAAGGCAGCCTGGCTGCACCTGTCTGCACCCAACCTGCACCAGAACCACTGATCCTTTCAAAATAATGTTTCCCTTTGTTGATCTAACTGCATCATCTACACATTTGTCCACCTGACTGGGACCTTACTGGTGGTACGACTGTCATGGCGGTGGCTACCTCTTGGCATGTGAAATAGTTTGATTGTTTGAGGAAGAGGAGGCTGAGGGGAGACCTCATCACTCTCTACAACTAATTGAAAGGACATTGTAGAGAGGTTGGGGGTGGTCTCTTCTCCCAGGTAATTAGCGAGAGAACAAGAGGGAATGGCTTCAAGCTGCAGCAGGGGAGGTTTAGGCTGGACATTAGGAAAAAATTCTTCCCAGAAAGAGTGGTCAGACACTGGAATAGGCTGCCCAGGGAGGTGGTGGAGTCACCATCCCTGAATGTGTTTAAGAGTCGTGTAGATGTGGTGTTGGGGGATATGGTGTAGGGGAGAACTTTGTAGAGTGGGGTTGATGGTTGGACTCGATGATCCCAAGGGTCTCTTCCAACCTAAGTGATTCTATGATTCTATTCTATTCTATAGTGAGCAGATACTTTGAAATGTCTTTGTTAACAGCAACGACGGCAATGATGGTATGCACCAAAATACTTTACTTTAGCAAATTTTAATGACCGGTGGAGGAATGCTACGTAGCCCTGGGTGTTGGGACTGATATGTGTTCGCTAAATAGAGACCCTGAGCAGGGACACGTGTGTTTGTGTGTGCGCAAAGTACGTCGAAGCGGTGCGTGACCCTGCGCACAGCAAGGTGCTGCTGCTGCCAGCGCTGGCTCCTGCCACCGCCCCCATCGAATGAAAAGTTATTGCCTTTCACGTGCACCTCTTCACCTTTCTTTTCCCAGGAGAATGGACTTGAGACACATCCTCACTGCTGAGAGGTCACAGCTCTCCAAAAATTGCTGGTCACCATGACCTGCTGTCATTAACAGCGCTGTCTTTCGCTGTTCTGGCCGGTAATTGATAGCTGCTCCAGCGCTGGACTGCACATGTGGGGTGTCACTGATAATACAGTGCGGAACATTTTTTTTTTAATCTATTTCATCTCTGGGCCTCTGCTTCGTCTGCCCTTAGATGTTTTCCCAATATAGCTGTTTCCAGTGGAGAATGAAATGGTGACATGTACAAAGAACCTCAGCGTGGATGCAGATACAATGGTAATTTATATGGAATAGTTCCTCCTTTTTTGTGTGCGCGGTTTGCCATCAGTCTAAAGCCTGTTTATAGGACAGAATTGTATCTGTTACTGAAAACTGCAGTTTTTTGCGCGTACTGTGCAGTAAACACACTGTGTACTGGGATCAAATGATTGTATATTTATTATTGACATGTGCAACCGGCTCTCAGGCCATTTAGAAGTTGGACTTCTACTTCAAACTAGGAGTCCAGGTCTCCACTGGAGAGAAAGATTCTCTTCCAGAGGGCAGTTTTTGTTACCTACCACAGGGTGGGATGAGCTTACCTCTGGCACCGCCTGTCTTCTTCTGTACAAGAAAGCTTCGTTCCATGGGAGCACCTTGGACAACCACCAGCTTTTTAGGTCATGAGACTTTTCTTTTTAGCCATCTAAAGGAAAAATCAAAACAAACCCATGAGGCCACTTGGTGCTTTGGGGAAAGCTTAGAAAAGCCCTGCATGACCAGATCCTGTGGAGCTGCTATGGGCACGGAGCAAACGCCCAAGGCATCCTGCAGACCGTCAGTCAACCGTGCTGCGCTCGAGCCCATGGGCTGCGAGCGTGAAGGGAGCTGCTTCTTGAGTTCCTTTGAGTAAATCCATGATCTCTCGTGCACCGAGCTCTCCCTCTGACATCCTCCCAGCCAGCAGCACGGACAGCTTTATGGGTCTGCTGAGGTCACGTCCGAATATCCTGAGTAACCTTCATGAGTGACGGAGAAACGCTCATTGTGTCTTGGTAAATAGCTGCGAGGGGCAGTCACCATAGCTCAGGATGTATATCTGATTTCGAACCTCACCCTGCCATGCAAAGTGTGAGCAAGACCGACTCAGCCAAAGTGCTGTCACTAAGATGGCATTTATTATACATGTATGTATAAGATTAATGACCTGAGGCAAATTTCCATGGAAAATATTTATTTTGGCAAAAAAACCCATAGACCCTATTCTTCAATGAAGAGGCTGGGGAAAAAGAGAAAGGGAAACTGCATATGAAAAAAACCTCCAAAACCAATCTCTTTCTTGTTTTGTAAAAGAAGCCTTGAATAGCCATTGAAAATTGGTATAGAATTATGTGTTGGTTTTTTTTTTTTTTTTGTTTTGTTGTTGTTTGCTTCCTTTTAAAATTTCTTTGGAAATATGTCTTGGAGCATTTCTGACAAGCTCTGAAAATAAACTTAGCCAAAGAAAGCTTAAGTCAGCCACCTATAGAGATGTGGGATATGGCAGGAATCCTTCACCTAGATCCAAATTTTTCGTTCTTCAGCTAATTCTGTTCAGATCCCTGTGCTGACCCATTAACATAATACATGACCTTCAGCTTTCTTCTGAATAGGAGCTGAGTAGCACTGCAAGAAGCAGAGACTACCCTTCAATAGCAGTCACAACAACTTATATTCCTCCTAACACATTTTTAACATCTCATGAAAAGTCACTTATTCAAACTGCTTTCTGCGAGCCCGCTCCTCCCTCTTGGATGCGGTCAGGAGTCCCAAGATGAGGTATCTGAACCTCAGGTAAACACGTAACGCTGATGAGTTGTGGGAGGTGAAGATGAAGTAGGGTCATACCCACATGAGGTGCTTACCGGAGATCGGTGCTGGATCTGCTGCTCCTCAAAGCCTCAGCTGCTCCATCACTTTTGGGGATAGAAGGACCTCCTGAAGGAAAGAGCTCTATAGGTGAACATTGATATCCTTCCTAAGGATTCAAAAAACTTCAGTTTGAGGGAAGGGAAGAGGAAGAGAGCTCCAAGAGGAGAGCACCAGCTTTTGGAAGCTCCTGATCTGCCGACTCCCACCTCTGGATGTCCTGAATCTAGCCAATACTGGGAGGAGGGATTTCTTCCTGCCCCAGAGGACATCTCAGCCACACACTCTGTCCTGGTCGTGCTCATGGCAAGGAAAAAACGGTTTCTGCACCGTGTGTGTCTCCAGCTGCTGGGCTGGGGTGAGGGCCACCGGCAGCCTCCACAGCTCATGGCTGGGCTGAATTTCAGAGGGTGATTTCCCCAAGCACTTGTCGTCTGCGGCTGCATTTTCCTTGCAGACTATTAGATAGGGAAGGTCTGCAACGTATAATAAGAACTTGATGAAGGCTGAAGGGCAGTCACGTTCTTACTGACTCTCATTTAAATTTAATTTAAATTTAATTTAAGCATGACTGCATGGCCCATAAGCAAACAGCTCCAATCGGTGCTGCTTCTTGTTTTACCTGAGTTTGAGTTTTAGCTGGAGAGGTGGCAAGTGTCCCTGGATGGCTGGTGGGATCGCCGGCTCTGGTGAAGCCCTGCTAGATCGAGAGCCTCCCATTGCTGCTGACAGGTGGGTGATCACACGCGGC
Source organism: Alca torda (assembly GCA_008658365.1). Classification (NCBI taxonomy): domain Eukaryota; kingdom Metazoa; phylum Chordata; class Aves; order Charadriiformes; family Alcidae; genus Alca; species Alca torda. The sequence continues at coordinate 122,902,502 of CM018078.1, read as the reverse complement.
TGCGCTGAGATGCTAATTGGGCCTCTTAAAGCCGGCTATAGCATAATCTTCTTGGCAACTCCGGGCTAGGGGCATGAGGTGGCACGCAACCCTTCACCGCTTGAGGAGCCGCATCGACAAGTTGGCTGAATGTGGATGCAGCTGGCCAGCCCTCGTGGTATGCTGCGGGTTATTTTCGGAGGCAGAGCCATGGAAAAATGCTGAGGAATCTCGTTTTGATCACTGCTGCTGTCCCTTGTTGGCCTCGCCGAGTTCTGCTTTGCATCCACAAACGCTATCCCATATTCAGAAAGTGCAACGATGATTTCCACCATGTCTGTCTTGCTTAAAACCCCACAGAGGTGGCTTATCCTGCTCCGTACTAGGTGCAGCTCCTCATCCACATCTTGGAGGCTTCTTAGCTGTTATCCTACAGACTTATTGGTGTAGCCACCCAACATCAGACTGCGTCCACTACTACTACGGAGCTGCAAGGCAGTGGATGTGGCTAGGAGCCTCCCCTGACATCAGAGTTTCGTGTACTAACGCTTTATGGTCCCTCCCAAATAATCCTGAAGCACCCTGGACCCACACAACAGTGCAATCTAAGTGGACCACAGAGTGGTAGAGGAGGTGACCCGAACAACATAGTACAGCTGCTCCACGGCAGAGATGAGCTGGATCCTGGATTTTTGGCTACCCCTTTACTAGTAAGTTCACGCCTAAACCTTGGAGCCAACTGGCAGAGTTGTGCCATGTCCATATTATCAGAGTCCCCAAAGCCAGGTGGACACATCCCAACTGCCTTTTGGGACTGGCACTTGTCCTGCTGTGTGGAGCAAGCCCATGTTCTGCCACTGTAAGGTCTACCGGTGTAGAGGTGGGGTTTGAGTTTTCCGTCTACTCCTTGCAGGTTCCGTTCCTGAATTCCTGCGCCGCCCCCAACGGCTGGGATTTCTTTCTGTCTTTCTGACTCAAAGATCTCTTCAATGCACTTTTCACGTCACTTCTGCCTCTGTATGTGGTTGTACTTCAGACACATCCCCGAATATCAATGTAGCAAAAAAGAAGAAAAAAGGATCTGAGAAGGTACACATCTCTTAATGACTTTAAAAACCTTTTTAGAGGACTGCAGCTGGATTTTTTTTAGTATAGAGCCACTCCTTTGGGACCTACTCCTGGTATAAACTTGCGCTGAGACAATCTAACATCTGAAATAAATCTGAAGTTGAGGTAATGCTTTTGAGCTCAGTCTTACAAAACACGGAGCACCATCCCCACCTGGAACGATTGAGTTTCTTTATTCCACCTCAGGGCACAACAGAGGATCTGACTGACCTTTTTTATGGGGCTGAACACTGTGTTCCCATCTTCATGTTGCTCCCGTTGTGAATCTTGAAGGTGTCTCTGACACTTCACTTTACTCTCATAAGAAACACAAGCTACAAGATCTTCCCGAACAGCCTCTTCTTATAAATAAATACATTTTTTTTCACAAAATCCCCGTGAAATGTGGCAAGTAAAGTACTTTCACCTGTTTACTGAAGTGTGTATCACATTATCCGTACCAACATTAATGTATAACTTACATACAGTAAAAACCTCTCAAAATATATCAAGGGTTTTCTCGGTGCCTTCCATAACAGTCAAATGAGCCCTGTTGCATTTTCAAGTGGAAAGGCCTGATCTACCTAAATGTTAATGCTGGTGTTTCTCCACAAAGCAGCCCGTTTGAGTACAGTGCCACTCGACTCCGCTCTTCCATCGCCAACAAGCTCGTGTGGGTATGGGGCCTCCGTCTCCATCGCATTCTGCCTCGGGCAGTTACTTACAAATTGGATGTAAGACCTGAACATCACATCCTTGGGACCAACGTTCATCTCACAGCAGGCTCTGTCAGAAATAGTGAATCTGATGGATGCTGGAGCCCAACAGTCGTTGGCAGCACGTATCTGGCATGGGTTTGACCTGGGAGAAGTAGCACTGAGTTAAGGGGCTCTGAGCAATTTGGATGATCCTGGACTACATCAAAAGCAGTGTGGGCAGCAGGGCCAGGGGGGGATTCTACCCCTCTGCTCCGCTCGGGGGAGACCCCCCTGCAGCGCTGCCTCCAGCTCTGGGGCCTCAGCACAGGAGAGACACGGAGCTGTTGGAGCGGGGCCAGAGGAGGCCCCGGAGATGCTGGGAGGCCTGGAGCCCCTCTGCTGGGAGGACAGGCTGAGAGAGCTGGGGGGGTTCAGCCTGGAGAAGAGAAGGCTCCGGGGAGACCTTCCAGCCCCTGCCAGTCCCTAAAGGGGGCCTACAGGAAAGCTGGGGAGGGACTCTGGATCAGGGAGGGGAGCCATAGGACAAGGGAGAATGGTTTTAAACTGGAAGAGGGGAGATTTAGATGAGATATTGTGAAGAAATTCTTTGGTGTGAGGGTGGTGAGCCCCTGGCCCAGGATGCCCAGAGAAGCTGTGGCTGCCCCATCCCTGGAGGGGTTCAAGGCCAGGTTGGACGGGGCTTGGAGCAACCTGGTCTGGTGGGAGGTGTCCCTGCCCAGGGCAGGGGTGTGGAACTGGATGGGCTTTAAGGTTCCTTCCAGCTTTAACCATTCTGTGATTCTGTGATTCTATGTCCCTGCTCATTGCAGGGCAGTTGGACTAGATGGTCCCTTCCAATCCAAACCATTCTATGACTCTATGAAATAATCCCCAAACCCAGATGAGCAAGGGTTAGAGATTGTTCCTAATAGTTTGGGTGCAACCACCCTCTTTAGGGGAACAAGGGGGTTTGGCATTGTGGATGTGGCTACACCACCCCAGATGCGCCGAGGAGAGAGGACAGACCCCGGCACTGTTTATTTTAGCAGGACAAATGCAGCCTTAACTCTACCATTACACGGGCTGGCACCCCAGCCTGCTATTAGAGTAGCCATCTTCCAGTGCTATCGTGCATTTATTTTATCCTGGGCTTCAGCTGTATTTCCTAAAGCCGCACTGGTAGAAAGTTGTAATTGGACTCTTGAAATTTAATTTAGTGGTTGCCTGGTTGTCGGGCAGTTTTTCTGCCTACCGTACGCCAGACGTAATCATATTCCATCAGAGCAGCCAGTATGTCCTGCATTACTAAGTGTAGCACAAGTTTATTGCCTGACGAGTTTCCTTGGGTTTGGGTTTGTTTTCCCCCCATGACAGATGTACATATTTGTTTTTGTGACTCTTGCCCGTGGACCTTGGTGTGTTGAGTTATGGTGGTACACGGGGAAATGGAGAGAAGATAGTGAAAATACCAAAATGGAAAGGCCAAGCAGTGGTTTAGGTAAGATAAAATAACAGACAACGTCAGCCCTGTGGTTGTCATATTGCTAATAATATATATTCTGCCAAGACTGGGAGAGGGAAGGAGGGGGGTGTTTGAGAGGATGGGTAGGAGCTGGTCTTAGAAATGAGCCTGGAGCAGAAAGGAAGTGATTCAGTGTCTCCCTGTGGATGATCTCCACTTTGCCTGTGCTCCTGAGATAAGATCGCCTCCAGGGGATGTGGCGGCCTTGGTCGAAGGGGCATACGGTCACCTTCCCTGTCCACGCCGGCTTGTCCATAGCCCGGCTCCCTGCCCAGTTCGGATCAGCTCGGAGCAATGGTGAATATACATCTGTCTGCCCCCATTTCTGTTGAAATACCCATAGAAAACCCAAGCAGCTGTATTTAATTTAATTTAGTGGTATAGTGAAGTTAAGTGGGCTAAGGGGCATTTGCCAAACCTGCCTGGAGAATTTGAAGAGAAAACCCAGATATTTAAGCTGTTCCCGCTTTTATTATGTAGCGGTGAGTCAAAACAGATAAAACTGAAGGATTAAAAGGAACCACCACAGAACCAGATATGTTCCATGAAAAAGCCTTTAAGAAAAAGCCATCTAAAATTAAAAGTGAATTCATGGCTGTCCCTATTATGGCTTAAATTTATTAGTAACCACTGAAATTACAAAATGACAACCAACAGCATCACTTAAGCCATGACTTTTTGTGCGCTGCTGCTGGGAAGCCTGACCCAGGCCTGGGGGAAGTGTCGATTCAGGTTTTGACAAAAAAAATTCCCTCTTTTGCAGGTGCAAAGAGCATATTTTCTCCCGTCACTGATGTCAGCACCGTAACACCACGTGGAGATGCTCCCGGCCGGAGGGCTGCTGTGAAGTTGGTGGAAGATGCCCAGATCCCTTGGAGAAACTCAGCTGCAGTCCCCTGGCAGCTGCCTGCTCCTGCCAGTGCTCCTCAGTTGACATTATCTCCCGGCTTTGCCTCTGAATGCTTCTCTGTCCGCTTTTGCTCCCTGTTGGAAGCCCTTTCCCTCTGGCAGATTGATGGCCTTACGGGGGGGTGTCCCCGGCGGCCGCGCTGCCATCTGTCCCCCCTCCCGCTGGCACGACCCAGAGGCACCACCACTTTGGGATGGGTTTCCTGAGTGCTCCCAGGGGTCAGGTTTTCCCTCTAATGACTGCTGAGTGGAGCAAACGTCTCTCTTGGTGGGATGCAAGCACCCGAAAACCGTGCCCAACCACGGGCCAGCCAAGCATCCTGCCTAGGATGGAGCGGGGCTTCCCCTTTGCTGGAGGGTTTGCTCCAATCTGTTATAAAAATAACATATTCCGAGACGATCCGGTCCCAGGAGGGAGGAGAAGACCAAATCTCCTGGTTCCTCTTCTGGCTTCATCTTTTATCCATCCCTGTGGCTTTTCTATCCCCCTGCCTGCTGCTAATCAGCATTCCTCGCGAAGAGCAGCTGCTAATCTGCCGGCGGTCGTTAGTGCGTGCGGAGGGTGGGGAGGTGGTCAGGGCAATGAAGCGACACCTTCGCGGCACCTCCTGCCCGGGCTCCTGCCTCCAGCATCACCAAACCACCCTTTTCCCAAGCTCGAAGCCGCCGTGGCAAAAACGGATTCAACCTGGCGCACCGAGTCCCAGCTGTAAAAGAAAAGCTGTTTCGTAGCACTTGTGTTTTAGGCAGGAAAAAAGAAGTATTTGTATACGTGTATGTGTGTTTGCGTGTGCGGGCGTGTGTATATATATAAATACATATATATATTTTCCCCTCTGAAGAAACTCGCTTCCCTTTGGGAATAAAGGGGATCTTTAAAAATGCAAAAATTCCTTCCAGACAGTTTGTCATGTCTTACTAGAAACAGCCGACCCTATTAGCAATTTAAATGATGTCTCCTATTAGCATAATTTTTAATGAAGGAGAGCACGTGTTTCCCATTTGTGTTTCCAATGCGGTGGGGAGGAGGCACTCGGACACTCAATGAAGGGAGTAGGAAATGGCTTTGAGAAGGTAAGGGGCGATGCCGCAACCTTTTGGCAGTGACCCAAGGTGGTGCCATGAAATTCAGTGTTGGGGGCGTGTGTGTGTGTGTGTGTGAATGGTCCCCTGCTAAGGCAGTCAACGGTGTCCACGTGGCCATCGTAACGGACAGCGTGACACCATGTAGATGTTCATGTCAGGATTAACCTTGACCTGCTCGCGTGGTCTCTGAGTCCTAGCCAGGACTTTAGATAGTTCTCTGCAAGTGGGTTTGCATTTCAATAATTTTCTGCGAATTCTATGTATAATCTGATGATAAACCCGCACTGACAAAAAAGGCCATGGGAATAAACCACCACCACTTTTGGTCAGTCTACAAGATTTTGAGAGGGGCTACCAAGATGATGAGGGGACTGGAACATCTCTCTGATGAAGAAAGGCTGAGGGATTTGGGTCTCTTCAGTCTGGAAAAAAGACGACTGAGGGGGGACCTTATCAACGCTTGTAAATACTGAAAGGGTGGGTGTCAGGAGGATGGGGCCAGGCTCTTCTCAGTGGTGCCCAGGGACAGGACAAGAGGTAACGGGAACAAACTTGAGCATGGGAAGTTCCACCTAAACATGAGGAGGAACTTCTTTGCTGTGAGGGTGGCAGAGCCCTGGCACAGGCTGCCCAGAGAGGTGGTGGAGTCTCCATCTCTGGAGACATTCCAACCCCGCCTGGACGCGTTCCTGTGCCACCTGCTCTGGGTGACCCTGCTGTGGCAGGGGGTTGGACGGGATGATCTCCAGAGGTCCCTTCCAACCCCTGCCAGTCTGGGATTCTGTGATTCTGTGAGACGCAGGTGGAGTGAACGAAGGAGAGGCGTATGTGGGTTGTGGGTGTGTGTTTTTGCTTCTAAAGCAGCCGTTGTGAGCTGTGGGATGCGCATCCTGAAAGTCTGGGAATTACTTCTGCAGGGGCTACTGCTGGTGAACAGATGGGCAAAGTCGACTCCGTGGTGCGGCCAGCTTGACCAGTGAAAACACAAACAGGGTCCACTGGAATGCTTTCAGGATTCAGAAAAGGTTGCAAATTGCCCACTGTTGGATGTGCACAGAGAAACCATGGTTTTCATTTGTGGGGGTTTTTTTTGTTTTTCTCCCAAAATCTTGGGAATAGCAGGATTTTTCTTCCCTGCTGTCATTTATAAAATCTTTGGTAGCTTTTAAACATGATCCAGAAGCTTTCTCAGACCATTGCCCCACAAGCCAGGCTGTGATTGCAACCCCAAATCCCGGTTGGGAGTCCAAAAGGGGTTAGCAAACCCAGAACGACTGACGGCAATAAACGCTAAATAAAATCACTTGCCACCCCAGATCTTTTATTATTATTTCAAATTCTTATTTGCTTTGCAGTACCCTCGTGACAGTGCGCAGGAAGGGAATGCCAACGGGTTTTCAACTCGATCAAACACCAGATAAAGCAGGACTGCTGGTTTTTTTTTTTTTTTTGGCTAAAAACCATACATGATTTCTGTAAGATGAAATAGTAACTGCAATTTGCCCATCTTTTTCTCTGGCTTCCCCTTGTTTTTCCCACCTCTCCCTGCCTGCAATGCTGATCTGTTGCACTACGCCAGGTCCTTGTGCACGAGCCATTTGCGACATTAGAAGGGAAATTGTGCGTGGGTGTGAAATCTTGTGTGCACACATGTTCCACATTTTGTTTGCTTAAAAGCCCATGCAAAGCTTTTTTTTTTTTTTTTTTTTTTTTTTTTTTTTCTTAATGGGAAAATTCTCCTGGGAACTGAAGTTACACAGGCGATAACACACAACACAAACCAGTAACCGATCCCTTAACGGGGAGGACAGAAACGCCCTTGTGCTGGGCCACCCTGTGGGAAAGCAGAAGGTCACTTGGACCAACCTTTCCCCCGCGTCAGCCTCCCCGTCTCGTGCGCGAATGGTCTGCCACGATACGGAAACATCCTCATTAGGATAATAGGCAGATTTCCAGGATCCACTTCTGATTCCCTCGTCCTGGAACAGTCCCAAATATCACAGATGTTTTGACGGCTCTCCCAGAGGGCGGCAGCAGCTCGTCCTCCACTTTCGGCACGTTGAGCCCTGGCGTGCCGCGAGCAGCGGGCTGCTGATGTCCTGCTCTGTGCCGGGGATGGCAGCCGCCCTGGTGTTCCCAGTGAACCCAACACCTTCACCCCAGCAGAGTGAGGTCCCAACGTGGGGTAGTGCCCAGCTGGGTTTCTCAGAGCCATGTGGCATCCTGGAGACAGCCTCTCCAGCCTGTGCATGCTGCTGTAGCTTCTGGGGAAAAAAATATGTCTTTTTAGGACATCCTGCGAAGCAAGTGATGCTTCTTGAGAAGGACCTTGCTTTTAAGAAAGATGCAGAGGAGGTAAGAAGGATGGACGCTGGTCGGATGTCTCCTTTCCACAGGCCAGGAAATTATGAATATGAAGCAAAGTGCTGAACTGCAGCAATGACAGTTTGAGTATTAGGGGAAAAAGCAGGGAATAAACCTTCAGCATCAAGGTGGCCTTCAGCATCAGGGTGACCTTCCTTGGTCCACTCCAATGCTGAGCAAATGCAGCCCTGATTTCCCTGCTGGGTCGCATCCTGGTGGCTCGAGGATGAGACAGTGAGTTGAGAGAGATGAAACCACGTCTCGATTTGGTGGGTAACCTCAGGAAATTATTTCCCTTCCACCTTCCATCCTATCCTCCCCACCTGCCTCAGAAGAGGCTGTGAAGCTTACTTCACTTGGGATTGCAAAGTGCTTGTGAAAGTTCAAGTGAAAGACAGCAAGGAGCTGTTATTGTTGTTGACGTTTTATTTTTCTCTGCCAGTCAATTAAGGGGGAAAACCTGACAATCAGAAGTTATTCATCGTGCTATATAACAGCCTCTTGTAAGGTATGTCTTCCTTGGGAAGGAAAACATGAGCTGCCTGTTTATGAGAAGACTGGTAACATCAGACAATGAAAGAGAAGCGTCTCTGCACGTTGCTGACCTGGCCCATCTCCCACCTGGTGTCCTCGCTTATATCTGCTCAAAGCGATTGCGAATTGGGTGCAAAGTGCTGTTCTGGTGGGGTAGCGTTGCTGCCTAGCGCAGCACTGACATCAATGCAATGCAGAATCACAGACTGGCAGGGGTTGGAAGGGACCTCTGGAGATCATCCCGTCCAACCCCCTGCCACAGCAGGGTCACCCAGAGCAGGTGGCACAGGAACGCGTCCAGGCAGGGTTGGAATGTCTCCAGAGACGGAGACTCCACCACCTCTCTGGGCAGCCTGTGCCAGGGCTCTGCCACCCTCACAGCAAAGAAGTTCCTCCTCATGTTGAGATGGAACTTCCTATGGTCAAGTTTGTGCCCGTTACCCCTTGTCCTGTCCCTGGGCACCACTGAGAAGAGCCTGGCCCCATCCTCCTGACACCCACCCTTTCAGTATTTACAAGCGTTGATAAGGTCCCCCCTCAGCTGTCTTTTTTCCAGACTGAAGAGACCCAAATCCCTCAGCCTTTCCTCATCAGAGAGATGTTCCGGTCCCCTCATCATCTTGGTAGCCCTTTGCTGTCCCCTCTCCAGCAGTTCCCTGTCCTTCTGGAACTGGGGAGCCCAGAACTGGACCCAGTGCTCCAGCTGCGGCCTCCCCAGGGCAGAGTAGAGGGGGAGGATGACCTCCCTCCACCTGCTGGCCACACTCTTCTTGATGCCCCCCAGGATGCCATTGCCCTTCCTGGCCACAAGGGCCCATTGCTGGCTCATGGGCATCCTGTTGTCCCCCAGGACTCCCAGGTCTCTTTCCACCAAGCTGCTCTCCAGCAGGTCACCCCCAACCTGTCCTGGTGCAGGGGGTTATTCCTCCCCAGGTGCAGCACCCTACAGTTGCCCTTGTTGAATTTCATAAGGTTTCTTTCCACACAACGGTGAGACAGACCCCGAATCAGAAACCATGGGACTTGTCTGTGCTTGTGAGTGAGCTGAGGTGGGACAAGGTGGGCTCTGAAGGGCTTTTACTCTCAGCCTGAAAAACCTGGTGATGGGGAAAGGGAGAAATGCTGCTTGCGCTGCTGTGGTGATATGACCTTGCACAGGTCAAGTCTTTAATGGCAGGGATGGAGATATTGTTCAGCCTCTTTCTTCCATTCATTGGAAAGACGTTAAAAAAAATCTGGGGCTGCTCAGCGTTGCTACACTTAGTTGGCGTGTCCCGCTCATTGAGATGCCTGTGGATTTTGTGGCGTGGCAACAAATTCAAAGCTCAAGGTACAAATAACAGATAAGCGGGAGAATAACCATCCTCAGTGCTGCACGCCTCATACCCTTGCTGCACCTTTATTCAAAGCCCTTCACAAATGTTAATCAGACAAAGTCCACTGAAGTACCCTGTGAATTATGTTTGGGAGCTTAAGGTTTCATCTCTAACGCCGTGCAAAGCCCTCCCAGGCCATGCTGTTTGTCCCTACAGGACCATCCATCCCTGGGACACCCTGCTGGTGTTCCTGGGGAGATATCATACTTGGTCCTCAGGTTGTCCTCCCACCTACACTCTCACAGGTCCTGGCCTCAGCTAGGCCTCAGAGAGCTGGTGGTCCATTTATCGAGTTTGCAAGTGACTTGGAAAGTGCTCTGTGGTACATTATGGACACAGACATAAAGACCCGTTGCTACCTTAGGGCTCAAATATAGCTCTTTCCCTACCTTCTCCACATAGCTTTTTCCTTTGAAAGAAAGCCTGTGGTCATTCATGGGTGAGAGGTGTTCACGAACAGCCATGAGATGGGATCCCACATGCTCATGATGAAGACCCCCTTCCTTAGGGCACCAAACCGAATTCTTTAATTATTCAAGTTAGAGTTTGACAAGAGCACTGGAGTTAATTCTGTTAATCAAAACACATGTCCTGGCACAATATATGACCACAAATAGTTACAAGCCAAACTTGACATCTTCTCTGGAGGATGTTGCCATCAGCAGCACAGACCTACCCAGGACCATTCAAGCACAGAAGGGAAAAGCCACCTGCAATATTTGGTGTCAGCTGGAGGCTGCAGATCCCAGTGTCATGCAGCCAGGACTTGGGTATGTCTATAGAAGGATGTACATCATAGAACCATAGAATCTTCATGGTTGGGAAGGACCTTTGAGATCATCGAGTCCAGCTATACACACACAAAAACCCAAACCCCTACAATCTCAGTCACTAGAGCATGCCCTGAAGCACCAAATCTACATGTTTCTTAAATACCTCCAGGGATGGTGACTCACCCACCTCCCTGGGCAGGCTGTTCCAGTGCCTGACCACTCTTTCAGTCAAGTAATTCTTCCTAATATCCAATCGAAACCTCCCCTGCCGCAGCTTCAGACCATTTCCTCTGGTCCTGTCATTATTCACCTGGGAGAAGAGGCCAACCCCCACCTCTCTACACCCTCCTTTCAGGGAGTTGTAGAGGGCCATGAGGTCTCCCCTCAGCCTCCTCTTCTCCAAACTAAACATGTCCAGCTCCCTCAGCCTCTCCTCACACGACTTGGCCTCCAGACCCCTCACCAGCTCGGTCGCTCTCCTCTGGACACGCTCCAGCACCTCAATGTCCCTCTTGTACAGAGGGGCCCAGAACTGAACACACGTCCACCCAGCACAGCCCAGTGAAATGTCTGAGGTACCTCTTTATTCTCAGAAGGCCAGCTGTCCTGAAAGGATGTGGCTCTGGCCAGCACAGGGATCTCCATATGTGCCTGCAGAGGCTAAGGAATTTAGAAAGTGCACACTCTGCCCAAAAGGGATCTTTGAACTGGAAAATGTCTTTGATATTCATAGTGCTACCTCAGTAATGGTGCTCCTCAATGACTCTGCCGGTACAAATAAATAATAGGAATTAGCTAAGAATTGAAAATAGGGAAGGATCTTTTCTTCATTGTAGCCTGAAACTGTTCCTGTTGAAACCACTGTTAAAGGTTTAGGGACATGAAGATGATCAAAGGGCTGAAGCACCTCTGCTATGAGGACAGGTTGAGAGAGTTGGGGGTGTTCAGCGTGGACAAGAGAAGGTTCCAGGCAGACCTTATAGTGGCCTACCAGTACCTGAAGAGGGCCTACAGGAAGGATGGGGAGGGACTCTGGATCAGGAAGGGTAGTGATAGGATGAGGGGTAACAAAACTCAAACTGAAAGAGGGGAGATTTAGATTGGATATCAGGAAGAAATTCTTTACAGTCAGGGTGGTGAGGCACTGGCCCAGGTTGCCCAGGGAAGCTGTCAATGCCCCATCCCTGGAAGTGTTCAAGGCCAGCCTGGACGAGGCTTTAAGCAACCTGGTCTGGTGGGAGGTGTCCCTGCCCAGGGCAGGGGGGTGGAACTGGATGATCTTTAGGGTCCCTTCCAACCCGAACCATTCTGTGATTCTGTAAAGTCTTCCTTTTTCCCCCAGAGAGACCAATTTGGGTGTCTCATGAAGACTTGATTTCTATATCCCGTTGCTGATGGACGGGCTTGAAGTCCAGGGAGATGAGAGGGAAAATGTGGGGTTGTGCCTCCTCTGTGGGTGATCCCCATGAGAGCCTGGGTTTAGCCTTTATTAATAAGCAGGTCTGTGACAGAGACACGTCTACTTCGTGTCATCGGTCTCTCAGTCCAGCAAACACTGCCCTACCGGCTTGCTGCTTGTGCCAGGCAGGGCGGCATGGTCCCACAGATCCCAGCAAGCCACTGGGAATGCATGGCAGGGTCAGCGTCCTGCTCTGCCACAAACTCCCAAGAGGTCCAGGGTGATGCGCTTGGAAATGATGGAGAAGTGACTGTGGTGGTGGCATTCACACTGTCCAACCATGAGTTGTAGCTCAGGACCACAATGCTTCAGAAGACCTCAACAGCAGATGGGGATACACCACACCACCTGTGCCTCCTGGTCCTTCTGTATCCAGGCCTCTGTTGACTCTCCAGCAAGGTCTGACACAGAGAAAAGCCCTGGCTTTACTCCCGCAGAAGCTGGGCTGGTTTATTATCCCTGTTAGAGTATCTGTCTCCCCCCACCACTTGCACAGAGCTTTGGGGAGATAAGTGTTTTGAGAGCTGGAGTGAATTTCATTTATTTTATTGTCCTCATTTTATCTGCCAGGTGGAGGTCAAGAGGAAATAATCTATTTTATTTTGGATTTTAATTTAGGAATATCTGAGTTATCTTATCTGATCGAAGCTGACCTGTGCTGCCTGCTAAATATTTCAGAGATAGGTGCAAGGTGTCTATCAGTAGGCGAGGATGAAATTCCTTGCTTATCAGTAAAGTTTTTGTAAACCTCTAAATCAGAGTTGATCTTACAGCTGAGCGATTACTTATATAGGGGCTGTAACTGGCACCAGTGGTGCAAGAATATATTTGTCCTACTATTATGATCCCCTGGTCGTTCTCCAATTTCTCCCGGTGGCTGTTTGCTCCTGCCGCGGTGTGCTGTCATCTGGAATGCAAACTGATGGCAATTGGCCTTTTAATAACATCGGCACGTTGTCCAGCATGACCAAGTGCCAGGTCTGATTTGGGCCCCTGACACTTTATTATCATGCAATCTTCCAGAAAATTAATTGCTATCTCTGTTAGTGATAACTCAGACTTCAAGACGAGTATATCCTCCTGGTTTAGATAGTAAACTTACTGGAATCGGGGTTGCCTTTTGCTTTTTTTTTGCTTAAACAAGATTTAACTTGCACTAAGGAAGATCAGTGTAAATGAGAGTTTAATTTCAGAGGCTGAAACCTGGGTTTTGACATGAGTTTTCTTTCCTTCCTTCCTTGGGTTTTGACATGAGTTTTCCTTCCTTCCCTCCTTCCCTCCTTCCCTCCTTCCTTCCTTCCTTCCCTCCTTCCCTCCTTCCTTCCTTCCTTCCTTCCTTGGGTTTTGACATGAGTTTTCCTTCCTTTCCTCCTTCCTTCCTTGGGTTTTGACATGAGTTTTCCTTCCTTTCCTCCTTCCTTCCTTGCGTTTTGACATGAGTTTTCCTTCCTTCCTTCCTTCCTTCCTTCCTTCCTTCCTTCCTTCCTTCCTTCCTTCCTTCCTTCCTTCCTTCCTTCCTTCCCTCCTTCCTTCCATCCATCCATCCATCCGGTCCACCTACAAAAGACAAGTCTCCCCATGAAGAGAGGACTCCAGGGAACAAACAGAAAGGTTGACTCCAACCTCTGCCATTTTTTGGCTGGCTGTGGTTTCAGAGGAGCTCCCGCGCAGTAGGTAGCTCTTGCACGTAGGTTTTGCACTGGGCAGTTTGTTAAATGCATATGAAATGCCTTTTTCAAATGCGCCACAGAGTAAATGTTTTTTCCTGCTCATTTGTTGCTAGGCTAATGTTGTGAAACAGCAGAATAGGCCATTTGCAATTGTAATGCTGAGCAGTCAAGCACAAGCATGTTAGCATCTAACGCTGGCTGCAGCGCCCGCAGATTGGCAGCTGGCACTTTAGGTATAGTCCTTAAAGCTTATTAAATTGATCGGTCTTCGGAGTTTTAAATCTTTCCTACAGCGTCATATTTATGGGCACTCATGCCTACCAGTTGCTCTGCTGAGATTAATTGGCATGTCTTTGGGGGACCTTAAACTTTGAGCCAAGCCATACGCGACAGTGCCATCTTCAAAAAGTCTGCTTGGAAGTACCTTTGTAATAAATAAACAAATGAATTTTGCTACAAATTCCTATTGTTGACCCCTTTTGTACACCCGTCAAAAGAAGGAGGGACCGGTTCAGGACATTTCCATTGACTCTGGATCCAGAACTTCAAACCTCCAAGCCAAAGCTTCAAATTCAGAGCCAAGTTGATGGGAATCAAAATTTGCATTGAGAAATCGTAACTGAAAAAAGTGTGAGAAAAAAGACGGTGAAGAAGTAATTTCTTCACAGAGAAGTGCCCACAGCACCAGCCTGCCAGAGGAAAAATGCTGTGCCAACAACCCATTTTCTGCAAGGCTTTCCTAACTTTAAATGAATCCCAGTTGGAGATCCATCCAAACCCGACAGCTTTGGGGGATATGGCGTGTTGGTGTCTCTTCTCGGATGAAGCAGGCGTACACCAGCTTACAGCTGGCAGCGAGCCTCCATCATGGTGGTGCTCCAGAACACGTTGTCCCCTTTCGTGCCATGAGTGGTCTTAAAGTTTGACCTACATGTATTTTTCTTGCTGATGCAATATAATAATGCCCTTAAAAGGACCTCCCTGTATTCTCTGGACTTCCAACCCTTATGCTTTGGGAGCTCGTTAAGCTTTTTAAGAACCACAGTTACGTATTATCTCCTTCCTCAGCGAAGGGAACTTATTTCTCTTTATTTTTCTTGCTCCACTTTGCTGTGGCCCAGGAAGAGGAACCTCACTGGGCTCTTACGAGGTTTACAAGGGTTTGCCGTGGCATTGTGGTTTGGAGAAGTGATGGGAGGATTCAGCAGCCCTGCCCGAAGCTCCTACGCTGTTCATGGAGGGGACAGTACTTGGATTTATTGTCCTGTGCAAACTGCTTGGCAGGAGCGCTACTTCTCCTCCACAAGGATGGTGGGAGGCACATCGTCTTCCTCTCCGCATAGTTGCTGGCGGAGCCGTGAAATTAATGCGACCATATGGAAGTAGGCTGCAGATCTTGACTATCTAACACGCTCCAGGTTCCAAAATCATGCTCCTGACACAACGCAACCATAGGCTGCTCCAAACCCAAGGCTCGTGGCAAAAAGACAATTTTGTTCCTTTACATCCACCAAGGTACTCTTAGGTGTGAAAGCTAAAGGTCTTTAGCAATTTATAACTGCTAATGTTCTGGCCCTGAAATGATCGTGGAAGACATTTTATTTTCTGTTTATTCATCCTGACTTGAAGTGAATCAACTTCTGTGCTCACGCCATGTGACGGTGGCAGTGGCGCATGTGTTTTCTGTGCCAAGAGAGAGTATCCAGGCAACTAGACCAGATATCAAAATCTTGTCAGATTTCTCCCACCCTGTATTTTGTCTGTCTTATGGCCCTTATTACCACTGAATTTAGGACCCCCTGATCTCTAATGAATTTAATCTCACGGCTGCCTTTTGCAGGCAGAGCGATGCCTCTATTTTGCAGATGGAGACTGGAGACAGGGAGAGCCATGTAGGAAACCTGCCCGAAGTAGGGATTGAACTGGGATGTCCCAGGTTGTCAACTAGTAACAGAGACCCATGTTTAAAGGTGGGAACAGTTCTGAGTGTGAGGGGTTCAAACCAAAAAAAGGAAAATTAACAACAAGGTGGTGTTGTCATACCGAACCGTAGAAGAATTTGGGCTGGAAGGGGCCTTAGGAAGTCTTTGGTCCAACCTTCTCCTCAAAGCAGGGTTTGGACCAGGTTGCTCGTCCAGTCTTGAAGGCATCCAAGGACAGAGACTGCACAACTGCAACCCCCTCCACTGTTTGTGCCCTTTGCCTGCAGTCTGAAGCCCTTCTGCCAAGCCCAGCAAGTCCCCTCAAGTATAACCCGAGGGAGGGACCAAACTCACTGGATGGAGGCTTCTGCTTTTTCTGCTGAAACCAATGAGTTCTAGTCCCATTAACAAAATATGGATCCCTGCGTATGAGTTAGAAGTAGGACCTAATCTACCTACTGTAGGCACCCAATCTACACCTAAATTTTGTTCCTGTCCTGAAACACACGTCCTGAAACATATTTGTTACCTGCTCAGGGCAGAGAGGCAGGTACTCTGAAGACCTCAGCGAGAAGATCCATAGCTTCTCTGCACTAATCACCCATCCCTGGGCAGAAAACCCAGATCAGTTCACCTGTCATTGTAATTCCTCCCCCGTGAGTGAGAAGCAAAAACCAAATCCTACGGCTTTAGCTTTTCGTGCTTATCCTTTTTGTTCCTGCCTTTTGTTCAGCACTTCATTGTCAAGAGGAGAAATCGAGGAAGACAGGCATCATTTCTTGTACGACCAAACAGCCAGAATGAAAATGGAATACCTGACTCTGTTTTTCCCAAGTCGTTAGGAATGTGGAAGTCAGCCACGGACATTGTCATGGCAGAATGGTGGCTGGGTACTGAACTCAATTAGATTTTACGTAAGTGTGGAATTTTGAGACCTGAGAAATTTTTTGTGATGTTGCAGAGATTCATCTCCCTCCCCAGCCCTATTAGGGAAAGAATAAAGTTCCTTCTATTTTAAGTTTAAAAAAATGTTGTTGATGACCCAACAATCTCAAAATGATTCCTGGGGGAGAAATCAGGAAAATCATATGCATTTTTAATTCCTTGTCATTTTAGTTTAATGTCCTCAGGTTTTATTTCTTTAGCAATTTTTCTTAAATGCGCTTATTCCAAAGTCTATGTCCTAATTAAAAAGCACAGTGCCCTGAAATAAGAGATGGCACGCATGAGTGTCCTAAATAAAGAAAAATAAATAAATGAAGGGCCTGTTAAATTTTCTACATAATGTCCGTGAATGAGGAAGCATCCCTCTCTTCCTTTTTGACCTATGGATATCATTAATATGGACTGTTCCAGCACAATGAACTGGAAAGAATGGTAATATTTTTAATTTCCTCTCTTTGGCAGAAATAGTTGCTTTACCATATTAATGTCCGCGTGGGTAATACACTGACTTCTGGCTGACATGAAACGGGACTTTATCTTGGATTTTGTGGGCATGTCAGAACAGAGTCTGATTACTTGGGGAAACAATATTCATGCTGCAAATTCTAATGAGTCTTCCAGAGACAGCTCACGGAGGCTCTTCCCAAGCGACCCGGAGCGAACAACGGCTCAAAATTCCCATAGGCAGCTTGGCCACCTTCACCTGTAAAACCATGGACTTGGCCAACAGATCTACAGTGGTCCCTATTTGGTAGGAAAAATATGATTTTGCAGTAAGTTACAGGAGTAATTCAGCTTTCATGAGCCAGACCGTGAGCCCAGCTTTATGCAGATTTGACATTGTTTTTCCCAAGAATAGTTTACAGAGAATAATATGATAATAATGATAGAATAGAATCATAGAATGTGTTGGGCTGGAAGGGACCTTTAAAGGCCATCTAGTCCAACCCCCCTGCAGTGAGCAGGGACACCTTCAACTAGATCAGAAATGAGTTAGAAATCAGATAGTAGAGCAGCTTTCATTGACTAATGACCCTGCAACTGGGCACAAGCGAAAGGTGAGAAGCAGAACGGATTCGGAAGTTTGCAAGGGAACCTGCTCATTCTCTCAGCCTTCCGTTCTCCTGCTTAAATTTATTTTGCTAATAATCTTACCGAAGAAACGCAAGGATAACGACAAAATCAATAACCTGTTTCTCTTTTCCAAAGAGTTTGCGACTTTGTGGGCTGTGTGCTCCCATCTGATGCACGTGCTGTTTGTTATAGGACTGAAAGGATCTGGTCTAACTCTTCTCTCTGAACTTTGTTTTTTCAAAATTGAGGATAAAAACAGCTTGGAGTTTAGTTTATATGCAGAAAGTCACACTGTAAGTACCACACTGCAATTTTCCAGTCCCCCATGGACACATTATGTTTGATCTTTCTTTGTTATATTTAAAAAAAAAAATATGAAGATTTATCCGGGGAATTCTTTAGGCTGAAAAAAAAGCCTTTTAATGCCCCATAAGGTTTCAGCGGAGGTGAAAAAATGAAAGATCAAGTGCGCTGCTTCTGTGCAGGCCAGGATGGGGATTCCTGGCACGGTCCTGAAGGAAGAGTTGCCCGCCCCCATGTCCTGGCTGGACCCAATGCTCCTGTGATGCCTCCATGCAAAGGCACGGACGTGGCAAGGACAGCGGTGCACGGGGTGAACCCCAAACCCTCCACTGAAGTCACCCCAAACAGAATAAACTACAAATCCAGGGAAGGAGGTTGGGCACAATTGCTCCGGTGTTTCTCGTGTGCTTTCTGCTGCTGCAGGAATAAAGACAAGGAGAAGGGGAGAAGAAAGCTGGATTTGGGTTTTTTTTTTTGCTACCAAAGAGAAAATACAATGACGGGACACCAGAAGAGCATGCACTTGTGTAAGCCTGTTCTGGAGCAAATGTGGGCTGCTCCCCAGGAAGAGGACTGGAAGAAAAAGGCCTTATCTGGGGGAGGAAGATTTAGGCTGGATATTAGAAAAGCTGTTTCACTGTAGGAGTGGAAGAAGACCTTTTCCAAGAAGGTCTTGAAAAAAACCAGTACATCAGGATGACCTTGACCTCTTCAACAAGAGCAGTTTGGGCTTGAACGGGGAACTTCACAGATCTAACCTGCCTCACGCCGCGTTTCATACAGGTCCTAGCTGCAGGTGATGGCTCTGCCGTGTTTTTGTGTTGGTGCGTGGCCTGGGAAAGGTCTCTCAGAGCCTCCGTTGGGTTGAAGGGATGAGTCAAATATCTGCCAGGAGTGGGGCTGAGGCTACTTCATCCTACCCCAGTGCAAGGGGAGGCTGAGCTCCGGCCGGGAGAGCCCCGGGAGGTCCATCCATCCCTTTGGCTCCCAGCCCTCGGAGCTTCCCCTCGCCGCCCGGCCCAGGCACAAAGCTTGGGAGATCTAACAGGAGCACGCAGGAGGGGGCACGGCTGCGAGCATAAATGATCAAAGGGCAGAGCAGGCTGACGTGCATAAAGGCGCTGTGATACAGCAGAAGAGATCCCCTCCAGCCCTCGCCGATGCTAATGCATATATTTACCTCCTGATTGACTTCATAATTAATTGACTACGCGGGGCAGATCCTTCTCTCACCTCCCTTGCTCTAAATAGGGCTAACAGAAGCCTGCAGAGTGACAGGGGTGTAAAACCAAGCCCCGCAAGGGATGACTGAGACCTTTTGTCTTTATTTTCTCTGAAAGTACATAAAAGCCATAAGGAGCCTGTAAGGATGTAAATGAGGGCAAAAATGTATTTATTTCAATCCCCAAACTGCAGCAGGAGAAAGTCAGCGTACGGAAGGGCTTAGGCAGTAGTTAAAAAGAAGAGGGGTTTGTATTTTTGACTCTAGGGTGGATATATTTAAAAAAAAATATGGTAGAAAGGTAAGGGAAATTAATACTTCCATCCCAACCAGAACAAGGAGAAGAAGCATTTGTTATGCAAATCTTTTCATTATTGCAAATCCCGAGTGCTGATAAGAGATAAGCGTTGTTCTAGCTTTATTTCAAGTAGCTCCTGCACAGACGCGGGTCCGTGATTATATTGCCGCGAAAGAAAGAAACAAACACACACACATTTTCCCTGTACGTTTATTTCTGTTACTGGAACATGAAT